>OY728152.1:1620538258-1621788258 GCA_963277665.1 Viscum album
ATCAAAATATGAGATGAGTGGGCTCATGTTTCCTTAACATTATAACATGAAATACATTGTGTACCACACAAAAAATTGAAGTAAAAAAACTCGATGGGAAAATTTTCAAACTTTTTAAAGGATATAATATGGTATAATGAACCATGTACAGAGAATTACCTTTTTACCAAAACAATAAACAATTTTCAATGGAGAAACTTTTTGAATTATATGATCACCAACCACAAAAGAAGGATATTTCCATTAGTTATTCGCATAACTTTTCTACATGCACTGATCTATCCTTATATGTTGATGAATAAAATAATCCTTATCATTCATTTAATATACCACATATTGTACCATAAACTTCATTTCCCCGACATCATCCCAAATATCTAGTGTCTAGCATAGATTTTTATATAAATCCACAAATGGTTCCATCGATATACTGGAATGAAAAATGTTATTATAAGAAAACTCAACCAATGAAAGATGTTGATCTCAACTTCCCTATCAATCCATTTATAAAAAATAAATAAGATATTCATTTTTTTTAAATTTTACACTCATAATATCCATCATACCGAGTAATAAAAGTTTTATTCAAATTTAATTCAGTACCCAATGACTATCGATTCCCTTTGAAAAAACTATATGTAAACATGTGATCATGGTTTGATAAAATGTAGAAAGTAAATCCATGTAACCTATAAATATCCTTTAGATAATGTCAATAAATATGATATAAAGTCATTTTATCTAGAATGAAAAAGAAATGTTCATATTTAGTTAATTGATCAACAGTAACCCAAATCATATTATTACCTGAAAAAGTGTTTCGAAATCCTACCACAAAATCCATTGATATATTTTCCCATTTCTTCTCAAGTACTAAAAAATGATGAATCATACACTTTAGTAATTTTTATTCTAATTTAACCTGTTGATAGTTAAACCACATCACGAAAAAGTAAAAAATATCTCTTTTTATTTCACCACACTTGCAATACTCCCCAAGCTCTCTATACATCTTAGTGACACATGTATGAACAGAACAAAGAGAACTATGAGCTTCAATCAATAACTCTTTCCTCAACTAGGAATCAAAAGTCATGCATAATAATTTTCCAAATCATAAAAAAATTCTTCATCAAAATTAAAATCAAGAAACTGACCCTTCTTAATGGATTCGACCTTTTCCTACAAATATTAATCCTCTTTCCTAGAACTCTAAATTATTTTGGATAAATTAAACAACACTGAAACCTAAAACAAAATATAGTATGTACCTATATCCACAAAATTTTTGACAAAATTTATAAAATCATTAACCAGAGGGTCATATTCAAAATTTAACATGGTTAATGTGGAATTGTTTTTTCAACTCAAAGCATCGACCACATTGTTTTCTATTCTAGGGTTATAATGAATCATGAAATTATAATCCATGATCATTTAAAATCATATTATCTATTTCATGTTCAATTATTTCTTAGTAAAAATATAATTAAAACTTTTGTGAGTATTATATATTTCACACTTTACTCTATAAAAATTATTCCACAAAATTTTTAAGGAAAAACCCACAGCAGCTAATTCCAAATGATATTAATGGTAGTTTATCTCATGAGGTTTCAACTGATGTGAAACATAAGAAATTACTTGATAATTTTTCATTAATACACAACCATTTCCTTTAAATAAAGCATTACCTTAGACTATAAATTCACAATTTATTAAATGAATTTCCAAAACTGGATAATTCACTAATATTATTTTTATTTCCTGAAAAAAAATCATCACACAATTTTTTCCAGATGATTTTAACTCTTTTTCGAGTTAACTTAGTTAGTGGGATAGACAATCGGTAAATATTTTAGACAAACTATCAGTAGTATCCCAATAATATAATAAAATGATGAATCTCTATGATATTTGTGGTTATTTGTTATTATTCAAGAACATTATTTTAGTAGGTTAAATAGTTATCCGATCATTAGAAAACATATTTCTATGGAAATAAATTTGTTTTGACCAAAATTCAAATTTCCTATATTTTACATATAATTTTTTTCATTTAAGGTTTGAAAATCTATCCTTAAGTGTCATTAATGTTCCTCATTAATTATATAATATAAATAATTTCATCAATAAAAAAACCATAAACTTGTCTAAGAACTCATGCAAAACTCTATTCATAATGACCATAAATGTAGAAGGTGCATTAGATAACCCAAATGGAATAACTATAATCTCCTAGTTCCCATATTGTTTCAAAAATAAAGTTTTCAAAAATATATGATTCCTTCAATTTCAACTAATGGTACCCCAAAATCCAATCAAACTTTAAAAAAACTATGCTACATAGATTTTTCACCACTTCATTTGACAGGCCAACATCAACTATAGTAGTACCAAATGACTTTACTACACTTTTATATTTCCGATCATGATGATTTCCATACTATTAAACTAACTACTGACATATGTTATCATAATTACCCAAATAATTGAAAATAAACTTCTCACCATTGTATAGATGTTAGTAACGCCATTATTTAGTTATTTATTACTCTTTTCTTTAAATTTATAAGCCTTTTTACTAAACTAACCAGACCAAAAACACTTCATAGACCCTTCCATAAATTTATAGAAATGTTTTTTTCCACACATAGAACATTTTAGGGGATTAGCTCAAAACTTATTCACTATTCGTTTATCTATTTCCAGCCACATTGAAATTTCTTAATCTTTTCTTCTCAAGGAACATACATATCAAGAAACTCCATCTCAACTTTCTCATCACAATGAACTAATTTCTCATAATTTTTAACTTCTCAGGTAGAAAAATATCTTTAAAAAATTCATTTCAACTGAGAGTAAAACCAATAAATTTTTTTATCAATTTGCTGAATAAAATCTAGGAAAAAATTATCCATTATTGTGAATTTTTTTTTCATATGAAGCTGTAAAATATTCATCTTTTCAGCTTATCTCTAGAAAATTCATTCATATGTAGTTGAAAAATATTTTGGAAATATTTCTCAAGTAAATTTTCCTTAAATTTTTTCCATTCCATGGAAACAAGATCCTATTTATCTCTGTAATTCTTAACAAAATACCACAATCAATCAAATTTACCATCAAAATGTTAAGTGGAAAGAGTTTCCTTTTTTCATTTTGAACATCCTATGACATCAAATATCTTCTTTAAATAATTAATCCATCCTATGGATATCATGGGGTTAGATGATCCACTGAATTATGGGATATGTTTCCTCATGAAATAATCCATAATAGATATGTTCCTTCTTGATAGGTTGGTTTTCTCTTTATCATGGACACCACCACCATTTACAGCTTCTGTCAACTAATCTATCATTGTAAAAAACAATTCTATTCCAATTCCAACCAACTTTGTATTCTTATTTGGAAGGATATTTCCCTCTTGGTGACTTCACACTATCTCTTCCTTTCTTTCTCTATAGAAAAAATTCTTGAAATAAGTATTTTAAAAAAAGAAAATAGTTAATGGTTAAATTATATATCATTTTAACTTAACCATAATGTAAAATCATTCAAGGGAAAGCTACTAACATTATACTAATATCTAAAGTTATCCAAATTTCCATTTTATTCCAAATATAATAACACAGCTTAAACATTACATAATATATAGTTTTAGTTAATTATCTACATTATTTAACTTTGAGGATGTTTTAGGTTTAGTGTTTTATAGAATTAGGTTATAACTAATACATTATGAAATCATGTAATATAAAGTGGAAAAATATGATCAATATCCATTTTTCCACTATATATATTTTTTTAAAAACAAACAATATTTATTTTCATGAAAAATAATTCTTCTATTAAACATGACATCATCATTTCTATTACCCATCCTCTTGAAAACATTTAAAAATGTTTGTTGAGCACAAAAATCTAAGCATGGGCTATAATAATAAAGTAAACTCTTAGTCTAGTGAAATCATAAAACCCATGAAATATTTACCATCATATCAATATTCGTTGAGGTAAAAAAGAAATTATATTTTCACACGAAAAACACACAAATGTTTTTCTAAAATAAATCCTTAAATACCCATAAGAATAAATTCAAAACCCTTCTTGATATCTTATATAATCACATTCATAACCCATTTTAAACCCATTTTAAAAGTAGCTAGATCCTAGTTAAATCCATAGAAGAATACCTTTGGTAACTCCCTCATTATTCCCTATTAAGATAAGGAACATTACCCAATGAATTGTAGCACTATCTAGGTGAACCTATATTTTAAGTTATAATGGGCTCACCTGACACTATTTAGGCCGCCCCATCGTATAAGCTATAATAGGCTCACCCAATTATATCTAGGTCTCTCTATCTTATAATCTCTGATGGGATCACTCAATTCTATCTGGGTGTACCAATATCTCATATATAATTCTCAAGTACCTTATCATGAATAAAATATTTTCATTCTTGAAATTTTCCATCATTATTTTTTTTGAAAAATCTTTTAAACTCATAAAAAAATTTCTTTTGGATATCAAAATACCCTTTTCTCATTAAAAACCCATTTTTAATAACAAAATATCCTTTTCTTTTGAAAAAAAATTCAATACCAAAATATTCAAAAAAAAGGAAAAAGGTTTTTTATTTTAAAAATACATAAATGATTTAAAAGGAATATAAAAACCAAATAATGGTTATGGAAGTGGAATTTTTATTTTCTCCATGTACTTGAATAATATGAAACTCATTTTTTTGTTTGTGAAAACATTTCATATCAAGCACATAAGAAGATTCATTTTATAAAAAATTAAAATAAATTAAAAAATAAATTTTTAAATATTTTATTTCCATATAAAAACTATTAAAGAATCTTTTTAAAAACATGGATAGAGACAAAAAAGAGAGTTTCAAGTAAAATAATTAAAAGAAAATTTGGTTAAAAGAAAATCCCCTTATCCTTTTGTAAATATTTAAATCATAATTCCCAATAAATAATAACACTAAAAAACATTAAATGCCATAAGAATAGATAAATTCATGTTATAAGATTTTAACGGGTTGTATATACACCTTGTAAATTAATATAGATGCGTAATATTAAACAATTCCTCAATGAAAGGAAATTTAGACTAAGTCCCTTACCATGAGTCAGACTTGTCACATGGGACTTTATATTCCTAAATAATAAACTTTTTTAATTATTTACTTTCTTAAGAACCATTTGAAATTTTATTATTAATTTTATTTCACTTTTTACAATGTTTTAGAAAATTACTTAATCAATAAATTTTAAGTCGAATGTTTTGACCATATTTGGATTATTTGTCAAAAATAACTTTTGTAGGTTAGATATGTTCAAAGGAGTCCTTATTTAAACATATACAGTTTAATAATCATGAAATATTTATCATATTTATACATAAATTATAATTTTAAAACCAATTATGAAATATGGTTATGAAAATTGATGTAGTGTTACGATCATGGAGATGGTAGGTTGGACGTACACATAAGTAATGTTTCCATTTTTCAATGATCATTATAAAAAGAAGGTAAGTAATATTTTTTATTTATAAAATGATAATTCTATCATAAATAAAATGTTATTTAATTATATATAATTTAATATATCATTTTTATGATTACATGATGAAAAAAGGAATCACATCGCTTCGAGGAGGCGGTAATTCGTACATCCACTAATTATGTTATCATTTTTTTAGTGAGTGAAACATTCATAAATAGAATGATATATTATACTTTCAGAATGATAAATATGTTATTTATATCATAATGTTTTTATTTATATCACGCATATTCATTATATTTACCCTTATTATCTTCAATCTAACATGTTAGTGAAAAATGAATCACGTCGCTTAATGAAAAGGTAGTCCGTCGTACACACGAGCAATTTTATAATATCCCCTATGGAATAAAAATTAAACAAGGTATATATGATATAAGGAAAAAATGTATAATTATGTTATAGATATATTATATATAATATTTATATCCATTATCATACCCATCCATGAGAATTTTTAATGGAATAATGTACAATATTGGTTTGTGAGGCGGTAGTCCGTCGTATACACGAATGATGGTTTCGTAACCCATTTTATGAAATACTAAAATGATATACAATATTAAATTAACATAATAACATGTCATTATATATATATGATTCTTATTTTTTTTTATATAATCATGTTTTATGAATAATTTAAGATGGTGGATGAAGAAAGAAAATAAAAAATCGCACTAGAGAAAGTTACCTCTTCTTCGGGTGACTCATTTTGGTTTTCACCAAAGGCCTCCCTTGGTTGGATTTCTATCCAAAATAAGGATTGTAAGATGATAGAATGAATTTTGGAAAGTTTTTTGGTCTAGTATTTTATGAGTAAAAGTGGTTTTAATGTTTTAAGAAGATTGGATAGGGGTATCCTTTTATAATTGGGGAAGAGGACACACTTGATATTTTTGAAAATAATTGAGTGTTTGCACATTTTTTTCATATGATGTAGGAGTAAAAAATAGACAATCATCACAAATTATAGTTTTTATAGTCTAAATATGGCCATAAAATAGTTTTTAGACAAGTATATAAGTCATTTGTACCATTATCCTTTTATTTTAATCCCCCAGTAAACCCTTTTTACCATAAGTACGGTAATTAATTTTTACTTCATTCACTATTAATTTTTGTTCATAAATTATGTTCAACTTACTAAAAATTATAAATTCGGATTATTAAAAATATGGAATCCATTTTAAAAAATTTAATTCACCTAATTAGAAAATTTCAATTTAAAATGTATCCCATGGATGGGATGAGTAATATGGTTTTTAAAGAGAAAGAATTCAAAAGTCTACAAAGGTTCTATATCAAAATTCAAAATGAAATTGGTTACAATTAAATATATAGGATTAATGGATTCATAATTGAAAAATTCATCTTTAAAGCAAATTTAAAACAAAAATTTAACTTAATAAATTAATTAAATGAAAAAGGAAGTTTTCAATTTATAAACGATATTTTCCACTATTCATCAAAAAATAAAATGTTTTAGAAAATTACAAAAAAAATCATCCTAGAATAATTTTTACATGATGATTTCAAAAATTATATTTATTTTATAATATTAATGTTATTAAATTTTGAAATTAAACTTTTAAATAAAACCTTATAAGAGAAGTTCTTAATTAAAAGTACTTACATTTTTATTTTTTAAAATTAATTAATATTTTTATAAGGAATATAAGTATATTAATAAATATGATAGTGATTTAGTATTTATTTAGCTGGTTTATTATAGTTCTCAAAGTCACTCATTCACATGTGGCACCTTGGACGACCCCTCGCAAGATCAGGTAAAGCACATGATTCAATACTCCATCCATCGACTCTAGCTCATGTCTAAGATACATGTGTCATGAAAGGTGGTAGAGAACTGGGGTGGAGACGCCAATAAATTCCTTCCCCCCATTAAAAATAAATACATACACACACAAAATATACAATGAATACCCATGGGAGCACATAAGAATATACTTCTCAGAGATGAAATCCATGCCATCACAAGGGTCTTCCATCATTTAAAGTTTGGTAAACTACCTAATGGATCATGCGTCATAAATATTCCCTTCGTATGATCTCCATATAGATCTTGTACATGAATTCTAGAAGTCCATCCAGGTCATTCGAATGAATTTCCACATATTCACTTGGTCATGTGAAACCTAAACAAGAAAATTCATGAAAAACCATGAGGATAATACACAATAAAGACTAAAAAAGATAGAAGACTTATGAAAATATGGATATGCTAACTTTCATGTGAAGGAAATATAAATTTTTCAGGACCTATATAGATAATGAGATATTTAAAGTATATGTTATCCAAGTATTGATAGTCTTTTGGACATGTCAACCAATTCTTACAATGTCATCTTGAAATGTTTCCAAAGTATCATGAAGTTATCTAGACATGTCATCCATGTATCTAAAATTCCTCCAGACATTTCTCTCATGTCTCATGAATTCCACTTCACATGTCACCCAAGTATTACGAAGTCCTCTTGACATGTCACCCAAGTCTAGAGTATTCCTCTGAACATGTCTCCCAGGTCTCATGAAGTCCTCCAAATATGTCATCCAAGTCTTGAAAATTCCACTGGACATGTCTCTAAATTCATGTGAATCCCTCCAGACATGTATGGTAAGTAAGGCGATAGCCTTCATACATTTCAGACTAGATCATATGACCCCCTCAGACATGTATGCATTTATCACATGAATACCCTTGAATGTGTCTATAGAGGCATGCGACAGTACTCCATGCATGCCATACAGATCATGTGAACAACCTATGATGTGTCTACTTAAATCATGTGAAGCACCTTAATACATGTTATCCTTGTCAAACAGACACACCAGACATGCCAGGTAAGCAGTCATGACATTTCAAGCAGACATCCTAGGACATGATAACCTTTTCTACTAAACATATTTGGGTATACCCCAAGATAAAATATGAGAAATATGATGCATTTCCAAGAAGGATACATAGGATTCCTTCCTAATTCATGATCTCCTTTGGGAATCCACATCAGCGTAGGTCCCTCCATGTCTACGACATTGTAAACTATAGGACCCAAACTATCTTATTGGTTCATCATTCATACGCATACATCATCTTATTGAGAAGATATTAGAACTATGAGGATTCTAACTCCAAATATAAGTAGAATATGAATAATTCCATCATAAGGCCCTATATCCATATTAGACACTTCTCCATGGTTGAAAAGGTGTGTATATCCCATATTCATATGTAGTGAAATTGGTCACTTATTATCCCTTGTTTATCACAATGATAATGGCTCACATGGGCATATAGATTGTAAAAAATCATATCAATCACATCATAAACTCTCCTAGATAAGGCATCATTAGTGTTTAATCCCCATTCAGTGACATGATACAATTTCCCATATATAAGGAAATTAACCTCAATGTAAGTCTCAAAGGCATTACCATATTGATAAACCATGGGGAAAATCCTCACAAGAATTAATTATCAGAAACTTCCCATCAGCGGGTTAAGGGATGATTGAACTATGATGACTATGATCCCTATTATAAACAAGATACATAGGATTCCTTACTAAGGCTTGAGATCCATACTTGTTGCCTAAGATCCCTCATAGATGGCCTTTTTGTATGATATTAACCATAACAAATCAAATTGGAATGAACTACATAGATTATGATTCATGTTATAAACAAGATACAAAGGATACATAATAAATGTTCAATCCCACTCACATAACATCAATCTTCTCCCTGTATGGTAGTAAAACACTAGAGTTCCTAGTTATATGGATTCAAAATATAAGAAGATATCCATTACTAAACAATGATGTAAAATATCTGAATAACATCATATACACATAGATGTTATCATTAATATAACCCTCTATTTCATGAGATAGGGTTCGAAACAATATTATTTTATTGGGGTAATTTGTCCCATATTAGTATTTTTAAGAGATTCTAGAATATATATTTAATATATAAGACAGTTCTAGAATATGAAATAATTCTCTCCAAAAGGTTGTGATGATCCCAACCTCCCATCCTCTTGAACAATGTGAGTTCCTAGGTTCCATTTGGTCTAAAACTTAAATTGATATCCTTTCTAGGGAAAGTATGTCTATACCTTATTATGTATATAAGATCCATTAGAAGTTTCTATGAATTGAAAATGGTGAATTGGATGTAAATTATTTTGAAACCATATGTGGACCCCCCATTATCAACTAGCAAAATAGAAACAAAAAAAATGTTAAAACTAGTGTGAAGACATGTAACGATAGACTAGATAAATAATTATTGTAATTAGGCTAGTTATCTTCTAAACCGTGGGGAAAACACATTTCATGAGTTAAAATAATGGGTAAACCCAACATGAATCTGTCAAATAATAAAAATTATCATTTTACCATCTATTGGACCAATTTTTTATGCATTTTCAAGAAACAAATGGTGAGACTGACATGAATCGCTCATATGATGAAAATGATTAGTTTATCATCTATTGGGACACTTTTTTAATCTCCTATGTAAACTAAAATGGTACACCTGATATAAAATATCAAATTATTGGGGTTCCCATGAAATATACCATTCTTGTTGTAAAAATAATCTGAATGTAAAAATGGATGAATCTGGAATAATAATGGACAATTCTATCACCATTTCATTACTGATTGACCATGTTTCACACTTGAGATAATGCACTAACCAGTGACCTTGTTACTTATTGCCTTTGTGACACCATATATTTGTCTCACAAACAACACCTTAACATGAGATCATATCTTCATCACATTACTTTTTTTAAACATCGGAGAAGGATGAAACCCCTATGGGTCATATGATAACCTCACCCATGCAAATTCTTCAGATTCGAGTGGATAACGTGAAGTTTTGGGAATACCATTGACATGATGTGATCCAAAACATTGAGGTTACACATAAGGGTCTCCATATGCTGAATATGATGATTCAACCTCATCCAAGAAAATTTGTAGTGAAACTAGTGATGCTCATTTCCACTAACAATCACTTTGGAAGCTTATCCCAGGAGTGTGGCAATCAATATCAATCATATATGAGGAAGGTGGATCAAGGAGTCAACTATAGCTCTATTACGGTTCAGGGTCCTCTGAGGAGGGATCCTATCAAACGTTCTCACCAGCATCATCTAAACGATTCCACTTGGTCTGATAATGAGGGCACAACCTGACCCATTTCCACCCTGGACACTCATGCATGGGTACTAAGGATATCATGTAAATTGCATAAAGTTGTGGATAAATATGAGTGGGATCATATCCTTGTTTCCACTAAAAAATCCCATTGGAATATTCTAGTAGTATCGAGTAGGAATGCTCATATAATTGCCCCCTTGAATAATGTTTGTATGTATATTCTAGGATAAAACATGGGGAATGAACATATAACTACTCCCAAGCATGAATCCCTTCATTATATTATGATGGAACAATGATGATATGATTTGAATTATATCTCCTATTCAATCAAATATATCATCAAAAATATTTTGGAGACAGAAAATGTACAGTCCTACATTACTTCTCACATTTGGATAAAGTGCCACTATATTATAGAAACAGCTAAATAACTACACTATCATATTCCATCATTGGTAAAGATACAAGAACATGCACATATTCATATCTCGATATCTAGAGCAACACATAACCATGATTAGTATGAACAGATGGCCTCTTTGGAGTAAGCTCACATTCTTGACCCCGTTTAGGAGGATTATAGGAATATTATGGTAAAGTATGCGACATAGGACTGGGCCCATATTATTTTTCCCACCGGGGATCACAATGTGAGAGAAAAACATGCCTCAGTATATGTGTACATTCTTGTAAAAAAAGACCAGCGACATACTCCAAAGACACAAGACTGAGCTCATATCCCCATTATAACTAGTTTTCACCAAGTGAGAGTAAAATATGCCTCAAAACAGGCTCATATTCATTTCAAAATATAGCTATGAAATACTCCAAAGGCATATAATTGGGCTCATATCCCCATTTCTACAAGGTATTACCAAGTGAGAGTGGCACCTGCTTGGGAGTAGGCTCATTTCCCTACTGGTAAAGCTAATCAATATATTCCAATAACTAAAAGAAGACATGATCATATCCCTACTTACATAGATGAATGACTACACTAGGATCCTTTAAAGGCTACAAAAAAGGAGTCTTATATCTATTCTCACATTATAGAGGTTTTTCATAATATTTTTATTGGGAATTCATAATTGAAATGGGATCATATCCCCAATTCATCCATGTTTGATCAATATATTCCAGGAACCACCCACATGCATGATTATATTACTATCAATAATATATAAGATCACTATAATACTATGGTAGCTTCAACACTATGAGATCATATCCCCACCACACTAAATGTTTATCAACCAATTATGGAAACATTCATGAAGTAGTATCTTATCCCTGATCAAACCCAAAAGGTAGGTCAACATATGTCAGCCACAACATGGAATGAGGATCATATCCATGTCCTTCTCGATGCCAGTGTCCTTGTGGTTATTAGAATAATATCCACACACCTCCAGGGTGTGCCTACTCTTCAAAAAAATCTAAATATGATCAATATATCAATAGTAATCCTAGTGGTAGTGTAGAGATATATTGTAGGGATTTTACTCCTGACATCCTCCATGGTAAACTTCCCCATTATGATATCATTCTCTGATAATTAAATCATCCCCTTTCCCAGAAACCATTGTATATAGGTGATAAAAACACATGCACTTCTATATAGAAAGGTACTCAAAACATCCTAGCTAACTGTATATAGTGCCCCATCTACTATTAGTATCACTTCACAATGGTCAGCTGGCAACATAAGGAAGTGAACTCTCTAGTCTGACCAGGTGGAGGCAAATAAATTTGATGAAGAGGAAGCCAAAAGGGATATATGGAGAGAGTTATCTTTAAAAAACCTCCCAAACCTATTTTGGAACCTCTCTATTACTGAAAATGAGATCCCATATTAGCTAAAGGGGGGTATGTGCCATACATACACCAATATATGTGGGAAATTCATCAGTGTTTAAAGGATAGACACCCCCCTTATCTGAGATATGAGAATCACCATTAGACCTTCAATATACTCTATTGTAAAATGGGACTCAATGATATATCCATGGCCCAGGACATGAGACCCAAAAATCACAATTTAAATAAAAAACACCCTTTCCACCATTGCACCAAGACTCCTCAAAAAGTGATTTCTAAAGCCTCATCAGGTATCTATATCAAGGGATAGGGAATGTATGGAGTGTTGCGCCTCAACACTTCCCTATAATAGTATAAAATCCAATATATGATGTAATTTAATGTCATATCCTTTGGTGAAATCATGTTACTGGGAAATGCATGGTCTATTTGGTAAATACAACAAAATAACCCCATATTAAAGATTCAACGACATTACGAATAGAGGGAGAGGAAAACCAATTTATTCCAAATATGGTACCCTAAAAAAATGGTAATGTATTTCATACATGGAATCTAATGTTGTGGTTAGCCTGAAAACATCCCGTAGAAAATTAATCACATCATGGTCTACCTTTTTACCAAGATCAATGATGATAAAAATTGCACCAAATCAAATAGGTTGTAATAGAATCTACCATAGAAACCATATAGAAGTGAACCCAACCCCTAAGGATGGAGAAATATTCACGACCGCCTCCATCCCTTGGGTCATAAATATGAGAATATCTTAGAAATTTTAACAAAATCTATAAACCAACCCCAACCTACAGGAATAGGGGAATATTTATCTTAATCACCATAAATAGGTTCATCACACCCTAATTGGGTCCTATAAAAATCAATGGATGTTCTATATCGACCCCATCCCATAGGGATGAGAGAATTTATATATCAATTTCTATCTCAAGTTTCATGAAATACTTGACTATAATCATATATCCACAATAATAGGATCAAAAAATGCAAATACAATCCCCAAATAGTCCCCATCCCATAATGATGGTGGAATTTTCTTCATTATCATCACCTCAAAGAGAATCAATCTCCTCTAGGATGAGAGGTAAATAATGATAGTCAGCATCCAATATGTTCCTCCCACTATAAGACAAACGTTCTCTATTTGGGACCCATTCAGACAATATGTCTAAAAACTCTCTCGAGGTGACTATTCATAGACCAAGAAAATAAGAATGTATAGAAAGGGTAATCAAACCCTAAAAGGTTCGTAAGCCAAAATTTTCCAATATGGACAATGGTCAAAGAAATAACATTGATGCAACTGATGTAAAATCACTATATTTCATTGAGATTAATGGGATAAATAGCATTGATCAATAAACCTCTTTGAATTTCATTATCCTCAACATAATAGATTATATGGACTAATATAAAAATTTATATGGATGAAATATTGAAAACATTCCTCGAGCATAGGGTGACCTAGATACACTAACATAGGTTTCATGTACACAGAATCTAAGGACGATCCATAATCTGGAACCTTTGAATAATGAATTTGCACCAATACGTTGGAACAATGCCAAGGATAAAGGGAAGAGTGTCAATAAATCCTAATCACCACCCAGAAGAGTCGAAATTTATTCTATGGTGGAATGGATGGTGCAAAATGATATTGAGATACACAATATCAGATAAAATATTGAATATATACATAGAGGAAACATTTCCAATGGGTATCATCTTTAGAAAGATATGAATATACCTCCTCCTACACCTTTATAAAGTTATGATCCACCTAAAAGACCATCATCTGAGCATCAGTCTTATTCTCGATCCATGTAGTCGAACTATATAGATGAGTAAGTCAAATATGATCATGAATTTCCTCCATTATGGTGATGGAATCTCCCCCATATATGCCATCATTCAATCGTAGAATAGTTATAAATCATCAGGAAATGAAAATAGGACAACCTCATCAAGCCCCACCCACTCCATATAAATAGAAGGCAGCCCAGAAAACAATAACTCTGGAACTACTCAATGTCATTGAACCCCTAGCTACTTGAATAAAATAAATTGAAAGGAATTATACACCCATGCAGCCTAAGAAGAATCCATTTCCCAAATGGGTGTATTCCAATTTTATCCCACCCAATAAAAAAAATTGAACCTTCTCAACCATTGATGATGTGGGGGATTCAAAATAGCATCTCGCGCACATTGTGTCTCAATGTGGCCCGATGATGGGCCTTCGAGACCAGTAGGAGAATAATAAGATGAGTTATTTTGTGCAGACTATGATAGTGGAAACATTCGTTTGGAAAAACAGCCTCCCATTAGGGTTTATTACATGATGGGAAGACCTTGATAATTAATTCCTTTATCAATTCAGCTCAACATTAAGGAAAACAAAATACAATTAACCTACAAAATTGAATATCATTAGAAATATAGGGGTTTCTGACATCATCTCTTTATAGAATGGTTAAACCTATTCACTCACCATCCCTCACTCGCAAGAGTAACTATTGTAACTCTAGGAATAAAATCATTAGTATGATACTCCAAAACCTTTGATTATGATGAAATATCTAATAGTATTCAATGAGTTTACATATATAGAACAATGTTTGGAAGATTCCATTTAACAAACCCATGTTATGTCTAGGCTCATTACCTGAACACAGGGAAAAGGCTTGGTAAGGGAGAGACTGCTACTATTACCCTCAAAAAATATAATTCCCCATTTAAGAACCTAGTATGGCCATAAATCATCTAATACCTCCCGTCGAGTGACATAAATAATCACCCTCTACCAAAAGAAAAAGGAGATCAAGGTCGCTCGTAATTTGAGTAATGGATGAATAAAGTGTACTCCTTATGAAATGATTAATTCTGCAGTTATATATTTACATCAATAGAAAATAACCTACTCATTTTACAATATCCTAGGAATCCTAATGAAGTCGACCTCTGTGATCATCCTGACTACAGTCCTTCCCATAGGAGGTTGGGTCACAACCTCCAAGATTGATTCATCTTCAAAGAAGTTTTCCAAACCATGGTAGATTCAGGATCGGTTATAGTAGATAATTCCCTAGTATAAGTGACCTATGTAATCATTACCAAACCATAATAAGATGATGTACAAAAAGTAGTTTCAATCTAGTTTGGATTGAAGTTTTATAACTATATGAACCGAAATAAAGTTGAGTGATCTCATTCCACCATGAAATAACATCTTCACAAACCAATAATGATCCCTTATCCTAGGGAGGTAGAATCGAATAAACTTCTTAGAGGTGGACATAATCGTTGGATAATATAAGAGATAGAATAAAAAGAGTCATATTCGACTCCCTCACAATATCTAACTCATGGGTATTTATTTTCTTTAATATCATGAGAATGAGAACTACCCCACCAAATAGAATCCTCGTCAGATAAAGAACTCAATTTTGGTTATTTAAACGTGGTACACTTTATAGACTCTGTCTTTAATGATTATGTTCCTTTGATTATGATTCCTCTTATACCTTACAGGGGAACTTGATTCCAAAGGTATATAAGTTGAGGATACAAGGGACATCATGTGGTTGGTGAGATATAATATCTCACTCATATGCCTACAGATGAATTATATGAAGTCAAGACTTGTGGGAGAGCACTCTAGTAAGCCCAACAGAAACCCATAAGAATCCTAGATCCCTCCAGTAGTCATCCAATCCTAGTTATATTACATGATCCTATAGTAGGGGTGATTTTATGATCATCCCAAATAAATAATTAGTCTAGCGTAACCTACATGACTTGAAATAAATGTCACTTCAAACTTTTCTCAAGAACCAGGATCATTCAGCATGAACACCTAAACTCCTGATCCACATAATAAAGGGAAACCCCACCTTAGAATGTGAAAATATTTTGAAACAATGTACATAATTTTGAAACAATTGGTATTTTATACATCTAATAATTTAATCCTAGATCCTCTACACCTTTCCAAATAATTGAGATAGGCTCTCATCCAAGCCCTTCAAATCTTATAGGAGTTTTAAAAAAATCCATTGCAGTTGAAGTATATCAATTTAAGAATATGTTATTATAATATTATATCATCATCTCATTCACAAAACATGATAAAGAGGAAGCCATCTTGGAACATATTCAACCACTCTATGTTTCTGGAAAACTCAACAATATCAATATCTAAAGGGATCTGATTGAAAATTTTTCTCGGATAAACATCATCCCAATTCAAACCCTTTGAAATTTAAGATATATAGAAAAGGATTTATTTCCGATAATAGTAAACATTCAAGGGTATGCTAAGAGTGAGAAAATGCCTATCGGGAATATCATCCTCAAGGATTATTTTGGGGAACTCATATATGACACTAAGATCATGGGTATCCATCAAAAAATATCATATATTTTCCTTCATAGAAGACCTTATCTTCACATCAATGTGGTGGTACCTTAAACATCTCACCAATTCTTGAAATAACCCATTGATGGAAAGGTTTGTATACAACATCATGATCATTATCCCCTTCAAATCTTGTGAAGACATATATTCTAAGGTTGGTTTTTAAAAAAGGAAAGTAAAAACCCAATAGTGGATGACAATATACAGTTTTTAGCTCCTAATGGATTAGGGATCACCCCTATGAATCCATAGAGTATTTCAGATGGTGATTATGTGCTATCTATAAACTCGGTTGAGATAGTAGACTTAATCCCATTTGTACAAGATCCACTTTCCACAGATGATAATATAAAAGAACATAATCATCTCTGGAATCACTCCATGATGAGCTTGGAAGTCAAAGATTACAATGTATCTTACCAATTAATTTCTTATCTTGATATAGACAGAGAATCCCCTAGATTAACCACAATTCCTAATTGAACATCTAAATAATCATAGATTGAATAATGAAAGAATGACCTTATGAACTCACCTCCAACATTTTAGGAGGGTATCTCGAACACCATTGATGATCCCATGTAGGTTAATCCAGGAATAGAAGAATACCCACAACCAACATTGATTAGAGTGACCATGCATCTCAAGGAGTAGGAGATGTTTATTAAATTTCTAAATAAGAAATGATATTTTTTCTCTTATAATTATATGGAAATTCTTGCGCTGAACACTATTGTAGCTATGCACCATCTACTCTTACCTGATTACCATCGAGGTTTCAAACATGAAGCCCAGAGGATACACCCCACCCATGCAACTGATGTACATTCATAAATCAACAAATTAATCAAACCTGAATTTTTCTAGAAAGTAAAATACCCAAAATGGATCACCAACATCATGCCTTGAAATAAAAAATGGTAAAAATTAGTTTCTACATTGATTTTAGAGACCTTAATACGAACTACCTAAAAGATGAATACCAATCGCTAAAAATTGAAATTATGATCAATAAAACCTCCATATTCCAAGCCCATTCCTTTGTGGATTGTTTTTAGGGTATAATAAAATAAATATGTCCCCTAAAGATGAGGAAGCCACTTCCATCAGAGAACCTTATAGATATTTTTCCATCATGTTATGTGGTTTGGATTAAAGAACACTAGAACTACATACCATTGCACCATGAATCATATATTTAAACCCTTATTTGGATGAATAAATGAATTATATTTTAATGACCTGGTAAACAAATCTCAAAAATTATGTGATAACCTCATGGATCTTCGAACAATATTCAGTAATTTATGATAAAACAATTTGAATATGAGTCCACTGAATTGAATTTTTAGGATAATGTTAGGAAAATTCATTGGCTTTATGGTACACCATCATGGAATCATGGTTGACCCAAAAAAGAACAATGAAATCCTATAAAATTTCACCCATAAGAATCTCAAATAGGTTAGGGGATCTAGGGGAACCTCACTTACATTCAGCATTTCATAGCTAACCTGGCTGGAAAATTTATCCCCTACACCATGTTGATGAACAAGGAATTCATCTACCAATAAGATGAGGATAGTCCATAAGATTTTGAGAGTCTCAAACAGTACTTTATAAATCCAGAATTAATGATGTTTCCAGTGGAAAGAAATTCACTCATCTTATATCTGGCCTCCATGGAATGTTCACTTAGTGCCTGTCATGCGTAGAAAATGGTGCAAGGAATGAGATAATTCTTTACTACGTCAGTTAAATGTTGCTAGGTACTGTGATCTGGTATTCCGATGTGGATAAGAACTTCTTAATTCTCAACTTTGATGTGAAAAGATTTTATATTACTTATAGAATCACAAATTTCACATATTCTCTCATACTAACTTGCTCAAGTATATCCTTGGATTCACTATATTGACTAGGAATTTATCCCGATGGGAGGTTATTAAATAAAAATATAAAATCATGTTCGTGTTACCAAAGGTAGTTAAAGGGAATCCCCATGATGATTTATTTATGGAACATCCCACCTCAGGATGCACACCAGTGGACACTGAACTCCTAGATGAAGACTTTTTCTATGAATATGATGCTCCCAAAACATGGGAGATATATTTTAACGGTACCTCACAAAGTCTTATCAGAAAGATGAGAGAAACCCCAAAGATCAATTAGGCTATTTTAGATATTGTATTTATTTCTATAGAAAAATAAAATTTCCCTAATCTTTCTCATTGTCCTAAGGTTCCACTAATGATAAGGTATAATATCATGTCCTCATTGCTGGATTGGAACTATCCCTACAATTACAGATAACCTACCTAAATATCTAATTGGATTCAGAACAAGTGATTAAACAACCCAATGGAAAATATGCCACCAAGAAAGATGAATTGGATCATATCACTGGTTATGTTAGAAGAATGATGGTATAGTTTCCTTTTGATCAAACATTTCATCATTTACCTCGATCAAAAAATACATGTGATGATGCACTAGCTAATGGAGGTACAGTTCAAGATAACCCTAATTAGGATGAAGTGATTATTTGCATCTCCCGCAAAAGGATGGTATCATTGGTCATCGTCTATCACATAGAGAAAATAAATCATCTCAACCCCACCCCATATCATGATGAACCTATATACACCCTAGAATGGATGGATCCCATAATTGATTTTCACTAAAATGGGACCTCCCATTAGATCGAGAAGAAAGGTAATGAAATCGAAGCCGAGCAAGAAACATTACCCATGGAGATGGGCCAAATGAACACGAATCCATCTAAAAATGAGAATTTGATAGATTCTTCTTTATATTCATTGTATAAGGAGATATTATTTTCATCATGGAAGAGGTCTATGTAGGCTCTTGTATTGATCATCAATTTGGGACTAGAATCTCCCACAAAATTAGGCAGCTTTGTTACTACATGAAAATAGTGATATATAACTCTTTGGAATTTACCTAGAAATTTCATGCGTGCCAAACTCATAAAAACATAATCCATAAAACCCCGTATTTTGTTCATATATCTAAATATTCTAATCTACTTTTCATATGGGGGATTTATGTTGTGGGGCCATATCCCCATGTCCCATCCATTCAATTTACATACATCCTTACTACTATTGACTTCTTTTCCAAATAGGATGATGTAATACCCCTCAAGAAAGTTGGAAAAAATATCATTAACTTCATAAATTCTAATATTATCACTAGATTTGGAGTCCCCCACATGATGTCGACAGAAAATGGAACCAAGTACTATTCTACCAAGATGATGAAATTTTAAAAATATTAAAACATCAAATACAACTATTCATCATTCTATTATGAGGTAGAAAATGGAAAAAAAAGATTCATTCAATAAGACTCGATCAAATATACTCTACAATATGGTGGGTAAGGATAGTAATTCCAATCCAGAAAAGCTCATTCATGATTTATGGTCATATTGTTCCACCATGCACACTACTACACAAGAAACTCTATATTCATTGGTGTATGGAACCAATTCATTATTTCCCATAGTAATCTAGTTTCGATAACTTAGAGTAGATATCTATGGGAAACTATGAAATGATTTACAATCACAAAATATTCTAGATGAGTCAGAACAGATTGTTGAAAAAAGGATTCACACACTACATAATCTTTAAGTCCATCATAATCAGATCACATGAGCTATCAATAAAAAGTTTCACCACAAAATGTTCATTTCAGGAGAACTGGTATTGGATCTGAAATATAAATTGATACCAGTAAATTAACCTCCAAAGCTAGAAACTGAATAGGAAGGTCGTTACATCATACATAAGGTCTATTCCAATGTGGTTTACTCATTGACCACCATGGATGGGGAACTTGTCATGATCCCAACCAATGTGATGATTCTCAATAAATACATTGCATAGCTTCTATAAAGCATCTTCCATCCTAGTTTATGATGTGAAAATACAATGAAAAAATCACTGTCACATGACATTAAACTGCATGATAGATATTTCCTTAACACATAATGTTAAACTTAATTGAGAACATAAATTCATTGAAAATTCACTACATAGGAAGTAGATCTATGTTAATGAAGAAATAATGTTTCCCCATACTTGTATATGAATCATATCCACATTGTGAATTTTCCCATTCTGGAATTATGTGGGTCTTGATTCCTACCATCATAGGATACATAGTGATACATAAATCTCAAGTAATGGGCCCAACAACAATAAATTTTTCTCATTACTAAGATATTATACTGTTTGAAAACACCTTCGGCATGTGATTGTAAAATTTCATCTTAAACTATGTATCAAGCATAGGATTCCTTGAGAAACCAGATCAGAAAGACACGTGTCAAAAACATAGGATTTGTTCTCTGTGATGATTTCTCGAATGCATTGACATCATTTATAGGGCTTTGAGCCTTCTTTTTCATGTCGGGTAACCTTCAACCTTACAACATGACATTAAAGTGCATGGTTTCCTAAAACTACATATGTCATGATTATTATTCCAATGAGATATGTATAGATAACTAGAGAGTATATCTTGTCCTAGCCACCACATGATTCAAAATTCCCATTTCCTTTTCTTAATCACTTATATGTGGTGAAATAATTCTTTGCCATTCCTTTTTTCTCATAATGAGCATATATCAGATGGGATTGAGAATTTTTTAAAGGGATTACACAATTTATCAATACATATAATTTCACTTCATAATTTTCAAGGTCCTAGATGAATGACCTTAAAAGGAACACTATAAGACTTCACCACATGTTGTTAAATTTCATAGTTGATGTCTATAGTATGACATAAAACTATGTATTACTATAGAACTCACCAGAGAGGACCATTACCCTTGTTTTTAGTCTCCCACCACACCTATATTCAATAAATATGTGTCTATTTATTATTTCCATCACTGGATATATAGTGATGCGTGAATATCCAATCATGGGTCCAGCTGCAACAATCAACGACAATAATGCCCCCTCTGTATATGGGTCCAACCTGCATGGAGAGATTATTGTTCAAGAACTACATATGGCTTGATTCTGATCACTGAGATAAACATAGTGACACTCAAATCTACTATATTATTTCTAGATATAACAATAAATGGTAACAATTCCCTACTCTATGTATGGGTCAAACACAACATAGAGAGTTTCACATTCAAGAACTATGTGTGGATTGATTGTTTCCATTAGAATATACATAGTGAATCTAGTATCTCTAATCATGCATATATCTGTAATAATCAATGGGAACCACCCCCCCTTTCATATCATTCAAATTGGTTTCCAAAGTTTCCCTTTCATGAACTATGTATAGATTGAATCCTATTGTTGTAGGATATGTAGTGATTCATGGATCTTAAATACAGGGTATAGCCACAAAATAAAAATTCCCCTCCCTTTGTATGGGTCATACCTTCATAGGGATAATTCATACCAGAAATACAAGTGGCCTGGTTCATTCTATCATAAGATATATAGTGAAACCCGAACTTTAAATACTTGTTTCAACTGAAACATATTGATGATAAAAATACACAATTCCTACTTATGGGATGGACCTATGTTAAGAGATATTGAGGAACTATGTGTGGATTGATTCCAATCATCACATGATACATAGTGATGCCTAGATCCCCCATTTCAGTCCCATCCATTGGTTTCCAACACCCTCGATAATATCCCCTTCATACTGGTCAAGTCTATATGGAGGGATCTTTTTAAAAGAGATAATTATGGAATTATTCATACCCTAACAATATGCATAAGAAACACTAGGTAAGACCAGAAATAAAAATTGAATATACCTATATTTAAATAGTTTCAAGTCATATAAGCTCACTCTGCCTATGCATCAGTCAGATCTATATACATCTTACTTGTGCACATGATAAATCAACATAAGAATGGATTAGATATATGGATACCTATCAATAATCCCATGAAAAGATAAAATGTGTTCCCTATAGATAAATTACCTCAACTAGTAAAAATTGATCCCAAGGATATCATTAACTATTTAATGTCAGTTCTCACACCCTTTCTATATGTTTTTAAACTAAAAGGGGAGAATACTTACAACGTGACTTTAAATAGAACGAAAATAATACTTATTACATGATATGAAACTACTCAACAAATCCATCCCCACTACACGACGTTAAATGGTGCAGGCCATCACCCATCATCGTTCCTTTCTAAAGTATCAAAAAATCATGACCCCAATTAACCAGAGTATGGGGTGATTCCATCATCTATTTAACACCTTAATTTATAAACCACACTTCATGTCTTGATCACCTTGCGTTTCCACCAACCTTTCACAACCCCTATAAAGGAGAAGATATTTCTATATAGGACCATGAAAGAGGTGGATCTGTATAATGGCTTTGACCTACCAAACCAAGACATATTTTCCCTACAGGAATGGATTTATGATCCTTATGAGCCTAGAATCCCCATTACAGAACTCATAACCATAGGGGCTTTTGTGTCATACTCTTCATGATTGTTCCATACCTTTAATCTCGACTCGAGAAACATAAGCCATGATTTATGACATTTACATCTCTTTCTCAAAAGGATATTGAATCAATATTGAACCTGGGTATCCTAATTAGGATATTGTGTAAAATTCCATTTATATATGTTCTACATGAATATTAATATTAAACTACATACCCTTTGGTTAAAGTTGTACGACCTTAAACTTTAGACTTTGATGGTCCAAATAAAAATACCCTATAACTGTAAGTGAAAGATAATTAAAACTTGTCAGACTGAAAACATTAAAATTAAAGCTTAAGAAAATTCATGTCTTTGATTGCTAAACTCTTCATCCCTAGAGTTTAGGGAAAATTTATATCATAAAATAACAAGGAATAAATCTCATAGGTTCCACTTTATTGACCTATTAAAATATGATATTTTATTTTTTGACTCCCAAGTATAAGAAAAATTTATTGTAGTATTTCTTCCCATATACCTATTGTGATAATGTGCTCACTAGGTGATGGTATAACTTTTATGGTGATTTAACCTTATTTGAATCTTACATTTTCTATAAACCACATTCTTGCCTTTGAAGTCTAAGATGACACAACCAATTCTTCAAGTTGATACCCTTCTCTGGGAATCCTATGGACCATGGCCTCTATTTATATTATTTATTCCCTATATAAAACTGATAATATGAATTGATTAATCATAAAGGACCCTTCTAGGATTTACTATAGAATTTTACCAAGCCAAATAGCTTGTTCCCAGGGGATGATTGGTCCCAAAAAGTCCCCATTCAATCAAGGAGGTACTGTCATGACTGCATGGAAGATGGGATTCCACCACTATTAATAGTTGACCTATACCCACTAGTTTCCACATCCAATTAACATAGATATTACATGAACATGATTTATAATCCCCATAACCAAACTATTATAGTATATCTGGCATCTATAATGTTACTTCACTATGTATTGTACCCTTTCTCAAAGCAAGAAAGTGACACTCCATTCTCGAACCTCTTGAAGCCCCACTCCAGGTGACACAAAACAAAATGGCATAGGGCTCAATCCTCCCAACTAAAAGACAAATTACTTCTATGTTCTAGAACCCTCCTTTGATATCTTTCAATATATAACCCACATCAATGTATAGATGTTTGAGTCATTACATATCTTTCACGGCCCTTGTAAATGGGTGGGGACACCTATAAATGACCATGCATATAATCCCTAATGATCCATGAATAAGGGATATTGAAATACAAACTAGAGTAATCTAATCCTTACTTGTAAATAAATTTGATCCTCATGAGCCCTAGTGACATAGTGGAAGAACCCAACACCTTAGGGTGTTTTAGGTCATCCCTAAAATATCAACTACATTCTCTATTCATCAACTAAAACATTTATTTTATGACATAATCAACCCATTTTTCAATAATCCATGTGGACTTGGAATCCCAAATCCTTCACAATCCACAAACACCCTTTAATGTAAGGATTCAAGGTGTTACAACACATCATTGATATTAATCCCTTATGATTTCTACATGAATTTAGGGTTCTAGACCACTTTATGAACATTTATTATTCAGAATATCAATTAAGAATGAATGATATTAGAACCCCTCATGGACACTCATTCTTCAGAATTCCATCAAGGATGTTGGGATCTGAAACCCTTAATGAATACCCATACTCCATTACCAATAGAACAGATGAGCTAGAATACCCTGAACTATAGAAATTGAAGTTCCAATATTGAAGACCCTTAAATATGGTAATATAAGGTCTAAGATAGAAGACCCTAAACTACACCAGTAGAAGGTATGAGATAAGATACCTTAAACTATAATAGTAGAAGGTCAAGGGTAGAATTCCTTAAAATACATTAGTAGAAGGTTTGTGATGGAAGACCCTAAACAAAAACACAAAAATGAACTATTTTGCAGGGACATAAATATCCAACTAAAACAGACCTAATAGTTACCTAGTTGAAACCCCATATAGGGAATACTTGTAAAAAATTGAGTCTCTTCTCACTAGACACACACTTTATGTGATCTAAAAAATAATAAAAACTTATAAAATAGTGTAGGAATAAAACCAATCAGTTTCAATGCCCATAAGTTGGAATCTTGAGAAAAACAGAAGTCCATACTCACTAGTCATTCCCAATATGAAACATAGGAAATAGTTAGGGAAATAAAATTGTGATGTAATTTTTGTAGGGATCATTATTTTTCCCTTGTAAAAATCAATCTAGGATCCTAAATTATGTTTACATCAAAGAAAATTATATCACTCTACCTCTAGGACAAATATCGTACCCAAACAATCCTTTTATTATTGGTTATATTAGGAAAACTAGATTAGATACATCAATGAAGAATCTCATGTTGATGGTAATTCATGATCAATTCTCAAAGAACATATTTTGTGAGTTAAGAATTAAAATATAAGGATTGGGGTTTATGTGGTATTATGAAAATAATGTGTATAATTGATGATTCGTATGATATAAAATCAATAAATATTTATAGAAATCATGAATGAATGGAATAAAGATAATGAAATGTAAAGTTTAGAATATGTATTCACTAATAAAGTGCACTGGAAGGAGGAATCAACACATATTGGAATATATCTTTTGAATATGCAAATAAAAGGAAGGTCATGAAACTAAAAGTACATAAAAACATGTGTTCAGTATAGTCCTTGAGATATATAGAATTCTACATTAGAGAGAAAATGGATTGGTTATATTAACCGGCATATTCAATTTCTACCTTAGAAATCTTCTATAATGCCTCCACCCTAGAAACAACATCAAGTCTAACCTTCTCATCTAGTTTGAGGAGCCCTTGTTCCTCCAACATAGTTTTCTATAATATTTAAGTGCATGATGAAACTGAGATAGTGATTCTTATAGATGGTTGATTTAAATCTATAATTAATTGATTTCAACCTTTCCAGTATTGATCCCCTTTTGGTGAGTTTTCACCTCCACCATGTACTAGAAATCCTCATTCAGTCCTTATACCGAATTCATTTTACAGAAGGTGAAGCCTATTCCACTACTACCCTTGATTCAAGGGCCCTTATCTTCTCCCAAATAGAGATTACTTTCTTCACCCAGGCATGAAGAGTAGTTTAGTCAAAACCCTTATACCCAAGGGTGGTAAAGATAATCCTAATATGACCCAGTTGGCCTTTCAACTCTTCTAATGGGGCCTCCAAAATTATGGTCCAAATGTCCATCCACACTTGTCACCGCATCAGTTGATAGAGTTATGAGGAATTTGATACTTGATTCTATCTCAACTTTGGAAGAGGAATATATTTTGGGACTAAGTAACTTAGAAAATGACTCATTCAAGAGATTTTTTATTAAGTGGGTTTGGAGCCGACCTCGCATTGGTTGACTCTATCAGAGGAATTCCCAATGAGGAAGGAACCATAACTTCTGGGCTCCATGGTGAAGGTACTAAAACAAGAGGCATAAAGTTCTATCAAACTATAGATATTTGATATGATTCTATCATAAAAACTACAAATATGATCTATTTTGGTAACATAATTTTATCAGTTTCATCATTGGAAATGACTATTTCCCCTACCCATTCTTCAAGAGAAGAGTAAATACCCTCTTGTGATGAGAGTCCTTGTGGAACCACCATTGTTTTCTCTATTTTTATACCCCTCTCTCTACCTTTAAGGGATGCAGAAGAGAAAAAAATGTTATACAACATGAAAAAAGGCTGAAAATTTTATTAGTTCCTAAAAAAGTTCTCACCTTTTCTGAAACACGCCTCCATCAAAGCTAAATTAGTAGTAGATTGGCTACCAATATTGATTTCTTCCAGTGTGCCTTCACCCATGCCAGGTAAAAAGGAATGACAACTGAAATGTTAGAAGCAGTAGTTAAGACTAACTAAAAAATCACTTAAACCATTTCTACTTCTTAATAGGTTGGGCCTAGTAGTGAAAGTTTTTCTAGAGTAAAATAAAAAACACTCGTATCCTCAGGAATAGATGTATATTCCATCAGGTGAGCTTGGTGGGGACCTTTGTATTTTTTCAATTCTAGAATTAGTTATTGTAATGGTCCAAAATAAGTAAAGAGTAAAGTGTAATTATTTCTTGAGGATTCTGGATGGGAGGGATATGATAGTTTATAACACTTCCTTTTCCCTTTTATATCTGAAAAAGAGCCTCGAGAAGGTGTCGACGCTTAGTTTTTTGAAAATGGAACTAATGGAAGTGTAGATTATGACACCCTAGGGATGGTAATCACCGAACTCATTTGAGTACTTTGACTACGAAACTTTCTTCATAGGTCCCATGGTCACTTCTCAATTCTGTTCGAGTAGTCATACCCCTGGGAGAATATACCATGGGTGGTGGTAGTGACTGGACTCCTAAAACTTCCTATCATGTCATCAATAATGAAAAGGAATCAACATGGTCCCAATGACACCATGTCTATTTAAATACAATTGGAAGATCAGTCTTACCACAACATAAATAACGGGATGACCCTTTTAATACATGAAAACCTCCAATATACCCCTAACCACCATATGATTCACCAAAGGTGAGTAGTGGATCACTTGGAAGGAAAATGCCACATAAGACACCAGTCAGTGGAATACCCAAGGACTCGAGCAACCATTTACTCTCCTCAGGATTGAGTCCTAATCCCTATAGATCTCTCTCATTAGGGATTAATTTTTTGATTCCTTCCAAATGATCATGGACAATTATATAATTTAACAAATACTAAAATCATGGGTATTATTATCTCCACAAAAAAAGAGTATACTAAAAAAATGAACTTCAGGAGGCCAAATCATTTAGATCGTGTAACCTCTAGAAGAACACTTAATCAAATGACCTTGGGAAGTTCTTGCACGTAAAATATGAATTATATATTTATGATCACACAAATTCTCTCTTACAAACGCTTCTATTCTCATGAAGGTTTCTAGACAAGAATTTATGGTCATGTGAAGGCTTCTAGATGAGTTCCTCTAATCATGTGACTTTTCAATTGATAGAAACCTAAGAATCACCCAAATCCCCTTATAAAATAAATGAAGAAAATGGTGGAATATTTATGTGATGGAGTGTTATGTTCATTTTCATGCAACATGATTATGAAATTTTCAAGACCCTATGAAGCCCCCATGTAAAATGAAGTCCTTATCATGTGAGAACAGTTCGACTGTAACCTTTATCATGTGATGGACCTTAGACACATCCATTAAATCATGTGATTCCCCTTTGGCTCCATAGAAAAGTAGAGATATTTTCGATGACCATTCTCACACACCACCATTATATCCAGTATTGATCATGTGATGAATCATAGATACGCAGGGTGACTATTTGTGAAAATTCTTGGCCAAAACATGAATGATAAATAATGGTAATTAATATCCAAAATAATGAAAACAATGAAATATTTTTATTGAACTAGTGATAGGATGTTATAAGAGGATAATATATGATATTATATTAATATTCATCTATTATGAATTAATTACATACTTAAACCCATTATATTGTAGGTTAAATACTTTTCAACCAAAAGGAATCATAGGGTAAGATCCTTTATCTCAATTTCCCTTCATTTAGGCATATTGAAATCTTATCCACTTAACTTATTTTATATGGTGTAAATAATACACATTTGACATTTAATATCTTGATTCATTAATAATTCGTTGTATTTTAAGTTTCAATTTTAATTATTTCATTCAAGTGGACTTTATGTAAAAATTTCCATGTGGTAATGAATTTCATAACTCGTTTTCTTTTCATTGGGTTATATTACTTCTTCATTGTATTTTATATTTTATGATAATGTGTGTATTGAATTTTGAATATATTATGTTGTATATATAATTATATTATGTGGATTTAGAATTTATGTACATAATTGATTCATTGTTCAATTATAACATCAATGTTAGGATCTTTTTAAGGGTTTATATTACAATATCATTTTAATTGGGAATGTTTATACATGAATTTCCAATTAAGGAAAATATTTGATCACTAGATAATAAAACCATTTAATTTCATTCTCATATTTTTATTAATAAATCTTTCATTTATATTACATTTTTACAATATTTGAATATGAAATTGAATGGGAAAATATTTTTGGAAAAAATATAACTATGTTTCTCACTTCAATCTAAAATCATTTCTGTTGAAAATCCATGTATTATAAAAATGTTTTCAAATTTTTTTTAAACATTTAAAAATGATTTATTAAAGGATTTTTTCCCATTTTTATTTATTAAAAAATGTTTTAAAATGAATATTGATGTAGTTTTTAAAACAAATCCAATTTATATTTTACAAAAAAAATTGAAAGGAATATTTATTTTAATGTATAAGACATGAACAGAATTTACAACCCTCATGAACACTAAATGTTTTAAAGATTATTCTATAAGATTCAAAAGTTATTTTCAAAGAAAATTATTTTCAAAATTATTTGTGAACCATTAGTTTTAAAAGGTTATTTTCAATATGAAAAGGTTGTTTTTATTAATAATTTTCTTGAAGATAATTTATAGTATTTATATTCATCAACAACAACAACCCTTTATTTTACTTATAATCCACTAGGAATATATTTTATTAATACCATCCATATTCTTTATAAGTATGGTTGATGATAATTTTTTCAAAGGAAAGTATTTAAATTCTCATTAATGATTCATTTTTTTTATTCATTAACTTTCCCTTGATGTATTCACTTTTCTATGATCATTAGACATTAAATTTCCCTAAAATATCCATATTATTTATCATGGATATGTTTATTTTCTAAACTGTCTATCTTTTCTACATATAATTTTATACATTGAGAGTTATTTGTTTATCTTTTGAAATATTGATAAATCTATTTTCTTTAATCAATATAGATGTTTGATGATAAGTAAAATTGTTCATGAATTAAATCAATTATTAGATATTTTAGAAATTCTTTGGACATAGAATGATAGGTGGGACCAAAAATTATATATCCCCTTGATGAATTAATAGCCGCAAGAGGTAAATCACTAAGCTGGAATTAAATGGGATTTTACCCATAGTTTTTAAATTTCTTGAGAATGGTCTTGATAGTAGAGGTATCCAGATTCCGGAGACAATTACATACAATAATTAATAACTTCCTTCTTCATGAATTTTAATGTTATTAACCATTATATTTTCTCAGTGATATTGTCTCTAGATTCAATTAATTCTCTTTTATTGATTTAATCTCATGTGTTTTCAGTCATTTAGCTTTCTATATTGATTATGAATTATATATCATTGAAGTCAAGTTGTTTAAATGAAATTTGTGTTTAATTATTTCTCATTTTACTTTAATTATTTTTTTTCAATTCGTGATAGTCAAGTTATTTTAATGAAATGTGTGTTCATTTATTTACCTCTCTATATTTATTATTCATTATATAATTAAGATATTCAAGTTGCTGATTAAATGGAATTTATATTAAGATATTTACCTTTCCATAATGATTATACCATATTGGTTATTAATCATTTACTCATGATATATTTTTCTTTATATAAATCTTATTGAGCATTGTGAGCTCACTTTTATATTTTTTTCTTTACTAGGCATCTAAGAATTGTACTATAAATTATATTCAAGGATATTATAGAGGGAATAATGATATTCTTGAAAAAATTTATGATGTAATTTTTATATTCTAATGTAATATAGGAATCATGTATGTATCAGGTTTACTAAGACCACAAAACTATTCAGTCCATCAGGATGTAATTCCTTGTATCTTATTCCAAAGTAATAATGTAAACTACAGCTCATGGTTACTAGATTTGGGGTTATTATAGTTGTTATTAGATTAATATTATTAGAACCCTTGGGAACTAAATTATTTAAAACATAGATTAGGTAATGTAACCCAATGATAGACATTGATGATAAGTATATATAAACATTATAAAGTTCTCATAATGTAGAAATTTTGTGGTTTTTTCTAGAAATTCATCCTTGTTTAGATACTACAAGTGGATGTGGTTATGGAACATATGTACCTAGTGTTAATAACTCCAAGAATTTGTGTTAGTATTGGATAGATTGTTACCTAATACAAGACAAAGAGCCTAAGTACACAACTAGTTTGACACTCCCAGTAGATATGCTTTGATAATTTCAAATTTTCTTTACAAACCATTATAAAGGTTTTGAACTTATGGTGAAAATGAATGTCCTAAATTAAATATAAGGTGTATTAGACTAGAAATAATTTGTTATTATTTTAACATCTTATAAATTATTATATGGTTTTTCTACTATGGTTATTATTGCTGACACTATGTTTTTTAATTTTAGTCAATGGATAGAACCTGAAGTAATTGTGTTAACATTGAATATGTTGAGAATGTGGTGGATATGATGAATAAAATAGGATAATATTGTGAGTGAAAGATATTGTAATTATTCATAATAAGTTATCCTGAAATTTTATTAACAACATATACCTTATCCAAATCTTGAACACACCAAATAAGAGAAGGATGGAGTTCCTTAATAGATTGAGTGGTGGGTACTATCAAGGAAAGACAACATGACTTTATTTATGTAAAAAATGTGGAAATATACACCAAGTAAAATGCCTCAAAAAAATGTGAAATTTTTTATGTGTGTAAAATAATGGATTAAATTGATGAATTGTCGAGGAAAAATGAATAGCACAATGGAAGGTAATAAATCTCTTCCTATGGATCCATTTATAGTTAATTGTCTTAAATGTGGGGAACTAGAGAATCGTCCATGTCAATAACCTTTTATAATGGTAAAAAAATAGGAAAATGAAGGACCTATGTTGAAATAAAAATGGTTGAAGTATTTTTGTATTGAGATTCTAGAATTATATTGTATAAATATTCTTACGAATGGTAATTTTCAGGAAATAATTAAGAATTGTGTAACGTTTTATAAGAATATTTGTTTATATTAACTTAAGAAACATGGATACCATATTGGGTTTACGAGTTTAAGAATGATCATAAGTTAAATGTCTTGAACCCCATTTATATGATTAAAATGGTGTATTAAATCAACAATTATTTATGGTTTTGAGGTCCCTAACTTTCCCTTAGTAATTCACTTTCTTATGATCAATGATCTCTATCACTCTATAGTTATTTAAAATTTTATTCAATGTCCATATATTCACATTCTTAAATTCTATCTTACTTAGAAACCTAGTTATATTTTATTCTATATGACCTTTTTTACTTTCCTTTCAATCCTACTAAGATGATGTTTTATTAACTATTTTAATATGTGGGTTTTCAACAATGGAGTTTTCAAAGACCAGAGACTTGATTTTTGAGAGCAAGATCAAATTGAGAGGGAAAAAATTATTTATGGTGTTTATAATGTAACACAATAAAATTTTAAATTAAGAAAAATATTTTTTTTTTATAATATGTGACACACAAAACTAAGATAAAACAACCAATTAAATTTAGTTCTTTAAATTTAATCTCTTTGATAGCTTGTGGAACCCAAAATCGTGAACCTAAATGAACCATAATATAATATACTATTATAACCTAGGCCTTAAATTGGAGATTATTAATATTAATAAATAAATTATGAAAACTATATTTATATATTTATTATAAATAAAATAATCATAATTTTAAAGAAAAAAGAAATGTTTTTTTTTTAAAAAAATTTCTAAAAAACATTTTAGCCATGCTTTTCCCACAAAATTTAAAATAAAAATTTAACACTATTTTAAAATTTAATTTATAAAATGAACTTTTTTTCAAATTATAATATCAAAATTAACCAATGGTGAATTTTTTTTATTTTTCTGAAAATTTTCAATTTTTGATTAATATTGAAAAATACTGATATTTATGGAAAAAAATTCCGTTTAAATTATTCAAAAGGATAAATTATATTTTAAATTATTTTTTACTAAAATTAGTTCAATATTATTACAATTTAACTAATTTAGGTTATTTTAATCAATTCCATAATAAATTCTATATTAAACCACTCTATACTTATGAGAATTTTCTCTTTGAAAACATGCTTTTTCATCACATCTTATGGTATAATTTTAAATTAGATACTACCAATTATATGAATTGTATTTGTTAAATTGGATTCCATATTATTAGTTAAAATAATTTATATTATCTAAATATTTTAACTTAATTTATTATCATTATTAATATTAAAAGTTGTAAAAATTAATTACAGTCGTTAAGGTTAAAACGAGTTTACAAAGGGTTTAAACTAATAAGATAATAGTTAAAATGACCTAAAACATGTCCAAAACACTTTGTAGGTACATATTAAGACTTTATCACCTCTGAAGTTATATAATAAATTATTTATGAGTCTTGTGTCATTATAAAAACGTGGGTGTAATTGAATATTTTAAAAAATTCCATGTGTGTCCTCTCCCCCTCTTATAAAATATCACTCCTATTCTCCCCTATTCACTCTTATAGAGCCATTTTGTTCAAAAAATATCAAATCAAATAACTTCCTTAATCCCCTCCCAACATCCTAGAGCCCTTATTTTTTATAAATCCAACTTAAGTAGTCTTTTGGTGAAAACCTAAAGATGTTTTCTCTAGAAGAGGTAACATTGTTACACGAATATTTTTTGTTATTAAATATACATAAAATATTATTAATACATTAATATATAATAATATCAGTATATTAAATATAATAACATATTATTATATTAAGGTAATTAGCTATATCAATCTCCTCTTCCATACAATGGGGAATGAAATCATCGATCTTGTGTTTGATGAACCACCACCTCACGAAGAGATGTAATTAGTTTTTCATCACTACCTAACAAGGATGTATAAAATGATACATTCAAAAAAATTATAGAATTTTTTTAATATTTATTTAATTATTTAATTTTAATATCACATATACCTTTTTATATTCTATTCTGTTTAATATATGATTACATTGCTTGTGTTTATAGTAGATTACCACCTCGTGAAGCGATGTGATTTGTTTTTGACTTACACATTATAAGGATCATTAGAAGGATAAATTTAGTGAAAATATGTGATATATATGACATTATATTGATTATGAAAAATTAATATATATCCCACTTCCTTACCCTTTCACCGATTAAGGAAATGATAACGCCACTTGTGCATACATACGACCTATCGTCTCCATGATGCGATGTGGTCCATTATTTATGTTCTAATTTTGATAATGATTATAAAAATATATCTAATAAATTAAATTATTTTTATAACATTAATATAATTCTTAGATGAGGTAATAATATAATACATTCAATAAAAGGAACTTTTATGACCAAACATGAATTATAAAACAAGGTAATTAACAACCGAAACAACGAAAATAGTGAAATATAATTAAATAATAGGTGATAAGATATTATAAGAGGATAATATATGATATTACATGAATATAGTTCTATTATAAATTAAGGAAATTCTAAAAACCATTATATCATATTTTAAATCACGTTTAACAAAAATGAAGCATATGGTAAGGGAATTCGTCTCAATTTCCCTTTCTTGAGGAATATTGAAATGTTACGAACTGGATATATTTTATATGGTGTATATACTAGAACATTGGAATTTAATATAATTATTCATTAATAATTCATGGAATTTTAATTTTTATTTTTAATCATTTCATTGAGGAAAATTTGACTTGAAAATTGCCAAGTTGTAATGAATTTCACAACTCAATTTCTTTTTATTGGGTTATATTACATATTAAATGTCAGTGATATTCTATAATTATGTGTGTATTTAGTTTTGACTATATTATGTTGTATATAAACTTCATTTATGTTTATTTAAATTTTATAAACATAACAAATTAATTGATTAATTATCACATCAATGTTATTATCTTTCAAAGGGTTTATTTCAAAATATCAATTTAATCAGGATTGTTTATCATTGAATTTACATTAAAATAAATTATTTGATCATTGGATAATAAAACCCTCTAATTTTATTCTATTATAATTATTCAAAAAATAAATTAAATTTACCACTTTTCAACCCATTAGAACTTAAAAAAATGGGAAAATGTTTTTAATAAAATATGACTTCATTTCACTCTTCGATCGAGAATCATGTTTCATCAAAATCCATGTTTTCAAAAAATGTTTCAAAATTTATTTAACCTTTTAATAATGACTTCTTAAATAAATTTTTATACATTTTTAATTTTTTAAAAATGTTTTTAAAGGAATATTCATGTCATTTTCAATTCAACTCCTCTTTTTCTTATTTTGAAAATTTTAAAGGTTCCTTTTTTTAACATCTATAGAATAAACATAATTTCCAATATTCATGCCACTCAATATTTTAAATATTATTTTAAAATATTTGAAATTCATCTTTGAATAAATGTAGTTTTTAAATGTTTTATGAATCTTTAGTTTTAGAAGGTGATTTTCATGATGAAAATGATATTTCCCTCAAGAATTTTTTAATGATATTTTAAGGGTATTTATATTCATCTCATCATAACATAATCCATATAGAATAAGTGGTTATAATTTCATAATTATAAACATGAAACCATGTAAATCATAGATACATTATACTTGAAACAAAAACATATTAAATAATGCCACCTTAGATGGAAAATAGTTTTGAAAAAACACATGAAATGAATTCTTGAGGAAAATATCTTTTCTTCTTCAAAATCATTTTATTTTTTCAAAATGACATGAAATTTTAAAAGAATAGGATTTTGTTGAAAATAATCATGAAATATTTTAGAATAATATTCATGGAAATAATTCGTTATGAAACCGTAAAAATCCATTCACACCTTATAACTTAAAAAACATTCTTCTCATACTTTTGTCGGAGAAGTCAAAAAGTACCTTATATGGTAAAAAAAAGGAAACTTGCCTTGAATACAATGTGGTAAAAGTCAAAAATGGTTAAAAATGACTTTAAACATACACGGAAGAATATTAAACATTTTATGAAAACATTTTTAGAAAACATGGACATTGATGATAAACATAAACCTAGTAAATACTTACGTATAAGCAATCTCGGATAAAAATGAGATTGCAAAACTGTCCCTTACCTTTTGTAGAATTTCTTCCATATGTGTCTGATACTCCTGTATAGTGGGTTTAAACATATTATTAACTTATAACAGTACCATAATAATATTTATGATATCATATATGATTCACTTATGACTTTATATTACCCATCCATTTGTCAATTCCATGTTAAAGTAGCGTTTTGGATAAAATCATTTCATTTATCATCCAGGTTTTGACTTGTAATTATTCATATGATTACTCAGTTCATGATTACTTACTTCCAGAATGTAAAACGTGATTTATATATAATAATTATTCATAATATACATATATATAATAGGTCGATAAATGGAAAGAAATACACCGTTCATAGAGATGGTAGGCCATACGTAAGCATGAATGCTATTTTCGTTTTCTTATTAAATTGAATGGAAGTAATTAGATAACATATACATAAATCCAGTTTAATTAATATGTCATATATTTCATGATTATTTATTATATATACTTTATATTCATTCTTGAATGGTTAACTTGGAGAATGAATCTCATCAAATATTGAAGACGGTAATCCGTACGTACGCACGAGCGATGATATCATTCCCATAATTATTGAATGGAATTAGAGTGAATTATATAATATCTCAAAATTAGTATCATGTTATAATAACCATATATAGTTATTATTTACACCATTATACCAATCCAAGTAAGGTGGTGGTGGAAAAACATATTACACCACGACATGGAGACAGTATTCTGTACGTATGCACGCGCGGTGATTTCATTTTCCATAGGATGGATTGAAGAATAAAGAGGGTTGAATCATATTTATAATAAAATATCAGTATATTAGTGATACTGATTTTATTACTTTATTATGAAACAACAAAATAAGACGAATTAGATGAAGAAATTAATTTGAAAGAATCGGTAAAAGATATTACCTCTTCTTCGATGTGCGTCTTCTAAACCTCCTCTTAGGGAAAAAAAGTTGGTATTTGAAGAATAAAAGGACCTCTAGTATGCTGTGAGGGGAGTGGAGAAGAGAAATGGGTAGGGTTTGGCCGAGCATGAAGGCTAAAAGTGTTGTGAAGAGGAGAGGGATGAGGTTCCCTTTTATAAGGGAAGAGAGGGGCACTTTTGGAAACCTCTAAAATATTAATTTATAATAAACTCAAACCCCACATAAAAACCTCCAAAAATGACTCAAATAAGAATATGAGATGATATATGGTTTTAATCTCATTAACCAATAAAATTTATACATGTTGGGAATTTATTTTAAACCTTATCAACTTGATTTATCCTTATTTAATCTATTTAATTTTATTTATGGTGATAATATTCTACATTTTAAATTGTTTTAAATAATTACTTATGTGTTGTTGTTTGTCCATAATTGGATACTTTATGACATTTTTGACTATATATATCTCAATTTATAATTTCTAAATATTTTTGTGATTTTTAAACAATTTAATAACATGTTATTTTTATAAAATAACAATAGTGTCAATTTTGACACTGTTCATTTATATGAATTTAAATAAAATCCACACAGAGGATATATTCAAAAAAAAATATTTAATAAATTTATAACATGTCTTATTCATCTAAAAAATTCATGGATCACATTAATTGTCCATATAATATTTATTTTAATATTTCTAAAACCATTTATTTGATATTTCCATTAATAAAATAATTACTATAACATTGTTGTATAATTATTTAACATAATTATTTTTTTCATAAAAATTAAAAATAAAATACTGTAATGAAGATAAATCTAATATCTTGCATAATAATACTTTTACTCGAATTTATCATCTTAAAATCAAAATATTTAAATTGTTATATTTATTAAATCTTGAAGGTGACAACTTTGACATCATTTAAAATAAAATAATATAGGTGTCGTAATCACTTTTATAAGGCTAAAAATAGTAAAATATTAGACCATTGTATTCTTATGGTATACATTTACATGACCAATAAGTTTTGTTCAGTTTTATGTTCCTTTTATGGTCACTGTTAGTTTAATAAAAATGATATTATTGATTTTTCACTAAATTTACAATTTCTGCATCACTATTGTGTCATAATTAATGATATTTATTTAATCCCTAAAAATTCAAAATAAATTATCATGATATATATAATTCTATTATATTTTTGTATACTATTTATATTTGAGATTTTATGATGTTTATCACTAAATTAAAATTATTACACTTATAAGATATAAGATAGTGACATGTTGTTACTTTCTTTGGTTTTAAAAATAATTACATCCTTTTCATGGTCAAAAGTCCATTTAATGAATCTATTTAGACCCTTAGGTTATATGGGTCGACTTTTATACATCTAATATAATTTGGGCCGGTGTTAGGGTAATTTAATAATCTTATTTTTACCCTTAATTACCTGATTTACCTTTAACTGTAGTAAATAAAATTTACCGTAGTTACTATTCATAATGTATGAAAATAAAAAGTAAAATATTAACATAATTTGGACTTACTAATTCCAAATATGGAATCCATTTTTCAAAATTCAAAACACAGAAGTTGCAGTAAATAATTTAAAATTAATCCCGTTGTTAAGAAAATGAGTTTTAAAAGTTAAAACGTTGCAAAAGATTGAAATATTTTTACCTATGAATTCAGTGTAAAATTAATGATAATGACTTAAATTATATTAAATGGTAGAAATATATTCTATTTATTCTTTAAAACAGTCAATATTATAATTTAACTATATAATTTATCTCGATTAAAAAAGTTGTTTTTAATTATAATTTAGCGTATTTTTACTATTAATCAAAATATGAAGGTTATCAGAAACATATCAAAAATTTATCCAATGTAAAGTTTTTTATCCTGATTCAAAATAAGAAGTTTATTTTGTAAAATTGAAATTATGAACTTGTCAAAAAATATATTTAAAATGGGTGCGCCATCAAAAGGTGGTAAAACTGCATTTTTTGAAAAATAATTTTTTTATCGAAAAATTGATTTTGTTTTCATATCTCATTCTAGAAAATGTGTAAGATGAATTATAATGTTATAAAATTAAAAATTCATTTAATAATATTCATAACGGCTAGTTTATTATATTATAATAATATATCATTGTTTAGTGAAACTCGGTATTGCATACAACACACGCTATCGAGGAAGGTCGCTCTTGCGTGCAAGAAAAGTCAAGAATAGTGTTTGCATATAATAAAAGCTAATACAGTGTTGCGTATAGAGAAAACTAATCTTGGTGTAGCGTACAACACAAGAAATCAATGAAATTAAAAATAAAATTTCTCATAAAATCTCGGGGTGTTACATTCTACCCCCCTTAAAATGAATTTCGCCCTCGAAATTCGTCGGGGTTATAAATGGTTTTCTACTTGAAAATTTCTTTCATAGAAACCCACATCGTAAAAAGGAATACTAAAACTTAATTTTAATAACCTAAGTATGAAACTTAATATTTACTCAAATTAACTCATCATTAGGTTTCCACATAAGAGAACATAGGTGAAAATATGGACATGGAAGAGAAATCTAACCATTAATTTCAGATGGAGAGTGGTAGAGAACATGGCTATGAAAAAGACAACAATCACAAAGCCATAAATTTGTGATAATCTAATGTACCATCTGATTCATAAGACATGAGAGTACTAGGACAACATTTTTGGTTTTCAAGATCATTTCCCTAACGTTGATGTTTTTTACATAAGGAGAAATACTTACTTGATTTCAGTGTAATATCATCATTGTTCATTCCATGAACAATTTCCACTTATTCTCTTATTTAATGAAATGAAGTTGAATTTATCATTCTTGAAGTATTAGCAGATCATGTGATAGGATTATAGGTCATTCCATCCGTCTCAAACATAAGGTTAGAAAAAGTTATTAAATATACATAAGTCTGTCTATGGTGAGATTAATCGTATAAGATTAGAAAATGGACTTATACATCATCTATCATACCACTTAATAAAATAAAACTAATTTATACTAACCAGGGACTTCCTGTAGTCCAGTGGTAGGTGATAAAGGCATGTCGCACTTCGGTTGTGTGTTCGATTCTCACAACCTTGTCTAACACGACGGGTTATCGCCCGTCCTACGGGTCGTCCTTTTTCTAAAACTACAGTATTATAACATTCCAGAAATAATATCAAAAAAATGTTCCAGTATTAAACAATATTATCGTATGTCCAACTTAATCCATTCCAATCATCAGGCTTATACAAAATACTTATGTCCAATCACATATTATAGTGAAAAAGATTACTAGAGAGGTCATCTACCAAGCATGTAAATATCATCATTTATCCCCCATATATCATAAAATATATCTTTTTGGTCACATTCCAGACATGTGAATACCTTAATTATGTATTCTCTTGAAACATGAATTACCATAGAACCTTAGTGAAAAATGAATTCTGTGAAAATTTAACTCTTTCCACATACCAAAATCCCAAAATTTCTATATACTCAAATCAAGATATCACATTGTCCTTATATCAGTCATGATCTCATTAATACTATCAAACATCTCATTATCACCTCATCCCTTCATTATGTGCATATCATCTACTTTCTAAAAATATCTGAATAACCTTTCATGGTTACCGGTACTGTTCAACATATCCTTTCAAATACTTTAGGAAAAATATAGTGTAACAATCCTTAGATGTGTCTTTATTCCATAGTACCATTACCTATACAACATAACTGTTGATAAACATAAATCATTCCACTACCTTTTTAAACCATTGACAGAGCTTCAAAAATTATTTCATCTCACATATAATTTGTAGTCTCTTCATCATCATCGATATAAATAATACCTATACGACCATAATGATTCTTTTCATGAGACTTTACCTTAGGGAACTGGTTTTCATAATTCACATATGTTCCACATTTAAAACATTTAACCGTTTTTTATGTCTTAGAAATACCATTATCCTTGTCCATGGTGTTAACTGAACCTTTTCCTTTGCAATTACTATCTTTGTGTCCTTCTTTTCCACACCCAAAGCATCTTCTAGTTCCTTTGAAACATTCTCCCAGATGCCTCTTCCCACATTATTTACATGAGGGAAATTGAACTTTCATTCCTCTATGATCATCATGAAACTCCATTATTCTCTTATTTGCTGATCCAGGAAACTTACCAAAGTTGAGATTATTGATCATATTATGAGATTGCCGATTAGTCATAATAATGATATGTGGACTTCTAGATCCAATTTCATTTGGTTTTTCATGATGAATATCATTCCATTGTCTATCATATTCTCCATTATCATGAATCTTCATATTTCCAGCCGTTTTTCTAAAACCCAAAATGAATAGTGTGAGAGGAAAAAATAATGCTAGGAAAAAAACATAATAAAGGGGAAGTACCTTCAATATATAACATCTTAGGTTTAATTCTAAGACCGTTACTATAATTATAGGACTATAACCTATACTTATATTTAACCATAGAGACATCCCTAGACATACCTTAGAAATATCTCTATGGATTTCACTAAATTTTTCGCATCCTAGTTTCCAAAGGTTAACTAATCCTTCGCTCTGATACCAACTGTAGAGACCCAAGATTGACATACATGGACATTAAATTAATTTTTTGGAATACTTTATACATAAAAAAACAACACTCAAAGACCGTAATAGTTTAGTGTCTTTGGAAACTTTGAACATAATCTTTTAATCATGGTGAAAGATCTTCAACATCTGCCATAAAGATCATCCCCTTTTGTTTTCTTATCAAAAACCTTCCTTTATATCATGGGGAAAATAAGACATAAAAAGGGTGAGCTCCAATGCTTAGTAAGGGTAAGCATAGAGAAAATAAAACAAATCATATACATTTGAACTTAAAAAAATCATGAACATAAAGTTTAAACATCAAAATCTTGAGTTGTGAAATAAATCTTGCCAGTACGTAAGGCATAGATCATGAAGGAACATTAATCATGATAAAATAGCATGGGAATAAAACATGTAATTGTGGAATCCATTAATCACATGATATGATTTCCATAGTAGCCAAGGCATTGCTACCAAGACCATCATAGTGGACAAAGTTCCTTGCTGAACCAGGTTTACTTGCCGTTCCAGCCCTATATTACTGAACCGGATTCACATGTCGTTCCAAACATGTCTATCTCATGAGATATAAATATTTACCCAATGCATTGGAGGGAGATATAGGTATCACACATATCATAATGAAATCATTCTTTTGTGTTCCACAAAATAAACATAAATCATTCATCATAATCCAAAAGAATAATATGGGTTTCATAAACATCATCTCATCATAACATAATCCATATTGAATAAATGGTTGTAATTTCATCATAATAAACATGGAACCATGTAAATCCTAGATTCATTATACTTGAAACAAAAACATATTAAATAATGTCACCTTAGATGGAAAATAGTTTTGATAAAACACTTGAAATGAATTCTTGAGGAAAATATCCTTTCTTCATCAAAACCATTTTCTTTTCTCAAAATTCCATGAAATTTTAAAAGAAAATTATTTTGTTGAAAATAATCATGAAATCATTTAGAGTAATCTTCATGGAAATAATTCGTTATGAAACCGTAAAAATCCATTCGCACCATTTAAGTTAAAAAAACATTCTTCTCGTACTTTTGTCAGAAAAGTCAAAAAGTACCTTATATGGTAAACAAAGGAAATATTCCTTCAATACAATGTGGTAAAATTCAACAAAGGTTAAAAATTAATTTAAATATATATTTAAGAATATTAAACATTTTATGAAAACATTTTTAGAAAACATGGACATGGATGATAAACATAACCCTAGTAAATACTTACATAGAAGCAATCTCGGATAAAAATGAGATTGAAAATTTATCCCTTATCTTATGTCCAATTTCTTCCATTTGTGTCTGAGACTCTTTTATATTGGGTTAAAACGTATTATTAACTTGTAACAGAACCATAATAATATTTATGATATTATACATGATTCACTTACAACTTTATATCACCCGTTCAATTGTCAATTCCATGTTACAGCAAAGTTTTGGTTAAAATCGTTTCATTTATCATCCGTGTTTTGAATTGTAATTATTCATATGATTACTTAGGTCATGATTACGTACTTAAAGAATGTAAAACATGATTTATATATAATAATTCTTTAGAATATACATATATATAACATATCAATAAATGGAAAGAAATACACCATTCATGGAGACGGTAGGCCGTACGTATGCATGACTGTTGTTTTTGTTTCCTTATTAAATTGAATGGAAGTAAGTAAAAACCATATAAATAAATCTAGTATAATTAATATGTCATATATTTCATGATTATTTATTATATATTCTTTATAATCATTCTTTAATGGTTAACATGGAGAATGAGTCTCATCACATTGTGAAGACGGTAATCTGTACGTACGTACGAGCGATGATATCATTCCCATAATTATTGAATGTAATTAGAGTGGATGATATAATATCTCAGAATTAGTATCTTGTTATAATAACCATATATATTTATTCTTTACACCATTATACCCATCCATGTATGGTGGTGGTGGAAAAACAGATTACACCACGGTGTGGAGAAGGTATTTCGTATGTACGCACGCGCAGTGATTTCATTTTACGTAGGATGGATAGAAGATGAAATAGGTTTGGTTCATATTTATAATAACATATCAGTATATGAGTGATACTTATGTTATTACTTTATTAAAAAACAACAAAATAAGAGGAACTATAAGAAGAAATTAATTTGATTAAATCAGTAAAGGATATTACCTCTTCATCGACGTGCCTCTTATAAACCTCCTCTTAGGGCACTAAATTTGGTCTCTGAAGAAGAGTCGGACCTATAGTATGCTTCTAGAGAAGTTTATAAGAGAAATTGGTAGGTTTTGGCCGAGCTTGAAGGCTAAAATTGTTGTGAAGAGGAGAGGGAGGAGGTTCTCTTTTATAGGAGAAGAGAGGGGAACTTTTGGAAACCTCAAAAATATTAATTTATAATAAACTCAAAACCCACTTAAAAACCTCCAAAAATGACTCCAATCAGAATATGAGATGAGATAGGGTTTTAATATAATCATCCAATAAAATTTAGACATGTTGGGAATTTATTTTAAACCTTATCAACTTGAATTATCCTTATTTAATATATTTAATTTTATTTGTGGTGATAATATTCTAAATTTTAAATTATTATAAATAATAACTTATATGTTTTTATTTTTCCATAATTGGATACTTTATGAAATTTTAGACCATATGAAGTTTAATTTATAATTTTTAAATATTTTTGTGATTTTTAAACAATTTAATAATATGTCATTTTTATAAAATAACAATAGTGTCAATTTTGACACTATTCATTTATATGAATTTAAATAAAATCCACATAGAGGATATATTCGAAAAAAAATATTTAACAGATTTATAAAATTTCATATTCAACAAAAAAATTCATGGAGCACATTAATTTGTTCGTATAACATTTATTATAATATCTTTAAAACTTTTTATTTGATATTTCCCTTAATAAAATAATTACTGCAACATCTTTATATAATTATTTAATATACATATTTGTTGCATAAAAATTAAAAATAATATATTTTTATGCTGATAAAGATAATATATTTCATAATAATACTTTTACATGAATTTATCATCTTAAAATCACAACATTTAAATTGTTATATTTATTAAATCACCAAAGTGACAACTTTGACCTCATTTAAAATAAAATAATATAAATGTCATAATAGATTTTATAAGGATCCAAATGGTCACATATTCGACCATTGGATGATTATGGTTTACCTTTACATGACCAATATGTTTTGGTCAGGTTTTTGTGCCTTTTATAGTCACTATTAGTTTAATAAAAACTGTATTATTGATTTTTCACTAAATAATCAATTTCTGAATCACTCTTGTGTCACTATTAATGATAATTATTTAATCCCTAAAAATTATAAATAAATTATATTAATGTATATACATTTATTAGATTTCTTGAGACTATTTATATTCGAGTTTTTATGAAGTTTATCCCTAAATTAAAATTATTACAATTATAAGATATAAGAGAGTGAAATGTTGTCACTTTCTTTGGTTTTAATAATAATGACATCATTTTCATGGTCAAAAGTCCATGAAAGGAATCTATTTAGACCCTTATGTGACATGGGTCGACTTTTATTCATCCAATAAAATTTTTTCAGGTGTTAGGGTAATTTTATAATCTTAGTTTTACCCTTAATTACTCAATTTACCTTTAACTGTAGTAAATAAAATTTACTGTGGTTACTATTCATAATGTCTAAAAATAAAAAGTAGCCTATTAACATAATTTGGACCTACTGATTCCAAATATGGAATCCATTTTTTAAAATTCAAAACACATAAGTTTCAGTAATTAATTTAAAATTAATCCCGTTGTTAAGAAAATGGGTTTTAAAAGTTAAAACATTGAAAAAGATTGAAATGTTTTTGCTTATGAATTCAGTGTAAAATTAATTCTAATGACTTGAATTATATTAAATGGTAAAAATATAATCTATTTATACTTTAAAAATATTCAATATTATAATTTAACTATATAATTTATCTCAATAAAAAAGTTGTTTTTAATTAAAATTTAGCGTATTTTTAATATTCATCAAAATATGAAGGTTATCAGAATAGTATCAAAAATTTATCCAATGTAAATTTTTATATCCTAATTCATAAGAAGAAGTTTATTTCGTAAAATTGAACTTATAAACTTGTCAAAAATTATATTTAAAATGGGTGCGCCATCAAAAGGTGGTAAAACTGCATTTTTTTAAAAATAATTCTTTTATCGAAAATTTGATTTTGTTTTAATATCTCATTCTAGAAAATGTATAAGATGAATTATAATGTTATAAAATTCAAATTTCATTTAATAATATTCATAATGTCTAGTTTATAATATTATAATAATATATCATTGTTTAGTGAAACTCGGTATTGCGTACAACACACGCTATCGAGGAAGGTCACTCTTGAGTACAACACAGGCCAAGAATAGTGTTTGCATATACTAAAAGCTAATATGGTTTTGCGTATAGATCAAGATAATATTGGTGTAGCGTACAACAAAAGACATCAATGAAATTAAAAATAATATTTCTCATAAAATCTCGGGGTGTTACATGGTACTTCCTGGATTAAAAAAGAATAAAGAACTATGAGATTCATCCAACAACTCTTTCTTCATGTCTGGTATTTATGGGACACATAATTAGTTCCAAAAACATATCATTCTAGTATGATCATGGTTGAACTTAGTATATTTCCTTAAATTCTTCTATAATTCCACATCTTCCTTCTATATATTATCAATCTACTTGTGGATGAATGGGTAAACATTCATCTGAGAAAGATAATATATTTTTCCCTTACTCATGATTTTAATATCCAACTATTTCAATTCCATAAATATTTTTTTATCTTTGTATCCTCATCATTTATAAATAATCATGTTCATTCTGACTCAGATAGTCATCCACCTTATTTGCCTTTTGAGGGTGGTAATTTATTGGGAAATCAAAATCTTCAATCAACAATAACAATCTATTTGGTGAAAATTCATCTCTTTATTTATAAATATATAAATTATGATTTTATGATCAATCTGTATACATATATCACACCATTCACAATATAGAAAATTCCTCCATATCATCAATGCAAAAAATTACTATTTCCAACTCTAAATATTAATTTGGTTAAATTTTCTCATTAATTTTTAATTGGTGAGAGGAAATATGCTATTACCATTTAATTATACAATAGGAAACATCCTAGTCCTTTATCTAATACATCTCTATATATCACAAACCCTTCTTCACTATAGGAATGTTTAATCATAGGCTCACTATCCAAACATCTCTTTTATTCTTCGAAATTATATTCTCATTCATCTATCTATAAGAACTTGACACCCTTCCAAGTAAAAATAGTGAGTGGGTAAGATAGTCCTAATAAGTCTCTCATAATGGTTCGATAGTATCTAGACATACTTTGAAAACTATATTTTTTAGTTATCGTGGGTGGTATAGACCATTTATCAATAACTATTGACTTTGAAGTATCCACTAATATACCCTAACTTGAGATTATATAACATAAGAATAAAACTTCATAAATACAAAATTCAAACTTTTTAAATTTAGAATTTAAATTTTTCATTCCTTACATCTTCAACACAATTCTCAAATGTTTTACATCATCTTCCTAAATATTTGAATATATAAGTATATAATTAATAAATAATACCACAAAATAATCATGGTAATCAATAAATAATCTTTTCATTAAATCCATAAAGATAGTTTGATCATTGGTAAATCCAAATTGAAATACCATAAATTCATAATGACCAAACCTCCTAAGGAAATATTTCTTCTGTATATCATACATCTTTATCTTTAGTTGATGATATCCAAATAAAATATTAATCTTGAAAAAATATAGATCTCTTCGTAATTGGTCAAATAGATCATTGATAAGGGGTAGAGGATACTTGTTCCTAATAGTGATCTCCTTAAGTTCACAATAATCAATGTAAATACACATAATCCCATTTTAATTCATAAAAAATATAAATTCACCCTATAAAGAATAAATAGGATAAATGAATCCCTTAATAATAGTCTCTTATATTTTCTTCTTCAATTAATGTAACTCAATGAAGGACATTATATACCGAGCCCTTAAAACAGGAATTGCACCATGTATAATTACTATTGAATCTAAATATAACAGTTATGAGGGATACTAGGAATTATTTGAGGAAACACATCAACATTTTCTTAATAAATAGGAAAATTTTCAATGTATAATTTTTTCCAATATATTTGTGAAAAATATACCTCTTGAATAGGTATAAAAACCCATATGATAGAATTAATTCTGATTGGATGTTCAGTTACATCCTCATACTGATAGAAAAATTAAGTACTCTTTGAAATAAAAAATATAACATCCCTTAATAGATAATTGATATGGGATCTATACTGATATATTTAATCCACAACCAATATTACATAAAATTAAACTAGAGGATGAATAACAGTATTTATAAGAAGTATAATCTTAGAAAATTCTATCATAGAGGATTTATATAATTAAGATGTGGTCATCTTACCATTATGATTTTTCACCCATAACTCAATATCTAATCATTGATGTGGTTATATTATACCATTATAAAAATATTTATGTATAAAAGAGTGGTTAAAACTAAAATCAAATAATAAATTTTCAATCCTGGAGTGGATGATATGTGTATCATTCACCATGTCTATAAGAACATTCATTTTTATTGTAGTAATTTTTTAACATGGTTTATTTGGTAAAATTATAAAATCATAAAAATATTTTCAAATATGTTATTATTCTTTGTATAGAAAATGTAAATTAACCTAATCATATTATTCTGGAGTTTCAAACTTGATGTATAGTAAGTGAATGTCACTATAAACTAGAATGATGTTTGGGATATAATCGACTAACTCTTTTCCGTTTTATTAACCCTAGATGATTATATTCCAAATCTAGTCCCACATATAGTATCCAAAAATGAATGGAAACAACATAATTTATTTCTTACCAGAATTTTAGGATGTTATATTATTCTTATACATATCTTAAAATTCATCCACAGGGTTATCTTTCCTAAACTATGGTTTCAGAGATCTATTTTCAGAGGATTCTGTTAAACTTTCTCTAATATTAAATATAAATACTTATACCCTAGTAACTCAATGTTAGTGGATAAATTATTAATGTTTTAATAGATACAAGTGATCACTTCCAAATGATGAAATAGTTTAGAAGTCTTTGAAAACTAGATACATGTTTGAATCTCACATTACATTTTAAAACATAAAATACAACATTGTATTTTTTTATAAAAAGTCTATTACATATTTAATATCCATTAATATCAATAATAATACACGTCTTATCATCATGGTGAATAAAACATAAGAAAGGGGTGAGATCAAATGCCCATTAAAGGTATGAATAAAAAAAATATAATAAGGCATGAATAATATATAAATAATAAATGATGATAAAAATAAATCCATATAAGTAAGAATATGAGCATTAAATTTATCCATAGATATCATAACTATTCAAATAATAACATGGACATCATTAACTGATTTCATAATCATGGAATTTATAGTTCCAGACTTCTAAAACATACAATTGAGGTATTTTTCCGAGGTATGTATATCAGAGGGTAAGGCCACTACCAAATACCCAACCTATTTTATATCATGATACCTACCAATTAATATAGGTTATATGTATTTCTAGGCCCCACCAATAACTTATTAATTCCAATTCATTCATTATATGAATACATAATACAACCTAATCAATCTTCCTTAGAAATCAATGACTGGATGTATTGGAAGAACTGGAATATAAAATGTTAGTACTCTCCCAAGTAAAACGAATCATAAAACATCTAGCGAAATATGATGGATGGTATCATTAGGATATATTAACAATAAATAATTATATTCCAAAAATTATTCTCACATAGATGAGAATACATTAAAAATACCACTGGAAATTTTCATGAGGAAAACAACCTTTTCTCATTGATATCACATATTTAAAATATTAAATTTACCAAATATTAAGGAATAAATTTTCTTTTAAATGGTAATTTGAAACATTAAAATTATTAATTAAATAATTTCATGATCATGATGGTAGGAATTTTTTTTCAATTCCATGTAAGTTAAAATAATTATTCCTTTCACATTTTTAATAAAAAATAAAATGTACCACATTCAGAAAACAAAAATAATATTAATATTAATTTTTTAAAAAATTTTAAAATGAGTAAAAAATTATTTAATAAATCATTTTATAATTGTAAAAACATTTGTTAAATTTTTTTATTGAAAATATGAATATATAATATGAACATTCTCAACCAAGTTGGAAAAAAATATGGTTTTCCATAAAAACATTAATTTAGTATCTTGAGAACATTAATAGAGAAAAATGAATATAAAAATTGTAATTTTAAAAAAATAACCCTAGTATAAGAAAATATATAAGTTTTAAGATAGAAAAAGAAAATATTTTTCTTCGCATAAAATTAAACACAAATAATCCCAAATATTGACGAAATTGAGAAATAAACTCTTACCTAGTGTCAAACCCCCTTTATATGTGTTTAAACCACATGTACAATAAATATAAATTTATTATAAATATATTCTCAAACCATAATAATTTATCTAATACAATATTTTATTTCATTATAATAATTTATCTCCATTTTAGAAAAAAAAATCTTTATTAAAATAATTGTTCTCGGTGATAACTATTTCATTTTTCATATATGACCTAGTTAGGTAGTTATTGTCATTGTACTTTCATAACAGTTCTATTTTTTCTAGAATATTAAAAATTATATAAAAAATATTATATATACATATATATATATATATACTTAGAATCAACCATAAAAGGTAGATATAGAAAAATGAATCATACTGTTCATGGAGATGGTAGGTCGTATGAACGCATGAACACTATTTTAAATATTCAATGGATGGAAAAAAAGAAAAATAATAATTCATATTTATAAAATCATTATTATATAATAAATATCATATATATTTATTAAATCTACCCTTATTACCATCTATGTTTAGTGGAAATGAAAAAAAAAAAATCTTGTCACTTAGGGGAGGTGGTAGTTGACCCAAATGCATGAGTTACATTATCATTTTTCATTTGATAGAGGAGAGGGTTGAAATGTTGGTTGCATAATAATAATAATAAAATTTTAGTAAATTTTGGATAAATAATTTATTATTTTATTAAAAATACCATATATATATATGTGTGTTAAATGATGAAGTAAAAAAATAAAGTCATCAGTTGAGGAAATTACCTCTTCTTTTAATAAACTCTTTCAGATTTCCTCTTACGGTCTCTAGTGTTGGTATTTAGGGAATACCAACACCTCCAAAACATAGATAATTATTTTAGAGAGTTATTTTAAAAGTTTAAAGTGAATCTATATGGATTAATTCAAGGTAAATAAAATTGGTAAGGGGTTTACTTTTATAGGGAAGGGAAACGCCACACATGGAATTACTAAAAATATTAAAATAAAATTGTGTCATTCTAATGGAAATTTTTTTCAAATGGTGATATATTAAAATATAAAAAATTATATGTTATAAATATAATCGTAAATTTAAATTTATATAGTTTTTGTAGTAATTTCAAACCTTTCCTTTTGGTTTAACCCCTTGGTTAACCAATTTTAATATTAACCATAGTAATGACTTTTTAATATTAAATGGATAAAATTTTAATTTTAATATAGAATATGCCTTATAAATGAACAAGGGATGATATTTTCTTCAATTTATAATCCCAATTTTCCTATTGCAATATTTTTATGATTTTTAATTAATTTTATAAAATATTTTTATCCTAACATATTATTAACTCCATTTGAAGAACTATTCACATAATTTGACTTTGAAAATAATATAATGACAATGGAATTAGAATATGAAAAATTAAAATGTATATAATATATTATTTTTATATAAAAACTCTAAGAAAAAAATAATTAATCATTATTTTATTACTTTTAATATATTAAAATTAATTTATTTAATTTTTAAATTAATTGAATAAATACTATATTGGAGTTCCATAAGAATTTAAGGCAATTATTTAATTACTAAAAATTATAAATAGTTTATCATGATAAAAAATTAATTTATATTTAAAATTAACATTTAAAACTGAACTTATCCTCTTTTAATCCTTATGTAAAAAATTTAGATATATAAAATTCAAGAGGGTGACATTTTGTATTTATTCTTTCTTTAAATTAATATAAAGGTCATAATCAATGACTTATAGCACCAAGTGGATAAATATTAGAGAAATGTATGTTTATGGACGGAATCCACCCATCAAGTAGGATAAAGGAATGTTTTGGTTTGATTTTGATACCTTATCTCATGGTTTTAACCCTATTTTACCAATTTTACCCTTAGCAAGGTGTCAAATGTTAACCAAGGATACTATTCATAATGTATAAAAAGAAAAGGGGACCATTTACTAAATTTAAATTACCAGATCAAAAAAAAGGTATAATGTTTTTTAAATTCAATATCTAGATGTTTCATAAACCAATTTTAATTTAAATACAAAAAATCCAAAAAAAATATTTTTTATGAAAAATGTTTTAAACATAAAAATGGATTTATTTTTATCTCATTCCTTGTAAAAAATGAGTTGAATGTTAAAAAAAAAATTAATATCTTATATATATATATATTTAAAATAATCCATTAATACTTATTAAATTAATTTATTAAGAATGAAATTCATTGCATGTATAAAAATAGTTTTTCAAAAAAAGATCACTTTTACATTCAAAAGAGTTTTTTTATTTCCAATAAATTGAAAACTAATGAATTAATTATATAAATGGGTAAATCATAAATTTATCATAATTTAGTCAATTATATTTATACCTATCAATCTAATGTATATGTGATAACTACCATATTACATGAAAAAATTTAAATAGAATATCACAGTTCGTTTAAACTCCGTTTTTCGTGTACAGAAAGCAATCAGAGAAATAAACAATACATATATAGAACTATATGATAAATATTAGGGGTGTTACAGAATGTGTTTGACTATTATCATATTGTTTGGGTTTATTGGGATTGATATTATGTTTGAGGCATGGGTCTTATCCTCAAGAATGTGAAAGTATGGGACAATTCACCCATCACGAGGCATTGTATTATGAAAAAATTTAAAACTGTGTGGTCAATTCAGTGTGGACGAAAGAGGAAAATATAATGGTGTAGTGGATGGGTTATTTTAATTTTTATACCAATAGAAGCTCTGTTGTGATGATATAAGTTCATGTGTTGGTTGACAAATGCTATGTGGTATTAATTTAAAAACCCTTTAATGTTATAGAATGTACATGTGGAAAAAGCCAGTTGTAATATAGATACTTATTTTATTTTTTTGTGAGTGTACTCCTCATAAATAAAGGTTTCTAAAAAACATGGAATATTTATTAAACATGGATAATGTAGAGTGTTATAACCCCATTTATTATTTTTTATGCATGAAATATGATAAATTATTTCCTAGAATTCTAAAGTTGTGTGTTGATATTATCTTATTTAAGGAGAATGGTATAGCTATGTTAGTTGAGAAGAAGAAAAATGATTTAATTAGGGAACCTTTACATTTATATTTTTTGTTTTGGGGATAATGTCAAATATGAAAGGTTAAATATCATCCTTCTAATGTTTTATATTTATTATAAACATGAAGGTATTCTGATATGAAAAATGTTTAAGTCATAAATGAAAAAATGGGTGGATGAATTAAATACTGTGATGCACGGTTAATTAATCTATTGGATCATTAGGTTAGTATATTTGGTTAAATGGAAATGAGATGATTTATTGAAATAAAAATTTACTTTTTATATGTATTTTAAATAATTTCCTATTGTTTTATGTAATATAATTTAGTGAGACTCGCTTGGAAGTAAAAATTAATTTTATGAAAATCAGTTTTCTCAAAAAAAAATTCAACATTTGTTTTATAAAATTTTTTTTAACAAAAAATAAGTATTGAAAAATGTGTGTTAATTTTTTTTAAAAAGAGGATTTTTTTTGAAAACCTTGTTATGAGAAGGATTAAAGAGGTTTTCATTCAGAATGTTTTCTTAATCTTATGGATTTAAAATGAAAGATACTTGGTGGAAAAAATTTAATAGTATGTTTTTAAAAATAACATGTTTTAATATGAAATGTTTTGAATAAAATGGATAATTTTGTTAATAAATTATTATGAAATTATTAAAATATAATTCTTTTCATAACGTGTAATGAATGATAATATTTTAATGTTATGAATTTAAATTAACATGCATGATAAATAAGGATTAAGTATGTATTGATCTTAAATTAATGTTATTCCTAATTAAATTTCCATCTATGGTGTTGTATTAATGTAATGATTTTTTATACATATTCTTTATCTGTTGGGTTTTTTATGGCTATCTATGAGTCCTTTTTCTTATTTGAGAGGTGAATCCCCTGAGAGTTTGTCCATATATAATTTATTATATTCCAAATACAGAAAAACCTTGAGAGTTTTCTCTAGGGGTGTTTAAATTATCCCACATTCCTTTTCTCTCACTCTTGGTTTTGTTTTAATTATTGAGGAAGAGAATAGTTTGATAGGTATCTGATGTAAGGGCTTGAGTTTTTCTGAACCCTTCCCTCTTTTTGTTGGATTTCTGGTGGTTAGAGAGTAATTTAATAAATAATATAATTTTTTAAATGGTTTTCTAATTAATAAATTATTTTTAAAAAGGATTTTCAAATTATTGAAGACATGTAAAAGTATTAATTTTTTTTAGAAATTAATTTGTTGTTTTTAATTTGATTAAAAGCTTTTTGAATTGTTTTTAGTGTTCTAGAAATAATTTAAATAATTTTTAATGTGTTTATAAATTTTTATAAATCATTATAAACCATTCCAACAATTATTTATATAATAATTTAATTTAAATGTTAACATTCTCAAACAAATATTTACCCTTATGCATGAAATTTGAGTTTTTAATGGTAATGGTGGGTTCTAAAGTGTTTCATAATGGTAATATTGTATTTCAATATGTTATGTAAGGGTAAACTTTCTTTTCTACGAGTTTTATATGGGTATCTTTGAATATATGAAGCTCATGTAAGGGTAAATCCTTGAAGATTTCTTATGTATGTGTAACAGGATTGTTGGTTAAATGTACATTAGGCTCTTCATAAAGGTGAAGAGTCACTACATAATGGAATCCTTGACTTTATTTAGGTTGTGTAAGGGTAGATAGTGCGGCATAAGGGTGACTCCAAAGTTGTGTAAGGGTACAATCCACTGTATATGGGTATATAAGACCACGTAAGGGAAAAATTTTACTCTTTTTTGGGTATTTGTGTGACGGTAAGGTTGTGTAAGGCTATGTTAAATCTCTTATAATAATATCCAACGTTTTATAAAACATATTTAAATGTATATCCAACTTTCATAAGGGTCATCCGAGTTTTATAATACCCATATTATGGTAACCCAGGATTTACATATCTCATGTAAGGGCATAAAGCTACATTTAGGTAAAACCATGTTACCCTTATGTATGTAATATGTGTTATTTTTTGGTAGAGGAAAGTTTTTAAAACTCCAATTCCATTCCCCAAACCTCATAAAACATTATTAAAATTTTTTAAAGGGAAATAATAATAGTATTGATTATATTGAATCATTTAAATAATTTAAAACTTTTTTTGTAATATTTTGAATAATACTTAATTAAGTCTCGACAAACAAATATTTATAGAAAATTTAATGGGGAATAAAATATTAAAGTATGATGGAGTATTAAAGGAGAGATATATGAATGTTTGAAAATGATTCATTCTATCATTTGAGTCTCTCTTTAATCATCTTGAATTTTGGTGGTCTTAACCTCACCTTACAGGGTCTATAATTCAACTGTAAATTCATCTGATGCTTCTCCTGTGTTTTCTAGGATTCTATAATCCTTATCTCTACTCTATCCTTTGAATGTAGTGTGAGATCAATACAATCAATCGGTAGGGGAGTCTTCATATTTCTTCTAGTTGTAAAATTAGGTAGGGATCCTTCTATTTTTATCCTTTAAAAATATAGTATGAACTAATATAATGAAGATAACTAATTGGATTTAATAAAATTGAATATAATTGGGAGTTTTACTTGTAATAATATGATTCCTTCATGTTGCTGATATTTTATTCCCTTGAAATTATTATAACATTCATGAATAATTATTATCCTTATTATTATCACATTCTGTGTTAATTTAATTTACCAAAAAATTAAACAAGAAAGAGAAAATTAATGTCACATGGGAATAATTAATATTGTTTTCCATGATATTCCTTACACAATATTAGGTGTTGGTTATTTTTTATAATGAAATTTGTTTTATTATATGAATATTCTATTTTTTTAGAAATATAATTTTTAAATCACCTCACATGAAAATATTTAATCTCTATAATGATGGTAATTAAACTATGTAATTATAAATAATAATTTATTTATTTTCCACTTTTTTTATTTTTATTTATGTGATGGTGTGTGAAATGGGTGGAATTATGGTTGTGTTTGATTCTTGGGTTTGTATTGTGTGGATTTTATTGTGATATTTGATGTGGAAATAGAGAGTGGATATGGTAATGGTTGATGTTATTTTTTGTGGGTTTGAAAATTGTACTATAATTATTAAATTCATTATAATGTGGTAAGTTATAATTAAATTATTTTCATGGGATATATGTTTTGGGATGGAAATAGAAAAAATAGAAATATGATGATGGTTTTTATTGAAATATAGAAATATTATTAATGAATGTAAAAATGGTTGGTATTTGATATGGTTAAATAATAACATGAATTTGGTGTGTGTGTTTTGTTTAAAACACTTAAAAGATAAACAGATGGGTTGTATTATTATTAAAGGGAATGCCCTAGGGTGAAATGTATAATGAGATCTAAAATAAAAATGTGACATGTGGTTAAAGTGGTTGTTTCTTAATTTAATATCAATGGGCTTATAAAATAGAGATAATTGATAATGGAAAGATCTAGGAATTGGCGTAAAATAAATTTTAAGGGGGATTTTGGCTTTTAGTTTATGGAATTCTTGTGTAGAGTTATATATTTATATTTGGTTGTGAAATAAGTGGAGGTTATGAGGCCATTGTGGTGATTTTATGAATGGTATGGTATTCTTGTTTTAAATTTATAGGTTGGGCTTATGTGTGTGATAATGATATATTTTATTTTAATTTTAATTTCTATATGCACCCCACCCATGTCAGGAACCACATTTCTACACCCAAATGTTTTGGGGGTGTTTTTACAATATCATTATGGAGAGGATGGATGGATAGCTACCCCTTCTTCCCCACTCTATCTCTTATTCAAGGTTCTTATACACAAGTTTTGAGGGTTTGTATATTGTAGTGTAGTTTTGGTTGTGGTTAAAAAGAATATAATGTGATTTATAGTGTGGTTCATGCATGGTAATCGGAAGGAATGAGGTTTATTTCATTCATTTTTATGAAACCCTATTATTCTAGTTATGGCCATGATTTGGATTTGATGGCCCAGGTGTCCTTGGGAAAGATGTGATGTGGTGGCCTTGATGTCTTCAGGTGAGATGTTATGTGATATCCTAGGTATCTTCAGGCCAAATTATAATACAAAAGAGATGGGATCACCAAGTAATATGACATTAGGGTTTCAAAAAAGAAAATTTGTGGAAAATTGGTTCATGGTATCCTTTTACTGATATTATTCTTATTATGTTTCTATATATGAATGCATTTTTTGTGATAATTCCTTGGTGAGGATGGGATTTGTTAGTTGGCCCATTTAGGTGATGTTGGTTCTACTATTTTCTCATTAGTTCATTGGTATTCCCATTTCACATTTTAATTAGATACTCTAGGAATTATACCATTATGTATACATGTATACTCACCAAATGTATGTATAAATTGTTTTCATGTTTTACTTGGAGACATATTTTTGTATTTTTTACATTGTTCATTCATTGTGTGAGGGTTTTTGGTTAATTTTATATTATGTAATAGAGTTTATTTATTTTTTACTTATTTTATATCTCTATCCTATAATATATAGTGGTTAATTCCACCTATATGTAATATTATTATTCCTCGGGTGCTATTATCCAACCCGGGGCCCACTAGAGGTAGGACTCAGGGGGTCATTATTTGTATTCCTTGATTTCTAACCTAAGAGGGGTACCTTCAGAGGGAGGGGTTAATGACATAATAAGGGGTTACAATTTTATTTTCAACCTAAAATTGATCTTTTCCAATTTTGGAAACAATACAATGATCTTATCAAAATCATGAACACATCCAAAGAGAAAAAAAATAATGTAAATACACATACAATGTGTTGATATATCAAGGATATTACTATGTACCATATATGATTATAATGTTTTGTTAAATTACATTTTTAAAAAATCTCAAAATCCTCACTTTTTATACATTAAATAATTCAATAAAAAAACCGAATAAACTATATACATGTTTCTATTATAATTATTGTATTAAAAACAACAAAACACTAGTCAATGAGGGTGTTTTTTATCAAGATCATTCCTTGTTGATCAAATATAAATCATCAATGATTTTCATTAAATAAAAAAAAAACTTGTTTCTAAGTTCAAGATATGAATCAAATATCATTAGAAATATCAAACTAAGTCTCTTGTAAAAATAAACTAATCTTCCTTCCCAAATATCACAAATTATGACTTCTAAATACAACCTTCATATGATGACACTTGTAATACTCTGGTTGAACCCTATATTCATATATTATAAATGAAAAAATATTAATAATAAATTAAATATCTCATTAATTATTAATATCATCTTGAATCTCTAATATTTTTATAATTTCATCTTCTAAAACAAGGTTTTCCTCTAATTTCCATGGTTTTTCCCCATCGTATACCTGAATCCCAAAAACCATAAGACTGAAATTAAAAATGGAAAATTTATCTGAGTGTTTCCCTCTTAAATATTATCATTTTGTGAACACAACCTGATTTTGTTTTATTTAAACTTGGATATATCCATATCTTCCACAACGCCAAAACAGATCTCTAACACAATAACTTACTCAAAATTTACTAAAATGGTAGTTTTCTCATTTAACATAAAATGATCAAAAATATCATTTCATATTATATTAATTATATGTTGAATAGATTTAAAAATTTAATCACCTTAAAAAGACCACCATTATGGCATGGTAGATATCATGTCACCTATTTTCTATGCTAAGAAAAGTATCAATGACTGGTTCCACCGTAAAACCATGTCTTATTTTCACCATTTTAGGTTTTTATAGAAAATTTATAGAACCACAACTTTTATAATAGCATGGATTTATTTTAACATCACATATTTTTATTCATATAAATGAACTATGAATAAGGAAAAGAATTCAACAATACAAAGTATACTGGTATTTTCTAAATAAAATTGCTTATACCCTAACCTCAATAATAAACCTTCATTTTGTTTTATCTTCCCAATACATATTTTATTTTGTTATAGTATGGCCTAATCACCATCCAAAAAACCATAATTACATGTTTAAAATAATCCTCTACCTATATATCTTATATTTTTTATAATTTCTAATTCCAAGTTCTCGATTGAAAATAAAAAACAACATTTATCAGTCCTGATTTAACTACCAACTTATCAAACCAAAATTATGATCTTTAAATATTTGTGTACAAATATGAATAACCTTATTTAAAAAATAGGGGAAATAAATTTTTTATGATCATAACTCTATTAAATTATTTTTATAAATTAACAATGATATGGTTAATATATTCTATTTTCTTACAAAATGACAAATGATGTATAATTATCATCAAAATAGATGTATTTTTATGGTTTTAATAATAACTATTAGATATAGAAAGTAGTTTAATATATAAATAACTAAATAAAATATTAATATACTACCATTATATAATAATATAATTTTATTAAGTTGATATATATTTACTAATTAACATTAGGATGACTAAATATGAATTGAACTATAAATTCATATACATCTTATTTTTGAAATCCATAGTAACTAGTCTAGTCATGTTGATGAATTAACTATAAAATACATATGATATTTGGATAATGTTACAAATTATATACCATTATACATATAATCCCAAAATATATAGTTTAGAATACTAGTTAAGAAGTATAAAAACATTAATATATTGCATTGTGAATCTATAAATGACCTGAATCAAAAATTCACAAAGGTTGCAAATGGAATGGATGGATAAATGAAGAAAATAGATAATCTAATTTTAAATGAAATTATCAAACAATCATCAATGAAATTTATATTTTAAATATATTTCTCATAAGAAAAATAAATAAATTCCCAAAAATATTCATTACATGAGTCGATTGTTTCTCAACATCAATATTAATTACAATTAGATTTTATGTTTAAATAAAAATATAAATAAGAAAGTAATAATATTTATATACCCCAATGATTTATAGTCATAATCTTTTTATGAATCATATTTACATAATAGTGACAGAGAGCTCTCCCATATAGTATTTTGAATGAGAATAATTTATAGAAAAAACTGATTTCAAAAAAACACAAACAAATATCGGAGGAAAAAGGATTGAAAAATATATTATCCCTCTCTACATTTAAATAGTGATAAGTTAACATATTATGAAATAAAGGGTAAAATATATCTATCATGACATAATAAATAAAATAGGGAAGAAATATTAGGAAATAAATTATGAAAAATAAAAAAAGATGGGAAAAAACATGTTGTTGTAGAGAAGATGGCAAAACTAGTAGTGATTCATGCTAAGAAAAGAAGGTAACAAACATACATCTAATTAGTAGTTTTTATTTGGAAATTTTTTTAAGTATGAACATGATATCTTTATAATATATAGATGAATGATATTAGTTATAATCATTAGGAATAAGTTAAAATTAATATATAAATATATAATACATTAAAAAATATGTATAATATTTTAATTTTAAAATTAAGAAACAAACAAAAAATTACAATATAAGAATCCTTACATCTTATAGTAAATTATATGGGTTTAATTTAATTTAAATAATTAAAAATTAAAACTAAAATTTGATGGATAAAGTATATAAATTCACTAATGGAAGAAAGATATTATAAAAATTGTAATCTCTACTAGTGTAAAATCCCTGATCTAGATATGAAGTTACCTAACATTTTGGATCCTTTAAATTAATACTATCTTCAATAGCTTGTGTCACACAAAAAAAACAACTAGTGTAACACCTAATTGAAAAAAAATATATATATTAAAATTACATTAATAATATAATCATTAGTAGCTAAAAATATAACAAACAATTAATGTAATTATATATTATTATTTTTCTTTTTTATTTAAAAAAACACTTGTCAAATTACCATTTAAAAATGGGGTATATTATATTAATTTAAGTAATTAAATTAATCAAATTGAATTTTTTATTATAATATTTAATATTTATATTTTTAAATATTTTTTTCAATATCAAAATATATTTAAACTTATATGAAATAAAATTAAAAATATTTTATGTTTGAGAATTTGTTTTGTAATAAAAACATTTTTATTTATAATTTTTAACTTTATTTACATAACTAAATATTTAAATTTTATAATTTTAGTTTTTAAAAAATAAATTCATTTTTATATTTAAAATTTAATTATTACCTTACTCTTAATTTTTTGGATTTTTTAAAAATGTTGGATTTTATGTGACTGGTTCAAAATACAATCTTTAAAAATTGCATGATTTTTTTGAATTAAAAATTTATGAATCTATTTAATAAGAAAATAATTAATTTTATTATTTAATTTATAATTTTTAAAATGGATTTTTAATTTACCAAGAGATATTTTATATTTTAGAACATAAGTTATATTTTAAAGAAATTTTTTTAATACATTATACATTTAGTATTTTAAAAATATTTTTTTATCAAATTTAGAGATTTTAAATATTCAAATGGATTCATAATTTTTAATATTTAAAAAATATGTATTTAATAAGGGCCAGTTTATTTTCATTCTTAATGGATAAATTAATTTGTAAAAAACTAGGTAGATCAATAGAAATAAAAAGGGGTAAAATGGTTTAACTAAGAGGGAAAGACCCCAAATATGTTTTTTTGGAAAAGGGAAGTAGAGGAAATAATTAGCATTATTTATTACCCTCTCCATTAGTTTTTAATTTGGGAGATATATTCATTGATGGTAACAAACCATTATTAAAATTTATTATATATTTTAAAAAATTTCATCACTTATCAATTATAAAAGTGGAACTCCTCCCATAAATTCCCCTCTCACCGCAACCCCGAACATTTAGAAAAAAACGCTTCAAAAACATCTCCTATGAATTCTTAGACAAATTTTAGAGGTTTTGGTCTTCTCAAAAGACCATCCCTCAAAGTCTTAACCCCCTTTTCAAAGAATATAATCTAATAAGTGAGTTAAAAATTTATAACAACCCCATTCTCATTTAAATTTTTATGGGCATTCATTCATCCTCAAATTCAATTAAACCATCATAAAATAATAAAATAAGTATAATTGTTATAGTGGTATGTTATTATAATTATGGTACAAGTATTAACTATTTTCCCCTTTTCTATTAATAACATCAATTCCCTTATTTGTGTGTTGTGTGGACTACTGCCACCACATTGCAACACGTTTTATTTTTCTTCCCCACCTTATAAGGATGACTATAATAGGGAATTTAATATATAATTATTAAATTCATTATATATTTTAGATTCTTAAATGATAAAACTTATTATTCCTTTTTCCCATTCTATAGAAAACAAAACACTCATCTATACATATGTGTGGACTACTGGCTCTATAGAAGAATCGATTTCTATTTTTATTTTCATCAATGCCTTATATAGATGTTTATTAGAGTATACTTAATGGATAAATATTTTTTTACTAAATTTTTTATATTATATAAATAAAATTTTCATATCCTATTAATAATATGAGCGATAAACAACCATTGTAAATTCAACTATCCAAAAGAGGTTTCTTAGATAAAAAATGATTTCTTCAAAATATGTAATAACTCTCTATAGGTCATATTATTTTTATAATTAATTAAAATCCATATATATATGATAATAATAAACACTAAATAATATAATTATTCATCTTTTATAATGATATTATAACTAAATTACTTCATATTATCTTGTAATAATCATATGTTCTTATTTGGGTTGGTTTGACCACCTAAATGAAAAATTATAGAAATCAATATCATGGATTACAATTAGAATTTAATTTGTAGTAATATATTAAATAAAAAAAATTAAATAATTACTTTTTTGGTTTTGTAATGGTAATATAAAAATCATCTCATTATTTAAGAAAACACTCTTTGTTCACTAACAATAATTGAAACAAGATCATCGATGAATTCATCACTATAGATCGTAACAAAAATATCATAAAATTAAAAAAATTATAATATATCTTAATAAATCAATTATAGTACGTTATGTTATCTAGGGATGCTTTAATTTTAGAGAATAATGAAGAAAAACACCTTTATTACATTGCTAGTTTAAAACGATCGAGGTAAATCATTCCCAATATTGAAAATAGATAATTACTAACTAATATAAATAAAGGCAATACATTTATTTGAAGTTTTAATCATGTTATAGATATGAATAATGTTATAAAATAGGTTATTATGATGTTTATGTTTGTTATATTGTATGTTATATTGTAATCAACCAATTGGGAATTCAATATAACGATTTCTTAATCGAATTTTCAAATCCATGAGTCATGTTTGACATTTCACACCATAATTTATTTTATATGTTGTATTAACTACCCAATTTACTTCATGTATATTTAATAAATCACATTTCATAATAGATGAATTTCAATTTCATGGTAATCCTATTATTTTTATTTTACTATTATAATATCATTTGTTTGAAACTCAATTCTCAATCACTGAATTGTGATTGTTATTTTTGAACATATTTCTTATAAGTTGGGTAAATTATATCATTTGATAATATTATGTAGTGGTATATATTGTATTTTCATTTTATTTTAATTTTTTCCCTATAATACATCTCTAAATGTCCCTTTTTTTATGAATGATGAAATTTGAAAGGGTATTAGTTTACTCAAATAACATTTTTCTGAGTAAAAATGTTTTTGCATGAGTTCCATTATTATATGTTTGATCAATCCTTATATTTCCTTTTCAGAAAAGATATATCCAATTTTATCCCCATGGGAAAATATGTTTTTTAAACAATGTTTTTTATCGATTAGGTTTAATATCACAAAATTGAAACCCTTTTTAGAAAAATAATGTCTTCTTCTTTAAATATTTTTTTAACACCAATTCAATTTTAATTATTCCCAAAAAAAATTCCATTTTTTTTGGAACAAAAATATGTTTTTGCCAATGTTTACACCATATTTCCCTTTCAGTCTTTTAAAATGTAATCTTTAACACCTTTTTTATTATTTGTGTTTTTTAAAAAGGCATTTCTAAATATTCAAAAGGTTTTCTATCCTTTTAAAATCAAATGCTATATCTTCCACACCATATTTCTTTTTAATATATTTTATGTCATTTAAATGATATATAATTGATGATAATTTTTATAAAGATAAATATTTTTATAATTTTTCACATCACTTTTTGATACCATTATGTCCTTTGAAAGGTTCATTTTTTAAAGATTCTTAATTTTTGATAAATTACATTTTTTAAAAATGTTTTCACGTTACCTTTTTCAATTCATTATTTAGTTTTTAAGGTCAAAATATTAAAAAAAAAATTAAAATAAATGGTCTTTCAATATTTATTTCTTCCCCTTTTCCAAAATGATTTTTGAATTTGAGAATTAACTTCACCTTGTACTATAATGATAAAATGTTTTTTAACTAGTTAATGGTTTTGTATCCATTTTCATTTTCATAATTAAATGTGTTATTTACATAGATGTAATTTTTTATTACCAAACACTAAATGTTCTTATAAAATAATATTTTTGTGACTTAATATTAGGTATCAAATTTTTACATTATTGAGTTCAATTTTTGAGATATAATTCAGAAATATTATGAAACCCATTTTTCTTTCCATGGGTTATTTGTTATGTGTTTAATGATTTTTTTAAAGTAGCACCATATGTATGTATTATGTTATGGTGGGATACTATAATATCCCATTTCATTATGATTAGGAAATTTTATAAGTAATATAAATTTTCTATTATAACAATTATCGAGTTTTGATCGACTATTTGTAATATAATTTTAAAGGTTAGAATTACTTGAAGTGATTTTTTTATATGAGGTGTGAGACTCAAATTATATATAAGTATTTAATGAATTTACTTGATGTTCAGAGATTAGATTTTATTTTATCAAAAAACACATTCTAGGGTACGTTGTTTAATCGTAGTTAGTGCTAATAGTGTGACATAATTGTGTCGCCCAATTTGTATAGGCATAGAGATTGGGAAACCTGGAAGAAGGAAATAGAAAAACAAGTAAGTGTCTGTAATAAATTATGGAAATGTAACAAAGTTGGTTTATATTCTATTAAATAGTATTATGTAACTGTTTAAGTTGGATGGGTTGGATGTAGTTTCAATAGCATGGTTTGGAAAATAGTGAGGTCAAACTGGGTGTCCCATTAGAAGAGGGAATATACCATTTTCACCTTTGGGTTTTTATAGATAAGGCCCCTCATTTATTCTTACTAATCTCATTTATAACATAGGTATCCCCTTACTTTTACTCTTTCCCCCCACCCCTTAAATTTGGGGTGTTCTTTCTGGATTTATATGATTTTTTGAGGTAATATTTTCTCTTTGGTAGCCTACCATAATCTTCTCTATCCTTCATTATTAATTTTTAGTTTCCCTAATTGAGTTTTATGTTCTGTTTCTATCATAACATTATGGAATCAAATATTTATTATTGGGATTTTTCTCTTATTTGTAAGAGGACGTTTTGGGAGACCTTCGGCACTTCACTATATTCCATCTCATTGAGGGTTTTCACCACGATAATTTTCAAAAGAACTAAATCTTAAATTAAATTTCATGGGTGGTTTTCTTAACATTTTTTCTTATGAATTATGATTGGTTCAAGGTTGAGGATGTTCCATGGGTTTTTATAGACCATTTTCTTGTCTTTCTAGTGCAACAAGATCTACTTGTGAGGTTTTGGGCATTATACCTTTATAATAAAACTAATTTTTTGTTTATAACTTGTTTAATATTTATTAAATAATAATAATGTATATGTAATTAATTAATTTGGGGTGTTTGGTTAGGAGATAAACCGTGCATGTCTTGGATGATCTTGGATGGTCTTTGGAAGCTTTTTTTGTCCATTACAAAATAATTAAAAATATTATTATATGGTATTTGTTATCTTATACTAGCCCTAATTTATTTATTTATGTTTATAGTATAATGAGAATGCATGGGCTCAAACCCAAGGGAAATGACCATTTTTTAATTCTATTCTGATGACTTTTTAAATTAAATAAAACTAATTGGTAATGATGGATTTATGCTAGGGGTCATGAGGAAAACATGTCAACTAGATTAATGATCTATCCACTTATGGATGAGACCTATACCCTTATGAAACCTAGTTTCTTCTAGACCCCTTAGAAGGTGAGGATACACTTAGTGAGACATGTCAGCCCCTATGTAGGCCTAGGGTGACAGACCATAGGTAGACAAGGACTTGTTTGGGTGAGTATATCATCCCAAAGAGACCTTGAGGGATGAGGTGGTCCATGATCTATCTCTTGATGATTTACACAGTAGAATGACCCAACGTAGCTGGAAAGGCTATGATACACTATTCACAATGCCACAGGATGTGACATTATGTTGTCTCAGGTGTTTACCCAATACCATGACATGACATAGAGGATCTCAATATGTATATCTCCACTTATGTTTGTAAATTGATGATCCTACAAGGAATACCTATTCATGGTATTTTCCTATGGGACCCTAGTGAGTGCCTATATGGTTAACTGAAGATGAGCGAATACATTATGGGATAGAGTATATATGATATCTGATGTCACCATAGAACCTATACTGATCATGTGATCTTGAGGGTATACGGTATTATGGATGGATTTAGTAATTTGAATGACCAACTATCTTATTTATGATTTCACCTAGTTACTATTCATGTAGCTATAAGTACCATATATGATTCTTAGAGCTGAGCCTATGGGCCTGACGTGATGTGATGGTATGTCGGGGAGACCTCGAGGTACTTCGTGGGATTTATCTTCTTGGTGTTTCTTTATTTAATTCTTCCTTATAGAAATTAAACATATTTTGGGGTTACTCTTTGTTCCAAGGTATTAGAGGAGGTTGATGAGTGCATATTGGATCACCTATTAGTCAGCACTGTTCACAGAATGGATACATTTCTAGGATCCTGGTGATTATAGTGTTTTATATGTGGTTTTATTTCCCCCAACTACTTTATATTTTTGAGATCCCTTAGTACTGATGATAATATTCTTTATCCATGATAGAGATACTCCTCAATATTGAGTGGATACACCATGAGTTCATTTTCTAATGATGGCTAGGAATGGGATATTGATACAGTAATTGAAGGATTGTGTTTATTTATATTGGATGAAAAATTATATTCCTTACATATTTACTAAGGTTAATCCCCCTTAGGAATTCATCCCTTTTAAAATTTATTTATTTCCTTGAGATTTATACCTAATAATCCCACATCTGACTGGATTAGAAAATGTTGATATGGTGGTTCGGTTCTAATAGTCATGCATAACTTTAGTGGTATAACTTGGGCCTCTAGGCTCTAGCTCAATGAATTATTAACGGGATGTCTAGCTATTACATATAATCCTAATTCACATATAGTATAGGTGAGTGCATGTGATCCCTAGTCTAGGAATCATATCCCCATAGCATTATATAGCTTTCTCATATATATTTCAACACTTGAAAATGAAGGTATTGCAAGACCATGGTAGACATGAGGCCCTCAGTATGACATTGGTTATTTATTTTATTTTCTAGAATTTATCCATTTCTTATTATTCTTATTTAGTTGATTATACCACGTATAAATATACTACATTAACTAGATATGTATGGGACCATGAAGGGGGTTCCCTACTAAGTTTTCTACTCACTCTCTACTTGAGTCGCCATTTCACTAGGGTAACCAAGAAAAATATCACATAGTTATAAGAATAAGATGGGCTAAGGCCTGAGACTGATCATGAAATATATCTCACATGTGTATAAGGAGTTTTTTATGTGATATGGATTGGTGTGATAATATGATCCTTATACCTTTTTACTTATGCTTCTTTTATTTATTCTTTATTATATGGTCTACCCTGTGGAAGACCAATGATGTATGTTTAACATGGCCATTAAAGATTTTACTATATTTTATTTTATATTAGTCTTAATATATTTATTTCTTACTAACTATAAGTATTCATTATTATGGATGATTTTTTACTATTTTTACTTTTTATTACTTTGATATGAGGGAATAGTCTCCCCATAAACATGCCCTAGACCCTTACTTCTAGTAAAATAACCTCTAGTTTATGGGGAGTAATTATTTAAACCTTATGGTGAACTGATTTAGTTGTCGTTCATAGAGTGATATGGGTAAATACTTTAAGAAATGGTATCAAAGTATTTCCATTCTTATTGTTTAACAATTTGGGAAATGGTAGAAAAGAGAATAAAGAATGTGTTAGAACATATGATGGATATAAAACTGGTGTATTCTGAACACATGTTCTGGAAAGAATTTGGGTTTTTTCATGAATATAATTGATGTTCTTAGTCTGTGGTATTATATTCTTGTAATATTTTATACTTGAGTATTGCATATGGATGCTTGAGTATAGTTATTTCTGATAGATTTATGCCCCCTGAACCATTGGTAAGATTCCAGTGACTTGATTTTGACTCTTTTTCTATAGAGGTAAGAGGCATCTCATGCATCATATTTGACATGTAGGGTCCATATGTTATAGGCCTATTAGTGTGTGTTAATTAAAAAAATGAGGACAACTATTTAACATGTCAGTAACAAACAAAAATGTGTTTCTACATATGGGTTATTTGTGGAATTATATATATTTGGAATTCCTTATTTATGTTCCATTATAAAAATATATATGGATTACAGTTTGATGCGAATTTTTCATGGAGACACTGATAGAGCCTTTTGTAGAGGAGGTGAAACAACCCTTGGTAGGTTGAAATACATTCTTAGATTCTTTTTATTACCTTCAATATGTATCTAGGGGCATGCGATTATTTAGAGAGGGATAGTTATGAGAACCAAGTTGACCATGGAACCTACTATCCTCTGAGTACATTCTTTGTGGGTGTATCCTTTTTATGTTTAGTTAAATAATGATTCATAATGAACTACATTAATTTTTTCCATCAATATTTCTATGAAATTATACTTAACCAATATTTTTATGGATAAAAAGTTTGATCATATAGTGAGATGCCAATAGATAGTTGAACATTTATAGTGAACTATACCCTTGGTGGGGTGTTATTGTATATATATTCCTAGTGAAAATCACTTCATTATCTTTATTCAATTCCACATCATGTCCCTATAGGAAGAACTACCATATAGATGTACTGAGATAATCAAGGCATGGTTACCCAATTCTTAGTAGGTGATACCTTAATTGTTTAGGAAACATGAATTCTCCCTGAATTATGAGTTATCATTGGGATGAATTTAAATTGGTTTCTAATTAAATATTATATGGGTTTTTCCTATATAATATGGAAATGAAAACTTATATAACAAAAAACATGATTTATTTTACCCTGGCGATTCAATGTTATCCTCACCTCCTTTAGAGTGGGTTTACATGCACCCTATATATTATGTTGTAGTTTAGGTGGAAAATGGATATTTCCTATGTGTTGAAAATTAAGCAGGATATGTTTCTTGTGTGAGATAAATATTGGCTATGTGGTCAGTCCTAGTGAACCATCTTAAGACATGATCAATAAGGCTATGTGGGATTCCTAGAGGCCCTTATTTTTTCACCCAGACCCAAGTGAGGAATTATGCATTTGGATTGGGGTAAATCTACCAGATGGGTTAAACCAAGTTTACGAATACCTAGAGGGGTAGTTTTTATGGTTGTATTCTCATGTTGAGACTAATTAACAAGAGGTGATTGGGTTTTGTGATATAGGAAGGTTTATGCCTTTTGTTTCTGAGGAGTCACCTTGAGTGATTAGGAATAAATAATGAATTGAAGGGTAGTAATGTTCAGTTTATTATCCATGTTCACTAGTGGTTGTGTGGTAAATATTGTGGCTAGAGAGAGGGTATAATATCATGACTGGAATGGTTTAGGGTGAAAGATGACAGTGTGGATGATGTTGACACACTATAGAATGAGGATGCATAGTTGTGGTTCTAAAATAAATTCATGAGGCAATCGATCATTGATAAATCATGGAACAAGTAAGGTGCCTATTTTTTAAGAGGGTTTCCCAAGTAATTCCAAGAATGTTGAGACGGATGTTCTGTAGAGAATGTTAATCTTGGCCTTATGGAATGACACTCACAAGTTCATGAGTAATTGTTTAGAATGGGACATTATTTAGTGGAAGGCTGAAGATCGATGATAAATAGTTTAGAATCTGATTCTTGTGGGCATGGTAACCCAAATATTTTTGTTAATTAAGGGCAGTGCACTATGATGATATATTTCTTGGGAATAAATGAGATTCCATTGGTTGGTTAACCTAAGGGTGGACCTTGACATTCACTATTTGGAGATTTGATGTCAGGGTTTAGTTAACGGTATGTGATGACTAGATTTTCATTATCATGGATCAATTATAGCAGCATGAATTTAATGGTCAAATATTATGAGGAGTGAGTGGAGGGTATTGATCTTGTTGTGACTTGAAACTTTGAGAGTTCCATGGATTAAATTTTCATGTATTGGGAATGTGTTTTAGGTGAATTTATCATTGGTTCTTGGTAATGAGTGGATTTTTAGCCATGATTATAATTATATACAGAAATAGATGATTCATTTGTTGCGGGGATCAGGAAATCATTTTATTATTGAGATTACAAGGATTCTCATAAGGTATGGAGTGGTACATTGGAATCTATGGTGTAACCCTCATGTGTGAGAGGTCGTGGTGGTATGATACTAGTTTTTGGATGGTTGTTTTAATTTCAAATTACATTTATAAATGCACGAGTGTTCATGTTGTGACATGAAATTGAATATGGACTGGGATGGTTCGGTTAGGAAATGTCATTAGAATTTGGGAACTATCTTTGGTGACCATGATTAGAACAATGTCAATGTGCCTTGGGATAATGGAATTGGGATTAGTTTTTGGAGATTTATCAGTGGTAGAAACCTAAATTTTTTATAAATATTTGTATACAGGTATTTCGACTTAAGTTCTATTGAGTAGTTGGATGTGTTAAGTGAGGAACTACATCATTAACCCCATTGGGACAAGATGGGTCCAATATAAATTTCATCCAATTGTTTTCAAGGAAAATATGGTACGACCATGATAATCTTGGGAAATTTGAATTTGACTCTTTAGATTAAATTTAGGATTGAGGGGAGTTTCCACGGTTTTTATCGAGTGATTCGATTTTAAAAAAATGATGAGAGCGTCATTAGGACACCATGAGCCTATTTGAGTAGGAAATGTTGATGGTGGAAATATAGTGGGCCTAGAATTGGCTATTGAAAGAAACAACCTATGATGGGAGAACCATAGGCTAATTGAGAAATCAAATAAATAAATGATCACAGTTTCAATTAGATGAACTCAGTAAATTGTCATCTTGATGTTTCTATAATGGTTATGAGCATCAGATTGTTTTTTGGTGAGTAAATCATTTTATATTTAAATTTTTATTTAGAATAACATGGGAATTTAGAAACAAAACTCATCTATATGAATAAGATTTCATGACCCAATTTTGTAAGGTTGATTTTTTTGATTCCCAAAAGGACATATCAGGGATGATAATCATTAAGTTGGAGAGTTTGTACGATCATGTGTCTATATGAGTTGAAAATTTTAGAAGAAATTTGAATTTTAATTTATTGGATAGGTTGAGTTTTAATCAGATATTAGGAATAGAATTATGAATTTTTAAATTTTTAAGTGATATTTTTGGTTATTGTGTGAGGATTTAATGCTAGGTTGGAGGTTTTAGGTGTGTTATGAGGGTATGGAGCTTAAATTCAATGTTTTGGAAAATTGAAACCTATGGAACGTGGTTAGTGTTAACCATGTGACATAATCCAACAACCCAATTTGTATGGTCCGATGGATTTGGAAAACATGTGTTAGTCTAGGGTAAACCATGAGATTGTCTGGAATAAAATGTACATATATGTAATGGTTGTAACATAGTTGGTTAAACATTTTACTATAACCATTTGAGACAGATGTGTTAGATTTAGTGACAACATTATTGTTGTTGTATAGTTTGCAAAACTATGTAGAAAAATTGTGAAGGGCATTAAGATAGGTAATTTTCCATTTTTTTCCAATGGTTTTTAAGAGGGAAGCCATATTATTTCTTCCTCCCTATCTTGAACATTATCTAGGAAACCCCATCCTCTTCCTCCATTTCCCCCCAAATTTTTTATGTTCTTGGTGTCTTTTTATGGTGTTTTAAGGTACAATATTCCTTCTAGTATCCAATTATACTACTCTAACCTCTTATTTCCCAATTTTTGGTTTCACTAGTTAGGTTTTATATTTTGATTCCACTACAGAATGGTGGAATTAGAAACTGATGATGGTGTTTTTTCTCTTATTTATAAGAGGACCCCCATGAGATTGTCTATACTTCACCACATACTATTTCACTGAGTTATTTCACCACTATAAATTTCCAAATATTTAATTATTAAATTGAATTTCATGGGTGTATATATTGAATCCATTTTTTAGGTATTATTCATAGTTCAAGGTTGAGTATGTTCAATAGTTTTTTTGTGACCATTTGGTCTCCATTCTAGTGCAGCGAGATCAGATGGTGAGGTTTTGAGTGTTTTTACTTTTTAAATAAAATTTATTTATTTTCTTATAACCTTTTATTATTAATTAATTAATTATAATGTATTTTTAATTAATTAAATTCTAGTGTTTAGTTGTGATAAAATACCTTTTATGTCTCCTATGTGCTTGGACGGCCTTGGAAGATACTTCTAGCCTTTGTAAAATATATAAAATGATTCTTACAATGTAAGTTCTTTCCATTCCTCCCATAAGGTTTTTATTAATATTTATAGTAGTATATTAATTCATGGTCTAACCCTTAATAGTAAAACCTCTTGTTTAAATCTTTTTAATGGATTTTTTAGTGAAATTAAAATTGTTAATTAGAATATATTTATGATAGGGTTTATGAAAAACTCTTTTGTGCTAGACTTATTCCATGGCCCCTAATTTTCAATATGTAGACCCTTGAGACACCTATTTTCCTAAAAAACCATTAGAATATGAATCGGTGTATAGTGAGTCATGTCAGCACCTCTAAATATATAGGGTGAAAAACCTTACATAGACTAGGACTAGGTTGTGAGACTTGACCATCCCTAAGAGACCATAAGGACTGAGGTGGGACATGAGCCATCTCATGATTGTTACAGTAGTGGAACGATGCAATTTAGATGATATGGCCTCAATACCCTGTTTAAGATTCTATTGGATGTGATGTCCAAGAAAATCAATTGTTGACCCAAAAATGTGACTTGACTTAGAGAATTTGAATAAGAATACCACCACTTAGGTGTATATCAAAGGGAACCCAAAAATAAAACCTCTTTAGTGTATTGACCTAGGGGACCCTATTGGGATCCCGAATGGTTGACTGGCCATGAGGAATTGTGTTATGGGATTGGGTAGAGATAGTTGTGGCTGTCACCATAGAACTCATACCAAAAATATGATCTCAAGGGAATGTTATAGTAGTTATGGGATTAAGAATTAGACCAACCCCACTCTATAATTTATACATTCACCCAGTTAATATTTATAAATTTTTTATTACTAAAAATTCTTATTAGAGATTTTTTCATGGGTCTAATGTGATGCAATGGGTTGGTGGGGTTACCCGAAGTTACTTCCTAAGATCTTGCTTTCAGGACATATTTTTTTGAAGGTTTACTTAAAATAATTCCTAGTGTTTGTGAGGTTCCTCGATTTTCTAGTGTAAAATATTAGTCATTCAATCTTCCTAGATTCCTAGATTTATGGGATCCAGGTGATGTTATAGGTTACTGGGTGGACACATTTCTCATAAGCACTGGATACTTGTGATATACATGAGGATTGATCATGATATTCTATATTGATTATATGGATACTCTTAAATATTGACTTTATACCCCATTTTTATATTACATGTAGCTCCACATGAATGAGATTTTGAGCCAATGATTGAATGATTTTGTGTTATTATCTTCGACTTAGGAGAGTACTCATTACATACTTCCTAAGGGTCACCCCCTTAGGGAATAATCATGTCTCCAATGTGTTGATTATATTTCAAATAAGAACTTTGAATCCCACATCATACCAGATTATGGAATTCTGAGATGATTTCTACGTTCTACTAGTTACACATAGCTTGAGTGGTATGCCTAGGATACCTAAGATACTACTTGATTCCTTATTTATTGGATGTCCAAATGATACCTGGAATGCTACTTATTATATAGTGGAGATAAATATAGGTTATCCTAGGGCTATGAATTTTATCCCCCTTTGGTGATGTAGATTTCTCATAGATATTATAGCATTTGATGAAGTAGATATGTTTTAACCCATGTAGTCATCAGGACCTTGGTATGGAATTGGTTATTTAGTTTATTATCAAGTACAAAAATGTTTTTTGTTATTGTTATTGAATTGAGAATCTCATAAGTACATACACTAATTTAATTTTCTATTTATGGGACCACATTGGTGCTTCCCTGCTACATTTTTTACTCACTCCCTACATGGGTTGTCATTGCACTGGTGTAGCTAATAAGACATTCATTTGGTTATAGGATCAGGATGGGTTGATTCATGGGACTGATTGGGAAAGATGTATCACATGCACCTAGGGAACTGTGTATGTGGTATGAATTGGTGTGGTAATTAAATTATTATAATTTTTTATTTTATTTATTCATGTGTTTGTGTTCATACCAGTGGCGATCAGTGTTGTTTGTATGAAATGCCTATTCGGGCCTTTACTAGATTTCATTTTTTTAAAAAAACTCATTATTTTTATTTCTTCATCACTCATATTATTCAATTATATGTATTATGTTTTGTGATTGTTTTTCTAGTTTACTAATCTAATTTTAAAAAATAATCTCCCCATGGACACACTCTAGGTTATGCTTTCTAGTTAGTAGCTTTTGGAGTAAATTGAGGCATACTTGAGGCCTTATGATGAAATGGTATGGTTACTGTTCATAGAGTGAGTTGTGTAAGCATATGATAGGTCCAATATCACCCTCTAATTAATTGGTAGTTTTTTTATATCATGGGCTAAAAAGGGTACAAGAGAGGATTTATCCCAATCCGAAGGATTCACAAAATAATTTATCCAAATCCAAAGGGTACATGAGATGATTTATCCCAAGAAAAATAGTACACAAGAAAATTTATCCCAATAATAATGGGTACACTAGAGTTTTTATCCCAACATCTGGGTTATACTATAGAAATATCCCAACTAATGTGGTACACATGAGGATTTATCCTAAAACCAAGAGTACACAAGAGAAATATCCCAAGCTCAAGAATGTACATGGTTGATTATCCCAAGAACAATATGTGATAAATATCATAGTGGGAATAATTTACATGTGATTTTAATGTTTATTTTTGGTAAATATTTTATATATGTTAAAGTTTTATGTTTATTATCATTTTTAGGTTATTCTCTCATTGACAATGTTTATTGACTCATTTTTATACACCCTTTTGATTCATGTACTATTTTATGAAAGACTTATTCCATGATGTAAGATTTATGATTTACTAGGTATATGTTTCTTATATATCTTGATTATACCTATAAGCTCCACATATTCACACTAATGATATTAGATTGTCACCGCTTATCTTTACCCATATTGGGTATCTGAGCTCACCCATTTCATATGTTTTCTTTACCTATGATACCAAGATATGTTTTTCTTGGGATATGTTTATATGGAGGTTTATAGTTGAGTGACTATGAGTAAATACTGACATGTATTTTCAAATAAATGTCTTACATGCATAGTCCTCAAAGAAACAAAACCATTGTTTCTCTAGTTTGTGTTTCTTTTTATGAGATGGAACTATTATTCATGAAAAATAATTAAATAAGTTTTTAATTTTTATTCTAGGTTTCTATTTTTAGTTTCAAAGGGGGGTTACATTATTGTTAAGGATTAATTTACTTATTTTAGGGTTTAGGATTAGAGAACCTAAGTAAAATACCAATGTATAAGTATAAGTATATGATTACATTCTAAGGTTTTAGTAAAGTAGATATTTTGTGGTTATCTTGCTAATTGCATCCCTATACAGATACTAGAAAGGGGATGCGACCATGACATAGATTCTCTATGGGTTAATTAACCTAAAAATGGTTGGTTGTGTATTATCTCAATCATCACTATGGTGCACAATGAGTGATCATAATACTACACACACTTTTATAAATTCATTATAGATATGATTTGGTTGATCAGAATATCTTTATGAACCATTATAAATGATTTGAGAACATATTCATGGTTTTTTATAGAAACATATTGTAATATGATCATGGAAAATATAGTTTAAACTTATTGAGTTATGGATAAACTGATAGTAACAATGGATGAAATGAATGTGTCACTAGAGAAGAGATATTAGAAATGAATTTTCATTTTCATATGACCATATTCAATAATTTTAATGATAACCATTCTAGTATTTAGTATTTGATTGACATTAAATCATAAAAATGAATCTAAGAAAGGTATGTATCTATAAACTTCTATGCCTTAGAACCGAATAAGGGAACATACTTAAATATTTTAGAATCTAAGTATATTCATATTATGATTTAAATGTTTAGTTTCATATTATCATATAATTTATTGAGGTTTATATCATAATAGAAATTAAATCATGATACTCTTACATATTTTCATTATTTACTGATATTTATCAATGATATTATAGTATATTTTAAAAAATATGAGGATTATGTGGAACATATAAGGATTGTTCTTTAGTAGTTCTACATTAATGGTTTGGATATATCTATTATGGTGTTAATAACCATGAAAAAAATTATAACAATATTATATTTTCTAGAGAACTATTAAAGAACACATGATTACAGTATGAAGAACTCCTAGGTTTAATATATGTTTGATGTTGATATATTAATGTGAAGATTTATTTTGAGAAAATTGAGTAATATACTATTGATATAATTGGATTTTATTATTTATTTAATTAAAAACATATTCATAATATTGTTCGGTGAATTTTATCTCATTTATGGGATTGTGAAATATATTAACTAGTGTGTAACCTTTTGGAAAAGTAGTTAATACCATTTAAGGTTTAAAGATACATTAAATTTTTTTTAGCAATATATGATTTCATACTAGTTTAAATTCTAAAAGATTAAAATGGTTTTGTAGAAGGTATTTTATGTATACTATATGATTAGGGTATATACATATCGGAGTATATGACTCTTTTAATGATTGATGTTCTTAAAAAAGGTAAGTAACTTGATACAACCTATGAGAGTAAGGTAGATGCCCCATTAAAAGTTTTATATTGAATGACAAAAATATTAACACTACCATAAACTAATTTTATTAGTAATTTATAAATAAAATTTTGATGAGACAATTTATTTATGGGGGTATAATGTAATGACATGAAATTTTAAATCATTTAAATTAATAATATCTTCAATACCTCATGTCACAAGAAACACTATGAAACACCTTAATAAAATGTACTAATAAATATTAAAATTACATGAACAATATAATATTTAGTAGATAAAATGATAAAAATCAATTAATTTTTTTACATATTATTAATTTTATTTAATATTTTAAAAATAAGATGTCGTTTGAAGAAACATTTAAAAAATTAAGTATAGTATATTACATTAATGAACTAAATTGATCACATTTAAAACATAATTTTAATAGTTAATATTTATAACTTTAATATATCATATAAATATTTTATTATTTATAAATTTATAAGGAATAATATTAATAACATTTTACGTTTAAGAATCCATTCGCTAATAAAAACAATATTTCTTTATATATTAAATTTTTATTTAAATAAATAAATATATATATATATTTTTAAAGTTTTAAATGATAAAAATAAATTAATTATTTAATTTAGAATTTAAAAATTTTCTTTGGGTTAATTTCTAAGGCTTTTTTTAAAAATATCAAATTTTTATGTCAATAGTAAAAGATGTATTTCTAGAAAAAAGATTTCTCTTAGAAAAATCTTTGCATTTGTCATAAAAACTAATTAGAAACATGTATATCCATAAATGAAAAGGTAAGGATAAAGAAATGATATTTAAGAAACATTTATGGAACATCCATAATGTAAATGGAGTGAAAGAGGGGAAACCCAAAGAAATAGAGTTCGATTCGAGAATCACCTTAACATATGTCTGAATGATTTCTTAACTTTAATATCCTAGATAATCAAATTAAATTCATTAATTAAAAAATTCATAACCTCTTATAAATTTATTTGATTTATTAAATTTCTATTAAGTTCATAAAATCATTTTTGATGAGTTATAGATTTCAATTTCATCGTTTGGGAGAATTTGTTTTTCTTGGTTTTCATGATCGGTTCGCTTGTTTATAAGTATTGGAGTTTATGAAAAATGATAATGATTATCCAGAATTAAAATTATATATTATCAATGAAAATAAATAAGTGTAATTTTTTCTAATATTTCATTTTTTCATATGGTATGATAATGATTTATTATATAGAACGTTAATGAAAATGATTTAATTTATTTGGGTGGTTTTTACGACCATTATGAGCTTATATCATTTTATTTAACATCGTGTATATATATTGGTTCCATAACATTATATAAGATATAATATGTATAATAAAATATTATTTAACCATAATAATGGTTTTATAACTAGATTTTAAATCGATAGTGAAAAATGAAAATTAATTGTCCATGGTGGTGGTAAATCGACACATTATAGATGATATCTTCATTTTTAGAATAAAATGGAAAGAGAAGAGTTTTGAAGATGAATTATTCCATTAAAATAATAATATTAAATTATATAATATCTATAGTAGTTTTCATTCCACTTGGATAATTTTAGGTTAGGAGAGGATAATAAAATAAATGAAATTGAAAAAAAATTAATAGAAAAAAAAAGAGGATTTTACCGCTAGAATTTTTTGCTTCTTGGGAACCTTCTTAAGACAAAGGGTTTGGTCTTTCGACGAAACCAAGAGATAATGGTAATTTGGTAGGGTCATGGGATGATTATTGGGTAGAAAATTTACAACCTTTAAGTTTTTGTAGTTTTTAGGATAAGAGGTGGTGACAGGTGGTATTTATAGTGGAGGATAGAGGTGTTTTCTCATTATTTTATTCATTGGTTTATTATTTTGGTTCAAGAAAATGATTAATTTGATCCTAATAACTATATATATAAAAATATTTGAGGTTTAGTTTTAGATTATGGTTCTTAAATCAGCATTGAATCAAGTAATAGTTTATTTAACTTATAATGTATCTATACTAAAAATTGCCATATTTTACTATTCACCAAAAAATCATTTTTTTAGAAAAATCCCAAAAATTAATCCTAACCATTTTTAGATGTGTATAATTAAAAAATGAAAACAATTTTATGAAAATACTTTTCAAAATATGAGAAATTTAAATTTTTGGTAAAATCATCGTTTACTTAGAAAATACTGATTTTAAAATTATAACTGATTTTCTAACACTTTGAAAAATTAATTAAGGTCTCATTAAATTATATTATAATAATAATAAATGAAATTTTAATTGATGAATATATTTTATGAAAATAAATTTTCTTATTAATAATTTTATTAATTATAAAATTATAAATAGACATTTATGTAGTATAAAAATACAAACAGTTAACTAATATTTTTAAAATATTTATTTACTTATAATATGATATAATTATATCATATTATCATTTAAAAGATTCCAAAAATTTATTTATACTTTCATATATTTGGTAACTATTCTATTGGATGAATTACTATTCCTAATGGTCATGTTACTATTCCAAGGTTTCGGTTACTATTCCATCTGGATATGTTCCTTAATTTCTTGAAATACCTCTTATTTTTTTCATTATTAATTTATAAAGTTTGTATTGTGTTATCAATGTTATTTTATGTGTTTTATACTATATGAAATATTTATAATAATGGAATTTCCATTTATTTTTTTGGGAATCTTACCTTATTATATTATTTCTCCCTTAAAATCTCATTTTACATACTATGGTAAAAACATGTGAGATTACTTCTCCTCCATCACTTCTTTCTATTCCTAGGTTGCCTATTCTAATGGTTCCACCATATTAATTTTACTAGATGAGTAGTCTTGTTTCGTAAGACTTTTTCTCCACAGATCAATATCTTCACTGTCCACTCCTCATAAGAGAGATCATTTTCCAACTATATAACCTTTGGATTTAGTAAATGTGAGGAATCTAGTACGTACTTAATTAAGAAGGATAAATTGAATACATCGTGTACTTGAGACATTGTATGTGGAAGTCTCAATCGATAGGTCACAGCTCCAACTCGATCAAGAATCTCAATGGGAGACAACATACCTGAGACTTTACTTTCCCTTGTTCCCAAATCTCATCATCTTATTCCATGGATATATGCATAGGAATACCATGTCTCTAACCATAAACTCTAGGTCTCATCGACGATTTTCTACATTGCTCTTCTATCGAATTTAGTATTCCTTGATTTGATGCTGAATGGTTTTCACCTTCTCCACAATTTCTTCAACCATTTTAGGTCCTAGAAGCATACGTTCAATGACTTCATCCCTAAACGCTGAGGTACTACATCTTTTCCCATAAATGTCCTCATATGGATCCATTTGGATACTTGAGTGGAAAATGTCATTGTAGGAGAACTCATCCAAATGAATATGTTGGTCCCATCCTTTTTTAAGTCCATATAACATGATATCAACATGTCATCTAGTTTCTGAATAATATGTTCATATTAGCCCTCAGTTTGAGGATTATAAGTAACACTGAAGTTCATCTCGGTGTTTAGAGCATGTTGGAGACTTTTCCAGAACATCGAAATGAATCTTGGATCTCGATCGAATACAATCAATATTGGTAGTCCATGTATCCTTACCACATATATGATGTATATCCATTCAAGTTGATCTGGTGAGAAGTCCTATTGAATTTTTATAAAGTGTTCTACCTTTGTAAGATGATCCACAATAACCCATATAGCATTGTTTCCTCTATATTTCCTTAGAAGTTCAATGAAAAATTATTTGGTGATGTTTTACAATTTCAATGTTGGTATGGGTAATGGTTTCATCATCCCCTTAGTATTTTTTCTTTCAACCATAACTTATTAATATACTTGGAACATTGATGCATATTTAGTGATCTCTTTCTTCATATTATCCCACCAATAGTTCTCTTTAATATCTCAATACATATTTGTAATCCCAATTTGAATAGAGAAAGTTGACCTATGTGAACATTTTAGATGAAAAATCTATATCTCTACATTATATGTTACACATAGTCATGACCCAAATATTAAAATTCCTTCCATATCAATTTTAAAATTTAAGGATTTCTTCTTTCTAACAACTTCCACCTTCTTCTAGATTTCCACATCATTTCTTTGATCATCTTTTATTTTCTCTAGGAGGGATGGTTGAGAAATAATTTGATAAATGATTGATGATGTTCCTTACTTAATGATTCCCATGTAAATCATTTTCAAATATAAGAATATTGGATCCTTATCAAATCTCATCATTGATAATGTTGCAAGATCCTTTCTACTTAGAGCATCTGCCACTTTATTTTCCTTGGCAGGATGGTAGTGGATTGAGTATTCATAATCCTTAATGACCTCTAAACATATTCACCAGAATATATTAATTTTCTTCAGTGTGAATATATATTTTAGGCTCCTATAATAAGTATATAATTCATAATTTTCCCCAGAGAGATAATACCGCCATATTTTCAATGAAAAGATCATAATTGCCAACTCTAGATCAGGCATGGGATGGTTTTTCTCATAAATTTTCAACTACCTTAAGGAGTAGGCTATAACATTATCATTTTTCATCAATACACACCAAAATCCATTATTTCAAGCATCTATTTATATAAAAAATAACCTCCCACTTATTGATAGTGTGAGTACTGATGTAGAGATAAGCCTCATTTTCAACTCTTTGAAGAAATATTCACATTCACTGGTCTAGAAAAACTTTACTCCCTTCCAAGTCAGGTTGTTTAGTGGGTTTTAAAATCATGATTAGTTCTTCAAAAATCTCCTGTAATACCAAAATAGGCCAAGGAAACTATAGATCTTGGTTACTTATGTTTTCTTAGGCCACTCTTTGATTTTAGTTGTCTTAGAAGGGTCTACAAATATTCATTTTCTTGTTATAATATGCCCCAATAATGATACTTCCTCCATCAAGAACTCACATTTACTGTACTTTCCATATAGATTCTCTCTTCACAATGTCTTCATAATATTATTCAAATGTTTCTCAATGTTCCTCCTTTCTCTTTGAGTGTATTAGAATATCATCTATAAAGACTACCACAAATTTGTTGAGTAATCTCTAAATAATATATTCATTATGTGAATGAATTTTTCAAGAGAATTAGTGAGTCTAAAAGGAATCACTATGAACATATAGTGTATGTACCTTGTTTTAAAGGAATTATTAGGAATATCTTCCTTCCTCACCTTTAATTGGTTATATATCAACCGAATATACACCTTATATAAAAACATGACCCCACATAGATAATCCAACAAGTCATCTATCCATATAAGGGGATACATGTTCTTTATTTTGATTTTATTGAGCTCACAGTAATCAACGCAGAGGTTCATTAATCTATCTTTATTCTTGAAGAAGAGGACTGGTGCACCCTATAGTGAAGCACTCAGTCGTATGAAACCCTTGTCTATATTCTCTTTTAATAGCTTCCTAAATTCCTCTAAAGCAATGTTGTTCATTCTATAAGGTGTCTATGATATAGGAAAATATCCAGGAAGAAGTTCAATTTATAAATCAACCTCTCTATCATTATAAATACAAGAAAATTATTTTTGGAACACATCCCTTTAGTTCCTCACGATGGGAATGTATTTGAAAATTATTATATCCTTTTTCTCAACCATTTGAGCTAGATAATATTGGTCATAATGAAATAATATACACACTTGAGATGATTACTCCAAAATAGAATCATCCCCCCCCCTTACACTTTTACAAAATTGGAGGATGCTTCGGGATGTGAAGAGTGATCTCCCTTTCCTGACAGTTGATGTTGGTTTTAAATAAAGATAGTCAATCAATGGCCAAAAAATTATCAAACTCCACTAAAAGAGTAAGAACATATTTAATTGAAGTTTTAGTAAAAAAAATATTTACCATGGAGGATTCATATACTTTGGATTCAATAATTTCTCCATTTTTTATTCTCTAATATAACTCAACCTTCATATTTTGATGTTGTGTTACAATAGTTCTAATAAAAATCCAAGATATAAATGAATGCATAGAACTAGAATTAAATATTATGTTCACTATTATTGAATGAATAACCAGCATACCTATCATCACATAATTGTTGGGATCCACCTTAGTAGTAGTGATCATATAAACTTTCCCTTGATCCTTTGGCTTTGGTGGCTGATAACGGTGATTACCCTCGAGGAATTGAGGTTTATGTGCACTGGATTTTATAGTGCCATTACTCCCTAAATTTGAAGCATTGAACCATAGTTGATTCTCTCCTTTCCTCCACTATATTTTTATGCTTCCTTATGTATTTTCAGAATTCATGATCTTGGTGTCCTTCTCTCCCACACCTATAGAATTTCACTATCATTTTGGGGTAGTTCCCATTATGCTTCTTCCCACATTTTTGACATGTGAGTGGTAGATATTTCTTTCCACCATTATAATTATATCCCTTGTCCTGAAAATCCATCTTTCATTTTTTATACCCTTAGATATGGGTCCAAACTCTATCTCCACTTTGAGAAAATATCAAAAAACTTCTTCATTACTCCCAAATTCTTGATTTTATAGAGCCTTTAAAAGGTGTGGTTTTAAACTACAAAAGATTCTATCAATTTTTCTATCATAGATGACAAAAAAACCCAAAATATACCTTTAAAGCCTTTTTAATTTTTATTTATAGGTCATGATATATTCACCTTGCTTTTTCATCAGGTCTATGAATTTTCTATCTATCTTTGTATGAAGATTTCAAGAGAAATACTAGTTAAGAATCATTATCTTAAAGTCTTCACACACCATATATTAATTTTTTTTTTGGATTAGTGTTCTTAATAAAAAGTCACCATTGTTCGGCCTCTCCATCTTGGAGATAAACAACCAGAGTCACCTTCTCCATATCAGAATAACAAAATACATAAAATATCGTCTCTATTGTGTTCACCCACTTTTCTATGACTAGTATATCAGAAGGTCCACTGAATGTTGGTGTTCGTTTCCACATGAAAGACTCGATAGCGATTTTCTCCCTCTTATGTGAAAGATGATGTTCTTCATTATTCAGTTTATTATTCAAATACTGAGATTTCTTTGTAAGAATCTCCACAAAATTTTGAACTTCACCTCCTAATACATTAGGGATGTCATTCAGGTAATTGATTCATTTTCCCTCTCAAGTGTTGTTGGCTTGGTTTCTCCTAATTCCAAATATTTTCTAAAATGTAAAACATTTGAACACAATTTATGTCAATAAGTTATGAATAATTTTTTTTCTCATAATGAAATTTACTTCAAAGGAATATCTTATGGGATCCCTATGTTTATCATTTTTTTTAAAAAAAATTCTTGTGTGATTACATATACTTATTATCATACTGAGGGGTTTTAATAAGGTTCTCTAATCCTAATTCTCAAATTAACTAAACCATTCTATAATACAAACTATAGAGACCCTATATTTTCTTAAATGAATATAACAGCATATTAAAGATAAATAGAATAATAGTGTTACAAATACATGATCAAGAGTTTTAGTGTCTTTTTAAAATTAGTCTTATAAATAAATTTTACAAAATAAAAGATAAACATTATTAAATTTTTTCTTCTCTAGCTTCTTAGTGTCCTTCACATTCTCCTTAGTACAAGTAATCACCTGAGGTTATACACCAATGAAAGTGGTGATCCAAAATCCCAGTAAAATAATAGATAAGTACATTAATTAATATAATCATAAAAATAATCATAACATTAGAATCATTAGAGGATACAATAGAAAAGGGCATGGAATGTGGAAATGTATAAAAATGAAGCATCATGTCTCCATGGTCCAATATATCACATAGTTATGAATGAAGATATCATCATGTTCATGCATATTTCACTTTATCTCATGAGATATATCACATTAACCAACTAATTGGAGTTCTATATAATTTAGGTAACACCCATAACATCATAAAATTTACATTTTCTATTATGGGAACACCCATCACATTATAACATTTACATTATCATGCATGACCCATAGAATGTATATCAATATTGGACATAAAATAACCCATGAAAATGAATGGGCTTCATTTCAAAAATAACACATTAAAAAATATTTATATTTCTTAATGAGTTATGTAGTAACATAATTGGTTTAAGAAACATCAATCTCGAGTGAAGAAAAAACAATATCATGATAGGTAAAATATGTATTTTTGGAAAGAAGAGTTCATTTGAAAAAAATAATTTCAATTATCATAAAACCAGATTGGAAACATATATATCTTGAAAAGAAAATTTAATGATAAAGAAATTATATTTAACAAATATGAATGAAAATAAATACTTAAAATGTTGTGAAAGAGGGAAACCCCAAATAAATAGAGTTGGGTTCGACAATCCCCTTGCCATATGCCCAAATGATTTCTTTATTTTAATATCCTATATAATCAAATTAAATTCATTAGATAAAAAATATAGAACCAATTATACATTTATTTTATTTATTATAGTTTTATTAAGTTCATTTATGGTCTTTTTGATGAGTTATAGAGTTTAATTTCATCATTCATGAGTGTTTGTTTTTCTTGGTTTTCATGATCAGTTCGTTTGTTTATAAGTATGGAAGTTCATGTACAATGATAATGATTCTCCAGAATTGAAATTATATATTATTAATGAACACAAATAAGTGTAATTGTTATTATATGTCATCTTTTATATATTATTGGAATAATTTGTTATATTTAATGTTAATGAAAATGATTTAATTTAATTGGGTGGTTTTTACAACCATTATGAGCTTATCTCATTTTATTTAAAATTATGTTTATATATTGGTTCCATAAAATTATATAAATTATAATATGTATAAGAAAATTTTATTTAACCATAAAAATGGTTTTATAACCTTCCATTAAAGAGGTAGTGAAAATTAGAATGCATTATCCATGGTGGCGGCAAATCGACACACCACAGACAATATCATCATTTTTAGAATAAAAGAAAAATGGATGAGATTTGAAGATGAATAATTACATTAACATAATAAAATTATAGTATATAAAAGATATTGGATTTATAATTCAACTTTTATAAGTGGATATGTGGAGAGAATAAGAAAATAAATGAAATTGAAAATAAATCAAAAGAAAAAGAAAGAGTATTTTACCTCTTGAATTTATCCTCCTTGAGAACCTCCTTCAAACAAAGAGTTTGCATTTTGATGAGACCAAGAGCTCCTAGAAATGGGGGAGGAGATTGGTAAGATTTTTTTGTATAAATTTTACAAGAACCAAGTATTTAGATTTATTCAGATATGATTTGGTGAGAGGTGGTATTTGTAGTGGAGGTGAGGGGTGTTTTCTCATTATTTTATTCATTAGCTTATTATTTTTGGCTCAAGACTATGAATAGTTTCAGACTTACCACTAAATATAATAAAATAATTAAGATTATTTCTAGATTATGGGGCTTACATTATCAATGACTCAAGGAATAGTGTATTTATCTTATAATGTATATATACCATAAATTACCAAATTTCACTATTCACAAAAATTCAAGTATTTTAGAAACATCCCAAAAATCCACCCTAACTATATTTTAGATGTTTAGAATTAAAAATTGAATCTATTTTGTGAAAATGATTTTATAAATATGTGAAATTTAATTTTAAATTAAAATAATTATTTAATTGGAAAATACTTATTTTAAAATTATAACTAATTGTATAACACTTTGAAAAATTAATTAATGTCTTATAAAATTATCTTATAATAATAAGTAAAAAAATTTAACTTATTAATATATTTTATGAAAATAAATTTTATTTTAAATAATTATATTAATTATAAAATTATAAATAAACATTTATGTTTTATAAAAATACCAACACGTAATTAATTTTTAAAAAATATTGATTTACTTATACTATGTTATAATTATATCATATTATCATTTAAAAGATGGATAAATTTTATTTATACTCTCATAGATTCTTTTACTATTCTATTGGCTAAATCAGTATTCCTATTGTCCATGTTATTATTCCCAGGACTATGCTACAATTCCATTGAGACAAGTTCCTTTATTATTTTAATCATTATTGTTTTATAAAGTTATTATCATGTTATCAAATTCATTTTATGTGGTTTATACTATAAGAAATAATTATAAGAAGGTAATTTTCATTAATAAAATTTTGGGTAATTATACTCCAAGTGTATCTCTAACCATCGACATCAATCATGTGCAACTACTACACCTCCAACCGCTAAGCGCTAAACAACATTCTTTTACACTTTCCTACAATATGAGATATAAAGTATTCATAATATTAGAGATCCCAAAAAAAGTGTGTTTATGAACTTAGTTAGCCATCGTATATGGTTCTCCTAGTTATCATCCATAATTATAGGAGTGTACGAAAATTTCAATGTATGAAAAGTAAAGAAAACCTCTCAACCCACTCTAACCATACTCAATTAGCCACAAGTGGTTATTTACATGAATTTTACTATTCAAAAGTGGGATGAGATTCTCATGGACTATCACACTAAAGGATCCCTTGTCCTTATATTTAATTTTATATCAGACAGTGGAACATGAAAACCATACACAAGAAACAGTTATGAACCATTCACAATTACCCAAGAAATATCCCAATATGATGCCACAAGTTCAAAAACCATTTGACCTCTTTGAAAACCATCCATTTGAATATCGTGATGAGCCCAAGGTGTATAGACAACCACCCATCACTAATATTTTCTCATAGAACCCCACGTATCTAAGATGTGTGAAAAAATTTACACTCCAAAAAATTGGTCTCAATCTCCACCAACATCCTATTTCCTCCTAAGACATACAACAACTATGAAATGATGGTCAACACCATCAAACCAAGTCCAGCCAAAGTATGGTGATTATCACCAATAAACAATATTGAAAACCACCTCTTACGTTACATCTTGTGAGGGAATGATCCCAACAACATCAACCCTATAGTGTGTGGTTACCACGAAAACCAAGGACCACACCACATCTAGAAAGCATTTTTCTCCCCACATAGTGAATGATATATAACACCAATTTTTTGGTGAATCACATCATTAGATATCTAGTGATAAAGTTTACCACCATGTCATATCAGTGTATCCCATTCCAACCATGAGCATGTCATGTGTCAGGAATAAGTATTCAAATCCATAACGAGTACTATGAGAAAAACTTTTCTATGAATTCACCAGAAAAATGACCTATATACCACACACTATTGAATTAACCCACCCCTTTGCCACATGTACCAGCCCTAAACTACCCTAGCACAAAACTTAAGTACCCTAAAGACAATCATTGGTTCCAATTCAATCCACATGATTAATATTATACTATCCTTCAAAGGATGTTTAACTAGATATAAATCATAGTAAATAGATTAAAATAACATTTATCACACTTGTGGGACCCCACCCATCATGTATCATAAATTATTTTAGCTTCAACTAGAAGAAATCAAAAAATATTACATAACCCTGATAATCGGGTACAATATATTAAAAAAAGTAAAATGGTGAGAGAATCCAAAATAGACACCCTACAATATCCAAACATACTCATGGTTGTCCAAAACAATGATATTCATAAAGAAAACAATACAAACAGTGTGAATCCCCTTCAAGATGAGAGAAACAAGAGAGAGAGAGAAGGGGGTCCTGGCTACTGTGGATGAGGGAAACCCCCCACTTCCTAATCAATAAAAATATTAATTAATTAATTAATTAATTATAAAAATAAAAATAAAAATTTACTTCAATCCATCAGAACTATGGTGTACCCACTAGATCTCTAGTGGCCAAATAAGGGCCATGATTAACCCTCAATGGGCTTCTTTTATTAGTGGAACTCACAAAATCCAACCTAACATATAACAACTCATCCCCAAGCTGTCTTGGTCCAAATACCTAACACTTAATGAAACCTAAGAATCCCACTCACCAAACACCCAAAAAACTAAGAATATTCATCTATATCTTCCTAGTTACTATGAACAACAGTACCAAATTACTAAGTTTAACTACATAACTTCCACTATAGCAGTCACCTACCTAGTCTCATTACACCTGAGATGACTGACACAATAATGGAACCATACACGACCATAATATTTGTTTTCATATAGACCAACTATTAAAAAGAACCACCAATCATCCACTATACCATTACCACATTCACACATCATTCACAATGAACATAACTCAACCATCGCCTGGTTTTCCCATTATTCACATATCTACAACATGCACCAGTTCCCATCACATAAAATAAAAAACTTACATGCTCAAGGAATACCATTGAATATAAAATTCTATTTAGTCATCCCACAATACAATATCTCAATAATGTGAAATAGGAAAAAATCATTAATCCCCGATGCACATTCTTCTTAGATATTCACACTCACTAACAACCACAACTCCAACTATTGTGATTCCTATCCACTACCACATTATATATGTGCAGATGAATCCCAATGATTACCTCCTTGTATTTCTCAATGTCTTACCTCACATGCCTAACTAAATAATGATCCATGACCTCAAGTTAATTATAAGGTCATCCAGAAAAACCACTGAAAATTCTTTATCTAGACCCAAGATTTGAACTCCATTGGTGATAAGTCACACTAGGAAAAATCATATCCTGTCTTTCTACACTAAAAAACTATTCCTATAGCCCATTTTGTGGAAGTAATGTATAACCACTTCTTCAACCCTATTTTTCTTGTCTCCACATTCTCATTCTTCCAATTAACATATCTCTACATCCTATTTTTTCAAACACCATCTTCTTACTCTGTATACTCTAATAGACCATATTATACTCCTCTATCAATGTTAGGTTAACCTCCTCTAAAAAAGTCAAATTGAATATGTTTAAATATTTCCTTATATCATTAAAAGGTTATTCCACAAATCACTACACCTTGGAAATCTCATATCTCTATAATGTCGGTGAAAAACTCAATAGTCTAGTGAACCTAATAGTATACCCCTATACTATATCACCATTTTATTATGTGAATGAACATATAGAATCATTCTTCCTTAAATAGATCAAGGGATAAATTCTCAAAAAAAAATTCCCCAAAGTCTCTCCATGTCATCCCCTCAAGAATACCTAACTATACATGTATATCCAACTAGTATTTCATTGGACCCAAAAGCATATATATATATATATATATATATATATATATATCTGTGTGTGTGAATTTAATCTCTAACTTGGTGGCATCTAGGATTAATAAAATATTATATAAAAACAAAACACAATAATCAGCTAGATAGGGTACGCCCTCTCCCTAGAATAAGGGAGGATATTATGACTAAAAATCTCATGAAAAGTATTCCATTTATGGATCCCCTCCCTGGGCTCCCAAATCAATGTTATACTTAACCCATACAACAATTTCCCTAATCTATATATCAAATCACCACCCCAGCTCCCCTAGACAATATTGTTGCCCAGCCTATATCAGAACCTATACTTGCAGCTCATGATGGACTCCTCCCTCTAAGGCCCTAGCCAACTCATGCATTTGGGGAACCATATCCCTTCTATTATGACACTTAAATGGAGGCCTTTAGGTGGCATTTCAAAAAAAAATATGATGCTCAATACATATATAATTTTCCTAATATCAAAAATATAGAGAGCTATAATAGATAGTGCATCCCAATATTCAATACACTTCCCTAATCACACAAATAAATCTTACTATCTAGTCTCAAATCCATACCATCCCATGTTAGGTTTAGGTGCTAAACGAACCACATTCACATAGGATCCAGATTCTTGATAAAAAAGGAATAAAATTCCTGATCTGGATGATTATAATTCCACCAAATATTCTATATGAGAAAAACAGCTTAGAAATTTTTTATGACACAATAAATAGACAAACCAATTCTTATTTCAGAACTAAAACGAAGATGGAAACCTTAACTAGGGATGCACATTTCATTTGATACCTACATGGCTAGAATAATTCAAGAGTAGAACCTATTTCTTCTCAGGGACAAGAAACAAAAAGAAAAATTAGTTAAATAAAATACTTGTTTATCTAAATAAAATAACCCAACAAAAAACATGAAAAAAACACCAATCCAAGTTCCCCTGTAATCTTTGACATAATCCCAAACATATGATTCATAGGAACCAATAAGTTGTCTTCCCTAGGTCCCTTGATTTCAAACATATCAAGAAAAATTTCATAAGTACCAAATCTACCATAACCAAAAATAAAAATATCCAAATTGGTATCAATATGTCTCAAAATTATATAATAATATATTGTAGCATCCCCCGCCCTGATTACCTGAACAACACCCGAATAGAAGAACCACTGACCACATAAATTCCTCTTCATATACTCAAGGCTATTAGCCAATAGTGGGGGTATAATAGTTGATCATTATATAAATATTACCCTTGAATATAATAAAAATTGAAAAAACATAATCATAAAAATAAATAGTTAAATATAAATCAATAAATTCTAGAAAATAAATATCTATTATGTAGGAAATTATTACATAAGATAACAAGATCACTCATTGGTTAGTCATATAAACAAACTAAAACCAAAATTTAATTTAACCCCCAACTCTATACCAAGGATCCACCTGGTCCAACTCTAACCATTGACATATAGCTCATGAAACCATTTTACCTCCTTCCACTAAGCACCAAATGAGGTTCTATTTCCTTTTTTTCATCATGAATCATGAATTCTAGATATTTCCATGAGGTCCCACATAGGTTTTGAGTATTAACTCAGTGGGACACTAACAATGGAGTTCCTAGTTATCATACATATGTATATGCACATAGGAAAATTAAAATATAGGAAAACCAAAGAAAACAACTGAACATGACACACCAATTCTCAACTATCTATGAGCGAGCCATTACCTATGTCAACAAATGTCGGAGTGGGATAAGAAACCCATAGTCTATCATGCTAAAAGAGACCTAGAATTTCTAACATAGTTTGTATCACCCAACATAGCATTCCAATACAAGAGGAAAAACTATTCAAAAGCTTTTTCTACTCACCACAAATATCCTCATATCACTATAGATGTGCATGGTCATACGACCTCTTTACCAACCCCATAAATCAATATCTCGATGAACCCAAGACATAAAGGCACCCATACGTCAATATGCCTAGCCCATCGGCCCAACATATACCATATATACCGTGGGTAAATTACTCCCAACCAATGAACTCGACTGCCCTTAAGATCTTATGGACCTCTATAATGAACTCATCCTCCATAGTGATAGTTAACATCATCACCCATAACCTACTCAATCTATATAGGATATTACAAAAAACTAGTTGTCAAAATCACATCATGGGACCTATCCAATGTTCACACAACCACAAAAACCTCATCCCTTTGATGTGTGGATATGAATAATAACCTGTGGATAAAAAAATATGATGAACCTTTATTTACTGACCTGATTAAGGAAATTTTACATCTATTTTACTACAAAATAACATAACCACATATCTAGTAACCAACATTACCTTCATATTCAACCATCATATACAACATCACCCATGAATTTGTCCCATATCACACATAAGTATCCAAACCCAATTCAAGTACCAAGATCATGGATTCCTGAACAAGCCATCAGTCCAATGACCATCACCACAATCATCTTCAACATAATATTTCCCATATACACACATACTTACCTGACGTTACACTAGGACAACCCTTGAGTACCCTAGAGACCATGAGTGTTTCTTATTCCTATAAACCAAGTAACCCAACCCTCTCCTACATTTCATCCAACACATAGAAAATATACAAAAATTGAAATATCTAGGAACCACCTACCATTTATAAGAAATACTACACCTATTGAGAATCCTTGTCTAGTGAAAATTTAACCAAAATATGCCACAAAATCTATCTTAACCTTGACATTATGGAATAACTAATAAAGTATAAAAAATATATAGAGAAACTATAAATAAACACCACAATATATCTTTTCTTACATGTGGTGGTCCAACATGATTATTTAAATAAATAATATATAAAGATTGGGAAAATCATGTTCCCAGGGAAGGAAATGAGAGAGGAAAGGGGTCCATGTCATTATGGTCTAGTAACACTCCCTTTCCAATTAATAACGTTTATTATTAATTAATTATAAAAAAATTAAAAAAATAATATGAGACCACTAGAATTATGATGACCCCAATGTTGTCCCAATGTGTCCCCAATAAAGTTCTACTGGCTATGACAGTCAGCATTACCTCCACCACCAGAAATCCAATGGATATTCTATGTGTTTCTGGTGAGAAATATTTTATTTTTATAATTTTTTGTCACCAATTTTTTCCTATGAAATATGATCTAGTTCCTTAAATGATCCATTAAAATCCTCAAATACCCCATAAATACACATTATTGGGCCTATATTAAACCCAAAATACCTCACTCAAAAACTAATTTCATCACAAAAAATATCTTTCAAATATAAAAATTAATTTTAATACAGCGTAAAAGAACCTAGATTTTTTAATAACTAAATTCTTTTGAGAATATATAAAAAATATATCTGTATTTAATTCTTTCATTTAGGGTATATAGGGGAATTATACTAGTGACTGTGAACTTATGGAAAAAATGTCAAGGGAATAAAAAGTGATTTTATTATTTATATTTGATTTGATTTGAAAATACTAATTCCCTTTTAAATATGACTATATAGATGTAACACCCCAAGCATCCATGGTACGTTTCTCTTTGAATAATACAGTATCATGTGTTGTTCGCAACTTCGAGTTCTAACACACACCACAACCAATAAAACTAGCCATTATGAATAGTAATACCCACTTTTTTGAAATTTTATAGATTTTAACTTTCAAAATGGACTTCATTTTTGGATTTGGAATATCAATATTAGATTAGGTTGAATTTTTGGTACTATTCTGATAACTTTCATATTTTGATGAATAGTGAAAATTACTAAATTTTATTTAAAAACAAATTTATTAATCGAAATAATTAATAGTGATAAATTATGAATTTGAGTGGTTTTAAAGTATATTTATAATATATTTTTACCATTTAATCAAATGTTGGTCATTGGACATAATTTCACATTTAAACCGGACATAAACAAGTGTCAATCTTTTGATAATTATTGTTTCTTAAAAACACGCTTTTTGTTTTCACAAGGGGAATCAATTTTAGATTAATTTATTCCAATTATATGTTTTGAATTTGAAAAAAATGGATTCAATATTTGGAATAAGGATTCCCAAATTGTGTAAATAGGTAACTCTTATTTTTAGACGTTTTGAATAATTACATCGGTAAATATTTTATTTACCATGGTTAAAGGGTAAATCCGGTAAATAAGGGTAAACAAATAATATTATAATAAAATAAAATTACCCTAAAACGTCTCCTAACCCTAGGGGTTGATACATGTCCGACCATGGGAATCTTTGGGTCGATTTTGGGACCCCATGGATCCACTTGTAATTGATAATGACACTTTATATTAATAAAGTTAAAGTAAATACAAAAATGACATAAGCATATATCTTTTAGAAAAACAATTTTTACATAGGGTTATATATGTTATATTTTCAACTATAAATATTCATTAGAAAGAGAAAAAAATTCTACATAATGTTATTTTATTTATAATTTTTAGACATTGAATAATTAAATTTATTCATGACACAATAATGATGCATTATTTTTCTTATTAATGAAAGAATCCAATAATTAGTATTATAAATGTTAAAATAAATTTAATTTGAAAGTTTTGATGCCATAAAAGAATTTTATTGGTTAATATGACATGTTATGATTTCTTAAATGAATTTTTTGATAATTAATAAAGTTTTTAAGACTTTAACAAAAAACAATTATTAAATATTTTCAAAATTGACATAAATGAGTTTTTAAAACAAATATTATATTATTAATTGATATTCTATTCCTAAAAATATATTTTTCGGCCAAAGGACTTATATAATGATAGGTTTATCACTAATGTACAACTTTTCAGTCTCTTGGAAGTATATATTAAGTTTATTAACAATATAATATAAAAATACAAAGTGACATGGTAAATGTCAAACTATTTAACTAAGAGTTAAATATAAATGATAAGGTTAATATAGCGACCCAAACCTGTCTAAAATCTATTGGATGAAAGCATTTCGACCCATCCCTACCTTAGACTTTTAATATTCCACTTTTGAGCCATTATAAACCGAATATGAATTTATTATAAAATAATACTTTATGTTTTTTCTAAAGTGCCCCTCCCCCCCTCATAAAAGGACACCACTTCTAACAAATTCTTCATACCTTAAAAGCATTTTAGTTTGGCCAAACCCTGCCAAATTATCCTCTCAACTTCCCTCACTTAAACTTCTAGGAATTCCTTTAGTCAAAAATCCAACCTAAGGAGCCCTTCTGATCAAATCAAAAGGAAGAACCCGAAGAAGAGGTAATGTTTTCACCACCCTCTTTCAAGTTCCTTTCTTCTTCAACTTATTCTTTCTTTGTTATTTCCATTCTAAAATAATAACTCCAATATCTTCTAAATACTGTGATGTTAATAAAAATATGGTACAACCATATTCAGTATTCTATCCATCCTTTCAATGACATGTCAGCATACGTGTGTACGTACGGATTACCGTCTCCACGTCGAGGGGTAATTGTTATTCAAAACATTATTATTTGGATGGGTATGATAATGATGTGTAATTGAAGTAAATAATAAATATAACATTATAATAATTATTTATATATGATATAACATCCAATTATATTTTATTTTAATATCAAAAGAATGATAGTGTCGTTCATGCGTACGTATGGACTACGGTCTCTGTGAACGCGATGAGATTCATTCCCCATCATATGCATTAAAATATAATTCTCATTTGATGATTAAAAATAATTTTTAAGGACTTGATATCATTATGGATGTGAATAAGATACAACCTATCCATAACAAACAAGTCTTATGTAACAAAACATATAAAATAAAATGAGTAAGTTAACACCCAAAACGACGATAATACTAACAAAGTAATGTTAAAATATCATATATGATATCATATTAATGTATATGATTATGGTATAATTTAATAACAATTATTTCACCATTATACAATAGGTTAAACTCCCCTAGACCAAGGGAAAATACAAGTTAAGGGTTTTTTTCACAATCTCTTCATTATCCGAGGTTGTTTATACGTAATTATCTACTAGGTCCTCTTTATCATCCACATCCATGTTTCTTAAAAATGTATTTCAAAATATTATTACTATTTTACAGAGTATGGTTTAAATTAATTTATACCCTTGTTTGAATTTTTATAAGAATTTTATAAAGTAATCATTCCATAGTTTTCTAAACAAGGTCCTTTTTAACCTTTTTGATAGAATGAAGGTCAGAATGTCTTTTTTTTAACTTATATGGTGGGTGCGGCTATTTTCTGCCGTTATAAGATCGTCAAAGCTTCCCTTAAAAGATTATAAGAATATTTTGAATTTAAATGTTTTATTTTAAAATTATGTGACTTTTAAATTATTTCAAAATGAATATTTTAAGAATTTGTGAAAGTTAATCTTTATCAAGATCAAAATTTTAAATGTTTTAACGATTTATCTTACTAAATATTTTTAAATAATGTCCATGTTTTCCAAATGATTTTAAGGATTTATTTATATTGAAATGAATGTTTGGAAATGATATTTATTTTCAAAAGTTTCAAAGTGGTATGAGACACTTTGATTGAAAAATCTCTTTTAAATTACTTCCTTTATAAATGTGAGACTTTTCAATGATTTCAAAAAAGATACATTTCTCTCAAATAGTTTTGATTTCATCTATGTCAACATCCTTTTATGGATTTTATGATTATTTGAAGTTGATTTATTATGATAAAAACTTCCATATTGTATTGAAGGTTTTGTGATATGTTTGTCTGTGGATGTGTTATTTTCATGGTTTATAGAGAAATTATTGACATTTCGTATGCTAGTTTTAATACGAATGCTTATATTATGTTTAAAACTATTCATATGAGGAATGAATTGGACTTAGTAAGTGATGGGTGGAGCCCGCTATAGCTTCTTGATGCATCGGTAGGTCTCATGAGACAAACTAGTGTCCTGACACAAGGCCTTGATAAAATATTATTTGTAGTATTGGCACAAGGCCTTGACTATGTGGTTATGATAGTCTGAAATTACGCATTCCATCATTATGAAAGTGGTTAGTGATATTGCATGTGATTATTCGACTAGTAGAATATCTATGTGAATAAGTAAATGGCATTACTTGATTTTATTTTTTCCATGTTATACAGAAGTTCAAGTGTAAAAGGATTTTTTAGTTATACATTGCCTTAAATGTTTATGCTTATTTATGAAAGTTTCTGTTGTATTGTTATCCTTAGTGAGCATCTCAGCTCACCCATTTCTGTGTTTTATTTTTCCAAGGATTCCAAGAAGTGTATTGTGATTGATATGCAGAGTTAATCCAAGGGAATAATGGAGTTCGTGAAGGATTATTTATGTTATTTTTTATGTTGAGAAGTGTAATGTAACAATCATGTATGTAATCTATTTTCCAAGACTGCTAAACTGACCGGTCCTTCATAACATGATTCCTTATAATCATGCCAATGTATTAGAATAATGCACCAACTCTGGGTAACTAGGGTCGGGGCGTTAAAGTTGGTATCAAAGAAAGTTTAGCAATAACCTTGGAAGCTAGATTTAGATGAAGTCTGATTAGAGCACATAGACCTAAGATAGACTTTGAGGATTAGTATAGAATAAATTCCTATAATTTTGGTAATGTAGATATTTTGTGAGTTTTCCAAGAAAATACATCCCTGTTTGGATATGAGCAGGTCGAGGCGGCTCTGGCACAGATGTACCTAGGGGTAAAACCCGAAAACACTACTTTGAGCTAGAATCAAACGGGAACTATTGCACGAGAACGGGACATGCTGCACTCTTGGTTACGACACTCCCGGTGGATATGCTTATGATAATTCTCATTTTTATTACAAATAATTATGAAGGGTTTATGAGTATATACTTCCTTAATAAAACATATTTATGATTATGAATTATATCCATAAACCATTCAATTTACGTTAGGTATTTTACAAGTTTGGAATTATTCATTACAATTCATAAACTGACCTATTTTATGCCATTGTATAGAAATGACGCCCAGTAGAAGGAATGTGAACTCCAGCAATACGTATGATCCAAAGAGTAATAAATATCATATCCTTAATGGTATTAAGCCAACACTTAGAAGGGAAATATTCTCACATGTATTCTCAACATATGAATAAATAGTATCATGTATTAATAAGATAACTAAAAAATTATCTACGTCCTATGGATTTGAAGGGAAGCAAGAGAAGAAAAGGATGGAAGAGAGAAAGATGGATAATGTGAAGAGGGAAAAGAAGAATTTTCCCTTATGTGATAATTGTGGGAAGAAACACCCTGGAACATGCCTGAAGGGAATGGGAGTTTGTTATAGGTTTGGAGAAAAAGGACACCATCTACGTGACTGTAAGGGTAAGAAAAAGGTTTCAAATGTACAATGCTTCATCTACAAGATGTTGGTACACAATGCGAACCAATGTCCAAATCATCAGAGTATACCCCAAATGATGCTATTGGATAATAATCAAGTTATGATACTACCACAGATGAGGAGGAATGATTAGAGTTCTTATGTTGTTATTAGAGAATTATGTCATTTGATTGTTATATCAACAATGTACTGGTTATAATAATTATGGAGTATATAAGGATTGTATTGCAGTGTTATTTTATTATGGACTTGAGATTGTGTGGAACCAAGAAAAGTGACTCAATAGTAGGTTAAATTTTTGGAAAATATATGGTTGAGATAAATATAAACCATAATATGGTTCTGATACCGAGGTAGTGATTTTTGAAATAATACATGATTGATTTGGTTAAATTATATTGGATATTCTTGACTACCTTGAAACTGATTAATGATTTGTATATTCCATCATTGTTGGAGTTTACAACATTTTTTGAAAGAAGGATTATATCTATTATTCTATAAGGAATAAGGGATCATGAATGTAATCAATAAGGTTTTATGGCTATTCAGGATATTGCAGTATTTTAAAAGAATACATGATGAAGGTGTTCACCTGTTACTAAATAGAAAAAAGGATATTCATTGTGTTTACCTTCCTTATAAATTTTGGACTGTGAGTTTGGACAAAACTATTTTGGATAATTCTATTTTGATATTTCCATAAAAGGAAAACCTGAAGGTTGGGCGGCAACCCGTAGCATTCAGCAAGGCCACGAGACTTGAACCCGCAACCGAAGGGCGACAAGGGTGTATCACCTACCACTGGCCCACGTGATGTCCTGGATTGAATAATGTAGTCTTTTTTAAAAAAATTCTGGTATATGAATTATAAATTAATTTTTTTTAACCCTATATGAATAGGATAAGTAGAATATTATTTTTAAGTTCTATAATCTTTTAGAGTGGAAGATGATTTTGTGGTAGAAATTAGTTAAAGGATGGGACTCTACTTGTCAAGTATATATTTTTCTTCTTCTCTTATTCTATGAAGAAATTAATTCTTATACTTTAGTGAAGGGATCTTAAAACCAAAAATATGTTATCCTAATACCATATGTTTTTTTGAACTGATGGTATTTCCAATCATCATAGATTGATGAATTTAAGGCCCTCAATTTTACACTAGTTTGTGATTGATGACCTCAATAACTACCTATAAATATTTACGTTTTTCCTCCAATTATATGTCTCTAATTTCCACCAATGTTCTCATAATCGATATCATAATTTCTTGGTGACCCTTTCATTTCCCTTTTCCTCTTATTAAGACTAAATTTTATTAACCTAATTTCCGATGTGGGTTTTCCCAAAGGTATGTTCTATTTTCAATATTTTAATTTTGAAAAATAATTTCAAATTGTGAGGACTCAATTTATTGAAGGAGGGTAAAATGTAACACCACAAGCTTCCACGGTACACTTCTCTTTGAATAATAAAGTAGCGTGTGTTGTACGCAACTTCGAGTTCTAACACACACCACAACCAATCAAACTAGCCATTATGAATAGTAATACCCAAATTTTTGAAATTTTATACATTTTATCTTTAGAGATGGACTTAATTTTTGAATTTGGAATAACAAAATTATATTAGGTTTAATTTTTTTGTACTTTTCTGATAACTTTCATATTTTAATGAATAGTAAAAATTGCTAAATTTTAATTAAAAACAACTTTTTCAATCGAAATAATTCATAGTGATAAATTATGAATTTGAGTGGTTTTAAATTATATTAAGAATTTATTTTTACCATTTAATCCAATTTTGGTCATTGGACATAATTTCACATTTAAACCGGACATAAACAAGTGTCAATCTTTTGATAGTTATTGTTTCTTAAAAACACGCTTTTTGTTTTGACAACGGGAATTAATTTTAAATTAATTTCTACCACTTATATATTTTGAATTTGGAAAAATTGATTCCATATTTGGAATCAGGATTCCAAAATTGTGTAAATAGGTAACTCTTATTTTTAGACATTTTGAATAATTACTTCGGTAAATATTTTATTTACCATGGTTAAAGGGTAAATCTGGTAAATAAGGGTAAACATATAATATTATAATAATATTAAATTACCCTAAAATGTGTCTTAACCCTATGGGTTGATACATGTCCGACCATGGGAATCTTTGGGTTTATTTTGGGACCCCATGGATCCACTTTTAAGTGATAATGACACTTTATATTAATAAAGTTAAAGTAAATACAAAAATGATATAAGCATATATCTTTTAGAAAAACAATTTATTCATAGGGTTATATATGTTATATTTTCAACTATAAACATTAACTAAAAAGATAAAAAGATTTCCTACATAATGGTATTTTATTTATAATTTTTAGACATTGAATAAATAATTTATTTATGACACAATAATGATGCATTATTTTCCTTATTAATGAAAGAATCAAATAATTAGTATTATAAATGTTAAAATAAATATAATTTGAATGTTTTGATGCATTAAAAGAATTTTATTGGTTAATAATACATGTTAGGATTGATTAAATGAATTATTTTAGAATTAATAAAGGTTTTAAGACTTAAAAAAATTATTAAATATTGTCAAAATTGACATAAATGAGTTTTTAAAACAAATATTATATTATTAATTGATATTCTATTCCTAAAAATATAAGTTTCGACCATACGACTTATATAATGATAGTTGTATCATTAATGCACCACTTGGGGGTCTCTTGGAAGTATATATTATGTTTATTAACCATATAATATAAAAATACAAAGTGACATGGTGAATGTCAAACTATTTAACAAAGAGTTAAATATAAATTATAAGGTTAATATAGTGACCAAAACTATCTAAAATCTATTGGATGAAATTATTTCGACCCATACCCACCTTATAATTTTAATATTCCACTTTTGAGCTATTATAAACCGAATATAAATTTATTACAAATTAATACTTCAAGTTTTTTCTAAAGAGCTCCTCCCCCCCCCCCCCCCCTTATAAAAGGACACCACTTCTAACCAATTATTCATACCTTAAAAGCCTTTTGGTTCGGCAAACCACTGCCCAATTATCCTCTCAACTTCCCTCACCTCAATTTATAGGCCTTACTTTAGTCAAAAATCCAACCTAAGGATACCTTTTGATCAAATCAGAAGGAAGAACCCGAAGAAGAGGTAATGTTTTCACAACCCTCTTTCAAGTTCCTTTCTTCTTCAACTTCTTCTTTATTTGTTATTTACATTCTAAAATATAAGTCCAGTATATTCTATATACTTTGATGTTATTATAAAAATGGTACAACCATATTCAGTATTCTATCCATCCTTTGAATGACATGTCAGCATATGTGCGTACGTATGGCTTACCGTCTCCACGTCATGGCGTAATTTTTATTCAAAACATTATTATTTCGATGTGTATGATAATTATGTGTAATTGAAGTAAATAATAAATATAAAATTATAATTATTCTGTATATATGATATACCATCCAATTATATATTATTTTAATATCAAAATAATTATATTGTCTCTCATGCGTACGTACGGACTACCGTCTCCACGAACGCGATGAGATTCATTCTCCACTGTATCCATTCAACTATAATTCTTATTTGATGAATAAAAATAATTTTTAAGGACTTGATATCATTCTAGATGTGAATAAGATACAACCTATCCATAACAAGCAAGTCTTATGTAACAAAACATATAAAAGAAAACTAGTAGGTTAACACCCGAAATGATGATAATACTAACGAAGAAATGTTAAAAGATCATATATGATATCATATTAATGAATATGATTATGGTATAATTTAATAACAATTATTTCACCATTATACAGGAGGTTAAACTTCCCTCGACCAAGGTAAAATACATGGTAAGGTTTTTTTTCACAATCTCTTCATTATCCGAGGTTGTATATACATAATTATCTACTGGGAGCTCTTTATCATCCACATCCATGTTTCTTAAAAATGTATTTCAAAACATTCTTACTATTTTACAGAATATGGTTTAAATTCATTTATACCCTTGTTTTACTTTTTATAAGAATTTTAAAAAGGAATCATTCTGTATTTTTTCAAACAAGGTCCTTTTTAAACTTTTCGACAGAATTAAGGTAAGAATGACTTTTTTTTTAACTTATATGGCGGGTGCAGCTATTTTCCGCCGTTATAAAACCCTCGAAGCTTCCCTTAAAATCTTATAAGAATATTTTGAAAGTAAATGTTTTATTTTATAATTATGTGACTTTTAAATGATTTCAAAATGAATATTTTAAGAATTTTTGAAAGGTAATCTTTATCAAGATCAGAATTTAAAATGTTTTAAAGATTTATCTTACTGAATCTTTTTAATTAATGTCCATGTTTTCAAAATGATTTTAAGGATTTATTTATATGGACATGAATATTTTGAAATGATATTTCTTTTCAAAAGTTTCAAAGTGGTATGGGGAACTTTGATTCAAAAATATCTTTTAAATTACTTCCTTTATAAATGTGTGACTTTTCAATGATTTCAAAAAAGAGATATTTCTCTCAAATAGTTTTGATTTCATCTATGAAAACATCCTTTGATGGATTTTAGGCTTATTTAAAGTTGATTTATTATGATACAAAACTTCCATATTGTATTTAAGGTTTTGTGATATGTTTGACTATGGATGTGTTATTTTCATGGTTTATAGAGAAAGTATTGACAATTCGTATGCTAGTTTTAATATGAATGTTTATGTTATGTTTAAACATTTTCATATGAGGAATTAATTGGACTTAGTAAGTGATGGGTGGAGCCCGATATAGCTCCTCAATGCACCGGTAGGTCTCATGAGACAAGCTAGTGTCTTGGCACAAGGCCTCGACAAAATCTTATTTGTAGTCTTGGCACAAGGCCTTGACTATGTGGTTATGATAGTCTGTCATTATGCATTCCATCTTTATGAAAGTGGTTAGTGATATTTCATGTGATTATTCGACTAGTATAATATCCATGTGAATAAGTAAATGGCATTACTTCATTTTATTTTTTCCATATTATGATGAAGTTCATGTTTAAAAGGATTTTGTTTTAGTTACACATTTCCTTAAATGTTTATGCTTATTTATGAAAGTTTCTGCTATATTGTTATCCTTAATGAGCATCTAAGCTCACCCCTTTCTATGTTTTATTTTTCCCATGATTCCAAGAAGTGTATTGTGATTGATATACAGGGTTAATCCATGGGAATAATGGCATTCGTGAAGGATTATTTATGTTGTTTTGTATGTTAAGAAGTGTAATGTAAAAATCATGTATGTAATCTATTTTCCAAGACTGCTAAACTGATCGGTCCTTCAGGACTCGATTCCTTGTAATCATGCCATTCTATTAAAATAATGCACTGACACCAGGTAACTGGGGTCGGGGTGTTACAATAGATACCAAAAGTATCTATATATTTAATCCTATTAAACCTAAATATTTATGGGTTCTAATGAAGAATTTTATCAAATATTTTCAGGGATAATATATTAGAAGTATCCAATTTAATTATTATTTTATGGATTTTGGGTAATTGAGCCATATGTCATGATATTATAATAATTTTATAACTCTAAAAATATTTATAGAGAACATATACCATTTTATGATAAAATATATTATGAAATAAACAAATATGGAGAGGTTGGTATATTTAAATCTAAGATTATTAACAAACTTATATTTGTGGGTCATCTAAAACATAACTAAAAAATAATATACCAATTATTTTAGGATAGAATAAAGGTAAATTTTCATAATAACAAATTATTTTTATACACTTATTTTGATTAGATGACATATACTAGATTTATGAATAAATATGTTTACATAATAAATTTAACTGAAATAATTAAACTTAATTATATACCAAACAAACTATCCTAAAAACCTCAACTAAATTCCCAATATTTTGATATAGAAACCTCGTGATTTTATTTGCATTCTTTTTTATCATGAAATAATTTTGTTTCAATAGATTTATTTAAATACGTTAAAGACATGTTCAAGGGAGGTATTTATCAGGAAAAATCATGATTTTCCACTTCCTTAGTAGTGAATGTAATCCACTTTGAGACCAATGATTACTTTAGATTTAAAGGTTTAAATGATCCCATATTTTATGATGTTTTCGCATAATATCTAAATTTATGTTTAAATATATTTTTTATAAAAAAAATTGAATGATGGTAGACATAACCTTACAACAATAGAAAAACTTGAATTAATCTATTTTATTAATTGTATGGTATGGATAAACGATTATAGTCATATTATTCATGAAATTTATTTTTTATGGTTATTATTTTTTATTGAACTACAATTATTTGACAATTAATGGATTTAAAATGAATGTTATTATGTCGGACATTATTTTTAGCCAAAGATAGAATATATTTTTCTCTTATTTGGGTAACTAAAATAAACTTTTAATTAATTCTATGAAATTTCTCCCATGATTATCCAAAAATACCTTGGTCACTTAAAAATATATTTGGAAACACTATTTGGAATTTGACCATTGATTAATTTAATTTTTATCAAGTATAAAATATCAAACCACTCTTGAATTCTCTTTGATTCATTAATTGTAATTATAGCTATTAAAAAATAGATTTCATTGAGAATCCTCCTACCTATTACTCTCAATGTAAATAATTTGAGCATCATCATATATTTTCACATATCTAGAAATAGGTGTGTCACATAATGAGCCTAAGATATTTGAAACTCCTCTTATCCAATATTAAGGGAATAATAAGATCTTAGAAATTAATAAATCAATAAAGCTAAATTCCCCTCATATCATTTCAAATGATTTATATTCTCCCATAGAATATTCCTTAATATTTCCTCCCTTATAATCGATAATATGGTTAACAATCAAAATAATTCATATTCCTTTACTATACCAAAGGATTTTTGAACTTCCCTTGCTTATTCTAATTCAAAAGAGTATATTACTAAAGAAAATAATAATTAGAAAGTTTAAATAGGTTCTAACTATGAGATATATATCCCTTATAATATTATTAAAGACCATATATCCTCTTATCATAATCCTTTGATTGTCTATAATGAATAAACAAAATTTGTTATGGGTAGTTCATGTAACATCACAGACCCTCCTCACCTCCACTATGATCAAACCAGTGTGTTACTTACCATAACAAACACTCTCAATATACCAAATATATTCAACTAGCAGTGAGGTTCTACCAGTGATCTTGGGTAGTTTATACCCCATAGTAAAAATAACCATTAGTAACATTGGAATAAATATCAATAATAGTCCTCATGGAATAAAAATAACATAAGGATAGAAATCAAATATAAGTTACAATCAAAATAAAATAATATACACCATTTTATAAATAAATGAAATACTATAATTTTAAGTGAATCATATAAATTTTAACAATATATCCCATAGATAGATTATATATAACAAAGTACCAAAATAATAAGAAACTAGAGATATCAAAAAACTATGATCCTGAGTCTCGAAATAGTCACATCTCCTGACACTGAAAATGATCTTACTTGTATTTTTTCTATAGTATTAAGGACATTTCCCTTATCTGGTCCATGAAACGTGAAATATACCCATGCATAAGGGATCCCAATCACTATGAGATTGAAATAGGGAAGTCCACCACCAATGGTGTCCCCAAACATATATGAAAGTTCATACATGATATTACATGATAAATATAATAAAACACCTGAAAATAAATAATAATTGTATCCTCAGGATCAATCATAACACCCAAGATCAACCTTTCCACTTTGGACCAAGGTTTGTTTGATGTCTAGAAATGTCGCATAGAAATTTTAAGGGTCGATGGGATTTACACACGTAATATTATCAACAAATCACTTAATAAAAATTTTAGTACATACTAATATAAAACCAGATGTGGAATGATTGGAAGTAAACCCATTATATAATATTAAAGAAACTTGGGTAAATAGTACACATAATTCATATCATCCATTTATTTATGGATGAAATTATGTAAAACTTATATCACAGGTATGTCTATGAATTTAATTACACCCAACATGATGCATAAATATTTCTATGGTTGAACTATACCAAACCTCATTCACATAAATAACTGTGGTTGAAATTACCCAAACCTTTTTTCCCCTTAGTTGGAATTACATCCAACCGTGCATCCATCATATTTCTAGTTACCATTACTCCTAAACACTTCCAATTCAATAATCATAAAAAATGAAAAAACAGAACACACACACATATATATAATGTAAATTACTTATTATAATACAAAAAATCAATAATAACAATCCAAAAATTATATAAATATCACAATAATGATTTTCAGATGGTATGTCATACAGCACTAATATTCACTTTAAATTAGGGTTGTACTCACCTATATATAACCTATTCCAAATTCCCATTCCATCCATAGATAACACTATATGAACCTAAGTTTACTTCACATTTCATTTCTAACAAGATTTCTCAAGAACCTGCTCAAGGTATACCATGTCACAACACAAATATGGATACATTTACAGGATTACGCCTATAATATACCATAACATTTAGCTAATTCCCACCAACTTCTATGGCCATTGAATTATAATTAAAGTCATAGTGAAAAACATTATGGACCAAACAACCCATTTCTACACACAAAGCTATAAATAGCCCATATAAAATTAACTTATTGTCAGACACACATTGTTAGCATGGCCCTATATCACATTATACATGAAAACATACATATAATATTATGAAATTATAGGGGAAACCTATTATATATTAATATAGTTATCCTCATTGAATATCACCATATAATTTACCCCAGTCATTATAAATAAGAAAACATAGCATAATATCTATGATTATGAACAACCAGTGAATGATAGAGAAATATTAAGAGAATACTAGAATAAAGGGAAGTGGTTAATTAGAATTATCCATATTATTCTAATGAAATTAATGGATTTTGAGTCTATCCATGATCAAAATACCTCCACCTATTGGAAGGAGAGAATGAGGGTTAAGAGGAAAAGGGTAATGTGATAGAGTAAATAAAGATGGGGAGTGATCATTAGTTTTCTACATTTCAAAATTTAAATATATTTTAATGAAATAAATTTCCCACTTAGTTACTAATAAAAATCCAAAATTCTATGGGAACTGACCTCTCAGATTCCCTCACAAGACCACCCCTCCACTTAAGGGCCCATCAGGTACTTTATATTAGATCACTAGGTAGTTTTTGGAGTTTTACTCTATAAGAAAATCTCCCAAACCTATTCTAACTTTAAAAAATTGATCCACAATCACCTATCGACACCTCTAACACCCAAAATAACCAAAATAAATTATGTTTTAGTGAAAAAATGATTGAATTCATATCAAAAAAATATATGATGTTTTACAACTTACCCACTAAATGGAAGCTTATCCCTGAGATGCACCAGTGAGTTTTATTGATCCTCATTTGTAAAATTAAACCTGCCACTAAGCTCAAATATTTTATACCCAAAATTCTTCCCATAAATATGAATGTTTTTCCAATGTATGAATACTCTAGGTAAAATCAACCCTTATAGAATCTTCCCACTCTAATCCAATATAGAAGAAGGTTGTTTCTCAAACAATTCACCCAAATCAATCTTGATTTCATTGATTGTGATCATGTGAGAAGGGTTGGGATGATATATCTTGAGCACAAATACATTTAATAAAATGTATATAAGATTTTATATTTGAGTAAGATCTATTAGTTATACCCTGGTATTAATCTTCCCATAAAACTTAAACAACCCCACATACCATAGAAATAACTTTCCATACCTCTGAACATGATAGTTTCTTTACTAGGTAGATACCATCAAGAATACCCAATCTCTCAGATAAAATTATTAAGGAAAATTTTAGTAGTTTACTAATGATATCCACTTTCTATATTAATTTATTAAAAAATTCTAGATCACATAAATATACTCTAACTTCTAATGAATAAGACTCACTCTAGTGCTAATAGACTCCATGAGAATGCACTATCTATCGAACATATATCTCACATAGATCATTAACTGAATAGGAATCCCATTACATTGAGATATTCTTTACCATGTTGAATTGTTTGATGATAACCAATACCACATAATTTACATGTGATGAACTTAATAAAAACATCAAAACTACTATCGTGATATCATCTTATTTTAACTTGGGAGTGGATAATGGTTGAAGTTTACATTTGGGTCACTAATGCTCAACCTACACCTACCAATGGATGAAGAATCATGATATGGAACCTATGTTTGTAATATATGTAGTTCATACCCTAGGTATTTAATACATGGAATTAACATCCCACATTTTATCTAGTATTAGGGTGTTGTGGTGTTATCTGTGAGGATTCTATGGAACCCATGGTATTGCAGCATGGCTAGTGAGGTTGAACCATAACCCATATCCTATTTCCCATAGTGAGTGAGGTGGATTTTTTGGTATATAATACATTTTCTATGAGAACTATCCCCTGGTATTATTCCTTTTACATGTGTGGTAAGTGAACCCTATGAAAAACAAAGATAAGTTGTTTTAAGCAAAATCAAGAAATATATTATTTCAGGAGGTGGTCAGTCATTTTATCTTGTATCAGATTCATAGGTTAGATTAGATCTTCAAGTAATATTTTGAGGGATATATTAATTCGTTCATTAGACTGACTACCTTAGTGATTCAATATATGTGCTTAATATCCCTCCTATTTTCTGGAAGAGGTGTGTTCTGGTGTGATCTGTGAGGTTGAATATCATCCCATGGAAGTGTGGTGTGGATGGTGAAGGTGTGTCATAACACTTTATCCCAAGTCCCACTTCATGGGATGGGGTTTATTCAGGTAATATAATTCCTATGTAATGTCTCCTCTAAAATGAGACTTTTTAAATGTGTGGGTAGTGAGCCCTTGGAAAAACAAATCTATGATTTAGTATTCCAATGCAAACAATATCTTATTGTGAGGGGAGATCGATTCATATATCATCTAAGTAATTAAATTTTATCACTTGATACCAAATATAAGTTTAAAATATTCTAGGTGTAATATTTAAATAGTTTTACACTAAAAATTGTATTGAATTTTCAAATTACCAAGTGGATTAGTATATCTAGAAACATGATATTGATCTATTGGTGTTAACTGTGAAAAGATCTTAATATAATGGGGTTGTTGAAAGTATAAACCACATAATAAATTAAATCTAATATACTATACATATATAAAAGTCTATACTAGAGAATTATTGGAAATAATTAGTTCATTAAATGGTTTACATCTCCAATCAGGAGTTTTTATATCCAAATGAAGACAGTAATCCATATGAAATATAGTATTAGAGCCTAGGTTAGGTGAGAAACATTATATCTTTCCCTTATTGGGAGAATTTTAGAACTATAAAATACTGATTTACCTAGTTATTTAATACATGGGATTAATATACCTCTTAATTTCAAGTAGGAGGGTGTTGTAACATGATTTTTGAGTTTTTGTTATGGCCCACTATATTACAGCGTAGCTCGTGAGGCTGCACTATAACCCCACATACCAATTCACACATTGGGTGGGGGTGTTTTAGTTATAGTATATAAGTCATGTGAAAATGAATTACAAATAATATGAATTTTCTATGTGTGTCCAATGATCCCTAGGAAGAAAAATTTGAGGTAGTGAGACAAAGTATACAAATTCATAATATGATCATTTGTTGATCCCTACATCAACATAGTTATTCAATTGAATCACTTGATACCAAACAGAATAATAAACGATACTTGGTGTATGAATTCAACTTATTTATCCCCTTTATATTTTATCTCCATTAATTATTGAATTTCATGAGGTGATATAATAGGGTTACCATTTTGTGTTCTAGTTGGATTGTGTTTGTTGACGATCCCTTTCATGAAAAGGTTGATTGATAAGATTAAATTATTCAAGAGAATTAATCGTATTAAAAGTTTTAATCTACAACAGAATTCATTATTTTATGCCATGGGATGAGAATGGTTGGAAGCTATACACCACAACACATTTGCTCCATAGTAAATGAGGGTTATGTGGAAATATGTAAAAGAATTATATGACTCAAGTAAAGTTATATCTCATATTTTTTAAATGTAATTCCAGGAATAAAATTTTCTTACACCAGAGTATAGTAAAATACAACATATGAATCGAATGTAAGGATCTTCATGTTAGGTTAAGGTAATTCCCATGTTCTACATGGTGGTAACTTTAGAGATATTCATTATGTATAAGGGTTTTACAATTTCATGGTAAATCGATGCACAGAAACAACCCATTTTAAGGGGTGTAAAGTGATCAAGATAATTATAGATCCAAGGGATTTTAAGGGGATATAGTGAACATTGATGATTGATTTAATGATGAATAAATCACAACTAGGATAGAAGGTTCAAGAATACTATCCATAATGGATGAAATATTTGGGAACAATTTCATCATTGACTAGATATCCCAAGAACAAACCAAAATGATTATGTAATAGTATCAAGATTCCATTCTATCTTAAAAAACCAAAATCCTTTGAATTAACTTCCAAGGATTAAATTTAGTTCAATGTGATGGATGAGGGGATTGACCAAATTTTTGAAAAAGAAGACAAGGATATTTTTCTTGAGATCAGAGAACAAACAAATGGTTGGAACCAAGTGGATCTTCCAAAATAAAAATAATAAATATGGAATGGCCATAAGGAAAAAGGTACATCTTGTGTTGTGTGGTTACTCTCAAATTAAATGAAATGAAATTGAATAAAAAAATTCATAGATGGAATAAGATGAATATGTTAAATTATTTTTTATTATAATTGTGTAAAAGAGCTTCCAAGTGTATCAAAGAGTTTTTAAATCATTATTCAAGAATTTATTATAAGAATAAGAAGTCTATATTTAACATCTATATAGTTTTCTCACTAAATATGAAGGTATGGTTTCCAGATTGAAAAGGTATGACCTAATAGAAGAAAAAAGGTTATGGAACTCTTGAATTGACCAATATTTGAAGCAAATCATATGGAAAAGTGGATGGGTTGATCATAACCTCTTCATCAATTTGGAGAATGAATAGAAGATTATGGTTCTTGTATATTTTGGAAACATTAGAATCGTAATCTCTAATGACTCCCAAACCAATTTTTTGGAACTAAAAAGGTGTGAATTCATGATGTATCTAATTGGTGAATTATAATTTTTTTCATTGGTTTGATATCTAATCAAATATATTATGTGTTATTTATTTACAAAATGAAATATTCGAAGGATGTAATAAAAATATTTAAAATGGATGATTCTAAACTGACAACTTCTCTAGTGGAAACTTTTATAAATTGTCAAAAGATGATAAGGGCACAAAGGTTGATGCTACTGTTTATTGAAAATAATTGGAAGTCTACTCTATTTGATATCTAGTAGACCGTATATTGTATTTTCAATATTTCAAGATTTAAGTTGTCAATGTTTTCTGAAATAATGTCATAGGAGGGTTGTGAGTATAATTTTTTGATATATCAACAAGATAGTTAATTTTGGGTTGTTTTATTTGTAATTCCCCTAAAATTATAAAAGAAAAAAAATTATTTGATAGAATATTTCATATGAAACACTGAGTTATCTTTTGTTACATGCAATAGTTATTTTCTTTTATAGCTTGCATTAAACTCAAGATCGTGTTTTACCGAACATCTATATACTATTAATATTTTTATTTAATATGATAGTTATTAACTAGCCATTGGAATAGAATGGATGAATAGGATTAACTAACCTAAAAAACATATAATTTACACATTTTTATTAATTAATTATTAATTAAAATGTAATAATAATCATTTAAAATAAAAAAAAATGTTTTATAAAAAACTATATATTTTTTCTAAAAGACGATTTAATTGAGCATTTCGAAAGTGAATTAAAATTAATATTTTACACTTTTATAAATTTTATTTTAAAAAATAAAAAAAAAATTGAAAACACAATACAAAATTATCATTGTGTGATTTTTTGGGATTTTTCTTAAATATTTCATTTTTTGATGAATAGAGAAAATACTGAATTTTAATTGAAGATTGTCTTAGTGTTTAAATAATTTATTTTGATAAAATATATTTTTAATTTTTTTTTAATGTAAAATTATCTCAATTATACATCCAGTAATCTAATTTAGGTCATTGGAATCATTTTAATGATGAATTTAAATAAAAAAACTTTGTAATATTTTGAAGAGTTTCACTTTAAAACCCACTTTCTCCTTATGTTTGTGGGTTAATTTTAAATTAAAATATTCCAATTATTTGAAATGAATTTTGAAAAATGGATTCCATATGTGAAATCAGGATAATTTATAATTTATTATAAGGACAAATTAATTTTTGACCATAATTAATAGTGAGTGAAGTATAAATGAATTACTACAGTTAAGGTAAAAATGTATTTACAGGTGGTTAAACTAGAATGATAAGATTGAGAATGAACTAAAGTATTATATAATTTTTATTGAATGATTTTATTAATACATTGTACAATATTTTATATTATTTATGGAAAATCATTTCCACATTCCTTTGAATATGACCCATATAACAAGTTAAGTAAAGAAAATGTCAAAAGAGATATATTTCATCCTTTTAATATAAATAATGATTTGGAATAGGAAAAAAATATTTTTTATATTTTACATATTATTTTTAAATATATATACGTTTTTGTTAATTCATATTTAATTTTTAGAGATGAATTAGTTACTTAAAATTATTAGGAAATGATAACACGATATTTATTTAGTAAATGAAAAATAAAATAACTAATACTAAAAATAATAAAAGTAATGTAAATTGAATGAATTATTGTGTTAAAATAAATTTTTAGATGAATATATAATGTTACACAGGCATTAATATAATATATTCTAATTCTATCATTTCCTTAATATTCTTAAATACAATTTAATTGAATAATATCAAAATTCACATTAATATTATTTTATGATAAATAATATTTTATTAAGTGATTTTAATTTACTAAATAACATATTTTCAGTGAAGTGAACTTTATATTATAATAAATATTATCTATTTTCCATTAATGGACAAATTTTTCTTTTAAATGACTATGTTTACTCCTGAATTGTAAAAACTCTATGAGAATAGTTAAGGTTAAGGCTATCTTATTTCACGTAACATGTACTTGTACTATAATTAATTTTCAACACACATAACATTCCTTTTATAAATTTGATTTCATATTTAGAATCATTCAGTCCAATTTATCTAGTATGGATCATTTTATTTTAGTCTTAATGTGAAAATTAATTTGGGTAGATAACTAATTACCATAATGAAAAAACAAAATGGTAAAAATAAGGAAACCTATGAGTTATGGAAAAAAAATGTTTAAAATTTGTTTTATTATGTGTTTGAAGTGTGGATAAACTATATAATCCCTAAAATCCATCAATTATTAATATTATATCCACTTGATGTATTATTGACCTCCTAATAGGGAATACTTTTGGGTATTTATGAAAATTCCATTAATCCTCAACTATAAATGGTCACTCAATCCCCTATCTACTTCACATATTAAAACGTATTTCATTCAGAAATGACCTAACCAAATAAATGAACAACTTCACTTCCTTAATCCTAGAAGCCTTATTTTGTACAACAATCCAACCTATGATTTATTTTGGGAAAAAATAAGTAATATTCCCAAAGAAGAGGTAATGTTCAACAATGAGAATCTTTATTTTATTTCTTTTTCCACCTCCCTCATTCTTGTTATACCATGATGATATAATGAAATTTTTATATTAAATATAATGTAATTTTTTATAATAATTTAATGACCTAAAACATATCCACTTCCATTAAATTGGTTATGAAATCCTCGTTTGCGTGTATGGTGAACTACCCCCTCGTGAACCAATGTCATTCATTTATTCCTATACGCCTCTCACGGTTGGGTATAATGATGGATATAAAGTGTATATATGAAATTTATAACATAATTTTATAAATTAAATTATTAAATAATATATATCATGTTACCTTACATTCCTTATGAGATACGATAACATCTCTCATGTGTACGGCGGACTACCACCTCACAGAGCGATGTGATTCATCTTTCACTAACGCTTCACATGGATGGTGATAAAGATAATGATAATGATTATATGTGATATAAATAACATAATTATAATATTCATGACATATTTATCATTTTTTTAAGATAAAATATGTCATTTTATTTCTTTCTTGATCACTTACGCAAAGATGATAGCATCATTCGTATACATGTGGACTACCAACTTCACAAAGCGATGTGGTTCTCTTCTCATCAGCATAACACATGAATGAAATATATATATATATATATATAATATGGTATATAATATATTATGACCATTTTATAATGGTAAAATATGTTACACCCCAAGATTCCACGGTACGTTTCCCTTTGAATAATGCAATAGCTTGCGTTGTACGCAACTCGGAGTTTTTACACACCAAGACCAATCAAACTAGCTATTATGAATAGTAATGCCCACTTTTTTGAAATTTTATAAATTTTATATTTCAAAATGAACTTCATTTTTGGATTCGGAATATCAAAATTAGCTTAGGGTGAATTTTTGGTATTTTCTAAAAATTTTAATTTTTAATGAATAGTGAAAAACACTACATTATTGGTTTAAACTGATTTTTTATTTTAATAATCATTTATTTTATTTAAATTTATTTTTAGTAAAAATAGATACATAATACCTATATTATTTCAATTTAATTCATTGGAGTCTTTTTAAAATAAAATAAGATATATAAAATTTTATCGAACTTTTTACCATCTTTTACCCACCTTCTAGGCACGTTAGTAAATTTGCATAAAACGTATTTTTACCACTTCTATGAATTGAATTTTAAAAAACCAAGAGACATGGTTGATATCAGTAAGTATAATTTGGTTCAATAATCTAAAAATAATTTTTTTTTGAATAGTAACTTTTGACTTTTATTTATCACGGTTAAAAGTAAATAGTGTAATTAAAGGTAAAAATGATATTATTATTACCCTAACACATGTCATAATTCTATTTTATATGTTTATTTGGACAAAAAACAAGCTTAAGAATAAAATATTATCCTTCTGGTCCACTTGGATTGGATTCTGACATTTATTATAATTTTATTTAAAGAAGAGATAAAAGTGTTAAATTCCAAGTTTCATAACTAAAACATTGTTAATATGGGATTAAAAATAATATAAATTCGACTATAAATATTAATTATAAAGATAAAAATATTTCATATATAATGGTATTTTATTTATAATTTTTAGTCATTATATAATTAAATTTTTTTATGACACAATGATGATGCATTAAATACCATATTAATGAAAGTTTGAAATAATTGATATTATAAATATCAGATTAAATTTAAATTGAGACTTTTGATAAATTAGAATAATTTTATAGGTTAATATGACATTTTAGGGTTTATTAAAGGAATATTTCTTTAATTAATCAATTTTCTATGACTTTAAAAAAATCAAATACTAAATAGTGTCAAAATTGACAAAAATGAGTTTTTAAAACAAATAATATATTATTAAATTATATAATAGTCTTAAAAATCTATGGTGTGGAAGGAGGACTCATATAATAATATATATGTAATTAATGAACAACTTGGGGTTATCTTGGAATTATATTGTAAGTTTATTAACCATATAGTATAAAGATACAAGTGACATGGTAAATGTTAAACTATTTAACCAAGAGTTAAATATAAAAGATAAGGTTAATATGGTAACCTAAACCTGTCTAAAACAAATTTTTTGAGAGTTTTTGGACCCATACCAACCTTATCTTAGAAATAAATCATTTTGGATCCATTATAAACCGAATATGATTGTATAATAATAAAAAATTGTTTTTTTCCTAAAGTGACCCTCACATCTCTTATAAAAGGGTACTTCCCCTTCTCTTAATTTTACATCTCCAAATCCATTTGGCTCAGCCAAAACATACTCAAATATCCTCCCAACTACCCAAACTTATACCTAGATTAATTACTTTGATCTTAAATCCAACCCAAGGAGCCCTTTTTATCAACTCAAAAGGAAACACCCGAAGAAGAGGTAATAATTTCACCACCTCTTTCAAAGTTCTTTTCTTCTTCCACTTCCTCTTTCTTTGTTGTTTCCATAACAAAATAATACCTCCAATACCTTATACATACTATGATGTTATTATATATATGGTATAACCATATTCATTATTCTATCCATCCTATGAATGACAAGTCACCATACGTGTGTGCGTATGACTTACCGTCTCCTTGTCGTGTTGTGGTTTGTTATTAAAACACATCATTATTTGGATTGGTATAATAATGATTATAAATGATGTAAATAATTAACATAACATGTTAAGGATTATATATATATGATATATCATCCAATTACACACTATTTCACCATCAATATAATTATATTGTCACTCGTGCGTACGTACGGATTACCATCTCCATGAACATGATGAGATTCATTCCCCATCATAACCGTTAAATAATAATTTTCATTTGATGATTAAAAATAATGTTTAGGAACTTAAAATAATTCTAGATATTAATAAAATACATCATATCCATAACAAACATGTCTTATGTAGAAAAACATATAAATTAGTTAACACCCGAAACAATGATACTACTAAATTATTATTAACAATGAAACATTAAAAGATCATATATGATATAATATTTATGTGTGTGGTTATTGTATAATTTAATAAAAATTATTCAACTATTATATAGGAGGTTAACATACCCTTGACCAAGGAAAGGTAAAAGGTAAGGGTTAATTCTATAATCTCTTCATTATCCGAGGTTGTTTATACGTGAGTATCTACTGGGACCTCTTTATCATCCACATCTTTATTTCTTAAAAATTTATTTAAATTTTTTTTACTATTTCCTAGAATATGTGTTAAAGTCACTTATACCCTTTTTTGAATTTAAAAAAATTTATAAAGGAATAATTCTGTTGTTTTCCAAAAAAGTTACTTTATGACTTTTTCGACAAATTAAGGTAAGAATGTCTTTTTTAACTTATACAGAGGGTGCGACTATTTTCCACCATTATCACATCTTCAAAGCTTCCCTTACAAGATTATATGAATATATTCAAAATAATCATTTTCATTTATAATTATGTGACTTTTAAATGATTTAAAAATAAAAAGATATATTTCTCTAAAATAGTTTTGATTTCATCTATGTTAACATCCTCTAATAGATTTTACACTTGTTTGAAGTTGATTTATTATGATACAAATGTTCCATATTGTATTTAAGGTTTTGTGATATGTTTTACTATGGATGTATTATTTTTATACCATTCATGGTTTGTGGTTAAAGTATTGAAATTTCGTATGCAAGTTTTAATATTAATGTTTATGTTATGTTTCAACCTTTTCATATGAGGAATGCATTGGACATAGTAAGTGAAGGGTGGAGCATGCTATATCTCTTCAATGCATTATTATGTCTCATGAGACAAACTAGTGTCTTGGCATAAGGCCTTGAAAAAATATTATTTTTAGTCTTGGAACGAGGCCTTGACTAAGTGGTTATGATGTCCGACATTATGTATTCCAAAATTATGAAATTGGCTATTGATATTACATATGATTATTTGACTAGTAGAATATCCATGTGAATAAGTAAATGAAATTATTTGATTTATCTTTTCTATATTATTCTGAATTTTATGTTTAAATGTATTTTTTTAGTCTTATACATTTTTTGAAATGTTTAGGATTATTTATGAATGTTTTTGCTATATCGTTATCCTTACTGAGCACCTAAGCTCACCCCTTTCTATGTTTTATTTTTTCCAATATGAAAATAAGTATATAATGACTGACTTGCAGGGATATTCTAAGGGATATTAATGTGTTCAAGGATACAATGTTGTTGTTGTTTTTCATTTTATAATGTAATGTAAAACTTATGTGTGTATCTAGTACTTCCAAGGCTACTAAATTGATCGGTCTTTTGGGATTTGATCCATTGTGAACATGACAATGATTTGTAATAATGCCCTGAATCTAGGTAACTGGGGTTGGGGAATTACATTTGGTATCATATTAAGTTTAGTACAAACATTAGAAGCTATATTTAGAAAAAAAACTATGATTATAGAACATTACTCTAAGATAGACTTTGAGGATTAGTATTGAAGAACATCCTAAAATTTTGGTAATGTAGAGATTTTTTGTATTTTCCAAGAAATACTTTCCTATATAGATACGAGAAATCAGAGGCGTCTCTGGCATAGATGTACCTAAGAGTGAAAACTCTGACAAGTAGTTTTAGGTGTGACCCGGGGTATCTGGGTACATGACAACAGACCTTACTGCACTCTTGGTTACGAAACTCTTGGGGGTTATGCTTAGGATAATTCACATTTTCATTACAAACCATTATTAAGGATTTATGAGTATATACCTCCTCAAATAAAACATTTTTTTCATTATGGATTATATCCATAAATTTTTCAATTTATGTTAAGTGTTTTACATGTTTGGAATTATGTATTTTCATTCATAAACTAATCAAGTGTATGACATTATTTTGAAATGGCACATAGTGGAAGGAATGGAAACGGTATCAATGCACGTTATCCATGTAGGGATTTTCCTCCTACTCAAGATAATTATAGTGGAGCTGGTGATGCAACTAGTGTTGATTAGCTTATCACTGTGCAGGGAAAACTCACCCAGGTTATGAATAATAACCTTACCCGTATGGAGCACTGGGATCCACAGTGCAGAGGATCAATGTTAGACCACTTCATGAGGAAACAACCACCAATATTCAATGGGACTACAATTCCATTTGTAGATGAGCAATGTATAAGTTCCTTAGAAAAAATATTTCATGCTTTGGGGAGTAGTGAAAGGGAAAAAGTTTTCATGGTAGTTTATCACCTCATGAGAGATGCAGATCAATGGTGGTTATCAATTCAAAACAAAAAAGGAGGATGAGTAAGTATCAAAAATGGAATAGAGGGAGTTTAAAGATATTTTCTTAGAAAAATATTTTCCTCGTGACCAATGAGTTGATATGGAAAGGAAATTTCTAAGTCTGATGAAAAAGGAGGACGATAATGTCGCAAATTATGAGGCTAAAATTACAAGGTTAGCAAGGCATGCAACTGATTATACATGTAACCCAAGAAGTAAGATTTATCTATTATTTGATGGTTGAAAACCACTCCTCTATCGATAATTAGTCTCACAATACTTCTCATCATATGAAGATATTGTCTCATGTGCTATCAAGACAGAAAAGGAATTCTCTAACTATTACGACTTTAAAGCAAAGCAAGAGAAGAATCGATCTGCTGAACACTCTGGAAATGGAAATAATGGGAAGAAGGGAAAAGTTGAATATCCATCCTATGGTAAATGTGGGAAGAAACACCCTAGTACCTTCTTGAAGGAAATGAGAGTCTTTTATAAGTGTGGTGAAAAATTCCACCAAGCTCGTGATTGAAAGGGAAATAAAGAAGTTGTTAATGTGGAATGCTACAATTATAAGGAAAAGGGGAATTATGCAAATTAATGTCCTAAGAGCCAAGAAAACTTACCTCAAAAAAGGCCAATGGAGAAAGGCCATGATTATGCGATCACTACTGCTGAGGATGAAGCTCCTAAATATGTGGTGGCATGTAATTTAAGGGTTTCCTCAAATTTATCCAATGCTTTATATGATTATAGATCATCGCATTATTTCATATCTCCCCAGTTTTCTATGAAAATTAGATATTTTCAATTTAATTTAACAAGTTAGTAGTTAGTCAAAAATCCTAAGGGAAGTATCATTGTAATAAATTTTTGTGAATCAGTCCACATTAGGGAAAATAAATGTTCTTTATCGGCTGATGTCATCATCATAACCATGACTTAATTTGATATAATCCTTGGTATGGATTGGATTTTGGGCCATGATGTGAAAATTCATTTGAAAAGGAACAAGTTTACAATTTTTGATGATGATAAGGAGTACGTTATCTTTAGAGTAGAAACGTCACCACCTGATTCTCATCTGGGTCAACCCTCAGTAGCTATAATAAATTCAATTATTGGAGAGAAAGAGAATGAAATAACTATGGATGAGGAAAATAATTTTAAAATAGAGGATATACCTATTGTGCAAGAATATGTTGATGTGTTTCCAGAGGATTTACCTGGACATCCTCCAGAATTAAAAATTGAGTTTTACATTGATATAATTCCTGGTTCACGGCCCATATCAAAGACCCCTTAAAAATGGACACTGTGTAATTAGTGGAACTAAAAAAACTAGATGAATTTAATAATGAAGGATTTATACACCCTAGTGTTTTTACTTGGGGAGCCCCTGTTCTTTTTTTAAAGAAGAATGATGGATCTATGAGGTTGTGCATTGACTACAGAGAGATCAAAAGTATAACAATAAAGAAAAAGTATCCCCTACCTCACAATGATGATTTATTTTATCACCTTCATGGAGATCAATAGTTTTCAAATATTGAACTTTGATCTGGATATCATCAGTTGTGAGTGAAGAAGGAAGACATTCTAAAAACATCATTTTGAGAAAGGTACGGGCATTACGAGTTTATAGTAATGCCTTTTAGAATAAATAATGCACCCACTATCTTTATCGATCTAATGAACAGAGTTTTCAAGGAATATCTTGATGACTTTCTAGAGGTATTTATTGATGATATCTTGGTATACTCCAAAAGCTACGACAATAATGAAAATCACTTGCGCGTTATTATAAAGACTCTTAGAAGAAATGAATTATATGGGAAGTTTAGCATGTGTGAATTTTGGCTTCATGAGATTTATTTTCTTTGCCATATTGTCTCTAAGGATGGAATATCTATTTATCCTTCAAAGAACAAGGAAATACAAGATTGGCCAGCACAGATGAGTATAAATGCAGTACACAATTTTATTGGTTTAGCAGGTTATTATTAGTGTTTTGTCCAGAATTTTTCCTGATTGGAAAACCCATTAACCAAGATCACACGTAAAGGGGTTAAATTTGTTTGGACAAAAGAGTGTGAATAATGTTTTGAAGAACTGAAGAGAATATTAGTCAATGCTCCTATCTTGAATCTACCATCAGGGAATGATGGGTTTTTTATTTATAGTGATACTTCAAAGAAAGTACTTGGTTGTGTCCTTATATAGAATGACAGATTTATTACCTATGCATCACGATAGTTAAAAATTCATGACAAAACTATCCCGCTCATGATATTGAGTTAGCATCTTTAATCATTTCTTTTATGATATAGAGACACTATCTCTATGGTAAAAAATGTGAGATATATACCAATCACAATAGTTTGAATAATATTTTCTCACAGAAAGAACACAACATGATGAAAAGATGATGGCTTGAACTACTCAAGGATTATGAATATATTATTCACAACCACCTGGGGAAGGAAAATAAGGTGGAAGATGTTTTGAGCAGAAAGCATCATGGAGTTTTGAACAATATGAGTGTTGAAAGGGATCCTTTGTTCATGGATCTAGTAAAAATGGATATGAGAATAATCATGGAAGGTGAAACATCAATACTTTTTCAAATGGTTTCAAAACCATCTTTATAAGAAAGGATAAAGAGTTCTCAAACTGATGATGAGAAGTTTTATAAGATGATTAAATTTGTGAATGATAGAAGATTGAGTGACTTCAAATATAAAGATTGAATTTTAAAATTTGGGAAGAGAATTTTTTTTTCTCGATATACCTGATCTAAAAAGGAATTGTTGGATGATGCTCATAGCTCCAATTTCTCTATACACCCTGGTAGCACTAAGATGTATAGATATTTGAAGGAATATTTTTTGTGGGAAAACATGAAGAGGGATATTTCTAATTATGTATCAAGATGTATGGTTTTTTAATTGTTTATGTCTGGAAGACAACATCCAGAGGATTCATGCAACCTCTTCCCATACTTGAGTGGAAATGGGATGATATTACGATGGAATTTTTCCTGGGGATACCAAAGACTCTTATAAGAAACGATGCAATATGGGTCATTATTGATCATATTACCAAGTCAGCACATTTTCATGTTATAAGAGAATATTTACCACCTGATCATTTAATAATACTATATATTAATTATGTTGTAAGAATTCACGGATTACCCCTATCGATTGTTTCTAATCATGATCCCCATTTTACAACAAGATTCTAGAAAAATTTTGAGAAGGCCTTGGATACTAAAATTCATTTGAGCACTACCTACCACCCTCAAACTGATGGATAATCAGAACAGACTATTCAAACCTTATAAGACATGTTGAGATCTTGCTCACTTGACATTCAAGGTATACGAGATCATTATTTACCTCTGTTATAATTTTCCTGTAACAATAGTTTCTATTCAAGTATTCAGATGGTGCTATATAAAGCATTATACAAAAATATATATCACACAAAAACATGTTCGGATGATGTTGGTGAAAGAAAATTTGTAGACCAGGAACTTGTTGAGGAAACAATGGAAAAGGTGAAGGTTATCCAAACCCACATCAAAGCATCGCAAAGTGGACAAAAGAGCTATGCTGATAACCGAAGGAAGAATTTATAATTTCAAGTAGGAGATCAGGTTTTCTTGAAGGTATCTCAATGGATGGGTGTTATACCATCTTATAATAAGGGAAAATTAAGTCCCAAGTACATTGGACCTTTAGAAATTGTAAAACTAATTGGAGTTGTAACTTATCATTTGGAAACGCCGCCTAGTCTCTCCAAAGTTCATGATGTGTTCCATGTATCACTGTTAAGAAAATACATGCCTCACACAACGCATGTACTCACCTATAAAGAAATAGAACTGGAACCCGGTCTGTCTTATTGTGAAGAGCATGTTAAGATTATTGGTACTAGAGAACAAGTGCTGAGAAACTGGATGACTCATCTAGTGAAAGTTCTATGGAGAAATCATAAGATAGAAGAGGAAATGTGGGAACTCGAGGAACTTATGATGAAGAACCACACAAATATTTTTATGTAGTAATATTCTAGAAATTTCTAGGATGAAATTATTTTAAGGAGGGAATAATGTAACACCACAAGCTTCCACGGTACGTTTCCCTTTGAATAATTAAATAGCTTGTGTTGTACGCAGCTTGGAGTTTTAACACACCACGACCAATCAAACTAGCCATCATGAATACTAATACCCACTTTTTGAACTTTTATAAATTTTATTTTTCAAAATGGACATAATTTTTGGACTCAGAATATCAAAATTAGCTTAGGGTGAATTTTTGGTATTTTTCTAAAAACATTCAAATTTTTATGAATAGTGGAAAACACTACGATATTATTTAAAACAAATTTTTAATTTAAATAATTTTTTATTTTATTTAAAATTATTTTAAGTCAAAATAGATACATAATACCTATATTAGTTCAGTTTAATTCATTAGAACCATTTTATAATAAAATTAGATATATAAAATTTTATTGAACTTTTTACCGTCTTTTACCCACCTTCTAGGAACGTTATCAAATTTTCATAAAACATAATTTTACTGCATCTATGAATTGAAATTTAAAAATCCAAGAGACACAGTTGATATCACTAAGTAAAATGTGGTTCAATAAGATGAAAATAATTTTTGGTGAATAGTAACTTTTGACTTTTATTTCCCACGGTTAAAAGTAAATAGGGTAACTAATGTTAAAAATGATATTATTATTACCTTGAAACATGTCCTAATTCTATTAGATAAGTTTATTTAGACCAGAAACAACCTTAGGAATAATATATGATCCTTTTTGTCCACTTGGATTAAATTAGGACATTTATTATTAGTTTATTTAAAGAAGAGTTAAAAGTGTTAAATTCAAAGTTTCATAACGAAATAATTTTTAATATAGGGTTAAAAATAAGATAAATTAGACTGTAAATATTAATTATAATGATAAAAACATTCTTACATAATGGGGTTTTATTTATAATTTTTAGACATTAAATTATTAAATTTATTTATGACACAATGAGGATGCAATAATTACCTTATTAATGAAAGATTAAAATGATTGATACTATAAATACCAAAATAAATTTAAATTGATACCTTTGATGAATTAAAATAATTATATTGGTTAATATGACATGTTAGGGTTGATTAAATTATTTTTTTTCAAAGTAATAAAGTTGTTAGGACTTTAACAAAAATCAAATAATAAATAGTGTCAAAAATGACATAAATGAGTTTACAAAAACAATAATATATTATTAAATGATATAATAATCCTAAATTTCAAATCATCAGCCAAAGGACTTATATAATAATATATATTTCATTAGTTAACCACTTGGTTTTCTCTTGGCATTTTATATTAAGTTTATTAACCATTTAATATAAAGATACAAGGAGACATGGTAAATGTTAAACTATTTAATAAAGAGTTCAATCTAAATGATGTGGTTAATATGGTGGCCTAAAACTATATAAAACCTATTGGTTGAGATATTTTTGTCCCATAACCACTATATCCTAGAAATAAATCATTTTGGAGCCATTATAAACCTATTATTTTTTTGTATAACAAAATAATATTTCAAGGTTTTCCTAAAGTGACCCTCACCTCTCTTATAAAAGGGAACTTCCCCTTCTATTAATTTCACACCTCCAAAGCTATTTGGATCGGCCAAACCCTCCTCAAATATCCTCCCATCTACCCTAAATTATACTTAGAGGATTTACTTTGATCATAAATCCCACCTAAGGATCTATTTTTATCAACTCAAAAGGAAACACCCGAAGAAGAGGTAATAATTTCACCACCTCTTTCAAAGTTCTTTTCTTCTTCCACTCCCTCTTTCTTTGTTGTTTCCATACTAAAATAATAACTCCAATACATTATAAATACTATTATTTTGTGATAAATATGTTACAACCATATTAATTATTATATAAATCCTATGAATGACAAGTCACCACACGTGCATATGTACGGCTTACCGTCTCCACATCGTTGTGTAGTTTGTTATTGAAACACTTCATTATATGGATGGGTATAATAATTTTTATAAATGATGTAAATAATAAATATAACATTTTAAGTATTCTTTATATATGATATTCCATCCAATCACATACTATTTCACCATCAATATAATGATATTGTCACTCGTGCGTACGTACATATTACCGTCTCCACGAACACGATGAGATTCATTCCCCATCATATCCATTCAAGAATAATTATCATTTTATAATTAAAAATATAGTTTAATAACTTAATATAATTCTGGATATTATTCAAATATATCCTATCCATAACAAACATGCCTTATATAACAAAACATATAAAGGAAAAAAATTAGTTAACACCCGAAACAATGATACTACTGGAATATTATTAACAATGAAACATTAGAAGATCATATATGATATCATATTTATGTGTGTGGTCCATTAATAATTTAATAACAATTATTTAAATATTATAAAAGATTTTAACATACCCTCAACCAAGGAATAGTACAAGGTAAGGGTAAATTCTACAATATATTCATCATCTGAGGTTGTTTATACATGAGTATCTACTAGGACCTCTTTATCATCCACATCCGTGTTTCTCAAAAATGTATTTCAAAACAATTTTTACTATTTCATAGACTATATGTTAAATTCACTTATAATATTGTTTCAATTTTTATAAAATGTTTATAAAGTAATCTTTTCATCGTTTTCCAAACAATGTACTTTATGACCTTTTCGACAAATTAAGGTAAGAATGTCTTTTTTAACTTATAGGGCAGGTGCGACTATTTTCTGCCATTATAACATCTTCAAATATTCCCTTACAATATTATAACAATATTTTCAAAATAAATGTATTATTTTATAATTATGTGACTTTTAAATTATTTCAAAATAGAAAGAGATATTTCTCTCAAATAGTTTTGATTTCATCTATGTCAATATCCTTGAATAGATTTTAAACATGTTTGGAGTTGATTTATTATGATACAAATATTCCATATTGTATTGAACATTTTGTGATATTTTTGAGTGTGGATTTATTATTTTTATACCATTCATGGTTTATGGTTAAATTATTAACATTTCATATAGTAGTTTTAATTATAATGTTTATGTTATGTTTCAAACTTTTCATTTGAGGAATGCATTGGACTTAGTAAATGATAGGGGATCCCACTATACCTCCTCGATGCATCGGTAGGTCTCATGAGACAAATTATTGTTTTGGCACAATGCCTTGAAAAAATATTATTTGTAGTCTTGGCATGAGGCCTTGACTATGTGGTTATAATGTCTGGTATTATGCATTCCATCATTATGAAATTGGATACTGATATTACATGTGATTATTTGATTAGTAGAATATCCATGTGAATAAGTAAATGGAATTATTTTATTTATCTTTTCCATATTATGATGATGTTTATGTTTAAAAGCCTTTTGTTTTAGTCTTATACATTTCCTTAAATGTTTATGATTATTTATGAATGTTTCCTCAATATTGTTATCCTTACTGAGCACTTGAGCTCACCCCTTTCTGTGTTTTATTTTTCCCAAGGTGAAAATAATTATATTATGACTAACTTGAAAGGATAGTCTAAGGGTTATGAATGTGTTCAAGGAGACAATTTTTTTTTGTTTTTAATTTTATAATGTAATGTAAAACTTATTTGTGTATCTAGTACTTCCAAGGCTAATAAACTGATCGGTCTTTCCATATTTGATCTCTTGTGATCATGTCAATGATATATAATAATGCACTGACTCTCGGTAACTAGGGTTGGGGCATTACAAAATATATCTTAAATCCTTTCCCTAATGATCATTGAAAAATGGAAATGTTACTAATGCATGCGTATGGTCTACCATCTCTATGATCCTAACATAATTCATTTTTTATAACCATCATTCATGAATGGTTTAAAAAATAAATTTACGTATAAATATGTTAATTATTTCATGATTATTATTATGGATAAGACAACACTATATAATATTCACAAGATCCAAATTTTTTATTATGAAACACACATGGGAATACATGGAAAATAACAATCGAAACAACGAGAAAAATAAAATACTATTAACAAGTGGGTGATAATATGTTAGAAAACGATCATATATGATATTAAAAATATTAATATGATTCTCATATAAGTTATTAACATGTATAAAACCATTATACATGAGGTTAAATAATCTTCAATAAAAAGGAAGTGTATGACTCAGATTTTATATAGTATTTTTAGATACTATATTGATTATTTTTATGACCAGGCACTGATACGGCCTGAGATTCCAAGGCCCATTGTACCCAAAATAAATTTTTTAAATATATTAAATTTATTAAATATCATATTCATGTATTTTTTCTGAAAAAGTGGAATAACTATTGAACAGGGGCCCAGATCAAAAATTTGAGGGCACTGTTGAGTTCAGAATGTTGGTTTTACCCTAGGCATGATAGAATCATTATTGGTGCTTAGCATTTGTGAAAAAATTATCACAAGCATAGAGTTAATTAAATAATTTATTTTGTTTTGGTTATTGTGGTGACCTACTAATCCTTTAAATATATGGTTATGAAGTCTGTCTCGGGGTTGGCCGCTAAACCTTGCAGAACTAAAAGTTGTTGTAGGAGAGATTTTTTGGAAAATGATGATGGATTAAGATATAATCATGGATCATTACACTAATGGAGTTCAAGGATCTCATTGAAGAAAGTAGTGTGGAACCGTTCTTCATCAAAGATCAATCCGAACTCCATGTATGATATTGATTTGTGATTTCTATCCAATTTATTAATCCCATATAAATTCAGATCTATTCAACAAAGAGAATTTATACGTGCATCATTGGTATATTTAAATTGATGGATTTATATTTTGTTCATTGGTTTTGTTCCCCTTTGATTTTATTTTTCTATGAAAAAAGATCAAGTCTAAATAAACAAAGGTTTATGATCATTCCTTGAAACTTATGTCTTATGTTTTTCTTCCCCCATTCTTCCCATGTTCATCACAGGTATTTATTTTGGTTTGTTGATCAAAATTACCTAATATTTGATCGTTACATGACCCTTCTTCAGTGAAATGGACCAATACCATGGGTAAAAAATTAAGTAGAGGTTTTGATTAAATGATCAAAAATGATTGTAGACAAATTGTGGGGGAATGAGACCGTGCTGATTGGATTCATTTTTCTTGAGAAATGTATGGTGCAGCTACAGATGGATTGAGTGGATATTTTCTGAGTAGATTCCAATCTAGGATTTATAGTCTCTGGTGTTGAGAAGCTTGGCCGAAATCAGATCTACATATTCCAGTAAAGTCAGTGTCTCTAGTGATGTGTCGGATGATGTCGAAGAAAAATAATGGATTTTGTAAAATTCTGATCAACATGGAATTTAATTTAGCATTACATGCCATATGAGACCCCACGTCAATATCTCTAGGGTTTCAGTTAGAGTTAAGTATCACATTCTATGTGACCTGGTCACACACCATGTGGACCAACCCAAGCGGCTTCACGTGTACTTCGGAATGTACATAGACAATTCTAGAATTACATGACCAATTGGATGACGTGTACATGGGAATAGACATAGCCACCTGCACATGAGTTGATACATGGGAAGGCTGAAGCACATGAACACTGCCAGATGGTACGATCTTGTGTTGGACGGCCTATACGGACCTTCTGATTCACTCACACTCCATGTATATTGAGGTTTAAATTCCATGTGAGGATTTACCACATATGAATACCTGGGTATTTTTGTACATTCCTTGTACCCCATGAACATGTCGTGTTCCCCCTTCAATGTTTTTTTATCCCTTTGTTTATTTTGTATGTACTAGTCTTGGTTCAGTGTCTTCTCTTGGTACATTCCCTCGAGGGTACAGTGCGGCGTTACCTCCACATCACAGGATTATGATACCCTCTTGAGGATGAGTCTCAGGTAGAGTTATTGGTATACCTCCATGAGACTGGAGAGTGATTCTCTATCATCTTTATACCCTAGTTGGGGTTTATGGAATAGGGGTGACCTCATTGAGTAGGGTGTTGATCCTCCATCTAGTAGGTCATATTAGTAGGGTTCATTTTATCATTGGAATATTATCTCATATATAGAAGTTTTATCCAGATTAGGTTCTTGTTGTCCCCCATCGGTTCTTGGAATGACCCACAATCTGAGTATTAGGGTATTCTAATACTAGTGATATTTCTTGGGTGGGGTCCAATGATCCCAACCTCTTCAATGAGAGTCTTAGGTGATAACATGCCTCATGGATTGGATTCACTTATAACAAGAATTTCTTTAAGTAGAATCACATGGTTAGTAGTTGGTTGTGACTTTCTAGAGGCGTGGTTTCCTTTGTGAGTATATCTAGGTGTTCTTGTTATAAATTGATTTTTATATATTGTATTTATTGGACTATACTTGATGCTTTATGTTTTGTGTTTTTAGGGTTTCCTACAGGGTATTTTTATACTCACCCATGCATGTGCTCTGTCTGAACGTGTCGTGTATCATGAAGATGATGACCCTTTTGATGGTGTCCTAGGAGGATAGGAAGCAGGTGGAGCATAAATTGATCTTAATAGACTGAAGTGTTTTTTAGGATCTTTCATTTTATCATAGTCCTTTTCCCTTAGAGAAACATGGACTCTTTTAAGTTGTTTTACATTTAAACATTGTATGGTCTTGAAGATGTGTCTATTTTTAAAGGTACATTAGAAAAACGCCGCCCATTTGTAGGATATGCCTACTCAGCACTGGTCTCAAGCCACTTTCCTATTGGAGTCAGGCCTGGGGTAGTCACGAGTCAAACCCAGATGGGTCATGTACTGATAGAGTTGTATCATAGGTGTCTATTCTACCTTAGGACTATAGTCATTGAGATTGTTTTTCAGAAATAGTGTTTACTGTTGTGTGTTTGGATTTCAAGTCAGGGACTCATGTGTTGTTGTGACAGCCGACTAATCCATAAACCAAGACTCTAATCACCTTCCTTTTGACTCATTACATGTAAAAATTAGATTCATGAAAAAACATTGGTATATGCATCATATTAGAATGGGTTGTTCTTTCCATATCTTTATTAAATCATCTCCCCATATATAATCTTTGATTTTGGAACATCTTATTTTATTTCAGGATTCCTCTATAAAGATAGCCATACAATATTCCACTATTTGATCACGAGTATTATCCTTTATGTGACAACGCATCAGTATCGGGGCCTTTACTAGAGATAGAACATCCTTGTGGTTTACTTTCTATACCACCGCCTTTAGAGTAGAAGCTAGAGATGGCAGTGCTAGCTGAAGATACTCGTAGGCTGAGTGGACTGCACAGGTTTTAGCAATAGTGACCTATGAGGTTTTGGGGTGATCCAGACCCTAGGTTGATGAGGAATATCTAGAGGCAGTCACTCGTATTTTCCACCTTATGAAGACATATGAAGATGAGATGGTGGTTTTCACGGTTATCCTTCTTCATAGATCTTCTAGGAGATGGTGGAGATTAGTGACTAAGTCACACAATGAGGTAAATCTCTCATGGTCAGACTTCTAGAACCTCTTTGGTAAGGAGTTATATCTGGCCACAATGAAATCAGCTCAGATACACAACCTTTTTCATCTGAAGTAGGATAGTTTTACCATGGAAGAGTATTAGGTGAGGTTTACTAATATCTCGTGATACTCTATATATATGGTTAGGGATCTGTTATTGAGAGAATGGACCTTTCAGTAGGTATTACATCAGAACATAATGGATTTAGTGGTACCCCATTTCATTACTACCTTTGATGGGGTGCTTGAGTTATCTTTTTTGGTGTAAAACTTCCTTGAAAGTAGGCACTAAAAGTGGGTGCTAGTAACAATAACCCATGAGCTGAGATCCCAATATTAGGCTGATGGTAGTTGTCACATGGATCCAAGTATATTAGAAGCTTCATGAGGCAATCCATGGAAATAGTTTTCATTGTGAATGGATATCAAGATGGATTGAATTATCCAATGGATAGGTGGTGTTTCTCCTCCAATGGTCGGGAAAATCATGTTCAGGATTATCTGACCTATCATAAAATAGATCTGGGGATGATCGAGGGATATTGAGTCATAGGTAGAGGTAAGATCAAGGTATTCTATATGGTGGAAGGCATGGAAGGGGGTTTGGAAGAGAAGCATGAGGTGGTAGAAGGTTTGACCTATTATCACCACTACCCCCAGGTGGTCCATGCCAAGCTCAGGGAGCTGGTTGCAGGGAAGAGGGTAGCTTCAGGCTGTGGAGACCTATGAACCTGAGGCTTTAGGTATGATAAGAGGTAAAATATTTTTTTTCTACATGAGATAAAATATTTATAGACACATGTGTGATTCATTCCTTCCTTCCCACATCTCTAGTTTGAGACAGAGAGTTTCTGGTTGAGACTTTGGCTCGACCCTTGGGGTTGGAGACTCCGATAGGAGGTGGCTTAATTGTTGCACATTTTTGCCGATAGTACGATATGATGGTTGGAGGTTAGAGTTTTATATGGGATCTTTTTTGTAGCATCTAGGATTCATTATGATTTCATCTTAGGTATGGAATTGATATAAAAAATTCATGCACGTATTGGCTGTTTTTAGCATAGGATGTGATGTGTCCATGCATATGGTACCATTTTTTCCATTGTGGCTTAAAAAGAAAACTTGGTGGTGTAGGATGATATCAAGAATAAGATAGTAGATATGATTACTCACCAATTGAATATAATGACTCTTGGATAATTGGATGATTTTGTAAAATAGTTTCCTGTAGTGGTGGTAGAGTATAATTATGTATTTCCTTAGGATGTACCAGGTTTACCTCCCTGCCAAGAGCTAGAATTCTACCTAAGATTGTATCCCAGGATAACCCCAATATCTTCACCAATATATTGGATAGCTCCTATAGAGCTTCATGAGATGAGGGTATAGTTTGAGGACTTTCAATTGAAAGGCTTTGGGAGACCCATCGTTTCCCCCAATCTGTCCCTAGGGTTGTTCTACAGGAAGACAGATGAGAGCTTGAGGTTATGTGTGGATTACTGATGCTTGAACTAGGTGACTGTGAAGAATAAGTATCCAATACTGAGGATAAAATGCCTCTTATATAACTTTATATAGGAGTGATGGTTCTTTAATATTGACCTCAAATCAGGATATCGACATCTTCATGTATAGGGTGAGTATATACCATAGATGGTATTCAGATATCGATATAGTCACTATGATTACTTGGGGATTCTATTCATTATAAATAATTCCCCAACAGTATTCATGGGACTCATGAATTGTATATTACATCCTTTTTAGACCGGTTTGTGATATCCATCATTGATGACATCATAGTGTACTTGGAGTCGGAGGAGGAGCACATAAGACACTTGAGGATGGTCCTGGAAACACTATGAGTGAATTGGCCTTATGGAAATATATTTAAGTGTCAGTTTTGGATTTGAGTCATCCATTTCCTATGACACATAATCTCAAAGGAAGGATTACTAGTGTTCCCATCAAAGGATGAGGCAATTCCCTCTTTGAATCCACCCAGGAGTGTTACCGAGGTGAAGAGTTTCCTAGGGTTGGCAGGGTACTATTAGAGGTTTATTGAAAATTTCTTTAGATTGGTAACACCCTTGATGGCTTTGACCCGAAAGGGTTATACATTCATGTAGATGGAAATGTGATAACAGTGCTTTTAGGAGCTAAGGTAAATATTGATGAGTTCTCACATCTTGAGATTTACAAAGGATGATGTTGATTACGTAGTTTTATGTGATGAATCAGGGATTGTACATGATTGTGTACTGATGAATAGGCAGGTGGTTATTTCTTATGGATCACGTCATTTGATACCAAATGAGAAGAACTACAAGACCCAAAATCATAATCTTGAAGCGATAGTCTTCATGCTAAATATGTGGCGACACTACCTGATGAGTGAGTGGTTTATTGTCTATGCTAACCATGAGAGTCTCAAGTATATCATATCTTAGAAGGGCCTTTACTTGAGACAGATGATATGGATAGTGTTCCTCCTAGACTAAGACTTTGAGATTATATATACTCCTGGGAAGGGTAATGTAGTGGAAGCTTCTCTCTATAGGAGATCATATTTTAAGTTGTTTGTTGAGATATCTGATCAGTTAGCCTGTAACGCCCCGACCCCGGTTACCTAGAGTCGGTGAATTATTACATAACATTGGCATGATCACAAGAAAGATCAAATCTCGAAAGACCGATTGGTTTAGTAGACTTGGAAACACTAGATATATTCATAAAGTTTTACATTACATCATAAAGTGAAAAACTACTAAAACAACATGGTCCCCATATTCCATACTCATATCCCCACATACAATCCCTGTAGGTCATTCATAGATTACTTCTTCACATCCTGGGAAAAATAAAACACAGAAAAGGGGTGAGCTCAAATGCCCAGTAAGGATAATAATATAGCGGAAACTTTCATAAATAAGAATAAACATTTAAGGCAATGTATAACTTAAAACAAAAGCCTTTTAAACTTGAACTTCAACATAGTATGTCAAAAATAAAATTAAATAATTCTATTTACTTATTCACATGGATAATCTACTAATCGAATAATCACATGAAATATCAATAACCACTTTCATAATGATGGAATGCATAATTCCAGACTATCATAACCACATAGCCAAGGCCTCGTGCCAAGACTACAAATAAAATTTTGTCAAGGCCTTGTTCCAAGACACTATTTTGTCTCATTAGACCTACCGATGCATCGAGGAGCTATAGCGGGCTCCACTCGTCACATATTAAGTCCAATGCATTCCCATATGAAAAGGTTTAAACATAACATAAACTTTCGTATTAAAACTAGCATACGAAATGTCAATACTTTCATCATAAACTATGAATGGTATAAAAATAGCACATCCACAGTCAAACATATCACAAAAACCTTCAATACAATATAGAAGTTTTGTATCATAATAAATCTACTTCAAATAAGCGTAAAATCCATCAAAGGATGTTGTCATAGATGAAATCAAAACTCTTTTTAGAGAAATATCTCTTTCTATTTTGAAATCATTTAAGAGTCATGTATTTATGAAATAAAAAAAAAATCTTTGAAAATATTCTTATAGGCTTGTAAGGGAAGCTTCGACGATTTTATAACAGCGGAAAATAACCGCACCCGCCGTATAAGCTAAAAAACATTCTTACCTTAATTCTGTTGAAAGGGTTAAAAAACACCTTGTTTGGAAAACGATGGAAAGATTACTTTATAAACCACTTATAAAAAGTCAAACAAGGTTATAAATGACTTTAACCCATATTCTTGTAAATAGTAAAAATGTTTTGAAATACATTTTTAAGAAACATGGATGTGGATGATAAAGACATCCCAGTAGATTATTACGTATAAACAACCTCGGATAATGAAGAGATTGTGAAATAAACCCTTACCTTGTACTTTTCCTTGGTTGGGGTAGGTTAACATCCTATATAATGGTGAAATAATTGTTATTAAATTATACAATAATCATATACATTAATATGATATCATATATGATCTTTTAACATTGATTTGTTAATAATATCTTTGTATTATCGTTGTTTCGGGTGTTAACTTACCGGTTTCCTTTTATAAGTTTTGTTACGTAAGACATGTTTGTAATGGATAGGTTGTATCTTAATCATGTCCAGAATGATATAATGTCCTTATATACTATTATTAATCATAAAATGAGAATTATACTTGAATGGATATGATAGAGAATGAATCTTATCACGTTAGTGGAGACGGTAGTCCGTACGTACGCAGGAGGGACAATATCATTCTTTTGGTATTAAAATAATATATAATTGGATAGTATATAATATATATAGAATTATTATCAAGTTATATTTATTATTTACATGAGTTACACATCATTATTATACCCATCCAAATAATAATATATTGAATAACAATTACACCATGACGTGGACACGGTAAGCCGTACGTATGCACGTATGGTGACATGTTATTCAAAGGGTGGATAGAATTCTGAATATGGTTGTACCATATTTATAATAACATCACAGTATATATAAGATACTGTATTTATTATTTTAGAATGGTAATAACAAAGAAAGAAGAAGTGGAAGAAGAAATGAATTTGAAAAAGGGTGGTGAAAACATTACCTCTTCTTCGGGTTCTTCCTTTTGATTTGATCAAAATGGATCCTTAGGTTCGCTTTATGATCAAACTAAGGACGCTAGGTTGTAGTGAGGGAAGTTGAGAGAGTATTTGGGTAGATTTTGGCAGAACCAAAAGGCTTTGAAGGTGTGAATTAATGAGAAGGGGGAGTTCCCTTTTATAAGAGGGGTGAGGGGCACCTTTGGAAAAGCTAGAAATATTAATTTATAATAAATTCATATTCGGTTTCTAATGGCTCCAAAGTTGATTATTCAATGGTTAGGATAGGGATAGGTCGAAAAGAATTCAACCAATAGAATTTAGACAGTTTTGGGTTACTATATTAACCTTATCTTTTAGTTTTAACTCTTAGTTAATTAGTTTGACATTTACCATGTCACTTTGTATTTTTATATTATATAGTTAACAAACATACTATATACATCCAAGAGACCCCCAAGTGGTCCATTAATGATACACCTATCATTATATAAGTCTCTTGGCCGAACCTAAGATTTTTAGGAATTTAATATCAATTAATAATATAGTATTTGTTTTAAAAACTCTTTTATGTTAATTTTGACACTATTCAATAGTTGATTTTTGTGAAACTTATAACAGAATGATTACTTCTAAAAAGTCAATTAAATCAATCCTAATATGTCATATTATACTATAAAATTATTTTAATTCATTAAAAGTCTCATGTTATATTTATTTGGGTATTTATAATATCAATTATTTTAAATTTTCACTATTATGGTAATTACTTCATCATCATTGTGTCATAAATAAATTAAATTATTTAATATCTGAAAATTATAAATAAACTATCATTATGTATAAAATCATTTTAGCTTTCTAATGAATATTTATAGTCGAAAATCCAACATATATAACCCTATGTAAAAAAAAATTCTAAAAGATATATGCTTATATCATTTTTGTACTTATTTTAACTTAATTAAAATAAAGTGTCCCTATCACTTACAAGTGGAACCATGGGGTCCCAAAATCGACCCAAATATGACCATGGTCGGACATGTATCCACCAATATAGTTAGGACACGTTTTATGGTAATTTATTATTATTATAATATTATTTTTTTAACCCTTATTTACCGTATTTACCCTTAACCATGGTAAATAAAATATTTACCGCAGTAGTTATTCAAAATATCTAAAAATAAAAGTTACCTATTTACATAATTTGAACATCCTGATTCTAAATATGGAATCCATTTTTCCAAATTCAAAACACATAAGTGGAAGAAGTTAATTTAAAATTAATTCCCGTTGATAAAACCAAAAACGTGTTTTTAAGAGATAATAACTATCAAAAGATTGACACTTGTTTATGTCCGGTTTAAGTATAAAATTATGTACAGTGACCAACATTGTATTAAATGGTAAAAATATATTCTAAAACCACTCAAATTAATAATTTATCACTATTAATTATTTTGATTAAAAAATTTGTTTTTAATTAAAATTTAGTAATTTTCACTATTCATCAAAATATGAAAGTTATTCGAAAAGTACCAAAATTTCACCTTAGGCTGAATTAGATTCTCCAAATCCAAAAATGAAGTCCATTTTGAAATATAATATATATATAATTTCAAAAAGTAGGTATTACTATTCATAACGGCTAGTTTGATTGGTTGTGGTGTGTGTTAGAACTCGAAATTGCGTACAACACATGCTACTGTATTATTCAAAGGAAAGCGTACCGTGGAATCTTGGGATGTTTCCTTTTAAATTTTTGATGTCCCCATTTAGTCAAAAAGTTTAAAATATTGTATTTAAAAAGGGTTCACTATTAAAAGTTGGTAAAAGTGCAATACTGAAAATGAATTTGTTCTTACATTATGTCTAAGAAACTCATGATATGGATTCTAAAATTATAATGATTATATGAAGTTTAAAATTTATTTAATACTATTCATAACCTCTTTTGAACGGCTTTTTTGGTAAGTCATGGTGCGCTTGAACTCCGTGTTGCGTGTAGTGAAAGTTATTGTATTATTTTGAAGAAATAACACACTATGAAATCTTGGGGTGTTACATTTTCCCCTCCTTCAATAAATTGAGTCCTCGTAATTTGAAATTGTTCTTCGAAAATAAAAGGTTGAAAATAGAAAATATCATTGTGGGAAAACCCACATCGGAAATTGGGTTACTAAAATTTAGTCTTAATATGTGGAAAATAGAAATGAAAGGGTCACCACCAAATTATGATCTCGATTAGGAGAACATTTGTGGCAATTAGAGACATATAATTGGAGGAAAAACGTGAATATTTATAGGTAGTGATTGAGGTAATCAATCACAAACATGTGTAAAATTGAGGTCCTTAAATTCATCAATCTATGATGATTTGAAATACCATCGGTTCAACAAAACATAGGGTATTAGGATAACACATTTTTGGTTTTAGGATTTCTTAAATAAAGTATAAGAATTAATTTCTTCAAATAATAATAGAATAAGAAAAATATATTCTTGACAAGTAGAGTTCCATCCTTTAACTAATTTCTACCACAAACTCATCTTTCACTCTAAAAGATAATATAATGTAAAAAAATATTCTATTTATCCTATTCGTATAGGGTTCAAAAAAAACTAATTTATAATTCATCTACCAGATCATTTTTAAAAAAACTACATTATTTAATCTTGGACATCACGTGGGTCAGTGGTAGGTGATACACCCTTGTCGCCCTTCGGTTGTGGGTTCATGTCTCGCGGCCTCGCCGGATGCGACGGGTTGCCATCTGACCTCCGGGTTGTCCTTTAATGGCAATCCAAAATAATCCAAACTAGAACTATCCAAAATACTTCATTCCAAAATTTATAAGGAAGGTAAACACAATAAAGATCCTTTTTTCCTCGTAATAACATGTGAATACCTTCATCATGTATTCTTTTAAAACACTGCAACATCCTGAATTACCATAAAACCTTATTGATTACATTCATGATCCCTTATTTCTTAAAGAATAATAGATATACTCCTTCAATCCAAAAATGTTTTAAACCCCAACAATGATGGAATATATAAATAATTAATTAGTTTCAAGGTAGTCAAGAATATCCAATATAATTTATCAAAATCAATCATGTATTATTCTGAAATCACTACCTCAGTATCTGAACTATATTATGGTTTATCATTCTCTCAACCATATATTTTCCAAAAATTTATCCTGCTATTGAGTCACTTTTCTTTGTTCCACACAATCTCAAGTCCTTAATGAAATAGGACTACAGTACAATCCTTATATACTCTATAATTGTTATAACAAGTAAATTGTTGATACAACACTCAAATGACATAATCAACACAAGAACTCTAATCATTCCTCTTCATCTATGGTAGTTTCATAACATGATTATTATCCAATATCATCATTTGCGGCATAGTCTGATGACTGGGACATAGGTTCGTGTAGTGTCCAAACTCCTTGGAAATGAAGCATTGTACATTTGAAACCATTTTCTTACCCTTGCAGTCACGTACTTTGTGCCCTTTTCCTCCACACTTATAACAAACTCCCATTCCTTTTAGAAAAGTTCCAGGGTGTTTCTTCCCACAGTTATCACATATGGGAAAATTCTTCTGTTCCCTCTTCCCTTTATCCATCTTTCTCTCTTCCATCCTTTTCTTCTCTTGCTTCCCTTCAAAGCCATAGGACTCAGTAAAATCTTTACATATCTTATAAACACATGATATTATTTATTCATATGATGATAATACATGGGAGACTATTTCTCTTATAAATTCTGGCTTAAGACCATGAAAGATATGATCCTTCTTTCTCTTTGGATCATGTGCATTTCTGGAGTTCTCATTCCTTCTACTGGGGGCCATTTCTAAACAATGGCATACACTAGATTAGTTTATGAATAACAATACCTAATACCAAACTTATAAGACACATAACATAAATTAAATTGTTTATGGATATAATCTATAATCACAAAAAATTTCCTTTGAGGAAGTAAATACTCATAAACCCTTCATAATGGTTTGTAAAGAAAATGAGAATTGTCCTAGGCATATCCCCCGGGAGTGTCGTAACCAAGAGTGCAGCAAGGCTCGTTGTCATGCACCAGTTCCCGTTCGAGTCTAGCTCAAAGTGGTGTTTTCGGGTTTTACCCCTAGGTACATCTGTACCAGAGCCGCCTCTACCTGCTCGTATCCAGACAGGGATGTATTGCTCGGAAAACTCACAAAATCTCTACAATACCAAAATTCTAGGAAGTTCTTCTATACAAATCCACAAAGTTCATCTTAGGTCTATGTGCTCTAATCAGAGTTTATCTAAATCTATCTTCCGAGGTTTGTACTAAAATTCCTCTGATACCAACTGTAACGCCCCAACCCCAGTTACCCAGAGTCGGTGCATTATTACATAACATTGGCATGATCACAAGAAAGATCAAATCTCGAAAGACCGATTGGTTTAGTAGACTTGGAAACACTAGATATATTCATAAAGTTTTACATTACATCATAAAGTGAAAAACTACTAAAACAACATGGTCTCCATATTCCACACTCATATCCCCACATACAATCCTTGTAGGTCATTCATAGATTACTTCTTCACATCCTGGGAAAAATAAAACACAGAAAAGGGGTGAGCTCAAATGCCCAGTAAGGATAACAATATAGCGGAAACTTTCATAAATAAGAATAAACATTTAAGGCAATGTATAACTTAAAACAAAAGCCTTTTAAACTTGAACTTCAACATAGTATGGCAAAAATAAAATGAAATAATTCCATTTACTTATTCACATGGATAATCTACTAATCGAATAATCACATGGAATATCAATAACCACTTTCATAATGATGGAATGCATAATTCCAGACTATCATAACCACATAGCCAAGGCCTCGTGCCAAGACTACAAATAAAATTTTGTCAAGGCCTTGTTCCAAGACACTAGTTTGTCTCAAGAGACCTACCGATGCATCGAGGAGCTATAGCGGGCTCCACCCGTCACATATTACGTCCAATGCATTCCCATATGAAAAGTTTTAAACATAACATAAACTTTCGTATTAAAACTAGCATACGAAATGTCAATACTTTCACCATAAACTATGAATGGTATAAAAATAGCACATCCACAGTCAAAAATATCACAAAAACCTTCAATACAATATAGAAGTTTTGTATCATAATAAATCTACTTCAAATAAGCGTAAAATCCATCAAAGGATGTTGTCATAGATGAAATCAAAACTCTTTTTAGAGAAATATCTCTTTCTATTTTGAAATCATTTAAGAGTCATATATTTATGAAATAAAAAAAATTATTTAAAAATATTCTTATAAGCTTGTAAGGGAAGCTTCAACGATTTTATAATAGCGGAAAATAACTGCACCCGCCGTATAAGTTAAAAAACATTCTTACCTTAATTCTGTTGAAAAGGTTAAAAAACACCTTGTTTGGAAAATGATGGAAAGATTACTTTATAAACCACTTATAAAAATTCAAACAAGGTTATAAATGACTTTAACCCATATTCTTGTAAATAGTAAAAATGTTTTGAAATACATTTTTAAGAAACATGGATGTGGATGATAAAGACATCCCAGTAGATTATTACGTATAAACAACCTCGGATAATGAAGAGATTGTGAAATAAACCCTTACCTTGTACTTTTCCTTGGTTGGGGTAGGTTAACATCCTGTATAATGGTGAAATAATTGTTATTAAATTATACAATAATCATATACATTAATATGATATCATATATGATCTTTTAACATTGATTTGTTAATAATATCTTTGTATTATCGTTGTTTCGGGTGTTAACTTACCGGTTTCCTTTTATAAGTTTTGTTACGTAAGACATGTTTGTAATGGATAGGTTGTATCTTAATCATGTCCAGAATGATATAAAGTCCTTAGATACTATTATTAATCATAAAATGAGAATAATACTTGAATGGATATGATAGAGAATGAATCTTATCACGTTCGTGGAGACGGTAGTCCGTACGTACGCAGGAGGGACAATATCATTCTTTTGGTATTAAAATAATATATAATTAAATAGTATATAATATATATAGAATTATTATCAAGTTATATTTATTATTTACATGAGTTACACATCATTATTATACCCATCCAAATAATAATATATTGAATAACAATTACACCACGACGTGGACACGGTAAGCCGTACGTATGCACATATGGTGACATGTTATTCAAAGGGTGGATAGAATTCTGAATATGGTTGTACCATATTTATAATAAAATCACAGTATATATAAGATACTATATTTATTGTTTTAGAATGGTAATAACAAAGAAAGAAGAAGTGGAAGAAGAAATGAATTTGAAAAAGGGTGGTGAAAACATTACCTCTTCTTCGGGTTCTTCCATTTGATTTGATCAAAATGGATCCTTAGGTTCGCTTTATGATCAAAATAAGGCCGCTAGGTTGTAGTGAGGGAAGTTGAGAGAGTATTTGGGCAGATTTTGGAAGAACCAAAAGGCTTTGAAGGTGTGAATTAATGAGAAGGGGGAGTTCCCTTTTATAAGAGGGGTGAGGGCACCTTTGGAAAAGCTAGAAATATTAATTTATAATAAATTCATATTCGGTTTCTAATGGCTCCAAAGTTGATTATTAAATGGTTAGGGTGGGGATAGGTCGAAAAGAATTCAACCAATAGAATTTAGATAGGTTTGGGTTACTATATTAACCTTATCTTTTAGTTTTAACTCTTAGTTAATTAGTTTGACATTTACCATGTCACTTTGTATTTTTATATTATATAGTTAATAAACATACTATATACATCCAAGAGACCCCAAGTGGTCCATTAATGATACACATATCATTATATAAGTCTCTTGGCTGAACCTAAGATTTTTAGGAATTTAATATCAATTAATAATATAGTATTTGTTTTAAAAACTCTTTTATGTTAATTTTGACACTATTCAATAGTTGATTTTTGTGAAACTTATAACAGAATAATTACTTCTAAAAAGTCAATTAAATCAATCCTAATATGTCATATTATACTATAAAATTAGTGTAATTCATTAAAAGTCTCAAGTTATATTTATTTGGGTATTTATAATATCAATTATTTTAAATTTTCACTATTATGGTAATTACTTCATCATCATTGTGTCATAAATAAATTAAATTATTTAATATCTGAAAATTATAAATAAACTATCATTATGTAGAAAATAGTTTTATCTTTCTAATGAATATTTATAGTCGAAAATCCAACATATATAACCCTATGTAAAAAAAATTCTAAAAGATATATGCTTATATCATTTTTGTACTTATTTTAACTTAATTAAAATAAAGTGTCCCTATCACTTACAAGTGGAACCATGGGGTCCCAAAATCGACCCAAATATGCCCATGGTCGGACATGTATCCACCAATAAGGTTAGGACACGTTTTATGGTAATTTATTATTATTATTATATTATTTTTTTAACCCTTATTTACCGGATTTACCCTTAACCATGGTAAATAAAATATTTACCGCAGTAGTTATTCAAAATATTTAAAAATAAAAGTTACCTATTTACATAATCTGAACATCCTGATTCTAAATATGGAATCCATTTTTCCAAATTCAAAACACATAAGTGGAAGAAGTTAATTTAAAATTAATTCCCGTTGATAAAACAAAAAACGTGTTTTTAAGAGATAATAACTATCAAAAGATTGACACTTGTTTATGTCCGGTTTAATTATAAAATTATGTACAGTGACCAACATTGTATTAAATGGTAAAAATATATTCTAAAACCACTCAAATTAATAATTTATCACTATTAATTATTTTGATTAAAAAGTTGCTTTTAATTAAAATTTAGTAATATTCACTATTCATAAAAATATGAAAGTTATCCGAAAAGTAGCAAAATTTCACCTTAGGCTAAATTCGATACTCCGAATCTGAAAATGAATTCCATTTTGAAATATAAAATATATATAATTTCAAAAATTAGGTATTACTATTCATAACAGCTAGTTTGATTGGTTGTGGTGTGTGTTAGAACTCGAAGTTGCGTACAACACACGCTACTGTATTATTCAAAGGAAAGCGTACTGTGGAAGCTTGGGATGTTTCATTTTAAATTTTTGATGTCCCCATTTAGTCAAAAAGTTTAAAATATTGTATTTAAAAAGGGTTCACTATTAAAATTTGGTAAAAGTGCAATACTAAAAATGAATTTGTTCTTACATTATGTATAAGAAACTCATAATATGGATTCTAAAATTATAAGGATTATATAAAGTTTAAAATTTAGTTAATACTATTCATAACCTCTTTTGAATGGCTTGTTTGGTAAGTCAGGGTGCTCTTGAACTCAGTGTTGCGTGTAGTGCAAGTTATTGTATTATTTTGAAGAAATAACACACTATGAAATCTTGGGGTGTTACATAGCCTCATTGAAGTTGTCCTTTGTAGACGAGGACGGTGTTTCATGTCTTTAGTCGATGGTGGTTACACCACTACTTTTACATCTTTTCAGGGATGCTTCATATGGAGATACTGACTACGAGACCTTACTCACTCAGATATCCTATGTACATGCTCCTAATGGATATTCTAAAGGTGGGAAGAATGTTATCCTTTTCATTGGATGGGTGGTGGTACCTTTGATATTATAATATGAGGTAATTAAGGAGTTTCAAACATCCCCTATGGATATACATCTAGGTGTGAAGAAGATGAACGATGACCTATGACGTCAGTTGGTGGCCATGCATGGATAATGGAGTTTTAGAGTTTGTCTCTTGATGCCTCAATTGTCATAAGGTGAAGGTTGAGAACTAGGTTCTAAGGGGTTTGGCTCAACCCCTTGAGATTCAAAAGTGGATGTGGGATGGGATATCCATGGACTTCATGGTGGGGTTACCAAGTACATCTTGGGGGCATGATTTCATCTAGGTGATCATAGACCGACTCCCTGAGTCGTCCCACTTTCTAGATACCCAAGAGAAGAGTCCCATAAAGAGATCAGGGTGCCTCTACATGTAGAAGATAGTCCAGATCCATGGATTTCCTTCGAAAATTGTTTCAGATGATTATTCCCACTTTACATCACATTTATGGAAGGATTTATGAAGGCATAGGGGACTCAATTATGCTTGATCACATTGGTTCACCTCTAGAATGACATCCTAAATGAGTGTACTATTCATCTCTTGCCGGACATGTTGCGGGACTACATATTAGACTTTATAAATATTTGGTTGGATTATCTACCTTTGGTGAAGTTTTCATATGCTAATAGTTACCATTACACCATTGGTATGGAACCATTTGAGACTTTGTACAAGAGACCCTATAGGTCACCACTTTTTTAGAATAATCCAGGAAGGTCAACACTCATGGGGTTGAAGTTGGTATGAGATACTACAGAGAAGGTGCATATCTTCCAGTAACATATGAGGACTATACAGATCCATCATAAGTCTTATGAGGACTTATGAAAAAGACCTATGGATTTTGAGGAGGGATACTATGTGTTCCCAAGGGTCTCACCTCAATATGGATTACAGATATCTGGTTATGGTGGAAAGTTATCTATGAGATTCATTAGTCCCTTCAAGATGCTACACATATTTGATAAGGTGGCATACCTCTTAACTCTACCTCCACAGTTGGACCAGGTACATGATGCCTTCCTTTTGGTGTTGTTGATGAGATACGTACACGACCCATTGCATGTTTTCTAATGGGGTGAGATGGACACCGATGATGGAGATACCTTTATTGAGTAAATAGTGGATATCAGGGATCTTCATGAGAGAAACATTTTTTAGAAATTTATTTTCTTAGTGCATGTATGGTGGCAGCATGATAACCTTTAGGAGAGAACCTGGGAGTGGGGGACCCAGATGTGAGGTCAGTACCCTCATATTTTTTACTATTTTTTTCTATTTTAGAAATGAGAATCCCTAAGGTGGGAAGAATGTAATGACTCAAATTTTCCATGTATTATTTTTGGATATTATATGGATTATTTATGAGAATGGGAGCTAAGAAGGTTTTAGATTTTAAGGCCCTATGTTATCAAAATAAATGTTTAAAATATATTAAATATATTAAATAACACATGAGCATAGTTTTCCAGATAAAGCAGAATAACTCCTAAACTAGGGATGGATCAGAAATATGAGAGAACCGTTGAGTTGAAAACAACTATTTTACCCTAGGTCAAACATAATCCTTGTTGGTGCATGGCATTTGTAAAAAAATTTCCGCGGGCACAAAATTAATAAAATAAATAATTTATTTTATTTATTTTATTTTTTCCAATGCAGTTCCCAGCTTCCTATTTAAATATACAACTATGGAGTTTGTATCAAGTTTGGATACTAAACCCTTGAAACCTATAAGTAGTTAAAGGAGAGTGTTATTTCAAAATTAAGATGAATCCGGACGAGATTGTAGATCATTGTGACAATGGAGTTTCTTGATCTCATCAATAGTAGTATCATGGAACCCTTCTTCATCAATGATTGATCCAAACTATAAGTAGGATGTTAATTTGTGATTTTCATCTTTTTTCTTAATATCAGATGAATTCATATCAATTAAAAGAACATAATTTATATGAAAATTATTAGTATATATAAATTGATGGAATTATATATTGTTTGTTGTGTTTATTCCTCTTCAATTGTCTTTTTCTAAGAGAAAAGATCGAGAATAAATGAAAAAATTGTGTGGTTTATTCCTCACATTTTATAGATTATGGTTTTCTACCATTTTTATTCTCAAATCCATCATGGTCATTTCTTTTAGCTTTTGTTTCAATGATTACATAGTATTTGATCATTGTGAAACCATTCTTCAGTGCAACGAATCAATTCCACAGTTACATCTTGTGATGGAGGTCGCAGTTAGAGGATCAGTAACAACAAAGGACAAATTGTGGCTGAATTAGACTGGATATATGGGATTAATATTTTATTGAGTGATGTACGGTGAAACTATGGATGAATTTATCTGATGTTTTCGAAGCAGATTTGAAGACCCAATCTACGATCTTCACTGATGAGAACCTTAGATGACCCTGGATCTGTAGATTCTGACAAGGATGGTGGCTCTGGAGACATGCTAGAAAATACAGAAAAAAATTATAGATTCAAGAAAATATCCATTAACCAGGCATGTAATCTGGTGTTACACACCATGTGGGACCCCCTAGCTATGGTGTTAGAGTTTTGGTTGGAGTGAAGTATCACACTTCATGTGGCATGGCCACACCCCTTGTATAACTCTCCTAGAATCTCAACAGGTAATTTGGAAAGTACATGGACATAACTAAAAGTACATGGCCAGTGGAATGGCATGTACATGGGTATGAACAAGGAAAACTATACACTCGTTGATATATGTTAAGTACAATGTACATGAACATAGCCAGGCGATATAGTCAAGTTTTGAGTGACCTCTACACACCGTGTGATTCACTCACACACCATGTATTTTGAGGTTTACATTCCATGAGCAGAATTACCAAATGGCCAGACCAAGGGATATCAAGAAATTCCATGAACCCCTAGTACTTACCGTGTTCTCCATTCAAGGGTGTTTTTAGACCTTCGTTTCTTTAGTTTGGACCAGTCTCTGTTGAGTGTGTTCCTTGGTCCATTCCCTTGAGGGTACAATGTGACATTACATCCCCATCATAAGACTATGGTCCCCTCTAGAAGTTGAGTCTTGGATAGAGTTAGTGTTTTCCCTCTATGAGACAAGATAGTGATCCTATATTATCATTATACCCCATGTGGGGTTTATGGATTTGTCATGACCGCCTTAGGCAGGGAGTTGATCCTCCATCTAGTAGTATGTATCAGTAGGATTCATTGTATCATTGGAATATGGTCCCCTATGTAGAAGGTTTATTTAGATTGGGTTCTTGGTGTCCCCCAACAGTTTTAAGAATTACCATCTACCTGAGTATCATGGTCTTATAAGACTAGTTCTCTTTCTTGGGTGGTGCCCAATGATCTAAACCTCTTTGATGATAGTCTCTGGTGATATCATGGCTCATGGAGTGGAATATCCTCGAATGAGCATTGCTTTGAGCAGAATCATGTGGATGGAAGTTTCTTGTAACTATCAAAAGGCACAACATACTTTCTAAGTATATCTTGTTGTTTCCATTATATATTGTATTATGTTTACTATACTTAATGCTTCATGTTTACTATTTTCTGGGTTTCCTATTGGGTATTGTTATAATCACCCCTAAATGGGATATGCTCACACAAGTTGTGTCTGATGCAGATGATGAACCTTTTTTAGGTGTTTTAAGAGGATAGGGTGTAGGTAAATCATAGATTGAGCTTTTCAGACTAAGGGGTTTCCTGGGAACTTGCATTTTATCCTAGGCCTCACTCTTGGAGCATGCCTACCTGAAAATTATTATTTTTATTAATTTGTATGAAATAAAAACAAAGGAAGCAGGTCCTCAAGGAGGACGAAAGAAGTACAGGCCCAGGGCATCACCATGCACCACATTTTTTAGATATTCTTACTCTGTGTTGGTCACCATCCCCTGGTCTATTTGAGGCAGGCTTGGGGTAGTCATGAGTCATACCCCATTGGGTTGGGTCATGAAATGTGTAACATCCCAAGTAAATAAAGAATAATACATTTTAAGGTTTATTAATATTTGTGAATTAAATATTAATTTTACTTTAAATGGGATGCTATGTTTGATAGCGTGCCCAATACGCAACAACGGGTTTCTTTGAAATCTTGCATTGCACGCTAATAATATAATATTATTATATAAATGGTAGTTAAAGCCTAGCCATTGTATCAGTGGGAATGAATAGAACTAAATAAAATATGATTATACATATTTTTAAAAAAATTACATTTATCTAATAAATGTTAGAGGATTAAAATGTGAATGAATCTAAGCATAAATACTCTAATATTATTTAAAAGGGCGATTTACCCCCTTTTGATGGATAACCCTCATTAAATATAGTTTTGGTCAATTTTATATGTTCTATTTGACAAAATAAAATTATTCTTTAGATTTGGGACATCAAAATTTACTTTGGGTAAATATTTGGTATTTTTATGATAAAATTCATTTTTTAATGAATATTGAAAAATACTATATTTTAATTCAAAAGTGCCTTTTAATCTATTTTATTTATATGGTTATCTTATCTTTTTAATTTGTTCTAAAGTTTAATTAGAATATATTTTTACTATTTAATCTAATTTTGGACATTGTAATTAATTTCACTTTGAAATTGGACATAAATAAGTGTCAATATTTTGATAGTTATTATTTCTTAAAAACACACTTTTTGTTTTGACAACGGGAATTAATTTTAAAATAATTTCTGACACTTATGTGCTTTGAATTTAGAAAAAATGGATTCCATATTTGGAATCAGTAGGTCCAAATTTTTTAAATAGGTAACTTTTATTTTTATACATTTTAAATATTTACTTCAGTAAATATTTTATTTACGATGATTAAAAGGTAAATATAGTAAATAAGGGAAAATTATAATATTATAATAATATTAAATTACCCTAAAATGGGTCATAATATTATTTTATGATACATATATGACCATTGGCATCCTTGGGTCAAATTTGGGACCCCATGGAGCCATATGGGAGTAAAAATGACACTTTATATTAATTAATTTAAAGTAAAGACAAAAATGACATAAAACAATATCTTCTAGTATATCAATTTTTACATGAGGTTATATAAGTTATAATTTTGAATATAAATATTAATTGGAAATATAAAAATATTTCCTACATCATGGTATATTTTTATAATTTTTGGACATCAAATAAATTAAATTATTTATGACACAGTAATGATGCAATATTTGCCTCATTAATAAATGATTTAAATAACAAAGATTATAAATATTAAAAAAATATCCAAAACATATACAATTATTATTGGATGATTTTATTTCGACCATGATTCATCTTAAAGTTGACTTTAATGATTATTTTACCTTTTGAAAATGAATATGAGGTTATAATAAAATAATTGTTTCAAACTTTCTTAAAGAGCACATCCTCTCCCATATAAAAAGCCCTCACTTCTAACAAAATTATCACACTTCTCAATCCTTTGAATCCTGAAAAATCTACTCAAATAATCTCACAAGATCCCTCTCTTCATCCTAGAAGCCTTACCTTAGGCAGAAAACACTTCAAGAAACCCTTTTGGTTCATACCAATGGGAGTTACCCGATTTAAAGGTAACGTCATCTCTTAATTTATTTTGTTTTATTTTACTTATCCAACACCCTAAAATCTTTTTATTCCTTTATTTTATAACAAAACCAGTATAATCAATATACTAGGATGTTTTATGGTATGTATTTGAACTAAACTTACACAAACCTCCATCTAATGGGTGAAGAACATATTGTTTTTGTGAATGGAAAACTAACGCCACACGAAGCGATGATTATTCAATTATCTCCTACCGCCTTGTATGGTTGCCATTAAGATGGAACATTATTTATATATGAAATATTTTAGGTTTATATTTTCTTTATTCTTCTGTATGTTTCATTTATAGCATACTTTTATGGTTTCCATAGTGGTTAAACGTGATAATTTCATTTGAGGAAGTGCGGACTACCGCCCCCTCAAAGTGATATGAATCATTAATGACATATGTGGGACGTATAAAGGATAGAGTTAATGGTATTATATATGATATTATACTGGAATTATAATATACCTAAGTAGAATTATTTTTTAATTACATTAAAGTACGAAATAGAAATTAAAGTGGCGTTCATACGTATGTACGTCTTACTGTCTCCATGAACGGTGTATTTTATTTCTTATAAAAAATGTTATGTATGGTTATAAATACATATATATACTAAATATATATGATTTATATGATATATAATTAATGAATATCATTCTGAAGATAATGGATTGTTGACAACATGGACAACTTGTAATTATAAGGTGTTCATTTTTACTCAAGTACCAAATATCGATGAAACAACCGTTAATAAATTAAATGATTACATAATATTTATAACATGGTAATAAGTGATATAAAAGGAATAATAAACGTGAAAAATATTCTTAATAAAGTAGAAATTAACATTAGTTTATTATTCAATAGATTAAATGGAAAATGGGTCAAGTCGGACATGAGGTAAGGGAATTCGTCTCAATCTCTTTTCATTGAGGCATATTTTGTTTTAATACATGAGTTTCTTTTATACCCTTTATAAACACCTTTGACTTTTTATTTGATTAAAATTGAATCTTTTTCTATAAAGTGTTTTATTAAATAAAAATAATAAATTTTCTTTTTAACATACGCGGTGACAATGACCTTTCCACCGCCACGAGTATTATTTTATCTTTGGCTTATTTAACAAGACAAAATGTTTTTAAAAGGAAAATAAATACCATATACTCTTTTATGTATTTTGGTATTGAATATGGTTTTGATAATGGATTTGTTATGTCAATGTATTTAAATGATATATTGTGATTAGAATGTGGAAATTTTATCTTTCCTTTATGTTTGTTTTATGTGTTTTGAATATGTTATGGTTCTTGGGAATTGTTTATGTATACGGGTGGATTCATGATAAACCTAGGGCGGGTGAGCCATAGATAGCTCTCGAATGCATTGGGTAACGCGATAGAGGTAAATGTGAATGTTTCTCCTAAGAGATTTAGGGAATATACTGTGATGGGTATTCCAAGGGTAACTCTCTACGTAGTTGTGATAGCTACAATGTAAGTAAGATATGTATGCCACAAGTTACCTATATGATTTATGTTTTCTATGTGTTATTCATAAATATTATGATTTCAAGAGGTATGTTAAAGAGCTTATGTTATGTATTTATTGATGAAATAATGTTTTCATTCTTTTTTTTATAACCCTTACTATGTTTTTTATGCTCATCCCATGTTTTGAAATGTTTTTCATAGGACTTAAAGATGAATAGGGTCAAGGATGGGATCAAGGAAAAGTCATGTTGTCTAAAACATGGAACTAGACATGACTCTTTTTTTTGAAGAGTTTTTATTTTGTAAAAAAAATGGAAACTGAGTAGAAGTGTCTACATTATAATCTTTTGAGATGTAATAGTTATGTCCCAATTCTCTAAAATTCTAAACTTGAAAAGATCCTCAATGTTAATTATTCATTTAATTAAATATTATGTAATTTTTTAAGGCCGAGTCATTATAGTTGGTATCAGAGGTCGATTTAGATAAATTTTGGAGTTAGGGTATTTTTAATTAATATACATTAATTAATTTATGTTAATATTGAAATGATATAGCATTTATAGATTACCATGCCCCTTTGCCTAAGATATTTCTATGTTTAGAATGGTTTTTCGCAAAGGAAACAGGGTAGCTATATTGGGACGACCTTAGGAGGAAGACAACCTTCTAAATCAGAAACCTGAGATGGTCAGAATCAAAACTGAATAGTTTGTTGTAGTGATTGAATAGTTGAATCAGTCCATAAATGGTGGTGGTATCCATGCACGAGATTATCCAAATTAACCACAGAGGAACATGTCAGTAGTATAGATTTTCATGAGGCAACATCCCCCATAATTCTGAGGATCATCTGACCCTGTGCTAGCAGAAGGGTGGATTAAAGAACTGTAGAAATTTTTTGATGTCTTGGGGTTTTTAGAACACCAAAGGTTTGGTCTTGCAGTTCACCATTTTGAAGTTGAAGATGATCATTGGTGGTCAGTGGTGAAAATATCAAAGATAGTTAGGAGATTGATGCTCCTGATTGGGATGAATTCAAAGGTATGTTCCTTGTGAAATATTTTCCTAAGGTGGTTCGACTTAGGATGGAAAACAATTCCTTGAATTGAGGCAGAACGATGACTCAGTGGCTACTTATGGAGAAAAATTCACTCGACTCGGAAGGTATGATCCGAATTTCATACGAGATATTGATAGTAAAATAATCAATTTTTACTCAAGATTAAAGCCAAAGTATCGAATATATTTAGATTCTCGTGAGTTCAAAAGTTATGGAAAACTTGTTCATTGTGCAAAGAAGGTGGAAATGGATTTTTCCTATTATCAAGTGTTCTTTTACAAACAAAAAAATAAGTGTTCAAGGTGGAAAACGAAATAGAAGAAGTATTCAAAAAATTCTGATGGTAAGAAACTTAAGTTTACAGTTGGTGAAAATTGTGGTAAAAATCATGCTAGGGAATGTATTTTGAATTATGGTAAGTGCTACCAATGTGGTAAAATGGTACATAAGGCTCATAATTTCATTGAAAAAGATCAAGGTAATGGTAAGAAAAAATCTAATTTACAGTCAATAAAATGTTTGGAGTGAAATGAAATGGGTCAATATGCAAAAGAGTGTCCAAAGAGGAACTCAACTGAGGGAAAGAAGCCAGACTAAAAGCAAAAGGTGGTGTTGAAATCTTTTGCAACTACTTCAGCAGATGTTGGTCCATCGAATGAAGTAGTATCAGCTACATTGTTTGTTTGTTCATATTATGCCAATGTATTGTTTGATTTAGGGTCTACACATTCGTTCATTTTTGATAAATTTTTTAGTTAATTTAGAATTCCATATCATGATATGAATATGGAACTTATGGAAAAAACACCTTGAGGAAATGTTGAGAAAAAAAGAAATTATAAGAACCTTCTTGTCCTCATGTGCGGGAATAATCTACCGGAAAATCTTATTGTTTTGACTCTAGTAGAGTTTGATGTTATTTTGGGTATGGATTGGATTTTTCTTTATCTTGCTAAGATTGAGTTCAGAGCTAAAGAGGTTTTTTTTCAGAAATATTTTCAGTTTGTGTTCAAGAATGAACCCTTATTTTTGATAATATATCAAGAAGCTGAGAAACTCGTAAAATATGGAAATGATTGTTACCTTGCACATATTGTTGAAAATAAAGGAAGTGTTTAGACTAATGATGTGCCAGTGGTAAATGAGTACCTTGATATTTTTCTTTAATGAGTTGCCTGGTATTATACATGATTTTGAAGTGGAATTTCCAGTTGATTTAGTTCCTGATGATAAACCAATTTCAAAACCCCCTAATTAAATGGATCAAATTTCACTTTAAGAGTTAAAGAAGTAATTGTATGAGTTATTAGATAAAGGTTTCATTAAACATAGCACATCACCATGGGGTGATCCTGTCTTATTCGTTAAAAAAAGATGGTTCGATGAGACATTGCATTGATTATAGAGCATTGAATAACATCACTATTAAGAACATGTATCCATTTCCTCATATCAATGATTTGTTGGATCATATCAAGGGAGATCAGTATTTTTCGAAGATTGATATGAGGTTGGGGTACCAATATTTGAAAGTAAAGGAAGTAGAAATTCTGAAGACCGCATTTCATACTAGATATGGTCATTATGAATTTGTAGTTATGCCTTTTGGGTTAACCAATGCACCTGTTGTATTCATGGATCTTATGAATATAATTTTATGTGAGTTCTTTGATAAGTTTTTGGTTGTGTTCATTGATGATATTTTGGTTTTTTCTAAAATTAAAGAGGAGCATGAAAGTAATTTAAGGGTTGTCTTGAAAACCTTAAAAGAAAAGAAACTGTATGTGAAATTCAGCAAGTGTGAGTTTTGGTTAGAAAAAATTTCATTCTTGTGTCACATTGTTTCAACAAATGGAATAACTGTTGATCCTACTAAGACAAAAGTTGTTGAAGAATGGCCAAGACCCACAAATATAACCGAGATTCTTAGTTTTCTTGGTTTGGCAGGTTATTACCGATTTTTTGTCAAAAAACATTCAAGGTTATCTTGTCCAATGACTAAGTTAAATAAAAAAGGTGTTAATTTCATCTTGACAAAATAATCTGATGATTGTTTTCAAGAATTGAAAAGAATATTGGTGAAGGCTCCAGTTTTGGCACTGCCTTCTAGAAATTGTGATTTTGTTATCTATAGTGATTCTTCATTGAAAGGACTTGGTTGTGTCCTTATGTAGAATGATCAGGTAATTGCTTATGCTTCATGTCAGTTGAAACCTCATGAGTTAAATTACCCTACACGTGATTTGTAATTAGCTGCTGTTGTTTTTTCTTCAAAAATTTGGAGGCATCATTTGTATGGAGTGAAATGTGAAATATATATTGACCACAATAGTTTTATATATATATTAACTCAATAATAATTGAACCTTAGATAGAGGAGTTGGTTGGAATTAATCAAGGATTATGATTGCACGATCCATTACCATTCAGCAAGGAAAATAAAGTGTCTGATGCATTGAGTCGAAAAAGTAATGCTTCACTAACCATGAAACGTTTAGAACGAGATCCTTTTATTTTTGATTTGATGAACTTTTTCATAGAAGTTGTTGGTATAGGAAATTATTCAATTTTGTTTCAGGTGTCAGTGGAATCATCTCTATCAGACAGAATTAAGCGAGCGAAGAAAGAAGACAATGAGTTATAGAAAAAGGTAGAGTTGGTTCAGAAGGGTATGTTACTTGAATTTAACATTGATAATGATTGTTTTTTTTTGGTTTGGGAAAAGATTATGTGTGCCTTGTGATTCACAATTGAGGAATGAGTTATTATGTGAAGCTCATAGTTCCCCGTTTTTAGTCCATCCTGGCAGTACTAAAATGTACAGAGATATTTGGGAGTATTACTAGTGTCCTGGAATGAAAAGAGAGATTTCTAATTTTACTGTGAAGTGTTTGACTTATCACTAGGTTAAAGAATAGTGATAGTTTCCAAAAGGGAAGCTTCAGTCATTACCGGTGCCAGAGTGGAAATGGAAAAATATATCCATGTACTTCGTTGTGGGATTACCAAACAAATCTAGATGTAATAATGCAATCTGGGTTATTGTTGATCGATTGACTAAATCTGTTCATTTCCTTCCTATTCGAGAAACTTTGTCTCCAGATCAACTTTCTCAGTTGTATGTTAAAGCGATAGTCATGTTGCATGGTGTTCCCCTCTCTATGGTATCTGATCGTGATCCCAGGTTTACTTATAACTTTTGGAAAGGCCTTTAGAAGTTATTGGGTACTAAATTAAATTTTAGTAGAGATTTTCATCCTCAATCAGATGGGAAGTCAGAATGAACAATTCATACCTTGGAGGATATGCTACGAGCTTGTTCACTGGATTACCAGGGAAGTGGGGACCAACATATTTCTTTTGTTGAATTTTCATATAATAACATTTTTATTCCAGTATACAGATGGATCCATTTGGGGCATTATATGGAATGCGTTGTCGAACTCTAGATTTTTTAGATAAAGTAGGTGAAAGAAAGCTGATGGGACCAGAATTGGTAGAAGAGATTGTAGAAAAACTTTAATTGATTTAGAAGAACATGATAATAGCTCAGAACAGGCAGAAAAGCTATATGGATGACTGGATGAAGGATCTATCTTTCGAGGTAGGTGATCATGTATTTCTCAAAGTTTCTCCATGGAAAATTATGATGCATTTTGGTAAGAAGGGAAAGTTGAGTATGAGGTTCATTGGACCTTATGAAATCCTGGATAATGTTGGAGCAGTTGCGTACAGAGTGGCTTTACCCCCAAGTTTATCTTAGGTACACAATTTTTTTCATGTTTCAATGTTGAGAAAGTATATTCCAGATATATCTCATGTTTTAATCCCATAGGTAGTTCAGTTGGAAGAGAATCTCTCCTATAAGGAACAACAAGTCCAGATTAATGACCGTAGAGAGAAAGTGCTGCGGAATAAGGTAATTTTTTAGTGAAATTTTTTCTGGAAAAATCATATGGTTGAAGAGGAAACGTGGGAATCTGAAAATGTTATGAGGGATAAATACCCCCACTTATTTGATAAGTGAATAAAAATTGCGAGGATGAAATTACCAAAAGGGGGGAAGGATATAACATCCCAAGTAAATAAAAAATAATACATTTGAATGTTTATTGATATTTTTGAATTAAATTTAAATTTTACTTTAAAGGGGATTCTATGTTCGATAGCATACCCAATACGCAATAGTGGGTTTTTTTGAAATCTTACGTTGCACACTAATAATATAATATTATTATTTTAAATGGTAGTTAACTCCTAGCCATTGTATCGGCGAAAATGAATAGAACTAACTACAATATGATTATAAATGTTTGTAAATTGTTTTTCCATTTATCTAATAAAAGTTATAGGCTTAAAATGTTAATGAATCTAAGCATAAATACACTAATATTCTTTAAAAGGTCGATTTACCGCCTTTTGATGGAGAACCCTCTTTAAATATAGTTTTGGTCATTTTTATATGTTATATTTGACAAAATAAAAGTCTTCTTTATATTTGGGACATCAAAATTTAATTTGGGTAAATTTTTAGTATTTTTATGATAAATTTCATTTTTTTAATTAATAGTGAAAATACTCTATTTTAATTCAAAAGTGTCATTTAATATAATTTATTTATATGGTTAGATTAACTTTTTAATTGGTTATAAAGTTTATTTATAATATATTTTTACTAGTTAATCCAATTTTGGATATTGGAATTAATTTCACTTTGAAATTGGAGAAAAACAAGTGTTAATCTTTTGATAGTTATTATTTCATAAAAATACGCTTTTTGTTTCGACAGCGGGAATTAATTTTTTCCACTTTTGTGTTTTGAATTTAGAAAAAAATGTATTCCAAATTTGGAATCATTCGGTTCAAATTTTGTAAATAGGTAACTTTTATTATTACAAATTTTGAAAATTTACTTTAATAAATATTTTATTTACCATGATTAAAAGGTAAATATAGTAAATAAAGGTAAAATATATTATTATAATATTATTAATTTACCCTAACATGTGTCATAATCCCATTTTATGATACATATCCAACCATGGGAATACATGGGTCGAATTTGGGACCCCATAAAGGCACATGGGAGTAATAATGACACTTTATGATAATTAATTTAAAGTATAGACCAAAATGACATAAACAAATATCTTTTATTAAATCAATTTTTACATTGGGTTATATAAGTTATCGTTTTGAATATAAATATTCCTTGGAAAGATAATGAGATTTCATAGATCATGGTATTTTATTTATAATTTTTATACATCAAATAAATTAAATTATTTATGACACAATAATGATGAAATATTTTCCTCATTAATAAATGATTTAAACAAATAAGATTATATATATTAAAACAATATCCAAACCTGTACAATTATTATTGGATGATTTTATTTCGACCATGATTCATCATAAATTTGACTTTAACGATTAGTTGACCTTTTGAAACTGAAGATGAGGTTATAATAAAATAATTGTTTCAAACTTTCTTAAAGATCCCCTCCTCTCCTTTATAAAAATCTCTCACTTCTAACCCATTTCTCACACTTCTCAAGCCTTTGGATCTTGAAAAATCTGGTCTAATAAGCTACCAAGATCCCTATGTTCATCCTAGAATCCTTACCTTAGGCATAAAATACTTCAAGAAAACCTTTATATTCAAACCAATGGGAGTTACCCGATTTAAAGGTAACGTCTTCTCTTATTTTCTTTTGTTTTATTTTACTTCTCAAACCCCCTAAAATCTTTTTATTCATTTATTTTATAACAACACCAGTATCATAAATATACGAGGATGTTTTGATGAGAAGTATTATAACTACACTTACACACACCTCCATCTAATGGGTGAAGAACATATTGTTTCTGTGAATGGAAAACTAACGCCTCACGAAACGATGATTGTTCAATTATCTCCTACTGACTCACATGGTAGACATTAAGACGGAACTGTATTTATATATGATATATATTATGTTTATATTTTATTTATTATTCTGTATTTTTCATTTATATCATACCTTTATGGTTTCCATAGTTGGTAAACGCGATAATCTCATTTGAGAAAGTGTCGACTACCGCCCCCTCCAAGTGATATGACTCGTTAATGCCATATGTTGGATTATTAAACGACATAGTTACTGGTATTATATATGATATTATACTAGAATTATAATATACCTAGGTATCATTATGTTTTAATTTCGTTAAAGTACGAAATATAAATGAAATTAGTGTTCATGTGTACGTACGACTTACCGTCTCCATGAACGGTGAATTTCATTTCATATCTCCAAATTTGATGTACTATTATAAATACATATATATACTGGATATATATGATTTAAATGATATCTAAATCATGAATATCAATCTGGAGATAAAGTATTGTTGACGACATTTACAACTTGTAATTATAAGGTGTTCATTTTTACTCAAGTACAAAATATCGACAAAACAACCGTTAATAACTTAAATGATTACAGAATGTTTATAACCTGGTAATAAGTGATATAAAAAGAATAATAAACTTGAAAAATATTCTTAAGAAATTATAAATTAACTTTAGTTTATTATTTAGGAGATTAAAGGTAAAACGGGTCAAGTCGGACACGAGGTAAGGGACTTAGTCTCAGTCTCCTTTCATTGAGGCATATTTTGTTTTAATACATGATTTTCTTTCATATGATTTATAAACACCTTTTACTTTTCATTTAATTTAAAGGGGATCTTTTTCTATGAAGATTTTTATTAAACGAAAAAAAAGAATGTTTCTTTTTAACATACGCGGTGACAACGACCTTTCCACCGCCACGAGTATTCTTTGATCTTTGGCTTCCTTAACAAGCCGAAATGTTTTTAAAAGGAAAATAAATACCATATACTCTTTTATGTATTTTGGTATTGAATATGGTTTTTATAATGTATTTGTTATGTCAATGTATTTAAATGATATATTGTGATTAGAATATGGAAATGTTATCTTTCCTTTATGTTTATTTTATGTGTTATGAATATGTTATGGGTCTTGGGCATTGTTTTCGTATATGGGTGGTTCCTTGATAAACCTAGGGAGGGTGAGCATGAGATAGCTCTTCAATTAATTGGGAAACGTGATGGAGGTAAACGTGAATGTTTCTCTTAATAGATTTAGGGAATATACTATGATAGGTATTCCAAAGGTAACTCCCTATGTATCTGTGATAACTATAATGTAAGTATGATATGGATTCCACAAGTTACCTTTATGAGTTATGTTTTCTATCTGTTATTCATAAATATTATGATTTCATGAGGTATATTAAAGAGCTTATGTTATGTATGTAATGATGAACTAATTTTTTCATTCTTTGTTTTATAACCCTTACTGAGCTTTTTATGCTCATCCCATGTTTTGAAATGTTTTTCACAGGACTTAAAGATGAACAGGGTCAAGGATGGGATCATGGAAAAGTCATTTCATCTAAAACATGAAACTAGACATGACTCTCTTTTTTTCAAGAGTTTTTGTTTTGTGAAAAAATTGAAACTGAGTAGAAGTTTCTACATTGTAATTTTTTGAGATGTAATAGTTTTGTCCTAATTCTCTAAAACTCTAAACCTAAAAAGATCCTAAATTTTAATTATTCATTTAATTCAATATTATGTAATGTTTTAAGGCCGGGTATTTATAACATGGATCTTAAGGTAAGGTATTTCTTAAATCAATTTTCACTCATTGTGTTAAACTTCTACTTCATTGATAATGTCATGTTGATATTATGTGTGTGATGAATTTTTGTTATATTGTATTGTATTTACACATTTTTATGTGGATTTATAGTTGATATAAATAATAGATTCGATTATTATTTCTGTTTTCAATGTTATGATCATTTTAAGATTTTATTTCATAATCTCATTATAATAGAGATTTTTTATTCTTTAATATCAGTTGAAGGAAATTACATGACCATTTTCTAAAAAAAGATTTTTAGTTTCTAATCTTATGGTTATTCATTATATTTTCATTTAATAGTACCATTTTTTTACTCTTTTTAACTTGAAATATTTTTGAAACTGTTTTTACAAAAATAAAACTTCATATCTATATTTGTTTAGAAATATGTTTTATTCAAAAACCATGTTTTCTAAAACTGGAATTCAAAATATTTTTTTAAATGAAAAGGATGTTTTTTTTAAATTAAAAGGATATTTTCCTATAGCTTATTTTGTTTCATTTCTCGAGAATCTATAAAGTTTACTATTTTTTATATGAAAATATAAGCTGGAGGGAATAATTATATTCTCAAAAAAATAATTCTGTATTTTTTGTACTCAAATTTAATGTAAGACTCATGTGTGTATCTATTTCACAAAGACTACTAAACTTTTAGGTCCTTCGGGACATGACTCTGTGTATCTTATGTTAATGTAATAAAGAAATGCATCAGCTCTAGGATACTGGGGTTAGGGTATCTATAGTTAGTATTAGATAATTTTTAGTAGAAACATTGTAATCTATATTTAGAAATACATAAATTATGGATCATAATCATATGAGATACTTTGAGGATTAGTAATCAAGAACATCCTAAATTTTTTGTAAGGTATAGATTATTTGTTTTTTAGAAAAAAAATCCATGTGAGGATACTAAAATTGGATGTGGTTATATAAAAAATATACCTAGGGATAATAACTCCAAAAAGAGAAAATTGGGCTCGACCCGATCGTCACTTGGTGGATGACAACAGGCTTTATTTCACCCCTGGTTTGACACTATTTGGGGACATGCTTAGCATAATTCAGATTTTATTTGCAAACTGTTATGAAGTATTTGATAAGATATTGAATCCTAATTACCTAATTTAAACACTAGATCAACAAAGGACCAATGTAGAAATAAAAGTGAAGAATATTTTTTTTATTGTGATTCAAAAAAATATATTTTATAAGTATTTTTTCCAACGGTATTTTGGTTATAATAAACATGAAACATATTTGGATTATGTTATAATCATAGGTTTCTACAACTTAATATTTATGAATACCATCATGGGTTATGATTTTAAGGTTTATCATATGTTCATAGTCTTAAACATCCCTTTTTAAAAATTTATGGTAGGAAAATAACATGATTAATGATATTTTGGAAACATTTATGGAAATAAAACAACTTTTTTTATTTTATGTTTAAGTGAAAAGGATATTTGAGGAATAATTCCTTTAAATTTTATAAACATTAGAATAAAGGTATTTATAACCATTAGGATTTACATGATCATTAATGAATTTTTTTAATAAAAATCAAATTATATTATTAGTCTTTGTGAAAAAAATATATAATTAAATTGTTTTTAAATAAATTTTTAAAAGGTTATTTAATGATAAATTTTATTTTAAGGATGAACATAATATTTTTTTGGGAATGTTATAGGAATTATATTAATATATTATAGAAAAAGGATGACCTATATACCATGTGACAACCCATTGTGCCTGGAAAGGCCATGGGGCATGAACCTATGATCAAAGGATGATAAGGGTTTTGCACCACCCACTAGTCTACATGATGTTCTGGTTAATATGTAATTATTTTTAGGTAAACTATTTTAAAAATAAATATAAATGATGAACTTTTGGTATTAATTTCGAGGTTTAGAGATTAATTTTCTATAACTTTTTCTAACTATATTGTTTTGGAAAATAATTAGAGATAAATAGAAAGAAATTTAAATATTTTTATGGATCTTGTGATTTATTAAAAGTGAATTTTATTGCTTCATGCAAGAAAAATTCGTTTATTGATATTATTTTCTTGGAGTAAGTGGGGAATTGTAAATTGATCAAAGAAAAATTAGAGGATTAAATTTTACTTATGAAATATAAATGCATCAAGTAATTATATTTCCTTATATTTATAGATAGTAAAATAATTATTCAACATTATGAAAAAAGTCATTGAATTGAAAATATTATCCTATTACAATAATATCTGACGAATTTGATTGTTGTTTAAATCATCATAAATTTATAGTTTTGAGGCCCTTAACATTCCATTGACCATTCACTTTCTTGTGATCAATGACCTAAATAGATCTCTATAATTATTTACACTTTTCATCGATGTCCATATCTTCACTTTCCACTAATGTTCTCCTCATTGGAAACCTAGTTATGTGTTATTCCATATGAATTGGGAAATTATATTTCTCTCATAATAGTAGAAGTATTTATTAACTCTTTTTACGATGTTTTTTTTAATAATGATATTTCAAAATATCAATCCTTTGTCTATTGAGATCATATTTAAATTGTGAGGATGAAATTTATTTAATGTGAGGAGAATGTGAAACCTAGAAAATTATAAAATAATAACATGTTTTCTAAAACTTGATTTTATTCATCAATTACAGTTAAATTTTAAATTTAATTCTACCAATTTTATGATTTTAATTTGAAAAAATTAATTCCATATATGTAATAAGAATAAATATTAATATTTAATAATTTTAAATCAATTTTATGCACATAATAAATGGTAAAAATATAAAAAATCTAGTTACTATTGTGAAAATTTAAAAGGGTAAAATGTGAGTAAACTTATAGGTAAATAGAATAACATGTTTAAAAAATGATTATTTTTTAAATCTGTTTTTGTGGTTAGATAATATCACCACTTAAATCCATTATTTATCAATTTTTTAGGCACTTGGTCTGAGTGTGAGATCCCATTATCGAATAGTTTTGGGTATTTAAAATTATGTCACTCCTCAATTATAAAATGGCACCCACCCCTCAGTTATTCACACATATAAAGATATTTTTCTTGAACAAAACCAAAAATATTATATCCCAAACATTCTTATACACATTATATACCCTATGTGCTTCCCAAAATTCCAACCATAGGGTCTTTAATAAGATGTCTAAATGAGATTATTCTAAGTAAAGGTAATCGTCTTCACTGAGCTCCTTCATTTTACCTCTTCTTATTCAACCTTAAATTATGTCTTAAAATTAAAATAAAATAAAAACATTAGCTAATATATACTTATATTTCATTATGTATATGGTATGAAATTTATTCCTCTCCTCTTACATCAAGTGAAAATTAAAACGATCATTCTTGCATACGACAGTGTATCACCTTATGAAATGATGTAGTTTTTTTCCATCGTCATCGTATTCATGTTTATTGATTTAATATTAATATACTATATTTATGAAATATTAATAATTTCAGAAAACTAATATATCATATACCAACTTACCATACCATCCATTGAGGAATCATAACATTGTATGTGTGTGTGGAGGACTAATTCCTCACAAATCGATGTGATTATTTTTTATTATCGCATCACATGGATAGTATATGTGAGTCTATATAAAGAAATAATATTATATTTATGATATATTGGTTATTATGTAATGAAAATATAATAATTATCTTCTTTCCATCATGATAATTTAAAAATGTAAATGTTACTCATGCATGTGTACGACCTACTATCTCTATGATCGTAACATAGTTTATTTTTCATAACCATCATTCATGATTGGTTTTAAAATTATAATTAATTTATGAAAATTATAATTATATGATTATTATTGTTCTTGAGATTATTAAATAATATTATATTTGACCTTAGTCAACTTTCCAAAGTGATTTTGGGCATATGAGATGAATATCATCAAAATTATCAACAAGAACATAAATGATAAAGTAATTGAATATAAAATGATAATAAATAAAATAAAGGGAATAATAAACTTGAAATGTTTTCGGAAGAATTAAAATAATTAAAATAATTTTATTATTCATGAATATAAAGAACAAACATAATAATATGGGCTTGAGGTATGTATTTTCTTCTCAAAACATCCTTCTTTGAGACACTTGTTCTTTTATAAACATAATTAATTTAAAATGGTGTATATTCTTCAGATTAAATATTTAGTATCATGTATTATTATTGTTCATTGTATTTTTAGTTAAAATTTAATCCTTCTCTCTTTAAATCGGTTTTTATTAATACTTTTCTAAGACCATAAGGGATTCCATCTCAAATTCCTTATATTGAGTAATATCTTAATGTTATGCACCGATATTATTTTATATGATGTATATACTACCCCATTACATATCATATCATAAATCCTTCATAAGTAATTTTATTTTACGTTATAATTAATTAACAACAATCTTGGGGGTTATGATTCTAAAGTTACCAAGATTGTAAAGGTTTATGCTTCAATATTACTTTAAATAGAATTGTTTATACATGAATTTCCATTGAAAATTTTATTTAATCATTCTATAAAAAATGATTAAATTTTATATTCCTATAGTTTTTCATGAAATTTTTATTTAATTGTTTTTTACTTTAAATGATTCTGATTTTTAAAAAAATTGAACTTTATTTCTATTTTCTATTAAAACATGTTTTTCTTTTATATAGGTATTTTACTTCAAATGTTTAAAGGAATATTTTTAGTATTCTAAAATTATTTTATAAAAGACATTTTTACCCATTTTTTACATTTTATATGATTTTTTAAAATAAATATTATATTCAATTTTTGAATGATGTTCTCTTTGAATTATTACAAATGTGTGAAAGGAGTGTTTTTTTAACATGTACGACATGGAAAAAAATTCCCACCATCATGACCAATTAATGCTTTGAATATTCCAAAAAAAATTCCATGGACCTTTTTAATGAAAATATTTTTCTTTAATATATTATTTATTTGGGTTTTAAATATTTCATCTTTTGAAACTACTATTTTCTTTGTGTGGTGAAAACTCTATCTCCAATAATCCTTCTCTGTCTATTTAATGTTATGGAATGATTAAAAATTCTATATATATTTCACTCAAAAATATACCTATATTATTCTCCCTTACATTAATGGGTAATACATGACTTAAGTTCATTTCTTAAATACCATCATCATGAAATTTCCTTTAATTATGATATGATACAAGATAAAGAAACCCATTTTATTTCCAAGGGTATTTTTAATGTTTATGCCTTTGGATTGATTTTAGTTTTTTGGAACACATAATCATGAACATTTTTTGATGGGTGAATGCAGATAGTGCTCTAATTTATTGGGTAAATCTTTATCCTCATGATACATCATGTTTGGGAATAAAATGTAAAGATAATACATTATGGGACTTTTTCCACAATGTGATATTTCCTTGGAAGTTATCCTTAAATCTTGTTTATATCATGTTATGTATTGCTTCCACATTTCCTATATTTCAATAATACTATAACAGGATGATATTTATGTTATTCTTCCACGTGTTTACTCATTATCCTTTTATTTTATGATATAATTATATACCTTTGACACAAATTTTAAGTCTTTGTATTATTTTTATTCACTTACTGTACTTTTTAGCTAAAACTATTCTTTTATGTATTCCCCAAGGTTATCCTATATAGTTTTAGGAGATCAAATAGATTTAGTTTTTATTATGGAGAATAATGTAGGGATTTCATGTGTTAGTTTCATTTCAATGTATTATTATTCTTTTCTTCTAAAGACACTTGGACCTTTTGATCATTATTTTATATTATTAGTTATTTATGTTAAAAATAATGAAATAATATGTTAAAAAGTATCAGGTCACTATAGTTTTATCATAGATAGGTACAGTTATTTTTGGTGATTAGGATTAGAAATCCCTAGAGAAATCATTAGGGATAAGACTAAATAAAGGTAAAATCCCAAAAATTTTGTAAATTATAGAGTAAGTGGTTTTCAAGAAAATACATACTTCTATAAATGATACAACTGGATGTGATCTCATACAGTTTTTACTAGAGTTATTAAATTTGGAAAGTGTGAATTGGGATTGAAATGATCATCGCCTGGTGTAAGAAAATAAGCCTTAAAGAACACCTGTTTTGACACACTTGGTGGATATGTCTTGTAAATTTACAAACTCTTTATGAACCATTATGAATGTATTGAATAAATTATTAGGTTATAAAACTGAATAGGATACATTACAGAGAATAACTATGAAAAAATCTTAGAAAATCATAATTTTTTATATACTTATCATTTATAAGTTATTCGTTCTAGGTTTATAAGTTTTCCTTATTATATATTAATTCATTTTCCTCTTTTTTATTTTATTATTTTTAATAAGTTATGGTAAATGGGAGAATGGATTCAAACAACAAATGTGATTGGAAATGTAATAATTTCTCTATTGAGATGCCTAACCTAATGGGAATGGTAGTTAGTCATCTTGTGATCATTCCTAATGAGCTATCTCGAATTATGATTAACAACTAGAACACAGATGAGTTTCCAAACAAATCAAGCAAGAGAATGATGATATATCTTAGAAGTTCATGTATTAAAAATGATAAAGGAATGATGAATTAATTTCTTACATATCAAAATTGTGGGAAGTGGAACCATGGAAGATGAATTCAAGGAAATGAAAGATGATTTATGTGTGTAAAAGGTGGGATCAAAGTAGCTAATTTCCAAAGAAAAATGAATATTCTAGTCAACAAGAATGAAGGAAATAATTTCCATTCTAATAAGCCACTAACAGTTCAATGTCGTAGATGTGGGGAACTAAGTTATTAGCCATATCAATGCCCTAATCCATGGATTAATTCCTAAGGTCCTATGTTATGAAAAATATTGAAGCATAATTATTTTAGTTTTTATGTTTCAGAATTCAAGAATCATGTTATTTAAGTATTTTTATTAATTGTATTCTAGTTATAAGAAACATGAAACTTCTGAGGATATTTTTTGTAGTTGGTTTTCATTAAGGATGTTCAAGAATAATTTTAATGGTATTAATGACCTAGAAAAGTGATATAATTGTAAGCTGATATTTTATAGAAAAAAATGATAATGGAAAATAAAATCTTTGATATGTCCTCGATATTGGTTTAATTTTAGTTAAATAATTTTATTTTACTTTTTGTAAAATAATTAGTTGGACAGAAAAACATAGATCTTAAAAAAGGTGTAAGTACTTTTTAATATGTTCATAATATTTTTTATAATTATTTTAGATCAAGTTGAATTAAAAATATTATTATAATTTTATTTCCATAGTTTTAGAAAAAGGACAAATAGAAATTTTGGTAGAAACCCGTCACATCCGGCAAGGTTATGGGGTTTGAACCCAAAACCGAAGGATGACATGGGTGTAGTAACATATACTATACTATGTGATATAATGGTTAAAATGAAAGTGTTTTTAATAATAATATTTTTGGATAAATATAATGTTGATTTTTGTAAAAATATTATAGGATGATTTTTTTTGAATTATTAGGAATTTGAGGATATTAATGATATTGTTTGAATCATTTTAATGGGTTGGGATATATAAAACCTTACGTTTTTGCAGAAATAATTATTTGGGAAGGATGATATTATGGTTTTAGAGATGTAAGTTGAAGGGTATGAGATAAAATTTGATATTAAAACCTTCCATCATGATGATTTTATTGATTTTATTTGGGTTATACGGTTATTTATTTACAGAATTATCTATGTCAAACCATTTATTTAATTTTTGAATTTTTTAAATTAATAAATTCGTATTCATTTTGGGTATTATCTTATATTATGCTAACCATTTTTGTTTTAATAAAGATATGAAGAATAACTTGTTACTCTTTTATGGATATTATGATCCATTAAATGTTAATTTTAGTTCTTCAAGCATAAAAAATAAATATTAGATGTCAATTCCATTGAGAAATAGGTGATGTGGAAAATTTTTAAATCACAACCGAAGGATTAAATTGTGATTATGAAATAAAAATATATCACGTATATTTTCTATTCTTCTCTATATTGATAGTAAAAGAATATCTCAACTCTAGTAAAATGATATAGGAATAACATTATCCTATTAACCTAATATTTAAGTAATCAATGGTGATTTAACTCATCATATATTTATGGTTTGGTGGTTGTTAACATTCTATTGATCATCCACTTCCTCATGATCAATGATCTTTATCACTCTCCATAATTATTGACAAATTTATTCCATTTCCATATTTTCAATCCCCACTAATTTTCACCAACTTGGATACATAGTTATGGGTTTTTTCATATAACCTTTATATTCCTCTTTCCCTATTTTAATTGGAAGTTATATTAACCCTTTTTATGAAGTGAGTTTTCTACAAAGGAATTTTGAAATGTGAAACCCTTGATTACTGAGAACAAGTTAAAATTTTTAGTAATAAATTTATTTAATGGGGTATAATGTTACACCCTAATATTTTAAAATAACACCATGTTTAATATTATATAAAAAATTCCACCCTAAAATTGAACGAATCATGAAATATTATTAATCTATTATTCTATATATATGAATGTTATAACTTATCCATTATATTGATGGGTATGAATAAGATTATCTATAACATGAAATATATATATATATATATAAGGATTATAATAAATATAAATTTATTTATAAATTCAAAGGATATAATCACACAATTCTTAATAAATACATATATTGATTAAAAATATGTTTTCTTCAAAAAATGATTTTTTATTTCTATTTGTGAGTAAGTATTATAATTATTTTTTCATGTCAGAAATTTAAATTTTTAAAATGAAAATAATCTTTTAAATAAGTATATTGATATTATTTTATGTTGATATTTTGTGATTTTTTTAAAAATATTGAAGTTTCAAGGAATAGTAAAAAATAATGATTTTTTTAAATTAACATTTCATTTAATAAATTAATTAATTTATATTTCATATTATTATTTTAATTTTATTTCAATGTAAAAGTGTTTTTATTTACTTATATATAATCCAAATAAAAATATTTAAATAATCATTATAATTTATTTTAGTGTAAGTTTATTTTTAGGCTTAAGAATTCATTTTTTTGAAAACTATTTTAAAGTGGATAATGTTCCTATACTTTAATTAAATTAAAATAACCCCAAATGAAGAATGATTTAAATTATGTTTATATATTATATATCTATAAATATGAATTGAAATTCCTATAATTATGATTTATATTTATAGTGGTAATATAAGATCATATATTGCATGAAAAATTCATTTACTGAAAACCCATTTTTTTACTTTTTACTGGTTTAATTTTAAATTTAATTCGGCCAGTTATGTGTTTTAAATTTTATAAAATGGATTAAAATTTTTTAATAAGTGTAAATATTATTATATAATAGTTGTATCTAATTTTTTTCATAATAAATTGTAAAAATTATAAAAATTTGTTACCATGGTGAAAAATTAACTGGGTAAAAAGTGAATACCCCTTGAGGTAAATGTAATAACCTATTTAAAACATGTTTTTTAATTTATAAGGTTTTTTTACCATATAACCCCTAAAATATATTATTTATAAATAATTTATGAAATTTTCAGGAGTGTGACTTCCCATTATTGAATAGTTTTGAGTATTTACAAAAAATATACTGCTTCACAATTATAAATGGACATCCCCTTCTCTCACTTCTTCACACCTCACAAGATATTTGTCTTGAAAAACCCCTACTAAAATCACTCCCAAAAAAACATATAAACATTATAGATATTATTTTATTCCAAAAATTATAACCTTATGATCATTAATAAGATATTCATATGAGGTACTTCTAAGAAAAGGTAATTGTGGTCACCGAGCTCCTTCTTTTTAACTCTTCTTCTTCCACCATAAATTATATTTTAGAAATTACAATATAATAACACCATTATGTCATACATAATGAGAATTTTTTATGTTCATGTCATAATATTTATCCATATCCTCCTCCATCAAATGGTAAATGAAACCATCGTTCATGTGAACGATGGACTACAACCTCGCAAACTGATGTAATTCATTTTCCATCATCACATCTCAAGGATATTCATGATGATGGATTAAATGTTTATATATGATACTAATGTGATTTTAATAATTATGGAAAATTAGCATATCATATACCTTTTTACCTTACCATTCATTAATGAATGATAACATTGTTCTTGTGTATAGTAGACTACAGCCTCGCAAAGTGATGTGACTTGTTTTTTTACAGCATCACTTGGATGGTATATGCAAGTTTATTTAAAGATATAATAAGGTATTTAGGATATAATGTTCATTAAGGAAATATATTATAATACTTATCTTATTTTCATCATGATCATTGAAAAATGGAAATGTTACTCATGCGTAGGTATGGCCTACCATCTACGTGATTGTAACATAGTTCATTTTTCATAATCATCTTTAATAACTGGTTTTAAACATATAATTGATGTATAAATGTAACACCAAAAGATTTTAAAATATTAAAACCATATTAGATGTAATTTATGACATGAAACAATAAGAATATAATGTGATATAACACCCTGAGAATTTATGATATATTTATTTTTAAATAAATTCTATCTCTTTGATCACTTTCAACATAGGTTGCAATGGGTTCGAATAAAACATGATACTCTATTAAAATATTATTATTTAAAAATAAAAATTATTAATTTTATTTTAAGATAAAATTTATTCTTAGTATTAATTAAATTATAAAAAACATGGGTTTCTATTGATCATAAATAAAATAAAAATCATTTAATAAAAAATGTTTACTAAAAAAGTGTATTTTTTTTATAAAAGACAGTTTCATCGCACTTCTCACACATAATTTAAAACTAATTTTCAAAAATTTTAGAAAATTCATTTGATAAAACTAACTTGATTTTATAAATTATAATATAAATATTATCTAAGAGTAAATTTTTGGGATTTTTCTGAAATGTTTCATTTTTTGATGAATAGTGAAACATACTAAATTTTAATTGAAAACAGTCTTTTTATTTAAATTATTTATAATGTAAAAATATATTTTTATTTTTTAAAAAGTAAAATTAGTTCAATTATATATATATATCATCTAATTTAGTTCATTTTAATCATTTATATTAAATTTTTATATAAAAACATTGTAAAATATTTTATCATTTTCTCTTTAAAAGCCATCTTTCTCATCGTGTTAACAGGATTAATTTTAAATTAACATTTTATAATTATATGAATAAAATTTGGAAAAATTTATTTCATATTTGGAATCATAATAATTTAAATTATATAATATGTTCAACTTAATTTTATACCAAAATGAATAATGAAAATTGTTAAAATTATTTATCAGGGTTAAGGTAAAAATGGTTTTACTAAGTGGTTAACTAAACATATAAGGTGTTAAATGACCTAAAATATTTTATAGAATCTATTTTATGGAAATATTTAGACCTTATAATTTATATATCTATAAAATACTCTATTTTGGACCCTTTTTATATTGAAAAATGAGGGTACACCATTTCCATTTCAAAAATTACAAATGTGTCACTCACATCACTTATAAAAGGCCACCCCCTCTCCTATATTATTCACACCATAAAACCCTCTTGTTTCAAACATTAAATATAAAAATAACTTCCCTAATATAATACTATAAGCATATTTTTTTAAATACATACTTGGAATTATTTTGGTGTAAACCTAATGAGGTTACCTAAGGAAGAGATAATGTTATTCATTAAGTGTGTGTATATTATTTCTTCCTCCACATCCATAATTTTTTACTAAAACATGATGATATAATAACATATGTATATAAAATATACTTATATGTTTTTATGTTAATTTAATTACCTATAAACATATCCACTTCCATCAAATGGGTTATAAAATCATTATTCATCTGTATGGCAGACTGCCACCTCACGAAATAATGTCATTCATTTTTATATCACCACCTCTCATATTTGGGTATGATTATGGATATAAAAATTATATATATATATATATAATATTTATGACATTATTATACATCTGGAGTAATTATATCATATATACCTTTTTAATTTCTATTCCGTAGGGGATACAATAATGTTACCCCTGTGTACGGTGGACTACCTCCTCGCGAAGAGATGTGATTCGTTTATCACAAACCCTTTACTTGGAATATAATAAGGATAATTTCAATGAATACATGTGATATAAATGACATAATTGTGATATTAATTACATATTTTTCATTCTGAAAATATAATATATCATTTTATTTCATACACTAAAAATGATAATCTCGTGTGTGTGTCTGTGTGGACTATCGCCTTCGCAAAGCGACGTGAATATATTTTCATCACTACACCACATAGATCATATATATAAGTATATTTAATGAAATAATATGGTAAATATGATATTATTATCATTAGTTAAATATACAACATTACTTAACTTATTTTTATAATGATCATTGGAAATGGAAATGTTACTCATGCATACGTACGACCTACCGTCTCCATGATAGTAACATAGTTCGTTTTTCATAACCTTATTTCTTGATTGTTTCAAAAAATTATAGTTGACTTTTAAATATGATTAATATTTAGTGATTATTATTATATATATATTTAAATAGTAACCTCTTTGATCATAGTTAATCTACCAAAGTTATTTTTGACACATAATCGAAATATCATCGAAACATCTGACCTAAATGTAATTGATTAAGTAATATTGTATAATATGAAAATAAGTGAAATAAATTTATTAATAAAATTTAAAAAATTTATTACTCAAGTAAATAACTAAAATAATTTTATTATTCAGGAATATAATGAACATGTCTAATGAGTCAGAATCATGGTATGGGTTTCTCATCTCACTTTTTCTTTCATGATACATACACCATATTCACCACTTATTTCTTTTGTGTGGTGTATATACTAAATTTTTTATGTTATATCATGAATTATTTTATCTTAATGATATTTAATTTTTTATTTAATTTTTTTATTTCATGGGTCTTATGATAGAAAAGTAACCAAAGTGGTTAGGATTTATTTCATAATCTCATCATTATATGTGATGGTTTTTGTTTAAGCCTCCCTTAGGGGAATTATTTGATATTTCCATTATAAAATCAATATATTTTATTATACTATGGTTATTAGTAAATTTTTTTTGATTAAGAAAATGTTTTTATGAAAAATATGAATTTATTTCTATCTTCGGTTGAAAAATATTTTTCTTCCAAAACAATATTTAATAAAAATGTTTTTAAAAATGTTTTAATATTAATAAATTGATTTATTGAAAATAATTATGCGCATGTATGGATTTTTAATTAAATTAATATTTTTTCATTTTAAGAATAAGTCAATTTTATAAACTTTTTACAATGAAAAATTAATGTTCTTTTTAATGTATATGGTATGTATAAAATTAGTCACTTTTGTGACCATAATTTCTTTAAAGATCCCATTGTAAGATTATAAGGTTTTTTTAATGAAAAGTTTTTCCTGATATTTTGGAAATTATTATTTTTTAAAATTTATTTTCAAATAAAAGTATTTTGATAGTATTTTATGAATTATCTAGTATAAATATAAGAGTGATTTTCAAAGAAAAGTTATTTTCCTCAAGCAATGTTCCATATAATCTTTAAAATTATTTTTTATCTAAGAATACATACTTTGATGTTACTTATTCTTTAATGGGGATATACTCTAATGCTATAATACTTATTATTTTTATGGATATTTTATGATCAGATTAACTAGGGATGTTCTATATATGTCGTTAACATTCAATTTACTATGGATGGTTCATGAATATGTTTATTAATTGAGAAAATTATTTAGATTTGTCTGATAGTTTAAATATGGATGTTTATGTACATTATGGTTCACCCCTTTCATATGTAGAATTAATTGGACTTAATAAGGGGTAGGTGGGGCCTATTATAGCCCTTCGATGCATCGGTAGGTCTAATGAGACAAACTTGATTGGGTTTTGGCTGAGGCCTTACCCATTTATATAGATATCTTATAACAAGGAATCTATGTTATTTGATGTCGTGGAACAATGCCTTGAAGATGTATTTCAGATGTCTAGCATTATGAATTTCATCATTATGAATTAATTTATTGATATTACATGTGATTTTTTGATTATTTTGAATATACATGGTTATGTTTCATGATCATGTGATTATTTATACGGAATTATTTGATAGAAATTTATTTTTCCCATTTTATACTCAAGTTATTGACTAAAAGGAATGTGTTTCATTTATTTATATTTTCATTTTGGTTACTCCCTATTTTTTTATATCTTCTATTGTACGTCTACCCATACTAAGAATCTGAGCTCACCACTTTCTTATGTTTTATTTTACCTAGGATACGAGTAAGTTTTTTTTGACTGATATTCAGGGATACGCTAAGGGGAATAATGTCATTATAAAATAAAATTCTTTGTGTATTTTATGTTTTAAAATATAATGTGAATTTAAAGAATGTATATATTTTTCCAAAACTACTAAACTAGTATTTCCTTTTGGATGTGATTCCTTTAATCTTATGATAATCTAATAAAGTAGCCACTGACTCCGGGAAATTATATTCGGGATCACTATAGTTGGTATTATAGTAAGTTTAGTAGAAACCTTAGGAATTAGATTTAGAAAAAAATGGATAAGGGAACATAAAACTATGATATACTTTGAGGATACATATATAAAAACATCCTAATGTTTTCGTAAAGAAGTTATTATGTGGGTTTCCCTCTAAAATACACAACTTTATATATTTTAAAGATAGAGGTGGTTCTGGAACATATGTACTTAAGGGTAATAACTCTAAAAGTAGCCTATAGGGATTGAATGGATCGTCATGTGGTTCATGAAAATAGACTTTTCTGTTAACTTGGTTTTACACTCCCAGGGGATATTCTTATTATAATTCAAATTTTAATTACAAACCATTATAAAGGATTTGAAAATAAATATATCCCCACAGAAACCATGTTTATGGTTATGAGATTATCTATGTATAAATGTTTCAAGTAGTTTTTGGATTATACATTATGTTTTATAATGATATGATCTAATCTAGTTAATACCATCATTTGAAAAAGGATCCTATCAGAATAAATGAGAACCACATTAATAATCATAATCCAAAGAGTAAGAGTGATTATTTTATTAATGGGATTAATCCATCCTTTCGAATGGAACTAATCTTCAAAACACTGTCATTATATGAGAACATAGTATCATGTACTAACAAGAAATAGAAAGAGTTATCTAAGTATTATTGATTCTAAAAGATAAAATAAAATAACAATACAATAGAGAAAAATATGGATAAAGGTAAGAAGGGAAATAAATATTTTCCCACATGTGATTATTGTGGAAAGAATCACCCATATAATTGCATAAAGGATGTTTAGAGAGAAACTCCACTATTATTGTGATTTAAAGGGTAAGAAATTTTTTTCCAATGTTCAATGATTCAATTGTGGGGAGATTTAGAACTATAAAAATTAATGAAATTAATGTCAATGTAATATACCTTAGAAGAAGATAATGGATGATGTTCAATATTACACTATTATCACAGATAAAGTAGAATGATTAATGTTCTCTTTTTATACAAGAATTATATAATTTGAGTATTTTACTAATAATATCTTGGTTATAATAATTATGAAATGTATTCTCATTTTACTACCTTTATTCTTCATTATGTATTTGAAATCACATGTTTAATGATAGTGATAAATAATAAAAATGATTCATTAGAAAGCTAAACTTCTTGAAAAACACATGATTGGGAGGAATATAAACCTTAATATATCCTGGATGTTGAGAAAATGTTTCTGGGGTAAATAGATTATTGATATGGATAAATTAATTTGGATATTAAAAAATACCTTAGAATTTATTAATGATTTTCTTTCAAAGTGGTATATCCTATCATTGACGGAGTTATCTAAATTTTTGAATTTAAGAAATATATCCATAATCTGTGTTTTATTTAAGGAATAAAGAATAATGCATGTTTTTAATATGGTTTTAAGGTAACTGAGGTTATTAAAATGTTTCAAGAGAATATATGATGAAGTTAATCACCTATTTGGTATGTGATGACTTAGATATACTTCATGTTATTTGGGGGATTAATAATAAGTTCATTTTAGAAATTTAGTGACCTTATTTTAGTTTTTTTATCTTAATATTTTAGAAGGGTCATAAGGTTTACCATTTATGTAATGGTTTAAGTTTAAATTTAAATGATTATTTAGAGATTAAGGTATAACTTTACCATATGAAGATTTATAAATATTGGATAACTTTTACTAACCAGTTTTTATAATAAAATTTAAATATTATAGTAATGACATATAATCTTATTATGAATATTATGAACCTTTAATATTAATTTTTTGTTATTCAAGTATAAAAAACATTTTTGGGTATTCATTTCGTATAGAAAGATATGAATTGGAAATTAATCTAAGCACAGAAAAAGATAAAATTCTTCCAATGAAATAGAAAGTTATCAGGTAAGTACATTTTTATATGTTCTAAATCTCGATGGAAAAGGAAGTCCTTAACATTAAGAAAAGTATATTGATATAAAATGATTCCCTTTTATCATAATTTTTAATAATATAAATAAACTTTTTATCAATTTGTTAGTGTATAGTTTTTTGGTCATTAACAACCTCAAGATCACCCACTTTCTTGTGATCAATTATCTCAAACAATCACAATAATTATTTACACTTTTCTTCTATGTTTATATATTGACATCCCACCCATCTTATCCTACTTGGAAACCTAGTTATATAATTATTCAAGATGAACTTTATACTTAACTTTCTATCATATAATTTGGATGTTTTATTAACCATTCTTACCTTATGGTATTTCAAGAAGGGTATTTTAAAATTACAAACTCTCGATTACCAAGATCAGGAAGAACTTACAATGATGAAATTTATTTAAAGGGAACCGAATGTAACACCCTGAGATTATAAAATATTAACATCATATTTGATATCATTAATTAAAGTAAACACCATGAGTAGAATGTAATATAACATCCCAATACTTTACAATATTTTTATTTTTAAATAAATGTAATCTATTCGATAGCTTGCAACGCTTACAATGTCGGGTTTGAATGAAATGTAATACTTTATTAAAATTTTATTATTTAAAAATGATAATTATAACCTAGCCTTTGGGTTAGAGTATATGAATATTAATAATTAAATTATAAAAAATATTATTATATATTTATTAGAAATAGAATAACGATCATTTAAAATAAAAATAAATGGTTTCGGAAAAACAATATTTTTTCTAAAAGACGGTTTAGTCTCGCTTTACGCACATAAATTAAAATAAATTTTTAAAAATTAAAGAAAATTTATTTGATAAAATTAAATTTGTTTTTAAAATTATAATATCAAAATTATCACAGGTTAAATGTTTTTTATTTTTTAAAAATGTTTAATTTTTCAATGAATAGTGGAAATACTGAATTTTAATTGAAAACTTCCATTTATTTTAAATTATTTATAATTTGATTTTTATTTTAAATTAATTTTAAAGTAAAATTAGTTCCATTATATATAAATTAATTCAATTTTGATAATTTTCATCAATTTCTTATTGAATTTTTATATAAAAAATTTGAAAACTTTTGAACATTTTCTTTTTGAAAACTCGCTTTCTCGTCACATCTGTGGGATTAATTTTAAATTAATTTTTTCCACTTATATGAATTGAAAATGGAAAATTTTATTACATATTTTTAATAAAAATTATTTATATTATATAATAATTTCTACATAATATTTTACCAAAATTAATAGTGAAAATAGTAAAAATTATTTACTGTGGTTATGGTAAAAATGGATTTTAGATGGGTTAAACTAAAACGAAAAAAGTTAAAATGTCTTAAAAAATTATATAAACTATATTGGATAGAAATATTTTGATCTTATAATTTATAAGGCTATATAATACTCTATTTTGGACCCTTTTTCACATAAAACATGGGTAAACATTTTTATTTTCAAAAATTACAAGTGTGTCACTCACCTCACTTATAAAAGGTTACCCCCTCTCCTCTCTTATTCACACTATAAAACTATTTTTTTCTTATCTATTACCTATAAAAATCCCTTACCAACATCCTTAGTATCATCCAATAAGCCTTATATTAGTCAAAAATACAACCTTGGGAGGCATTTGGTTCAAACCTAAAGAGATTACCCAAGGAAAAGGTAACATTTTTTATTGAGAATATTTATTTTATTTCATAATACACATATTTCAATTGTTATTAAAAACATTTAATATAATAAACTGAGTATATTCAATATAATTATATTTTTCTATGTTATAATAACTACCTACAAACATCCCCACTTCCATTAAATGGGTTATGAAATCATTATTTGTGTGTACGGTGGACTTCTGCCTCACGAATAGATGTCGTAATTTCTTCCATTACCACCTCTCATTATTAATGGTGTGGTAAAATAATTTTTGGGATGAATCAAAACACCCTAAGGTGATGAGTTCTACCATAGTGATATTAGGGCTCACAAGTACTATAAAGACCTTCCTATAAGTCTATGATTCCTCTAGATTGTGGGTTAGAGACCTTATGAATATCCACCTCTAGAATGGTCAAATAGGGAGATCCCTTCTCCTTTATAATTTTCATTAATGGTCTTCGTAAACTTGATGTTATCAAGACATGAATTGTGACTTATGGGTTGAGGTTCATAAAATACGACATAAGCACCATGTACTCTAGTTGACTAGGGTCGGGATCTTATAATCCTTTGATAAGGAATGATGATATGTGATGGTCTGTACACTTTAACATCATGTAGAGGGGGTGTATTTTTCATGTAGTTAAACATCATGGGACAAGGATGTTTACCTTTTAGTTTAATTTCATGCATTAAGAACATAATATTGTTCTAGGAATAGTTCTATCACATATGAATGGGGTTAATCCTTATCATTTTATGTGTTACAGATGAACCCCTAATTGAATAACCAAGCATCACTACATATTCTATAATGCTATGAATCATTCCATTTGTATATCTTATATGGAAGTTACCTACATAAATCTGACCCATGCATAGGGATGAGCATTTTTATCTTGCATATAGTCCTAAGATTTAAGATCTAAGCATCAATATGTACCCTATGGTAATAGGAATCATACAAAAATTAGTTCATAAATGGAAAAATCACTAATAAGTTCTGACTTATAAGTAAAAGGGTGAATTTTTCTAGTTGATGTTGTTGTTGGACTGAGGATTGGAAATATGGGTGTCACTACATATCTTGTGATGTCAAAAATCAATCCACATGTGGTTCATGAATATGATACTCTTCACATTGGTCTTACCCATATGTTGTGGGTGGGTATTGTTCCTTTTGATGTTTTCTCTAGACCCAAGATTATAGATGTGGGTGTTACTGCATATCCTGTGATGGTAGGAATCAAGCCACGAATTGTTCTTGAATGGGAAACACTCCATGTAGGTCTAACCCATTTCGAGGGGCACTTTTCCTGTTGATGTTGTTTCTAGATCTATGATTATATATATTTATGTCACTACATATCCTATGATGGTAGGAATTGTGAAAGACATAGTTCTTTAACAAGAAACTCTCGAGGTAGTTTTGACACATATGTAGAGGGGGGAATTATTCCCATTGATGTTGCAGTTGGACCAAGGATTTGATATATGTGTGTCATTACATATCATGTGATGGAAGGAATCAAGCTACACATAGTATTTTAATGGGAAACTCTCTACGTAGGTCTGACCCATACACAGAGGAGGTAATTATTCCCATTGATGTTGTAGATAGACCTAGGATTAGAGATCTGATTCTCACTATATAACCTGTGATGAAAATAATCATGCCACACATAGTTATTTATTAAGAACCTCTACACATACGTCTCACCCATACATAGAGGGTGAATTTTCCCGTTTATTATTTCGGATAGACAGAGGATTAGAGATCTTGGTGTAATTATGTATCTTGTTATAGAAAGAATAAATCCTTAAGTATTTCTTGAATAGAGGTGTTCTATTAGACCAATACCAAGTATAGTGGTTTTTTTGGGTGATTTCCATAGTAATGAAAAGTTTTATGTCATGCAAGAGACAAAAACCATGCAGTTTGTTGTCATGCGGTAAGGACTTATGGTGTGACTTTTAAGGTCTTGCATTCGGGAACAAGTTAACCCTGATACGAACTAATATGTCTCAATAATAAAGGTAATACATTACCAAAATTCATAATATCACATGATCTATACTCAGTGTAAGAAACAAGTAATATAAAAGGATTCTTTCACCACATTGAAGAAATTAAAAGAAAGGACATGGGAATTTTGTATCATTTAGTGGTTCGTCCAGTGTATAGGATCTAAGGATCTATACATATCTTATTGGAATGAGAATAAATCCATATGTAGTTCTGGGAAACCATGTATTTTAACATATTGAAGAAATGAAAATGGTTACCTAACTAGAAAAATAAGGCATGAAGCCCCATAAATGTTATCCAGTCATATGGGAAATCAACTAATGAAAGCCTTCCCATGTTTGTGACATGTGGATCCATGAACTAGTCTCCCAATGCATCCTGTGTTTGGTACATAGTGTAAGACTATGTTTTAGCATCACATGTTGAATATGTTATTGTCTAGTTTAATTCCTTCTGACTAGGATAATATGGGTCATGCATTTTAGGTTCGTGTGATAAGGACCTCTTCGTATAGTTTAGAATCATGTGAAAAGTAATAATGGTGTATCATAGTTTTAGGTCATAAAATTAAGACCATGGATTATTTATAATTTAAGTTATTACTTATAGGAATCATTATATGAAGTTTAACATCATTTGGTAAGGATGTATCATGCAATTTAATGTCAAGAAATGAGGAAATATTGTGCAGTTTAACGTCATGTAACTAGGATGAATTTTGAATTTTAATTTCATGTGACTAAGAATAATTGTTTATTTTAATTCCATGAGACTAGGAATAATCGTGAATTTAACCATAATGATATATTCTTGGTGAAAATAGTTAATTTACTTTTTAATAAACCTTTAATTGGCAGGGGCGTAATGCATTCCCTACCAATTGTGTCCAATGAGAAAGCTTTATTGGATTAGACATTATGTATGATATAAGGTCCTTCCTATTTGGGTTCCAACTTTGGAAGTTTATTTCCTAGTATCATTAGGGTTTTTAGATGCAATACCAATTCTACTTGAAGTAATAATCATAGGAAAACATTTTTATTGAAGTCTCATGTGATCTGATTCTGATGGACTTTGAGGATGTTCAGTATGTGAAACATTTTCTCATCAATTCATTCCAACTCATCCATCCACTTTAAAAATTTATAGTTATCTGATATTTGTCCAAAAATATCTATTTGAGTCAACGTAAATTATAATTCTATAGTAAATACTACTTTAGTTACATACACCAATCAATATAGAGTGGTTTTTGTAGGAATTCACCCGGTGGTACGGTAGGCCCGTAAAGCATGAAGGAGAATGTATGGCTAGTAATTCTTGAACTTATTCACTATCATCAAGAATATATTAGTAAAATTCTTATTTAAGGCATATATTTTTAAATTTTTCACTATATAATTGAAGGATGGATGGTTGGATTCGATTTTTTACTCTTAATATAATCTCTTCAACTAGGTAGAACAAAAGATAGTGTCATTGTTTATCAATATCATACGAGGGTCTCCAGATCTAGTGGTGATATTTAAATTTACTAAGTTAATGATATTCTACATCTTGAGTTTATTGAGGGGTATTTACTTATCCCATTTGAAAAATAATTTGGTGGTAGTAATGATGTACTTAAAATTATTAGTTGTGGATAATGGATATGGCCACACAACATCCATTCCCAATATGGAAAATGGCCAGGAATATTTAACTCTATATAGAAAATTTGTGTGTTGATGGATCAAGATTGAATGAATCAAGAATGAATGAAATTTACTATTTAATTTTACACATCTTGGTAGAATTTTTTTAGTAGTAACCAAGCCTCTAAATTGGTGGGAAAGCATGGTTCCAGACCGATGAGTGACACATGAGCCTATAAGGACTTATTTCATGATATTTGGTATCTCTCTTTCTTCTAGGAATATGAGAAGGATCCCATCGATTCCTCGTTTTTAGAGAAATATTTTCCCATTTGGCCCTCCCAAAGGGTAAAGTTTTCTACTCAGTGTTAAGTATGTTTCCTTTCGACTTGATCTAACGGGAGGGTGCATTTTGTAGATAATAGATTATGGGCTCCATCCATCCAAGGTTGTATATCTATTTTTCATGATATAGGGATGTTTTTATTTGATTTAATTCCTCCATTTCATATTTGATGACTGGTGAGACCATCCATTGATACGTGATGTGTCAGACCATCTTATCCTAATCAGGATCGACAAGGACTATGGTTGCATTAGCTAGTTCATTGAAACGACCATGTTTGTGATCGAGGGACATGATGTAATGTGGTTCAAACAAAAAATATTCCATTATTCCTATGAAATAACCAGTTATAGAGGAAAAATCTTCCTTCTTGATAGTATATTCACTACTAATTTATTTGATCACTATCTCTTAATCCCCTTTAATGTGTAGGTTAGCTATCTACGACAGTAGGGCTAGTTCCAATATAGCATTTAGGGATTGGCATTCTACCTTATTATTAGTGAATCCTTCATATAGTGATAATGATTAAGGAAAATTTTCTTTTTCTAGGGAGACAAATAAAATCCATATACCAAACTGATTGAGCTTTAGTTTTACCATCCTCTTACTGATGAGAATTCATAAGGCACTATCAAAATAAATCTCACATGTCAAGGGATAATCATGGGCATAAAAAACATACTTTTCTAGGTTTTTAGTGTTTACTGGTTTGACTTCTAGGGTGGGATGTGTTGTAGAAAAAATCATTTAGGTCCTTCCCTTTAGATACCTTCTATAACATGAACTAGATGTTGTATTTTTGTATACTAACTACCCATCAGGACAAACTTCTATTCAACATACGGTGGAAAATATATACTTGAGTGTGTCATTATGGGAGACCAAGTGGACTTCATGGTCTTGTAAGTAATGCCTCATATTTTTCACTTCATAGATAAGTGTGAGGTTGTTCTTCTCAATATCATAATATTGGATCTCAGTACCTAGAATCGTTAGAATGTGGTAGTATAGACTATGTTCATTCCCTAAACCACTTTTCTATGCATTGAGAGAACCAAGTAATCATGTCATGTTAGTTGTGACATCCAGGACCTGAATGCCACCCAAAACGGTGCCTCAAGACCAGTTGTCCACATGGCCTCTAGCGCATCTACCCAAATGTCAGAGGATGCTGACTAGTAGTGGGGGCCTAGGTGAGTCAGTGGGGAGATTATTCCCTTCTTACCAGAGTATCACAAGAGATGTAAAAACATAGAGTAAATAGCGGAAGTGAATAATTAAGCAGTAAACTAAAAGTAAGACAAGATAGGAATACACATCAGTAACAATAAGTGTCTCATATACCAAATTACTCAGATGATACAAGTATTTCTAAATCATCCAAAATAGTTACATGGAAATACAATATAGTACAAGTATCCCAAAAGAACAAAAGACCAAAAATTCCCTGTAGCATTGCAAGCATCAGCTTGGTCCCATGCTCCCCTGCTCCAAATCCATAGTCAACAACTTGTAGTAGGGATCTTCCCCTTATCGTCACCTTTGACGATATAATATGTTCGGGTCCCAAAGGAGGCCCAAATAGGGTGTGATATAAACATCCCAGTTGGAAACCACCCAGGTCTATACAGTTCTAACAACAATTCTACCAAATTTCTAGAAAGTGTAAACAAGCATTAAATTAATGTCTGTATGCCAATGGAATAAGTCTACTATAATAATTAATATTGAATATCCCCTCAAGGATACCTAAAAATAGAGTCATCTCCTAACAAGGCAGTTATAACCAAGTAAACAAAAAGGTCACATGGTCACACCGTACATCCATCGGTATCAGGTAACCCACATACATGCTATATAAAGTAGTCAAGTGTTCCACAACCATGTCGAGTAGAGAATTCAAATATCCTAGTACCATGATCTATAGTGAAGAGTATAATCCCACGACTACGTCATATAGTGAAGATCGTGACTCAAGGGTCAGATCCAAGGTGTTAGTAAACCAAGGCATCAATGTAATAATTATAGACCACAGAGGTCCAGATCTAATGATATTGTCTAAGGAATCCCATAGAGTCTCATGGGCCTCCTAGGTGGAAACTCGGTTAGGCACTAGTCGGGGTCCTAGGATCATGGAAATAGAAAGTACTACATGTGCCAAATAAAGTTGGATCCATGGGGTATCAAGGCCCAAGGCATCGCATGGAATTAATACCCAAGGTGTAGATTCAACCCAAGGTTTCCACTACCACGTTCCAAATCCATTCATCCAAACATTCAATTTAAACAACATTTCATGATATTATACCCACTTACATCAACCGGCAGAAATCCATGAGTATAACCACTCATGAAAACCATTTATCAATACAAGCATATGGGTATATCCAACCTTATAAATCATTTAACATTCCAAAATATCAAAATAGACAGGGAATAACATGAAATTCATTGATCAAGGTGTCAGTACAACTCCTAAGTAAGCTATTAAAGCTCTCAAGGAATTAACGGGCTTCCTCTAACTAGGAAAGCACAAGAACACACCCTATGGGTGGTTTAAACAGATATAGACCGGATATTTCCTTAAGAAACACCCCTTGGGTGACCCTGAATCATGTAATAGGTGCCAACGCCCCTAAATGAAACCTATATGCATCCTCATTATGTCTGACCAAGCATATGACAAGTAACTCGCTAAAAAATGAGACCTCTTCGGAAAGTATGATGGGTGGAGAAAAGGACAAACACCCGAAAACCCATAAAAAGATGAAAGAAAGTATATAATACCAACCTCACCTTGGTAGTAGATAGCTCATCAGTGTATCAAGTCCTGATTCACCCTAGATTGGAAAAAACATGAAGAATGGAAGAAGAACATGATATTAGGGAATATGATTCTAAATACAAATAGAATAGTTGTTGTTTTGGAGAATCAATAATGACAAAAAAGTAAATAAGTAATTACCAATGCTGTCTAAACAAGACAAACCACACCCGAATCGGAGTCTGTATGGATTTAATATCTGAAAAACTTGGTTAAAGTGGTTTTGGGTCTCAAACATGGAGGAATAGCTTATGTCTTTCAAAATATTATGCTACTTCCTCTTTTATTAAAAAACCCCACAGGGCAAGTACACGACATGTACCTCAAGTACACAGTGTGTACTTCCATGTTTTTTTTCTGGACCAGATAGGCTACATGTCATGATGGGAAAGTACACAATGTGTACTAGAAGTACACTATGTGTAGGCCAAGTACAAGGCGTATACCTAGACAGTAGCTAGATTTTATCCTATTTTTCCCTTCTTTCCCAAAAAACAACCCAACCATACCACATCCCTATATTAGGTTCTAATAAAAAAAAAGTAAAAAACATTAACCCAAAAAGAGAGGTTCGTACCTCAAGAAAAACTCGAGATCTTATAATCTTCCCCTCTTATAGAAATTCTCCACAGAATTTCTCTCTAAAGGGTGGTCATGATTCGTCTGAAAACAACTCCGACCACATAGTACGTATGTCAACCTCCATCTCCCACCTCTCATCCTATTAATGGACTTTCTTCTACAGCACCCATACTAGAGTAACTGACTGGACTTGTAGAACCTCTATTCTACTATCAACTACTTGAATTGGAAGCTCCTCAAAGGATGCATCAACCTAAAGCTCAACCTCCTCAGGCTAGAAAATGTGAGACGGTTCTGTGTGATAGAGGAGTAGTTGCGATACATGGAAGACATAACACATGGCTTGGTACCTCTAAGGTAACTATAACTGATAGGAAACCGACCCGACTCTCTCTATAATCTCAAACAACCCAACATATCTCAATGAAAGTTTACCCTCTCTGCTGATCCGCCTGTGTCCCAACCTTGGTGAAACACACAAGAAAACCTGATCCCCAACCTTGAACTCTAAAGTTTGTCTATGAAGATCAACATATTATTTCTGGGGATATTGTGTAGTATCAATATGCTTATGAATCACATGGACCTTCTCAAAAGTCTCTTACATGAAACGCGGTCCCAGTAAAGCTGCTTCTTCTTCCTCTAACCAACATAACGGTGAATAGAATGACCTACCGTATATATCCTCATAATATTCCATCTATATCGTCTTCTGATAACTATTATTGTAGGTGAACTCATCCAGGGGAATGTTCCTCTCCCAAGAGCCCCCAAAATCTAGGACGCATGCTCGAAGTATTTTCTCTAGCACCTTCATCGTACGCTCTGATTGGCTATCAGTCTGAGGGTGGTATGTTGTGCTCAGAAGCACCTGTGTACCCAGTGCCTGCTGAAAACTCTTCAAAAAATGAGATGTAAATTGGGTGTTCATATCTAAAACCATAGTGCGTGGGACCCCAAGAAGTCATACCCCTCCTCAGATGTTCAACTTTCCAAGAACATAAACACTGAAGGTATCCTTGATCGGAAAGAAATGTGATACCTTCATAAGCCTGTCAATGACAACCCACACAACGTTATTACCTAGAGGAGTCCTCGGCAAACCCGTCAGGAAATTTATTACGACATCATCTCATTTCCACTTAAGAGTAGGTAACTTCTGTAAAATCATATCTAGTCATTGATGTTATGCCATCACCTGTTGATAGGTGGAACACCTCATAAAAAAAATAGCTACCGCTCTCTTTATTTCTGGCCACCGGTGTTGGAGTCGCAAGTCATGGTACATCTGGGTGACCCCAAGATGCACTTCCCAAGCTGAAGCATGAAACTCCTACATCAGATCCTCACGTACATCTCTTGGAACCCAAACACATCCATGGATATGAAGGATCTCATCATCGCCTACCGTCCAACTTGGAGGAGGTTCCTCACCTACCACACCTTCCCATAGAACTAGGCCTTATGAATCTGATAGGTTACTCATCCTAACTCTATCCAGTAGGGTAGACGTAACAATAATGATGAAAGAAAATTTTGCCCCTGTTTATCATGCACCTCTAGATGCATCTCAGAAATCAATGTCGTAAGCTACCACTCACGACTGGCCAACTACACTGCCTGTATTCAAGTCCGCCTCTTTAGTGCATTGGTCACTGCATTACCCCTATGATTCATGTAGTCAAACTCAATGTTAAAGGACTTTAGGTACTCCACCCACCTTCGCTGCCTCAAATTCAGATCACACTGCGTAAAGATATACTTGAGGCTTTTGTGGTCTGTGTACACCACAAAATGATCTCCCAATAAATAGTGCCTCTAATAGAATAATGCATGAACAACTGCAACTAACTGAAGATCATGCATAGGATAGTTATTATCATGAGGCCTCAACTACCATGACTCGTATGCCACGACTCAATCTCCATGTATCATCAATGCCCCCAGTCTAATACCTAAAGCATCACAGTACACCGTGTACCTCTTTCATTGCTCTGGAAGTATCAGTACTGGAGATGATGTCAACCTCCCTTTCATCTCTTGAAATATTGTCTCACAAGATTCAGACCACACAAACATCACACCCTTATTTTTCAAACCCATAAACAGTGCTACTAAGAATGAGAATTCATGTATAAAATGCTTGTAGTAGCCATCTATCCCCAATAAACTCTGTATGTCAAAACAAATTTGGGCAGTTTCTTGGAAACTACAGCTCTCACCATCTCTAGGTCTACTAAAATTTCTATCTCTGAGATAATGTGACCCAAGAAGTGAATCTGATCCATCCAAAAGTGTCACTTTATGATATTAACATATAACTGATGCTCTCTCAGTTTATTAAAATGATCTTGATATGGTTTTCATGTTCATGTCGATTGTGACAATACACCAATATATCGTCTAGAAAACCCACCATAAAAGAATCCAAGTAAGGATTGAACACTCAGTTCATCGAATCCATGAAAACAGCTAGCGTGCTCATGAGACCGAATAGCCTAACAAGATACTCGTATAACCCATACCTGCTTTGAATAGTTGTATGAGGTATTTCTGCAGTTCAAACATGCACCTGGTGATATCCTGACCTCAAGTCGATCTTCAAGAACACTCGAGATCCTCAAAGCTGATCAAATAGGTCATATATATGTGGAAAAGGATATAGGTTTTTAACCGACAGCTGGTTTAATTTTCGATAATCCATGCATAGCCTAAGAGTACCATCTTCCCTTTTCATAAAAAGGATAAAAAAACCCCACAAAGAAGTATTGGGTTTGATAAACCCCTTTGCCTAAAAATCCTTTAACTGCCTCTTGAGCTCCTGTAACACTGTCATGGCCATCTGGTAAGGAGGAATGGATACCGACATAGCTCCTAGAACAATCTTGATGGAGCAATCCACCTCTGTATAAAGAGGTAAACCAGAAAAGTCAGCAGAAAAGACATCCCGGAAGAGCTCAACCACTGGAGGAAAGTCTACCTGAATCACTCCCTTATCATCCATAAACAAACTAGCAATCTGGTCAGTCATCCTGCCCAGACCATGATTCTTTGGTCTAGCTCTGCTCTCCTGGACATCCCATTCACCCTTGTTAATAAACACTTCACCCTTTAGTGATATGAAATTCACCTTCGAGCGATATCAGTAAACGAACACTCGATAAGACACAAGTTATTCCATTCGGAGAATGACATCAAAGCCTTTAATTTTAAAGACATAAATATACCAAATGAAGTGACACCCTCCGACCTCAAGGGTATACTCCATACACTTGCGCACATCACCGTTCTAACTCCCAACAGTATTTCTAGCATGAAAACACCCTCATAAAGAAAAACCACATGCCCTAGTATTTTTACCGCTCTTGCAGAGATAAAATTATGAGAGAAACCTATATCAAAAAGAGAAGATGAAATAGTAGATGCTACTAAGATCGTACCTCTCAGTGTAGATGGTCGGAATCCTACTCTTTTTGGGTTTGTTGCACTACATATGTCTGACAGGCACCACAGCCTTGTGACCCTACCTAGCTACCCTGAGCAGGTCCACCCTCATGTCTCTAAGAACCTGGTGTCTGACTACCATTGATGTAAAGACCCAGAATTTCCAAGTACTTTTTTTAATTAAATGGGAATTTTATGAGTCCGCAAAAATTGATGGTGTGTGATTCCAAGGCCCAAAATGAAATTCTGAACTTTTTTTCGGGTACGTTTAGTAAATGTGTGTGTGGGTTTTTCTAACTTTTCAACCGGTGCTCAGAATTGAAATTCGAGAGCACCGTTGAACTCGCAATGCTGGTATTCACTTAAAGAGACTTTCACCTCGACGACAGTTGGTTGAGGGTGGAAAATGTTTTTTGGTTTTTTCATGAAAGAATAGAATAAAAATAAAATTGTACAACATTTTATTATTATTTTATTTCTAAAAAACCTCCATGTGGAAGTTGGGAAGTGGGGACCGCCAGACCTTAACCTCCCATTAGAGGTTATGGTGGTGGGGACCACCCGAGCATAACCTTCCATGAGAGGTTATGGTTGTGGGGACCACCCGAGGTCTAAACCTCTTCAACTCCCTCATTAATATGGAGGAGACTCTTGATATTCCCCCACATTAATTGTGCCAACCCTCCTTAATTAATTGTGCCAACCCTTGGTATCCTTCCATTTGAATTTTATGCCAACGCAACCCATTTATTATTTCCAATTAATTAAGCCAACTTTGATTGCCAACAAATTAAATAGATAAACATATTTTATTTTGTTGGATATTAATTTGTTGTCAAATTATTGGCAAGGTAGGATTGGGAGAACTTGGGAGAAAGCTCTCCAATGAAGAATGCTCTTCCAACAAAGAACGCCGACCTCCTTCAACCTTCTTCGTCGGGACTTCTTCCGACATGGTAAGTCCTCATCTACAGAGAATCGACGACCATACTACGTTCTTGCGCCAACTTCATCAAGATAATGAGGTAGGGGTTTATTTATTATCACTTCCCTTGTTCTCCCCTTATAATTATTTTGCAAGATTTGGGAATAGAGATTGACGAGGGTTGTGGGAAATGATGTTTTAAAATATCTTCCATGCACGTTCATGCTTCGTCCTTTGTGAACCACTTGATATCACTCTAAACGCTGATGGTGTGGGACAAAAAAACATGGCCCGACCCCTCCGACCTTCTACTTTGGTGTACTCTTCAAAATGGAGGAAGGTGACGAAGGCGATGAAGGTGATGAAGGAAACGGTGCTGCCACCCACTGCCTCCATGACCCGTGCCGCCCCCACGGTGTTTCGGTCTCCCGGCCGAACCAACCACATGACCTGGCTTTGCACCACGGATGAGCCACCTACAGCCCTCTGCCTTCGCGGCCAAATCGGCCGCACACCCCGGCTTTGCGCCCCGGTCGGGCCTCCTCGTGGTGCTTTGGCCTCCCGGATGAACCGGCCCCGAGCCCCAGCAAAACCGCCCACCGACCCACCGAGCCTGCATGGCTTGCACCACCTGCCGGTCCTCTGAGCCACCTTGGCTCGTGCTGCCCATCGGCCCTCCGAACCGCCCCGTCTGAGCCACCCTAGGGCCTTGCACCCTCACGGCCACTCGCGGCCCACAGCGGCCCCTCGCGGACTGTCGGGCCAGACCTAGCAGCCCAGACCAACCCAACGGGACAGGCCACACATTGGGTTATTCCAGACCTAATGGGTCGGGCCGGCTCAACCCGAAATGGGTCGGTCCAGGCCGGGTCGGGCCAGGTCGGACTGGACCTAGGCCCACTACAACCCATTTAGTTCTTTTGGCTATAACTTTGGCACCAAACGTCCGTTTGACGAACCATCAGCGGCACTAGAAATCTTGGAGTGAGAAGGTCCCTTTGAGTGATACCCCACTGGGTTTTGGATTGAAATGAGGAAGGGTCAGTTTGGATCAGGCATGAATCCAACAGGGCCCCTTGGACTAAAAGGCTAATAACTGACAGACTGGGCGTCTAATTGACGGGTTGTCTATTGCTTTGAGTCCCTTTTGAAGTGGAAAACCTTTGAGATACTTCTTCATGGGACTTCGTGGTAGTTGGAGTATCGACCAATAGCTTGTGGAGCGAATCCTTCTAGAGACGAGCGAGCATTGTGTAGAGACCTAGTGGCTAGTTGAGACTTGACGACTGCTGACCGTTTCAACTTAGAGTGACTCGACTAGCCCAGTGGGGAGCACCTTGGTGACGCGGTAGAACCATGGTGGGGAGTGCCTTGGTGATGTGGCAGACCCACGTTACTTTATAGGAGGAGTACCTAAGCAGGCTATGAGGGGGAGTGCCTTTGTGTGACGTGGAAGACCCACGGTACTTGATAGGAGGAGTACCTCAGCAGTCCAAGGTTAGTGGGAAGCGCCTCTGTGTGATGTGGCAGGCCCACTGTACTTGATAGATGAGGAGTTCTCCAGTAGTCGAGGTGTTCAATGTTGTTCTTGGAAATGATACTTAATACTACCCCAAGAATAAATCCTGGTGTGAGCTGAGTCATAACCTCTATGTTTTCCTCATGATTGATATGGATTACTTGATAACTTAGGTATATGTATGGGAATATACCTAAGTAATGTTATTTGTTGATTTCATACTTTTTGTTTTATCGTTGATGGTTTTTGTGAGACCTAGAGGGTCTTGGGGTCTCTACTGAGTATCTTTATACTCACCCCAGCACGGGCTATGCATGCACCTTTTTGTGTTGGATGTAGATGACGGACAACATTGACTGAGGCTGAGAGTGCCAGGACTAGACGGTACTTGGAGGTGGACCATATGGCGTGTCGGTACACAAAGGAGACGGGTGGACGTGGAGTGCTGAGGAGGCGATCGGTACCTACCCTTTAGATTCGAACCTCAGAGGATGACCCAGCAGCTGACTTTCCCTTTTCTTCAGTTTTATTGTATCACAGTTGTACTTGTACTTTCCAGTTGGTCTTGTATTCTGGCCCATTTTACTTACTGCACTCACTCTGTTTACAGTTCAGTTTATTTGTGATCCTATCTTTTTGTGTGCTTGGTTACGTGTGCTTACAGGTTAAAAAGGCAATGCCTTCCCATTTTTAGGGAATAAACCTTTAGTTCTAGTCGCCAGCCCCTGGCCTATGGAAGGAGGGCTTGGGGTAGTCACGACACGGGCCTCGGGGGATGGGTTTTGACAAATTGTTATCAGAGGTGTCAATTCTACCGCAGAACTAGTACTCTGAACTTTTATATTAAGTAATACTGTTAAGGTTAATGAGTTCGGTTTTCAGTTCAAGGAGTCCAATGTTGTTGCGGCGGCCGACGTATCCATACACTAGGACCCTAACTTCTGATTTCCGACTCAGTGCATGAAAACACTGAATGTGTGTGTGTTATCAAAAGTTTTCTGTGTGATCTTTTGAGTCTGCTCATCAGGTATAACTTTCATCTCACCAGGTATATCTTTTTTGACCATAGAGCACCTGTTTCTTTTCAGGATGCCTCCACGTAGACAACCGGCTAGAGTTCTGAGTTTTTTACGCACTGATAGCCCACCGAGCAACGAGGCCTCGGTGCAGGGCCCTTTTCTAGTAGAGACACTAGTGGAGGCACCAGTGATACCACTCCCCATTGGGCCACCAATGCCACCAGCCCTAACAGAAGATGGTGCATGCCGCTTGAGTGGGTTTCATGAGATCCAACACCAGAGGCCACCAAGGTTTTGGGGAGAGATGGACCCACAGGCGGCTGAGGATTGGCTGGAGGCTGTGGTGAGAGTTTTATGACTGGTACGGACACCAGTAGACCTCATAGTGATCCTTGCCGCCAGCCTTCTATATGAAGTAGTAGGCAGATGGTGGATCTTGATGCTCCAGGTTCACAATGAGGTGACTCTTCTCTCGGCAGACTTCGAGAGCCTGTTTCAGCCAGAGTTTGTCCCAGTGACTCTACACACAGTGTGCATTCAAGAGCTACTTCATTTGTAGAAGGGCAACATGACTGTAGCTCAATACTCAGCATGGTTCACTGACCTCTCAGACAACTCCACATATATGGTGTGGGACCCTTTCTTCAGGGCTTGAACCTTTGATAAGGGGCTCAGGTGTTAGATCATGCCTTTGGTGATCTCACTCAGCATCTTGGCGTAGGAGGGGATGTTAGAGAGATCCCTCTTGGTGGAGATTTTCCTTGCTGAGGAGTCACCAGCAGCGAGATGCACTACCAGTCATCACGTAGCGAAGTTTTCTATATCTGGTAGCAGAAAAACGTCACAGAGATCCATGAGGACTTATCTTATAGTTGGATGACCACATAACTCAGGATCGGTTGTGCGGGGAACCTAAGATGGAGCCAGTCATGTACGGAGCGGGCAGTGTTACACATGCGGCGGGCAGGGTCACATGGCTCTTGATTTTCCGACCCGTTGTATGGATGATCATCAGACGGTTGAAGGACCACCCAAGCAGATACAGAGGTTCAATCGATGAGGTCCGCAGAGAGTAGGCGGATGTGGTAGGGGAGTCGGACGTGGAACTAGCAGTGGGTGACGATTCTATGTGTTACTACCACCACCACAAGAAGGTCCACCCCGACCGTAGGGAGCAGGTGGACATGGGAGAGCTCAGCTCCAGGTAGCTGAGGTCTACTATAACGACACTCTGGAGATGATCTGATGTACGATCTGTATCTACTTCACCTTAGCTGCAGCACTTATAGAAACATGTGACAGTCATTCTTTTATTTCCACTACCCTCGTTTGGATCTCGTAGATTCTAATGGAGCTGTTGGCTCGATCCTTATAGCTAGAGACTCCTACAAGAGTAGATTCAATGATTATGCACTGGTTCCGGTAGTGCGAGCTTACTATAGGAGGTGAAAACATCAGTTGGGATCTCTTAGTAGCGGCGTCGAGGCCTTACGACATCATCTTGGGTATGGACTGGTTATCTACATTCCAGGCTCATATAAACTGTATTAGTCGCAAAGTGCGGTGTGTCCACACGGATGGGACCAGGTTTACCTTCACTGGTGAGAAGGGAGCCTTTGCAGCACGGGATGGACTTACCCGAAGGAGAGTGCAGCCAATCACTCATCAGTTGGCTAGCCTTACCCTCAGAGTGGTTGATGTGGAGAGTCCAATCTATCCTGTAGTGTTGAACCGGTATGCGGATGTCTTCCCTGATGATGTTTTGGGTCTACCACCTCATAGATAGGTGGACTTTTACATTGACTTGTACCCCGGGACGACACTGATATCTACACCAGCATATTAGATGGATCCTACTGAGCTTCGTGAGTTGCGGGCATACCTAGAGGACTTTCATGGGAAGGGATTCATTTGGCCCAGTCTTTCTCCATAGTAATCACAGATTTTGTTCACCAAGAATGCAGATGGGAGTTTGAGACTTTTTTTCAACTATCAGCGCCTGAACCAGGTGACCAGGACGAACAAGTACCCAATCCTAAGGATTTACGACCTCTTTGATCAGCTAAAGGGAGCACGGTGGTTCTTGAAGATAGACCTCAGATCATGATATCACTAACCCAGAGCGTGAGACAAGGATATACAGAAGATGACCTTCAGGTGTCGGTACAACCATTAAGAGTTCTTGGTTATTCCATTAGGCATGACCAATGCTCCAGCAGTGTTCATGGGACTCATTAATAGGATCTTTCATCCATACCTTTATCTATTTGTTGTGGTCTTCCTCGATGACATTCTGATCTACTCAGCTACTGAAGAGGAGCATGCCTATCATTTATAGGTAGTACTAGACACACTCCGAGAGCACCAACTTTATGGTAAGCTCTCGAAGTTCCAGTTCTGGATCCAAGAGGTTCACTTCCTAGGGAATGTCATATTGGATGCTGGAGTTGCAGTGGATCAAGCGATGATTGAGGTGGTACTTGCTTGGGAGCCACCCAGAAGTGTGACGAAGGTACGGAGTTTCCTGGGTTTGGCCGGATATTACCGGAGGTTTGTGCCAGATTTCTCTAGAATTGTAGCACCACTATTAGCCTTGATGAAGAAGGGGAAACCCTTCATTTGGTCAGATATATGCCAGCAGAGTTTTTAGGAGTTGGGGAATAGGCTGACTAGTGCCCACATCTTGAGGCTACCAGAAGAGGTCGTAGGGTACTTAGTCTACTGTGACGCATTCGAGACCAGAATCGAATGTGTTCTAATGCAGAAGTGAGCAGTGATTGCATATGGTTCCTGACAGCTGACACAGCATAAGAAGAACTATGCTACCCATGACCTAGAGTTAGCAGCAGTGGTCTTAGACTTGAAGATTTGGCGACACTATCTGATGGGTGAGTGTTTTATAATGTACTCTGATCACAAGAGTCTCAGTTATATCTTCTCTCAGAAGTACCTGAACCTAAGACAGTGACGTTGGCCTGAGTTTCTCTAGGACTATGACTTCGAGATATTCTATACTCCTAGGAAGGGAAACATTGTTGCAGATGCACTCATCATGAGATCATGTATACAGCTACTAGGTGAGGTGACGGAGCAGCTGGCCGCTTTACAGATATCCTTTGTAGATAGAGAAGGAGTAGATTTTCTACAGTCTCTTATAGTCACTCCCCCACTTCTTCAGCGATTCATGGAGGCGCAATGTGGGGACGCTTACTATGAGGCACGATGTGCTCAGATATCCACAGGACATGCACCTGATTATTTTTCTGAAGGTGGGGAGCATGTCATCCTCTTCAGAGAGCATACCATGGTACCAGTGTCACTTCAGGAGTAAGTATTGAGGAAGTTCCACACATCCCATCTAGAGGTACATCCAAGAGTGGAGAAGATGTACCAGGATCCCCGACGATAGCACTGGTGGCTGGGAATGAAGAAAGTAGTAGCATAGTTTGTTTCTCAGTGCCTCACTTGTCAACAAGTGAAGGCAGAGAATCAGGTATCAGCAGGCTTGGTTCATCCTTTAGAGGACACAGAGTGGAAGTGGGATGGGATATACATGGACTTCATGAAAGGACTTCCACGTACATCCAGGGGACATGAATCAATTTGGGTGATCGTCAACCGACTCACCAAGTCGGCCCACTTCCTACCGATCAGAGAGCAGGGTTCGGTAGAGATCTTGGGACACCTTTATGTGCAGGAGATTGTGAAATTACATGGATTAACCTTGACAATTGTATCCAATCATGATGCACTTTTTACATCTCGACTATGGAATGGGTTACATGAGGCTTTCAGGACGCAGCTTCATTTTAGCAATGCCTTCCATCCTCAGACAGATGGTCAGACTGACCTGACCATTCAGACCCTCAAGGAAAAGTTGTGTGCTTGTGTCATTGACTTCGGTCGTAGTTGGGAGGATAAATTACCTTTGGTGTATTTTTCATACAACAAGAGTTATCACTCCACCATTGGGATGGCACCTTTTGAGGCGTTGTACGGGTGACCTTGTAGATCACCTTTGTGCTAGACTGACCCAGGGGAGTCAGCTCTAGTGGGACCAGAGATGGTATGGGCTACCACAGAGAAGGTGTATATCATCCAAGAGTGGATGAAGACTGCACAGAGAAGGAAGAAGTTGTATGTCGATATGAGACGAAGACCTCTGGAGTTCGAGGATGGAGACCATGTCTTTCTACGGGTCTCACCCCGACAAGGTCTACAGAGATTTGTCCGAGGCGGAAAGTTATCTCTGAGGTTCATCGGACCCTTTCTGGTCCTCAGCAGAGTTGGCGAGGTGGATTACCTCTTAGCTCTTCCACTTCAGTTGCACCGGGTGCATGACGTCTTCCACGTATCCCAACTAAGGATATACGTGCATGACCCTTCTCACATCATCGACCATGGTGAGCTTGACGTCGACGATGGGGAAACTTTTACAAAAGTTCCAGTAGATATTGAGGATCGACAGAAGCGGGTCCATCATGGATGGTCGATACCTCTTGTGCGCATTCGCTGGCAGCACGTGAACCTCCAGGAGAGCACGTGGGAGCGGGAGGCTCAGATGTGTGCTCTGTACCCCCACTTGTTTAACTAGTTATTACTTGTGCATTATGAGGATGTAAATCCCTAAGGTGGGGAGAATGTAAATACCCGTAATTTCCATGTATTTTTTTTAATTAAATGGAAATTTTACGAGTCCGCGAAAATTGACGGCGTGTGATTCTGAGGCCCGGAGTGCCTGGAATGAATTTTTGAACTTTTTTTTGGGTACGTTCAGTAAATGTGCGACTAGGTTTTTCTAACTTTTGAACTGTTTCTTGGAATTAAAATATGAGGGCACCGTTGAACTCATAGTGCTAGTAGTCTCTTAAAGATACTTTTACCTCGATGGTTGTTGGTCGAGGGTAGAAGTTAGTTTTTTGGGGTTTTTATGAAATAATAGAATAAAAATAAAATTGTACAACATTTCAGTTTTATTTTATTTGTTAAAAACCTTCATGTGGAAGTTGGGAAGTGGAGACCGCTAGACCTTAATCTCCCATGAGAGGTTATGGTGGTGGGGACCACCCGAGCATAAACACCCCTAAGAGGTTATGGTGGTGGGGACCACCCGAGGTCTAAACCTCTTCAAATCCCTCATTAATGTGGAGGAGCCTCTTAAGATTCCTCCACATTAACTATGCCAACCCTCATTAATTAATTGTGCCAACCCTTGGTATCCTCCAATTTGAATTTTATGCCAACACAACCCATTTATTGTTTCCAATTAATTCATCCAACTTTAATTGCCAACAAATTAAATAGATACACATATTTTATTTGGTTGAATATTCATTTGTTGGAAAATTATTGGCAAGGGAGGATTGGGAGAACTTGGTAGAAATCTCTCCAACGAAGAACACTCCGCCAATGAAGAACTCCGACCTCCTTCGACCTTCTTTGTCAGGACTTCTTCCAACGTGGGACTTCCTCATCTACGGCGAATCGATGACCATACTACCTTCTTGCACCAACGTCATCAAGAAAACGAAGTAGGGGTTTATTGATTACCACTTCCCATGTTCTCCCCTTATAATTCTTGTGTGGTATTTGAGTATAGAGATTGATGAGGGTTGTAGGAAATTATGTTTTAAAATATCTTCCATACATGTTCATGCTTTGTCCGTTGTGAACTGCTTGCTATCTCTCTAAACGGGAAGGGTGTGGGCCAAACAAACATGGCCCAACCCCTCCACCATTCTTCTTTGGATTACTCTTCGAAATGGAGGAAGGTGACGAAGAAGATAAAGGCGACGAAGGCAACGGTGCTGCCACCCATGGCCCCCTCGACCAGTGCTGCCCGCACGGAGTTCCGTTCTTCCAGATGAACTAGCTGTGCCCCCCAGCTCCGCACCCCGATTGAGACACATGCGGCACTCCGCCCTTGCGGACGAACCAGACGCACGCCCTGACTCTGTGCCCCGGCCAAGCCACCCCGTGGCACTCCAACCTCCCGGCTGAACCGGCCACACGCCCTAGCTGAACTACCTGCCAGCCCTCCGAGCTGCCCCAGCTCACACCGCCCGCCGGCCTTCCGAGCCTCCCCAGCTTGCTCCACCCATCAGCCCTCCAATCCACCCCGGCTCGCACCGCCCATCGGCCCTCCGAACCACCCCGACCGAGCTGCCCACAGCCTCGCGCCCTCGCGGCCACCCATGGACCTCCGTGGCCCCTCACAGCCTGTCGGGCCGGACCCAGCAGGACGGACCGACCCAATGGGCCAGGCTACACTGCGGGTCAGGCCAGAACTAACGAGTCAGATCGGACCCGGGCCCACTAGGACCCATTTACTTCTTTTGTCCATAAATTTGGCACCGGATGTTCGTTTGAAAAACCATCAGTGGAACTGGGAATCTTGGAGTGAGACAGTCCCTTTGATTGATACCCCACTGTGTTTTGGATTGAGATAAGGAATGGTCAGGTTGGATCGGGCACAAATCAAATCGGGCCCTCGGGAATAAAAGTCTAATAACTTATAAACCTGGCGTCCAATTGACACGCCATCTATTGCGTTGAGTACCTTTTGACGTGGAAGACCTTTGAGATAATTCTTCATGGGAATTAGTGGTAGTTGGAGTATTGACTAGTTGCTTGTGGAGCGGATCCTCCCGGAGATGAGTGATCATAGTGCGGAGACCTAGTGGCTGGCAGAGACCTGACAACTGCTGACCATTTCGACTTGGAGTGACTCAACTAGCCCAGTGGGGATTGCCTTGGGGACACGGCAGACCCACGGTGGGGAGCGCCTTGGTGATGCAGCAGACCCACGGTACTTGACAGGAGGAGTACCTCAGTAGGCAACGAGGGGGAGTGCCTCTGTGTGACGCGGAAGACCCACGGTGGGGAGTGCCTTTGTGTGATGTCGGAGACCCACAGTACTCAACAGTAGGAGTGCCTTAGTAGTCCAAGGTTAGTGGGATGTTCCTCTATGTGACGCGACAGGCTCACTGTAATTGATAGAGGAGGAGTTCTCCAGCAGCTGAGGTGTTCAACATTGTTCTTGGAAATGTTACTTGGTACTACCCCTAGAATAAATCCTGGTGTGAGATGAGTCAGAACCTCTTTGTTTTCCTCATGATTGATATGGATTACTTGATAACATAGGTATATGTATGGGCATATACCTAAGTAAGTTTATCTATTGATTTCATACTTTGTGTTTTATCCTTGTTGGTTTTTGTGAGACCTAGAGGGTCTCAAGGTCCCTACTGAGTATTGTTAAACTAACCCCTGCACGGGCTATGCCTGAACCTTGTTGTGTTGGATGTAAATGACGTACATAGGTGACTAAGTCTGAGAGTACCAGGACTGGACAGTACCTGGAGGTGGACCATACGGCCGGTCGATACGCAAAGGAGACGGGTGGACGTGGAGTGTTGAGGAGATGATCTGTACCTACCCTTTAGGCAGGAACCTCGAAGGATGACCCATCAGTTGACTTTTTTATTTCTTCAATTGTATTGTATCACAGTTGTACTTGTAATTTCTAGTTGGTCTTTTATTCTAGACCCGTTTACTTACTGTACTCACTCTGTTTACAGTTCAATTTACTTGTGATCCTATCTTGTTGTGTACTTGGTTATGTGTGCTTACAGGTTATAAAGTTAATGCCTTCCCAGTTTTAGAGAATACACCTTCGGTGCTAGTCTTCATCCCCTGGCCTATGGAAGGCAGGCTTGGGGTAGTCACGGCACGGGCCCCGATGGATGGGTCGTGATAATGGCCCTAACCACCACTACTCTAGACTGACTGGCATGCACTGCTTTAGCTCCCATCCTGACGGAGAGCTTAAAAACCTACTCTTCAACCCAATGTCAGAGTTGACCCCCTACCACTAAAATCTAGAGGGAAGTTCCTACAAAACCGCTAAATGTGCCCCATCCTACTGCAAGCTCAGCACTCGATCGGGTTACGGTCACACTGATTTTTCACATGGCCTCACCTACCACACTGATGACAATATACCAAGATACATGCACCCACATCCTGACTAGAACTCACATCACAGGAAGCCTCAAAATGGTGCTTCCTACATGAAGACGTAGATCCACTATGGGTGAGAAATATCACTCCCATATTATGTGCCCCTAGATTCCCCCAAGTTCCACATTGTAATCAGTTCTTGATTCATAATCTTAGTGATATAAGGAAACCTGAATACATATACCTAAGATTTGATAGCATGTTTGAGACCTTCCTCGATGCGCCTCACCCTAGACAGCTCATCAGTAAGATACATCGGTGAAAAATTTTGTATCTTGCTATAGCATGTCGAGTATTCCATAACTTTCATTGTTCCCTCCTCTAGATGGATGAACTCAGTATCCCACTCTGCTCGCAGAGTTTCGGGGTAAAATTGGTTGTAGAAGTAGGTTTGTAATTCATCTAAACCAATACTTTACATCCCATCAACCTGGTTCAAAACATCACACCCGCGCTTTTCCGCTCTACATAGAATATGAGTCTCAATCTTGACCCTCCACTTCATAGGCATCTCCAAATGATCAGAAATTACTAATGTGCTCTCTAGGCATAGCTCTTTAGCCTATGGACCACCATCCCTTAAAAATGTAGGAGGATGTTGTTGCTGGAACACCTGTGTCATCTCATCCATAGTCAAGGATGGATATAGTACTCTCAACAAAGTCTACATATAGCGGGAAAACCCCTCGCGGAACATTTCTTCAACACTTATGTAGGAAATGGTCTCAGGTTCCACAATTGGCATTATGGGAGGATCAACCGGTAGCATATGTCCCACTGTCTCCGAAGCACGGTCATCGCCTCCATCATGGTGTACCACTAGAGTTCATGGTGGTGGACTGTATCTAAAATGTCAAATGAACACCTCAGAAAAGAACAACATCAAATCACAAAGATTAAATCATAGGACAAGTCAAAACCCTCCTAGAAACCAATTCAAACCCACAACCTGCTCTTAAATGTAGGACTGTATAATGAATAACCATCAAACCACTAGAAACTATGCCTATTGCCCACTCAAATCCGAACTAAGTCAGGTTTTTATCCATTATTTTAAATTTCCATTTCCATTTCATGTTTATTTATTTAAAAAATTCCACAAAGGGTTTACCAATTTCTAAATCCATGTGGTCCCATAACACCTCATGAACCCAAAACATGGCTCCCATTCAAACCATAAAAATCAAGTTCATTTAAGCATTTTCATTTTACTAGTTTGGTATTTCCCAATTCATAAGGGCACATACTCTTTAAGAATTGAAAGAATATGTCACCCTATTACATATATTGCGCACAACTAACACAGCAATAGGCACATCTATCACAACACCTATCACAACAGCATGCAATATATAATGTATTCTAGATGGCATGGCATAATGCATGGAATGTGATTCTAAAATGTTTCTATATGATGCATGAGATGGAACACCCTCATCTTATCGTGTTGAAACTGAAATATAACCCATAATTGAATCAACAGTAATATCATAAATCATGTTTTTCTCCCACTAGTGAAATCAAATCAACTGTAATAGTCGAAATCCAGAAAATTGGAACTCCATTCCAGGCAATTTGGCTTTTCCCTGTATGCGGGGTAGCTACTCCTAGGCACAGTTTATTACCATACTCCATTTCCTTTCTATCCCTATATAATATCGCCAAACATTAATTCAAACCAGAAAAAACTCTTCTGCTACCAATTTGTAACATCCCGGACTCGGATGCCACCTGAGATGGTGCCCCGAGCCCAGTTGGCCACATGGCCTCAAGTGAAACTCCCCAAACGCCAGAGGCTTCTGATTAGCATTGACGGCCTAGATGAGTCAATGGGGAGCCTATTCCCTCATTACCAGAGTATCACAACGGAAGTCAAAACATACAGTAAATAGTGTAAGTGAATAATTAAGCAGTCAAATGAAAGTAAGACATGATAGGAATATATATCAATAACCAGAAGTGTATCATATAAAAAATGATGTAGATTATAGAAGTATCTAGAAAGAATACAAAATAAGTACATGGAAATACAATATATTACAAGTATCCCAAAAGAACAAAATATCAATTAGTTCTCATAGCATCGCAAGCCTCATCTTGGTCCCATGCTCCCCTAATCCAAAGACACAGTCAACAAACTATACTATGGTGTTTTCCCTTATCATCAGTTAGAACCATATATTCTGTTTGGGTCCTCGAGGAGGCCCAAACAGGGTGTAAGATAAACATCACAGTAGGAAACCACCCAGGTCTATACAGTTTAAAGAATAATTCCACCAAAGTGCTAGAAAGTGTAAACAAGCAGTAAAGTAAAGTGTGTATTCCCATGGCATAAGTCAACTATAATAAGTAATACTGAACCGCCCCTCAAGGCTACCTACAAAAGAGAGTCATCTCCTAACAAGGAAGTTATAACCAAGTGAACAAGCAAGTCACACAGTCACATCTTACATCCATCTGTATCTTGTAACTCACAACCAAATTGTATAAAAGAGTCAAGTGTTCCACAACCACACCATAGATTGAAGTCAAATATCCCAAGGACACATCGTATATTGAAGAGTATAATCCCATGGAAACACCTTATAGTGAAGAGAAGACATCAAGGTATCGATCCAAGGTGTCATCAGACAAAGGAATCCATGTAGTAATTCTAGACCATGGAGGGCTGGATCCAAGGATCTTTCCCAAGGAATCTTATTGAGTGTCATAGGCGTCCCTGGTGGAAACTTAGTTAGGAACTGGTTGGGGTCCTAGAATCATGGAAATAGTAAGTCCTACGTGATCCCAAGAAATCTGGATCCATGGGGTAGCAAGGCTCAAGGCATCCCACGGAATCAAGACCCAAGGGGTAGAGTAAACCCAAGGAATCCACTACCGTGTTCCAGATCCATTCATTCAAATATTCAATTTAAACATTCAATTTAAATAACATTCCATGTGAGTATACCCACTCACATCAACCTGCATAAGCCATGAGTATACCCACTCATGCAAACCATTTATCAAAACATGAACATGGGCCTAACCTCCCTTATAAATCATTTAACATGAAAAAAATATGAAAATATACAAGGAATAACATGGAATTTATTGATCAAAGAGGCAGTACATCTCAAAAAAAATATATTAAAATTATCAAGGCATTAACAGACTTCCTCTAACTAGGAAAGAACAAGAACACGTCCCTTGGGTGGTTTAAACAATCATAAACAAGTTATTTATTTAAGGTGCACCCCTTTGGTGACCTTGAATAATGTAACGGGTGCCAATGCACCTAAATAGAACCTACAGTCATCCTCACTAGGTCCAACTAGGCCTATAGAAAGAAAATCACTCAAAAATAAGGCTCCGTTGGAAATTTTGACCGGTGAAAAAAAGGTCAGACACTCGAAAAGCACTTGAAACTCCAAATGAAAGTATAGACCAACTACCTCGCCTTTCTAGTAGATATCTCATCCAGTATCAAGTCCTAATTTTCCTTGGTTTGGAAGAAATCTGAATAACAGGTAAAGAATGGGATATTAGGGTATATGAGCCTAAATCCAAATAGAACAGTCATTGTTCCAAAGAATCAACAATGACTAAAAGGAAATTATTACTTACCGATGTGATTCCAACAAGATAAACCACGCTCGAATCGGGGTCTGGATGACTTTGATATCTGAAAAACTAGGTTAGAGGGGTTTTGGGTCTCAAAAATGGAGGAATAGATTTTGTCCATCAAAATCTGAAGCTACTACCTCTTTTATAAAAAACCCAATGTGTAAGTACACATCGTGTACCTCAAGTACACGACATTTACTACCTTATATTTTTTTCTATACCAGACATAATACATGTCGTAACGGGCAGTACATGGCGTGTACTGGATGTACATAGTGTGTAGGCCAAGTACAAGGAGTGTACCTAGCCTATAGCCATTTTTAAGCCTATTTTTCCCATTCTTTCCCAAAAACAACCCTATCTTAGGGTCTATTCCAAAAAATAAGTAAACAACATTAATCCGAAAATAGAGATTTGTGCCACAAGAAAAACCTCGGATCTTACAATAGCCACATATAAGATGAGTATATTTCCTTCCACCATAGGCATTAATATCAGTGGGTGTAGAAAGTACTACTTTATATTATCAAATGATTCTTGAAAACCCTTATCCCATAGGTAAGTAACTCACTTTTTCATTAACCTGGTGAAGGCGATAGATTTTCTAGCCATATTAGCTATGAAATGCTAAATGTTAGAATGTTTTTCTTAGATCCCCCTCAATTATTTGAGATTCTATGGGGTTGAAATTTATAGGATTGGACTAGTCTCTTTTGGTTTGACCTCAATGCCATAGTGGTGTACCACAAAGCCATGTAATTTTTTTGATGTTAACTAGAAAGCGAACTTTAAAAGATTCATGTTTAAATTGTGCTTCCGTAACTTGATGAATATTTTCTGAATATCTATGAGGTGATCACATCACTATCAAGGATTGATTACTAGGGTATTGAAAAAAAAAAGTATTATATTCATCCTAATAAGGTCTTAAATATATGATTCATGGCGCATTGGTAGATATTTTTAGTGTTCTTTAATTCATATGAAATAACCTGATAGAAAAATATCACTTAAGGTACTTTGAAGGTAGTGACTTCCTCATCTTCAAGGGCCATATTTATTTGTTTATACCCTGAATTCCCATCCATAAATGAAAGCGATTGGAAACCATTAGTTACATCGATCAAAATTTATCTGATTGGTAATGGAAATTCATCCTATATGGCGTGTCGATTATGGTCTCGGAAATTGATGCATACCCATATTTACTCGTTCTTCTTCTTGATAGGGATTTTGTTAGTGATCCATTTTGGTTATTTCACTTTTCAAAAAAAGTTATATTTGATTAATTTTTTGACTTCTGATTCTACATTAGTAACATGGGAGGGGTGAATCCTATTTTCCGCATTCTTGAAACCATGACGGTTATCGAGTAAGACTAGATGGTTTGTGGTAATATTAGGGTTCGTCCTGAGAATTACCAAATAATTCCAAGAAAAACATATCGATGCTGCTTTATAAATGAAATGTACATATCCTTATCTTCAAGAGTCATGGAAGGACTAATCAATGTAGGTTGTGGGTATTCTTATTTTCCTAGATTCACCTTTATGACTTCATCGATGGTGGTGGAGAGGCCTTCCTCAGATGTAGAAGTGTAATTTTTGAGTACATCCTCTTATTATTATATCTTTTATTATGTGGAGGTATTTTAAGTAATGGTGGGTAACCTAAGGTAATATTTATCATTGTTGGGGTAAGAGAGTCCATGGGAATAGATATTGTCATCCGGAACTGTCAAAGATATGGTATAGAGATTCCAGACTTGATTATTTTATTTCATGTTTTCATTGGGTATATGAGGAGCTTAGACACCTTGGATTAAATATACTACATCAATAAGGTATATAGGTATCACATAATCCCTATCAAAAAAACTCCAGGGACTTTTAGGGGTGTTCCCCAAGACATTGGGGCTACAACCTACATATCATTATCCACTATCAGTTATTTTCATTCAATTTTATAAAAATATGATTCATCATATATGGATTTGAAATACATAAAGTGGGAATTGTCACCATGTACTATGTCTACATTTCAATCGATGGGGTATTCCAAACACTGAAAAAATGTTGAAGTTACCACCGTGTGTCTATAACGCCAAAGTCTTTAAAGTAGGAAATTATATGTTGTGTCTTAATAGATAACCATGAACTCAATATTTAATGTGATATCCATAAATTGATCCTTTATATTGTTTTTCCTAATAGTCCTTTGATCACTCTTATAGTACCCATAAATGGTTAACTTTATAGGAGATAAATCCCCCTAGATATATCCCAAACATCGAAGGGTCTGAATCAGGATGAGGTTGATCCTGAAAACATTATCAATCAGATCCCTTTAGATATCAACATTGTAGAGTTTATCTAAAACATATAGGGGTATAATATTTCTCTGTATGACTTCTTCCTGATATTATTATATGAATGAGATAGAAACACAAAATTCTTGTGGAATAGTCTCCACTCTATAAACCTCATCTGTAGTGACTTGTATATCAAACACTTTTGGGATTTGTAGGGTCTTTATGAGTGCCTCTATAAGGTCTTTTTAATGGTGGAGATCATATAGGATTAAGAGTTTGTCTAGGACACTGCCAACTATTTTAGGATTTCATACTCTTGTGCCAAAGTTATGTGCTTCTTAGTATGAGGCTCCTCTAAATTATGTGGTTCTGGAGTTGAGGTGTTTGAGGTAGATGATCTTAATGCTTGAGAAGAGGTTGAAGTATTATCTGCTACCAATTGTATGGGTCGTGTTGGTCATCCCCTTTATCTAGGATAATCTAAAAATTACACCCCCACTAGTTGGTCATGTAAGATAACTAGGATTAGATAGTTGAATGAGGGACCTTTGGAATCTCATCATTTTCATCAGTCTTTATTTAGTTCTCATCCATGGGTATTTTCTATATATATGTACTCCATGGGGATATGGATGAGATATTGGGTTTAACCATGCTCGTGTGGCCCCCATGTATCCTTAGATTCTATGTCCTTGGCCTCCTTCTCCCTACTCAGATATGAGGAACTCGTACTCAGAGGAATATTCATCACTTAAGAATGGATCTGTTATGTGAAATATGTTAAAAGAATAATAAATGAGATTATAATCCAATGAGGAATATGTTTGGTGGGTAGCTTCCCATTCTCCATGCGTTGAAGGAAAGAAGTATGCAAGAGTCTAAGATTTCGTGGGAAATGAATATGACTCTTCCTCTTCTATCTTTTCTTGAGTTTGATAATTATATCCACCTATGGTAGTTGTATTATATTTCATATCCATAAATGATGAGACCATTATTGGTTTGAAAAATTTGTGTTCATAGGGTGGAAAGATATTGTTGAACTATATTTTGATTCATCCAGTTATCAAACTTCTATCCACTCCTAGGTATAACTTCTTGCTAGTCACCCTCTTTTTTTGTTGGGATATTACTACCTAGGTCACCTATGTTGGGTATTTCTCCAACATCACCTAACTAAAATGAACCATGCTTTGGAGAAAGTCTTTGAATATAAAACAATGCTATATGGTGTGACCCAACCTCCTATGGAAAGGGAAGTAGTAAGTAAGATTAGTGATGTTGGCCTCATTGGGTTTCTTATGTTGTGGTATCTTGAGTAGGTTATTTTACATGGATATGAGAAAATAAACAGGGTCCCACTCATTTCAGAAGGAGTATGCTTTAATCATTTGTTCTTTGAATTTCGGGTGACCCTAGTCTCCTTTTTCTTCTGTTTGAGGGTGATTTTTTTTGTTAATTCCACTTGATGGGAAGCATTGGGTGATTCAGGGCCTGTCTAGGTGCCTGAATGAGAATTTATACTAGTTTTAGGGTAACAACATGTAATTCCCCAACCCCAGTTACCTAGGGTCGGTGCATTATTACATAACATTGGCATGATCACAAAAGATCAAGTCTTGAAAGACCAATTAGTTTAGTAGCCTTGGAAACACTAGATTCATTCATAAGTCTTAAATTACATCATAAAGTGAAAAAAATACAACAACATAGTCTCCATATTCCACACTCATATCCCCTTAGACTATCCCTGTAGGTCAGTCATAAAATAATTCTCCACATCCTGGGAAAAATAAAACATTGAAAGGGGTGAGCTCAGATGCCTAGTAAGGATAAAAATATAGCGGAAACTTTCATAAATAAGCATAAACATTTAAGACAATTTATAACTAAAACAAAATCCTTTTAAACTTGAAATTCAGCATACATGTCAAAAATAAAATTAAATAATTCCATTTACTTATTCACATGAATATTATACTAGTTGAATTATCATATGCAATATCAATAACCACTTTCATAATGATAGAATGCATAATTCCAGACTATCATAACCACATAGTCAAGGGCGTGTGCCAAGACTACAAATAAGATTTTTTCAAGGCCTTGTTCCAAGACACTAGTTTGTCTCATGAGACCTACTGATGCACCGAGGAGCAATAACGGGCTCCACCCATCACTTACTAAGTCCAATGCATTCCTCATATGAACAGGTTTAAACATAACATAAACATTCGTATTAAAACTAGCATATAAAATTTCAATACTTTCTATAAAAACCATGAATGGTATAAAAATAACACATACATGGTCAAACATATCACAAAACCTTAAATACAATATAGAATTTTTGTATCATAATAAATCAACTTCAAATAAGCTTAAAATCCATCAAAGGATGTTGACATAGATGAAATCAAAACTATTTGAGAGAAATATCTCTTTTTTTTAAATCATTTAAAAGTAACATAATTATAAAATAAAAAATTTACTTTGAAAATATTCTTATAATCTTGTAATGGAAGCTTCGACGATTTTATAATGGCAGAAAATAGTCACACCTGCCGTATAAGTTAAAAAAGACATTCTTACCTTAATTTTGTCAAAAAGGTTTAAAAGGACCTTGTTTGGAAAACGATGGAAAGATGCCTTTATAAAAATCTTATGAAAAGTAAAACAACATTATAAATGAATTTAACCAATAGTCTATAAAATAGTAATAATGTTTTGAAATACATTTTTAAGAAACATGGATGTGAGTGATAAAGAGGTCCCAGTAGATAATTATGTATAAACAACCTCAGATAATAAAAATAATGTAAAATAAACCATTACCTTGTATTTTTCCTTGGTCAAGGGTAAGTTAACCTCCAGTATAATAGTTAAATAATATTTATTAAATTATAAAAGAACCATATACATAAATATGATATCATATATGATCTTCTAATATTACCTTTTAGTATTATCGTTGTTTTGGTGTTATCTAATTTGTTTCCCTTTATATTCTTTGTTTTTTGAGTCATATTTGTTATGGATGGGATGTATATTATTCATATAAAAAATTATATAATGTCTTTAAATGTTACATTTAATCATAAAATGAAAATTATTCTTGAATGGATACGATGGGGAATGAATCTCATCGCGTTCGTGGAGACGGTAATTCGTACGTACGTACGAACGCTACTTCCATTTCATTTTTAATTTTAAAAGGAATCAAAACCAAATGATACATAAGTATATTATTATTATTGTATAATATAATATCTTATATATGTTACTTAATTTCATTAACAACATCCTTTATACATTCCATTTATGGTATGAACGAGTCATATAACTTTGAGAGAGCGGTAGTCCGCACTTCCTCAAATGAAATTATCGTATATATATACAAAATCAAACGAATAATGGTATGCTATAAAATCGAATTTAATAAGCTTATATATAAACTAAATATCATAAATATCATATTTAATTACAGTTACATCATAATGGCCACCATAATAAGTGGTAGTAGAATCTTGACCAATCATCGTTTCGTGAGGCAGTAGTTCGCCGTCCACAGAAACATTATGTTCTATACCCCTTTGATATAGGTGTGTATAAGTGTAGTTAGAATCAATAAAATAACAACAACCTATTATATTGAGAATATAGTTTTTGTTATAAAATAAATGAAAAAATATATTTTAGGGGGTTGGAGAACCAAAATAAAAGAAAAGAACTTAAGAGAAGATGTTACCTTTAAATCGGGTAACTCTCTTTGGTTTGAACCAAAAGGACCTCTTGAAGTTCCTCATGCATAAGGTAAGGATTATAGGAGGAGTATAGTTATATAGGGAGATTAATTTGGAAGTGTTTGGATGATCCAAGGGTCTTGAGAGTTGTGTGGATGTGGTTAGAGGTGAGGTCTTTTTATAAGGGGGAAGAGGGGCTCTATAGGAAAGATTGAAAATATTGTTTTATTACAAAATGATATTCAGTTTCAAAAGGTCCAAAACTAATTAACGTTGAAGATAAGATGACTCATGATCGAAATGAAATCATAAAATAATAATTGGACAGGTTTTGGATATTATTTTAGTCTTTATAATCTTATTTATTTAAATCATTTATTAATGAGGTAAACACTACATCATTATTCTGTCATAAATAATTTAGTTTATTAGATGTCTAAAAATTATATAAAAATGTCATGATGTAGGAAATATTTTATTCATTCTAATGAATATTTATAGTCGAATAGATAACATATATAACTCTATGTAAAAAAAAATTACTAAAAGATATATGTTTATGTCATTTTTTCCTTTACTTTAAATTAATTAATATAAAGTGTCATTATCACTCTCAAGTGGCTCCAAGTGGTCCCAAAATCAACAAAAAGATGCCCATGGTCGGAAATATATCATCCAATAGGTTTAGGACACGTTTTAGGGTAATTTAATATTATTTTAATATTATTTATTTACCTATATTTACCGGATTTACCCTTTAACCATGATAAATAAAATATTTACCGAAGTAATTATTCATAATGTCTAAAAATAAAAGTTACCTATTTACACTATTTGGACCTCCTGATCCAAAATATGGAATCAATTTTTCTAAATTCTAAACACATAAGTGGCAGAAATTAATTTAAAAATAATTCTCGTGGTTAAAAAAAAAGCATGTTTTTTAAGAAATAATAACTATCAAAAGATTGACACTTGTTTATGTCTAGTTTAAATGTGAAATTACATCCAATGGAAAACATTGGATTAAATGGTAAAAATATATTCTAACTATACTTTAAAACTAATAAATATTATAATTTATCACAATAAATTATTTGGATTAAAAAAGTTGTTTTTAATTAAAGTTTAGTATTTTTCACTATTCATCAAAAATTGGAAGTTCTCAGAAAAATACAGAAAATTCACCCTAAGAAAATTTTGATATTTTGAATTCAAAAATGAATTTTATTTTACAAAATTAAAAACATATAAGTTTCATTTATTAATTTAAAATTAATTCCTGTTGTCAAAACCAAAAGGCGTATTTTTAAGAACAATATCTATCAAAAGATTGACACTTGTTTATGTCCAATCTCAAAGTGAAATTACTTGCAATGACCAGAATTGGATTAAATGGTAAAAATATAATCTATTTATTCTTCTAAACCATTAAAATTTATAATTTGACACTATAAATTATTTTGATTAAAAAAAATTCAGTTAAAAATAAATTCTTATGTCCCGATTCTAAATAAGATGTTTATTTTGTCAAATAGAATATATAAAAGTTTCAAATATTGTATTTAAAAAGGGTTCATCATTAAAAGGCAGTAAAAGTGCATTTTTTAAATATATACTTCTTTTATCTGAAAAACATTAATTTGTTCTTACTTTATATCCAAGAAACTCATAATATGGATTCTAAAATTATAAGGATTATATATAGTTCAATATTCAGTTAATACTATTCATAACTGCTTTTGAATGACTAGTTTGGTAATCTTGTGGTGCACTCAAACCCTGTGTTGCGTGTAGTGTAAGTTATTGAATTACATTGAAAAATAATGTACTATGAAATATTGGGGGGTTACACAACAGCAGTTTGAGCCTTACCAATACCATTTCCCTTTTCTTCAGGTGTGGTCCAAGACATATCCTTAGTTCATAGAATGGTATCATATAGGCGTTATTTTGTTTCTACAAACTCATGGAATCCTCCTGGATACTTCATTGGGATCAAATGAATTTTTATCTCATCATGATGATTTTCACTGTAAGTATCCAGTAGTTTGTTTTATGAGAGAGGGATACTGAGTGAATAGGTTAAAACTATCTATATATAGATAAGTTAATAAAACCTATCATTTTCTCATTGTTTATAGTTTTTGAGGTTGACAATTATTTTTTTCCTTATCATAGAGATGAACTAATAAAGGAATTTTTTATGAAGGTCTTTCCATTCGGTAATGGATCCTACTAGAAAGATTTTTCATACAGAAATCATAGCCCTATCAGAGTCTGTACAAAATATCATAGCTTGGTCACCTCTTGCTGGTATCGAGGGCCCATCATCAGGTTTCATCAAGACATGAAGTTCATGATATGTTGTTCTGGATCTCCTGCACCATCATTGGTTGAGAAGGTAAGATTGCTAAAATGGGGTGGGGAAAAATTTTCATCCACCCAATCCGGATATGGATTCTTATCAGGTTTCATGTGTGTCCACCACCCTTCCATGGATTCTATTCAATCATTTACGGATTCAATGAAATTGAAAAGTTCTGGATTTACCGATGCCTGGTCCACCTCTCGTCCTCATGGAGATGGAAAGACTTGATGAGGTGGAACCATTTTCATATAACATTGATTTTCAATCTGTTTTAGGACTAAATGATCATCCTTGTGGGGGATAATCTATCAAAATAATGTAGGTAAGTCACGATCATCTTTGATTTCTTCATTTATATAGATCATTTTCTTAGATCCAGATTCAGCATAATGCTCATATTCTACCCTTGTAAATGGATTAGCTAACTCCTAATTTGTGGGAGGATAGATATCTGTCTCTGTATGAATAATATAACTAGTGGTAATATTCCACCTCATTAATCTATCTAAGATTGTTTATTTCATTCTCATATTATTCCAGTCATTCCTCCATGGAAGGAATTTTGGATCTTTTAGGTGGTGGGTGGGATATATCCACACATTTCCCTTTATCCTTAGTAGTGTTCCACTCTAGAGGTTACAACTAATTATTCATAGGTTCCACATTTTCGATCATCTTCTAATTTTACTAATGTGCAGCCTCAGTTAGTGCATCTGGATCACCCTCCTCCCATGAAATGTTTTCATTATTGTATCCTTTTTTGTTTATGTCTTTATCCACATCATATGTTGTGTTTATTGTGATTACATTCACTAAGGTGTATCAAGAAATATTAGTTATCCAATTACTCTCAATGCAATAGGATTACGTTTCACCTCTTACTTCTCATTTGAGGATTTCATTAGGATCATTTCACTAAACTTTGTCCATATTAGACCATTATGGATTATAACCCTTATAGGGCTTGATTTCCTTTCTCATACATTCCTCCTCTCCCAGTCTATGAATAGTGACCTTGAGAGAGTTTCTGGTCATGTTGGTTGAATGGGTCCGGAATAGAAAAGGTTTGTATTGTGGTGGGAGGAATGGATGGGATGTTGACCATAAACATATACTTCTCAACCTATAGAAGACTGATTCCATATGAGGTGATGATAATGATTAAAATTCTCCTAGATCTATGGGATAGGGATGATTCTGAGCCACTGTTAGAACTTTTTTATCATGTTTTCAAGGATTTAATGATTTCAGTCGAGGATTTGAGGGCTTCTAATACAAAAATTGAGATATAAATGACACCATCCATGTGGGATAGGGTTTATCTAAAACATTAAATAATTTATATAGGACCCTCTTAGGGTTTGATAGACTAAATGATGATTATTGAGATAATTATGGCACCATACCTATGGGATGGGGTTAGTTTTCAAGTACTACAAATATTTCCTAATCTCTCTTAGGGTTTGATGACCTGAGGGTAAGAGGCAGTGGTAAAATTTCCACTATCCCTATGGGAAAGGATCACTCTAGTATGACTACTATGAAAGATGCTATTACAACCTATTCAATTTGGTGTAATTGTGCTTGTGTATGAGTTGGGTGCAATGGTAGGCCATAATGGGAGTAATTTTCTATAGGAAGTTGTTGGTTTGGATACAACTTCTTATTTGACATCTAAAATGTGTTTCCATTTTTTAGGGGGGTGGATTAAAGGTATTTTGGTATCCCAATCCCTTTGTTTGTAATGTATTTGCATCATTAAAGGGGTATTTAATTGTATTGATCAACTGGTGTGTGCATTTCCCAGTCCCCATATTTCTCCAATGGCTATGACATTACAAGATTTTATATATGAGGAGTTATACTATTATGGAGACATAGTGAAATGAAATTCTCTGTATTTTCCCCATTCTCAGATATGTATGTATGATGGGGCTCTATAAATTATTTTGTGGATATTTTTCATGATACATTGACAAAAACTACTTAGTTTTTTATGCTCTTCTATCCCTAGGTTTCAGGATATGGAGAATACGACCATGTACAGCTGATAACAGAGAGTGTTTAGGGTATGAGGGTGACCCTCATATATTGGATAGGGTAGGTTTCTATCCTTTAGTCATTGTTGAGTTACACATATATTTTTTTATAGGTAAGGCATGAAATCCTTCTTTAGATCATCTGGAATCTCATAGTTAGAAGTGGTGAGAGTCTTGAACATGGTTGAAAACGTTTTTTTGGATAACTCTATCTATATATCTATGTAATATTCTTATCCATTAGATTTATACACATAAACCTTGTAAATACATAGTCTTTGTACATCTGGGTCACCTACTAACCATGTTAAAGTGAAATTGATAGTTCACGGGACACTATATACGGTTAAACTTGGTGTTCCGAGCATCTCTCTATATAAAGGTGTCTGAGTTTTGAGCACCTCACTACACAGAGGTTCCTATTAAATTGTAGTATTTCCTTTTCTGGGGGATATATCACCATGGGGAGGTTGATAACAATGTATTTCAGTAGTAGAGACCATGTGATCTATCTATTTACAACCACAAGGAGGACTATTGAGGTAATAATCTCCTTATGATTTTGTAAAAGAGTCGAGGGGACCTTGAGGTGTTTCAGATATGCATCAAACAACCTCAAGGATATAGGTACTAATTAATTTAGGGATATGACCTCATTCTGTTTCGCGGTTGAAATATTTCGACCAAAATTTTGGGTTTCAATAGGGATATGAGCCTATTGCATAACAGTTTCCAAAACATGTTGATAATTGTATGATTATGTGGGAATATGAGCCCACGACTGATAAGTTTATAGAGTATATCGATGAACTTCTATTTTATCAGTATGAATATGAGCCTGCCTATGGGTGGTTATCATAATATGTTGATAACCATCTGGTGCTAGGGGAATATGTGACTTCTACTGAGAATATGTTGGAGTATTCTAGTGAGATTCTATATTATCGGTAGGAATATGGGCATGTCTATGGGTGGTTACTAGAATATTCCATTCAATCCTAGCTAAAGTGGTGGTATGAGCCCAATTCAAATATTCATTCCTTTTTAAAATATTCCAACAAACCTTAGGAATGGGATAAAGGATATTAGAATCCCCCTATATATCCTCTGAATTATGTTGGTGTGGTTATTCATCTATAGAAGTAGGGATATAATCCGGGATTCCATGAGTTGATGTTATATTCCATGTAGCTTCACTGGAATGGATATAAACCTAATCTAAGGTTATTTCCATGTTTTCCTAAAAAAAGATGGTTGGAATAAAGATACAATCCCAGTATTGTGCCTTTTCAATATGAATATGGTCTTTTCGACTAGAATATGATCTCTTCTTGAGGCATATGCCACTCTAACTTGGTGAGCCCTAATCAAAATGAGGATATGATCTCAGTCCATTGATTTTGGAGTATATTAATGGTCTTTTTCAACAATAATGTGTGTGTGTGTTTCCAAAGTCATGTGACTAAATGAGTTGGTGATCCCTGATTGGGATGGGAATATATGCCTGGTCCTATGCCTTGTCCTTCACCTGAATATTCTGGTAATATTCTTGGATGGGAGTAAGAATACATGCTTTCCTCGAAGTAGACACTTATTCTTACTATTTAGGGTGAGGTTCTCCTATATCTATCAAGATATGAATATTTTTTTATCCCTTTATATATACCAATGTCAAAATATGCCAACGAATATCTTCAGCTATTTCTAGAATATAGTGTCACTTTAGAAAATAGTGTGAAGGAATTTATGCATTCATTTTTTCATTCTCCAAAATATGTTAGAATATATCATCAATTGAAGTGGTGATATAAGCCTACTCTCATCCTCCTTGTTCCATCAAAATATGTTGATGGGATTTATGTTTGGGGGTAGGGATATGTGCCTCCCCCATGAATATTACTGGAATATGTGTGAAGACTTTATCTGAGTGGGAAGGGATATGAGTCTTCTCATAGGCTACCATTGAAATATACCAATGAACTTTATTATTGGTAGAGGGGATATGATCCCACTTTAATTTATCCATATCTTTTTGTTCCTGATGAGACTTCCTTGGTACCCATACATGAGCGTTCAAGGTTTCAATGTGTCAGGTGGTTCCCTCAGTAAGTGGTTGAGGGGAACCAACTGGATGATACTGGTGATGGTGGTTGAGAGAATCCCTCCTCAACTACTCCTAAATAAAAATGGATCCTTATTTTACTAATTTATCCACATTCCAAATATATGGAATGTTTTTATTTCTTCACTCTAGGGACAAAATTCTGAAACAATTGGAAGTGGGAATGAGTGCCACTAGTTTCACTACAGCTTTCCTTGAATGAGATGAACTCATATACTTTAGTGTCAGGAGACCTTTTCATGCAGTCTCAATAGTCAAGATCATGACATGTATTTGGTATTACAGAAAAATATTGTTTTCCACTCGAAGCTGAAGGCCTTAGGTGGGTGAGGTTTTTTTATCTGTAGAGGTTGTAAGCATAGCCGAGGTTCTTGAATATTTTCTCGATTGAGACATGATCTCGGGTCAAGGTGTTGTTTGTGAGAGAAATATCTTCAGTCCAAAATACAATAAGGAACAAGTTCACTGATCAGTTCATCATCACAAGTATGAAACTTTTTAAATAAGCTATTCATATATGACATAATTTTCATTTATTATTCCTAGTTCTTCCATTTTACTCACATGAAATTTTCATGGAAATAATATCATATTTCATGGGAACCCGAGTTATATAGGATTTCATGTTAGGTGTACCATTTTTGTTTTCATAGGTGACACAAAATGAAATATCCCAATCATGAATAACCAATCCTTTTCATAATTTAAGAGTTTCATGTTAGGTTCACCATTTTTATTTTTCTTGGAAATGTGTGGTGTTCCAGTTTTAAGAGACAAGGTGTCTAACTCCTATAATAAATCATTTATTATATCCTTACATGTATTCACACTTGGTTTACCAATTTTTTCCTTTTTAAGGGTTAATTGGGGGGGTTCAAGTATGGTTGAATAATCATTTATGCTTGGTTCACCATTTTCATCTCATAGAAACTGTCAATGGCTCCTGCATCTATAACAAGGTATAGACCTTATTTCCAAAGGTAGTTTGTCATTTTGGGTTTCAGAACCAATGAAACTCGGTAACTCGCATTGGTTGAGAGGATGTAAGGTCAATATCATCACACCCTTTTGAGAGGGATTATTTAATATTTTGGGTATCTCTTATAGGTTTAAGATATGTTCAATAATCTCTTCCATATCTCGATATGTGACTGGTTACCCTAATAAAATGATCAAATGTTGAATCCTTTTGCATTAAATGGGGGTTTATATTAGTTATACCATCTATATTTATCTATGTTTCTTCATATGCTTCCTGTTATTTATTATAAATGTTTATAAACATATATTTTAAATCCATATAACTATGAACTTGGGATTTTACATCCATCTAGGGAGGTGATTTATTCTTTGAGGATGGGATTTAACCTTCACAAGGTCTCCTATGTATCCTATTTTAAATAGGAATCAAAACCCAGGTAGTTAATTTAAATTTTATAGTTTAACATCATGAGGAATGGAAATATATTAGGGAACCTAGGCACCATGTATTGAGCTCTTTCCTTAGGAATGTGTCTTACGTATCCTTTTTATAAAATGAATCAAATACATCATATTTCGATTCCTACTCAATCCTCTAAAATGAGGTGATATATAATTAATTCCCATGAGGTTTATTTCTTTAGGGTTTACCAATATGGGAATTCCTCTGGGACTTACACCAAGGTGAGTTCTCTTTTATAGGATAAATCATATCATTCCACTAAATGGGAAATAAAAAATGAGGTTTCCATAACTGGGGGGGTTATGATGTGAGTGACATGATCATTTAAAATCCCTAATCCTACATGATCTGTTCTTGGTATTAGAAACAAGGGATAATAAGTTATATGTCTCACTACACTTGAATACATGACTTATACATTGGGAAGACCGAATGGGGGTGTTCAAAATGGATCTCGGTAAATAGTAAGTCATCCTATGTATTTTTTTATTGTAGGAATCATAGTATTCATAGTTTAGTTTTCTTCTCAATCCTCTTATAGATGAGGAAGAATAATTAACCCATATAAGAGTTTGGGTACTATGGGATAGAGTTCCTGAGAAATGGTGGGACTTACATCAAGGTGTATTCCCACTGGATATTGAGACTTATAAAGGTGTCATCCATTTTTTATTTGGATATGAATCAAAGTTCTCAGAGTTTTGTTTGGGGTATGTCTGAATATGTATTGTAGACAAGGTTATCAATTTTTTGGGTGTCCTCCTGATGTTGTTGACATGTTGGAGGGTCTATGCATGACATGTCTCAATTTTCTATCTAACATGTCCTGAGTGTCTGTTTGACTTGTCCTGATTGTTTGTCTGACATTTCCTAAGTGTCTATCTAGAAACTTTTACATATATCAGGGTGCTTCTGATGATTGAAACAGACATGTCGGAGGTCTTTCTCATGATCTAACAGAAATGTCTATAGGACTGTCACATAACCTATCTGATTTGTCCCAGAGTATTTTCATGATCGACATATACATTTACAAGGGTGTCATGCAATCAAGGATGACATGTCAGAAGTCTATCATCTAACTTGGATGAAATGTCTGGAGGACATCTCATGACTTTAGAGATATGTTAGAAGGACTTCTCAAGACTTGGGAGACATGTCCATAGTAATTCACAATACTTTTCTAACATGTATAGAGGATCTCACATGGATTGGTTAACACAAATCACATATTCATTCTACATCATCCATTACGTTTTTCATTGGATTTTACCTGTTGTAAGACCCTTGTGATGGCATGGATTTCTGCTCAGATAATTCCTCTCTTTTGCACTTTCATGTGAATGCCTCACCTATAACTATGTGTGTCTTTTTTATGCTAAGGGGAATAAATTTATATGACAATCCACCCTATTTATACACTTCCTTTCATAGGATGTATATCATAGATATGATCGAGAGACATCAAAGGAATTATAGAATCGCTCAATTCAAATGATCCTACTACAGTTCATCCAAGATGTCGCATGTTAAATAGAGACTCCAAGAACACACCATCATTACCATTCTTATTAGATCCCGACTTTTCAAAGGGATTCCACATAATCAAGTTGACATGTCAAATGGTCTTTTCACCATTTAGATGACATGTCTGATAGTCTTCATAAGATCAAGAAACTAATAGAAAGGATTTCATTTGATCAAAGAATACTTGTCTAGGGTCCTTCATGAGATTAAGGTGCCTAAATAGAAGACTTTTGTGAGATCAAGATGGACTTTTAGGGGTATCCCATGAGATTATATGAATTTATAAGGATATTTTCATGATCAATGGTGATTAGATGAGTCACATAACCCCTTCACATGAAAATCATTATATCTTCCCTTCATGTTAAGATTCTTCCTTTTTCATCCTTTTATATACTATTTTTCAAGAATTATTATCAAGTGTCTATCAGGGTGTCACATTATTGTTGATGGTCCTTGAAAGGATGTACAATAATTTTCATGGAAAATTGCATTGTTCATCTATGATGTGTCTCATGATCACATCGATATGTCAAAGAGCCTTTGCAAGACTAGGGTGACTTGTCTGGGAGTCCTTATGAGACCAGGTTGCCTGTTGGAAAAGATTTTGGATGATTAAGGGAGACCTATATGGGTCCCATTATAGGATCAAGCAAGATTGTAAATGGGGCCTCTGTGAGATCATGATAACAAGTCAAAGGGACTTTTTAGGATCAATGGTGATCACGCAAAGCACATAACCTATTTTTCATGAAAACCCACTTAACTTCAACCACATTAATCCTCTGCATTTTTCAGCATTACTTCATTATTTTATAAGGGAATTCTGGTGATGTTAATGTGTCTATCACCATATACATCTCATTATTAGAGGATCTATTCAGGCAACCTTCATTATGATCATCAAAGTTTTTTTAGATGCCTTGGTAAGAATAAGGTGGATTGTCTAAGTGTATTTGTATGATCAGAGAGACTTGCTAAAGGGGCTTCTCATTATTAATCATATGTCATGCAAAGATCATGATTAATTCATGTTTCTCCCCCTTCCATAATGTCAAGAAATCACATTTCCTCTTAGGGGTTACTCGATTAATGTGATCTGGATTTATGATATTTATGTAGTCATGTTTCTCATTCATTTTTCTTGTATAGAGAATAATACCCATGTTTTTTGTTTTTATTTAATTTTAGAATTTATAATGGTAACATGGATGGAATCATCTACCATATATATGTGTGGATTACAGATGGATTTATTTTAGAAGTAGAAAAAAAACTTGATCCAAACCCATAGAAAAAAAAAGATATGGTTAAATTCATTAAAATTTTACACAATAGTTCATAATATTTAGGGAGATAAGTTTTTGGAAGGTAGATAGAAGCTTTAGGGAAAAAGAAAATAGGTGTATTTTTTATGTATTATTTAGGAAGAAAATAGATTACAATATAGGATATTTATATTTCTTGCGCTTTATTAGGTTTATAAATAATTATAACACCATTTTAGGTGTGAGTTCCCATCATATATTTATTAGAGAAGAAAATCACCATAGATTGGTTAGTGAGCACCTATATATGAAGTAGAGTAGTGAGGTATTTAAATGTGTTGTGGATAGTGAGTCTAGAGGATAAATGAGATTACTCCATTTTTTAATCATGTGTTTAGTGTTTTAGGTGCATAAGAACATTTACATGCATTCTCCTTTGATTGGAATATTTTGGTGAACTTAGAAACATTTATTACTATCTATGTTTTCTTAAATTTATCTAGAGTGTTTGTGAGGGAGTGAAATAAGTGTTTCTATTAGTGAAAGGACATGATACTGAGAAAGGATGTATATAGTTTTTTAAATATTGTGTACCTTGATACACCCTCTATTAGGGTATAATACTAATCCAAGATCTACAACTAGGTATGACCCTTTTCATCATGGACCACCAATACTACATCCAAATTTAATTATACATCTTATTAAACCCCAGGTGAATAACTCATCTCTAAGCACATGACTCCCTTATCTGCTCCTCACACATGACCAAAGGGATTAATACACAACCCCATACATAATGGATCAAATCATTTTCTAAAGACTAATTATGTTGTGAATCCCAAATATATATGTTTTCCAACATCACTAGATGATCTGAATTATACAACAAACTTTATGTTACCCTCCTACGTAGTGCATAATAAATTAAAAAGGTTGTATGGATTTCTTCTCCATGGTACTCTTAGATATTTAGATGAATTTTACAGAAGTGAATCATAAACATCCACTCAATATTCACCTCTTTCATCACCAGATCTAAGTTCCTACTACTTAGTAAAATAGTTTCATCATTCCCCTTTGCTGGGGTATATGTCATATCAAAATCAAAGTACTATAGTTAATTGACCCACCTACAATACTAATGGTTCAATTCACACTATGAAAACATATAATTTGCAATATTATAGTTTTATATGTCATGAAACACACACCCTAATAAGTAGTGATATCGATACCGCAGTACAAAAACCACCACAACTATCCCTATAGAATGTGTATGGTAATTCCTATAATAGAGAATTAGCTACCTGGATATATAGGTGACTACACCCTAATCCATCATTATAATGACTAAAAAATAACCCATGTTGTCTCTCAATATGAAGAAAAATATATACCTAGATTATCTAAGGTTAATATTGAAATAGATATTATCCAAGCCATTAGCACTTAAAAACACACTCTTAATAATTTTATCACTTGAACATCACCCACCTTTAGGTTAGAGTCGTCATCGACATCGCCAACCCAGAAAAGTCTTATATAGTCCTTAGATAGTAAGAATCAAACCCCAAGATACAATGAATATCAATGGTGTTCTTAGGTAACACCCAAGAAATAATGACCTCGACATTATTGAGATCAATTATTGCTTAATCTTTTAATATTACATTCCCTAATAACAATATCTCCCTAATATAGAACTATCACTATGAGATACTGATAAAATATTGATCCTCTCTCAGTGTGCTTAGTAACACATCTTTATGTAGAGAGTTTTCCATCAATGACTTCTATTATACCATAATATCAATGATTTAAACATCCAAAAAGGAATCCATATATGGATGGAAGATTAAATTCTTTAGGTCTATAAATATTTTGGTTGCATTAATGAACTATAATGACATTAAAAATAACTCATACAAGCCATACCTAATTATAAAATATTTATAAGAAATATCAGAAGGCCTCACCCATGACTGGTGATAACTCAATATGAGGATGGTCTTGAAAATCTACTTGTCTTTCCTTAACTAATTAAATAGTTCAATTGTATGAGGAATAGGATATCGGTCTGTTGATATCAACTATTTTAACCTTTGATAATTTATACATAACCATAAAAAAGATATTCCTCCTTGTAAACGAACATATTATCACCACATGAAGAAGTGATAGGGTGAAAGAATCCCTTCACCTAAATATCCTATATCTGATCCTTTATCTTTCTATGTTATGAAGGTTCCATCCTATATGGTGTAAATGATATGGGATTCATGCCTAATGTGAGTTCAATCATAAAATTAACCTCCCTCTTAGGTAGAAACCCCAAGAAATTATCTAGAATAATACATAGATATTTTTAAACAATGGGAGGAAATATAAAATTCTATATCTTTCTTTCACCCAAAACAACATTGGGAAATAGGGTTGAGTCAATCCCTAACTACCGATGGTTATGTCCTAAAATACCCAATAAAAAATCCTAATCACTAATTAGGGTATACAAATCATCATCAGTATACATAAATAATATCTAAATTTATACAAATTGACATACTATTAATACTAAGTTAGATTATCTATCATAAGGATCACATTAAATCTATACATATCTAACATAAAGATAATAACCCTTTATCCACTTATCCTGATAGAAGATGATAGAAATCCTTGAATACCCTTGGATTTCACCACTAAGGTCATATCATTAGACATAACTCCCATATAAATAATATATGGTAAATCATAATCATTTAATGAACTAAGAATATACGAATGAGAGTGATACACCAATATCAAAAAAATAGATGAAATATTGGATGTTACTAAAATATTACCTTGAACTATCAATGTCCTAACATCATTATCGATATGATTTATCTCAATAGAATGAAAATATAATATAACTTAGATCTAATATCCTATATTGACTCCATTAAGGGATATTACCCTATTGAGTCTACTATCACTATCCCTACGAACTACATCCTCCTCTATCACTCAAATAACTAAATAGACCTCAACTACTGATCCCCTTTCATACTCCTATCCCAACTCTACAGCTATGTGTTTTGTCAGAGCCTCTACCACTAGCTGATTAAAAATCACTCTAATAAATTAAATTCAATTAGATTATCCACCCATATATAGAACACTATATAGTCTATCATTGTTACTGAGATCATTCATGACCAAGAATCTAGTATTGACAACACTCTACAAAGATTTTATCTTGAGGTAGAACTAATGAACCACCAAACCATCTACTCTTTCTGTTGTATCCATACTATGAATAATAAAACCTAAAAATTTTAATCCCAAGATACCCATTTTATGTCCTTGTACAATTATCCAACTCTATAGAGGCCCTTCCATCATTAAATTTCTTCTCATCTATGAGGGACTAAATCACGACTACATTCAACTTTGATTTCACCACTCTACAAATCATGAAAATATCAAACATGATCCACCTCATCAACCACCAGTATTAGATTAAAACATAAAATATCATTGAATGGTAATAAATAATCCATATGTAAAATATCCCTCAGAGAGAGATGTATAATCTCTTGGGCCCTATCTATCATCTTTAAATTTGGTAGGAAATGATTTAAGTAATGAATATGAAGTCCTTATTGGAAAAACCCTCATGTTAATCAAAATTTATAAGAATATATTACTAGAAATAAGTAGTCCCTTAATAATTTATGCAACTAGATTTATAATCATCTCATAAAGCGTCTCAAGATAGTAAAAAAAGTCTACATCGAATCCTCCTAGAGGTTAGTAACTTGGGGTCCACCCTCAATCATAAATAGGGGTGGGTACCGCATATGGAATTTCCATTTTGGATGAAACATAGAATAAAAAACATGTAGAGTTTAATTATATTTATAATTCAAAAATATAAGAATAATCTATATTATTTTCTCATACTTAGTCAAAACTAGTGCATCAAGGAGTTCAGTCACAACTTCTAGTGGGGCATGCTCATCCACTCCCTCCTATAGATCCCCTGGAAGCTATCAAGGTGTAATTCCAATAAAGTTAAAAACACACGAAAAACATTCGACAATAATTAATTATATCATTATTTAGAATATGGATTAATATGAATAATTTCACATTACTCTATGCACATACACTATAATATATGGGTCTCTATAACTTTAGAACTCTCTAGATTTATCTACTCAATATCAAGGTTAACTATAGATGTAGAATTACCATAATTAGTCCTGAAATAATAATTTAATTTCAAGAACCATATATTCAGTTACATATAATACCAACATCTTGTTAATTAGAAAGACACTATATAAGTTGTTGCTTACATTTTAAATAGATAAAATATATTTCACAATAAAGCTAATAAATAATTAAAAACAACACAAACATTATGAGAATAATTTTTAATAAATATAAATCATAAAAACAACCCTCTTACCACCCCTATATAAGAGTAAAATCATAATCAAATAAACTAGAACATCACTCATGGAACAATAAAAAAACTCAACTATATCAATGATAAAATAAGAGCAAAAAACTTTTCTATATAATCATGAACTTTATTTATTCATAGTTAAGATACTACTTGACATAAGGTCCCTCACATGTATCGAAATTATATTACCTCTAACTACCATGCCCAGGTTTTATGTAAAAATAAATAAAGTATGTAATACCACTTTGTATCATCCCCAACATAGTTCACCTCTGTTTTTACAAAACCCAATAATTACTTAACTCATGTGCACCTCCCTATATGTCAGAGGCTACTGATGAGAAATAAGGGTCTACAAATTATACTAGAAGGACTATACACCTTTATATAAATAAACATAAATAATAGTAGAGGTTATATCAACAATATTCTTCATAGAATAACAATACCAAAAGGGAAATGTACTGCCTTCTACAACATAATGAACAACTATAATGTCACATGAGTCAAAAGATATAAATAAGATCTCTCATGTTTAGATAACATATAGAAAAGTCTAAAAATTATTGAAAACTAGATATGTAAAAAAATTACTCTCACTTCAAGGAATTATCCCATAACATAACACCAAACATGCTTCTATTTCTCACCCATTAATAAAATTAGGTAAATTTCCCTTATATAGGTCCTGAAACATGAAGTATGCTTGGATACGAGGGCACCCAACTAAGGTGTGTGTTCAAATATATAGACTACCACCAATGGTATACTTAAACATATCCATTATATGTAAGTGAATTATTGATGTGACATGATAAATTTAATAAAAACACATCAAAATAATAAACATTTATAACCTTAGGTTCCATCAAGACACCTGATATTGACCATACCTACTTTAGAAATTACTGGTGTTGAGTATAAACATGTCACAGAGTAATACCAAGGGTCATTAGGAAGTCCACCCATAATATAATCCAACAAGATCCTAAATATTATCTATAAGTATACATAACTATAGAACCAAACATGTCGTGGTTGGAAGTACACATAACCTATCTCCCTAATGGACCCTGATTGGGCACTACACCAAATCTAAATCATACATCCATCTATAGTAGGAATTTAACACAACCTATATCACATACATGTATATGTTTTCCATTACACCCAAACATACCCAGAAATAGGTATGTGGTTATCATTAAACCAAACCTAATTCTCATAAATAACTATGTTTGTAATAAAACCCAAACTCTTTTCATAACATTTTAGGATAGCATTACACCTAAACCCTTCTAATTCTATAACCATAAAACCTGAAAAACGTGATTATATAAATTTATATATAATGTTTTTTTCATTATAAGGGAATACAAAATACATATAAAAATGAGAGTTAGAAACTCTCCCAACACCGGTATACACTTTACAATAGGTTTTACTCAACCACACAAAAAATCTTCCCAATTTCATTTCCATCCATGGATACAACTATGTCAACCTCGCATCATTCCATGTTTTGTTACTAAGAAGTATTATAGGGAATCTATATAATATTTACTTAATCACAACATATCCACGGAAAACTATATTGGGTTCCCATGTAATTTACCAAAACATTTAGTTTAGTAAAACCACCTTTTGTGACCATAGAATATAAATTACAATCCATGAAGAACAACTCATGGCTTGAATAGGCCCTTCCCACTCCTAAATCTTTAAAGAACCCACATAATAGTAATTTAAGATCATGAAACCCTATTAGTGAAAAAACATATCATATTATGAATGAAAAATATATATAAACTATCTATAGAGGTTATGTAATCTACTATGACATAATAGAGTTCTACGCATTGGATATCATCGATTGATTTTGCCTTAGCCATTGAAAATAATAAAACATGTAATAAGAATTAGGATTCTTCATAATAAATGAAGGATGGTTAAATAATGAGATAAAACTAGAATGTAGGGAATTTGATAATTATGTGTATAAGTAGGATTTCAATGAGACAAGTGGTTCTTTATTTTTATCAAGATCATTAGAGATTAACCCCTTATAAGAATAGAATTAATGTTTAGGAGAATAGGGGGAATACACTAGAGTAAATTAATAAAGTAAGGTGTTGTTAGTTTTATATGTTTTAACAGATAAATTAATTAATTTTTTTTTTAAAAATAAGGTACCCATAAAGTACACTCCTAGTGTCCATCAATCACCTATTATTCATCAATTACCCATTCCAAGTGCATTGGCCACCCAATGTCCACCATATAATCACCCCAACACTCTAGGTGTCCATTGGGTACCCAGTACCAGACCAACAAGTACCAAATGGAGTCTATCCCAAATATAATTTTTTCCCCAGTTTTAATTCCTGAAAAAGACCCCAGAGAACCCACCAACACCTCTAACACCTAAAAAACTGAAATACATGACGTTTTTTGGAAATTAGATAAAATTAATACCTCAGAAATATGTATTATAGTTCACCTAAAAAATGTACATTCTATGTTCTAACTGATGATATTAGTATAACTTATTTTCAGTTAAAACATCTATAAATAATAATGATTACCCAAGTCAATATAGATCTATATTAACATGATATTTAACAAATGAAAATGAAAATAAAATTTGTTTCGATAAAACTTAATTATTCATTCTATGTATCTAATCCAATGATGAGGCCACCAATGATTCTAATTTAATTATTACTCAATCTTAAATGGGGTTACATATTTCTCATGTATTTTTTCAAAGGAATTATTTTAATTAACTCTATCTTAGATATAGTAAATCGAGCTTCGCATGCATGGATATTGTATAAATTTATGTGAAGATTTAGAAAATTAAAAAAGTATATGCCTAAGGACTATAATAGTTTAGTGTATTTGGAAACATAGAACACAATATTCTAACTTAGTGAAATATATTCAACGTTTTCCACAAATATCTTCTTATTTTGTACTCTTACTTAAAACCTTTCCTCATAACATGGGGAAAGGAAACATAAGAAAAGGTGAGTTCAGATTCTCAGTAAGGGTAAATAAAGGAGATATGAAAGAATAACATGAGAATAAGGGTATGATAACATGAGAATAACATTTGGAGATGATACCCTCTATATCAAAGATCATATAAATGAGTCATGGAATAAAGTTTGAAAGATTATAAGACATGAATCATAAGGTAATCAAAGTACATGTGCCATGAGAGCATAACTTAGTCATATGAAATATATTTGTAGTATACACAAAAGTATATAAAATATTATTTCAAGGATAGACACTAAGACCTTCATAACATTTTAGGCTTGGTCTGACCACCCGTGTACCTTCTTTGGGGTTGGGTTGACCACCTGTATACCCTCCATTATAGGATTAGGTTGACCACCTATGTACCCTCCTTTATAGGCTTGGGTTGACAACCCATGTACCATCCTTTAAAGTCTTGGTATGAACCCCATTGTACCCTATGGTCTATTAGATAATTTATATTTACCCAATTCATTGGAGGGATATATAGGACCCACCAAACATATAATTAAATCACACATATTCGTGCCACAAGATAATAAAACATTCATCATATCATGGCCCATAAAAAGTGATGGGTTTTAAGAAAATCATATCATAACCCATGGAATGAAATGGGTATCATAAATATTTCATAATATCATAACCTATGGAAATCATAAAGGTTTCATAGTCATTTCATCATACAATAACCTATGAAAGGATGTGGGTTTCAAAATCATTTTATCATGGTATAACCTTTGGAGAAAAAGATTTTTATAAATAAATTTTCATCATAAAAATAAAATATTCAAATAAATAATAATAATGGTTTTATTGGATCATATACCCAATTATTAATAAATTATATCAATTATTTCATCATATATGGAGAAGTATTTTGAAAGGCCACTTGGAGTATTTCTTATGGAAAATAAACTTTCTTTGAAAATCATTTTTTAAGACATAAAACATTTTAAAAATCGTTTGATATGAAAAGAACTTTGAAAACATATCAAGTAAGCTTTAAAAATAATTTAAAATATTTTTTAGGGAAAATATCATTTCCACTTTGAAAAAAAATTAAATCATAAAACATTGGAAAACATATTTATTTGGAAATAACCTTGAAAACATATAAAAGAATATTTTAAGACCATTTTAAAAACTTTTTAAAACATAAAAAACACAATAATTTTCCTTTAAAATGGTTTTAAAATATCATTTAAAAAATGTTTTGAAAACATTTTTATAAAATATGGCTTTTGAATATACCAAAATTCTGACCGGATAATGAAATAAAGTCAGATTTTCTTAAAAACAATTCTTAATTATATTCAGTACCAAATAGTGGGAAAATGGTACCATAACATGAATATATCATGAATAAAAATATGATAATAAAATTCATGAAATTTATTAGGAAATGTATCATAATATTTCATCAATGGAAGCATTATCGTAAACAGCCCTGATAAACAATGAGATTGTATAAATAAACTCTTACAACATTGGTAGCTTTAAATAATAATAACTGTGAGATAATAACATTACATGAAGATTAAAATATCATTTAAATAATTAGATTCGTGATAAAACATTTAAAATGGTCATCATATACACCTATTAAAATAATATAGGTAAATAACATAACATGTCTCTTAAAGAAGAAAAATTGAGAAAACATTCCCCTACTGATTTATTAACATTTAAACCATAAACCCATTGAAAGAGATATAATTAAATTGATATATAAACCAACATATTTTTCATTACAATCATCATAATATAAATTCATTTGCATTATACACACAACCTAAAATAAATATGTGATAAACATAGTATGTGTCTCATGGAAGTAAAAACGTGAGACAGAATCCATTACTACTTGAGTAACATTTGAATCATGAGACATGTGAGAGAACAAAATAAATTAAATCTTATAATATAATTAAATTAATTAAATTCATGATATAACATTTAATAGGTAATTATATACACTACACAAAATAAATGAGTGGTGAATATAGCATAAGTCTCGTATAAATAAAATTGAGACTAGAAATCTCCTTACCTTAAATCTCGAATTCCTTCCTAGAAATTAAAAACTCTTGTATGATAGATATAAGTTCATTATAAATATACCATAGAAACATATTCATATATATCACACCTTATATGATTTTATTGTGACTTTATATTACCTGTTTACTAACAATACCATGTTAAAGTTGTATTTCAATTAATAACAACTTTGTTTTTTATATATGTTTTGGCTTATTATTTTTTGTCCTATTACTTTGATCATGATTAAATGATTTAAAAAATTTGAACCATGATATTAATATAATATATATTCAGTATATATTTATTTATTATAATCTATAAAAGACATAAATAGGAACTGAAATACATCATTCCTATAGACGGTAGGTCGTACATATGCATGAACGTTGTTTCCATTTTTTGTCGTATTTAAACAAAGAAAAGTAAAGGATATATATATAATTATAATTATTATAGTTGAATTATTATTTCATAAATATCACATATTTATATTACACCTATCTTTAATACATTCCTGGTAAAACATGAATGAATCAGATTGCTTCATGAGACGGTAGTATGTCTTACACACGAACGACGTTATCATAATATCAAAAAATTGTAATCATGAAGGTATGTGTTTTATAATAATTAAAAAAAGATTTAATACATCATAAATATAATATATATAATATATAAATATCATATCCATAATTATTACTAATATTAATATGCGTTAATGGAAAAAATGGCATCATTTCTCGAGGAAGTAGTTCGGCGTACACACGAACAATGATTCTATATCCCATTTAATATAAGAGTGTGTTATTATAGGTAATACCCCTAAAATTAAAAAAAAAATAGTATATTTAAGATATTTATTTTATTATATAATAATTATTTAAAAATAATTTAAGGGGTTTGAGGAATAAATAAAACTTAAACTTTCATTGATGAATGTTACCTCTTCTTCGAGTATCTTCTTCCTTTTTTTTTGCACCAAATGACTTCCTTGGTCACATTTCATACCAAAATAAATATTCTAAGATGATATTAGTTAAATTCGGGAGTGATTTTGGAAGTTTTTGGTCATGTAAAATTTATTGATATGTGTAAATATGTGGGTACACTGAATGCCCTTTTATAATGGAGGAGGAGTGGTATTCTTGTAAATACACAAAAATAATCAATATTGGGATGTCTCCCTTACCTCATGTGACTCTAAAATAGAAAAATAATGTAGGTAAGTGGTGTATTATTCTAAAAATTTCTCCAAGACACAAGATAAATACATTTTTTATCAATTTATTCTTTAGTCTTTAAGTTTACTCAATTTTATCTTTACAGTTTTAAACAACATCACTTTTATCTTTTTATTTACCAAGTTAATTTTTTCTCTGATATTATAATTATAAATATATTTATTGTATAATTTCTAACCACTGATTATAAATATTAATTTAAAATAATTAAATAAAAATTATATGTGTTTTTATGATTAATTTTAATTCAAATTCATGTAATGCACAAAATTTCATTTTAACTATAATCACATTAATTAAATTTAACTATTTTCACTAATAATTATGGTAAAAAATTAAGTTGAAATTAATATAAAATATAAATTAGTTTTATTAAAAATATGGAATCCATTTTTTTAAATTACATTCACAGAATTGGAATAATTTAATTTAAAATTAATCATGGGGAGGTGACTAGAAAGTGGGTTTGTAAAATGAAAATTTTCAAACATTTAAAAAGTTTTTTTAATCAAATTTCAACATTAAATTGATTAAAATTACCTAAATTGGATTATTATATACATAATTTAACTTATTATACTTTTAAACTATTTTAAAATATAATTTATCTAAATAAATAATTCGAACAAAAAACAGTTTTCAATTAAAATTTAATATTTTTCAATCTTCAAAAAAAAATCTTTTCAGAAAAATACTAAAAATTATCCCTAAGATAATTTTTATCTTATACATTTAAAAAACAAGTTTATTTTTTAAAATATAATTTATAAAATTTTCAAAATTTATTTTTAAAATAAGTTTTCCATTAAAAGGCAGTAAAATTTCTTTTTAGAAAAATACATATTTTTATGCATAAAATTGGATTTTTTTCATATTTCTTGTTTAGATAACTAAAAATATGAATGTTAAGTTGTTTATTGAATTTATAATATATAAATTTCAATAAAATCATTCATAAAAATTTGTTTTTAATTTTTTGAGATAAAACTTGTCTGTGAATAGAATAATAGTTTTTCAGAAAAAGAATTTATTTACTTTCAAATACTTCTTACTTTAATTTATAATTAATCAGTTTCCAAAGAATTAATTTTATAAATAATAATAAACCAAATTTTCATAATTTAGTTAATCCTTTTCATACCCACAATTCCAATGGTTAGGTTATATATAATAATAATAATATTGTAGTTCAGTAAAACTTGGTCTTGCGTGTAACGCAAGCTATTGAAGGAACTCAGAATTATATGTAACATAAGAAAAACATAGTGTTTCATGTATTAAAAGATAATATAAGTGTTTTGTGTAGTGCAAACGTAACATGGTTTTGCTTATAAAGTAAGCATAAGTAGTGTAGCTTGCAATGAAATTCATCAAATAAAATTAATTTATTCAGAAACAAATAAATCCATAAAAACTTAGGTTGTAACATTATTACCCCCTTAAAATGGAATTTTTCTCAAAATTTTACTAGTTCATAAAAATTTTTATACTAGAAATAAATTTTCATATAAACCCACATTTTAAAAATTAATACAAAAACTTTCTTTAAAATGGGAATGTTAGAAACATAACAGTTATCCAAAGTGACACATAACTAGGTTTCCACATATAATAACATATGTGGAAATTGAAGATAGGGAAATGGGGGGAAATAGTAAATAATTTTAAATAGTTATTGAGGTCATTGATCACAATCAATTGAATGATCAATGGAAAGTTAAGGGCCTCATAACCATAAATGTGTAATGATCAAAAAGTTACTCGATTAATCAGAAATGAAGGTATTAGGATTACATTTTTGTTTCAAGATCCATTTCCTAAATTTAATGAATTTTCACAAGGAGATATAATAACATGATTTCCTTCAATTTTATATTCACAATCTCACACTTTGGTTGTTCTTTGGTCAATATCCACTTCAACACTTACTGTATTAAATGAAGGTGAATTTTTTATCCCAAAAGCATTAACAGATCATAAGGTCCATAGGTAGAAGGATAAGTAATTACATCTATCTGTAGTTATCATCAAAGAAAAATGGTTAGCATAGGTTATCTAATATGAATAAATATTCATATATAAAAATAATATGATAATCTGTAAAACCAAATTCAAAGTTCAATATAAAACATTTCATAAATGGTTAACCATTTGACCCTCTTGAAAGATAAAAATAAAATCTTTAGAAATAAGATCACAAAATTTCTCAAAATCATTTAAATATTGATCCACCATATATCATAAAGTATATATTTATTGTCACATATCAAACAAGTGAATAACTTCATCACTCTTGAAACATGGTATTAACCAGAATTACCATAAAATTTTATAGAAAAAGTACATACTTCCTCATTCCTTACATAAAACATAGATTATTGGATATATTCCTTAAATTAAAAAATTATATGAACTCCATCCATGATAGTATAAACTATTTTTTCAAGAAATAATTAATTAGTTCCAAGTTAATCAGTACTATGAAATTTACATTATTCACATCCAACATCTCTTTATCCTAATATAATTATATCGACATTTGAAACATATTAAGGTTCATATTACCATAATCAAAATATCACTTTTCTGGTCAATCAAAACCATTTAACACATTCTTGAAAATCTATAATGTCCAGCTTCCACACAAAAAATTCATATATATTTCATAATTACTGAACTAAAATACAGAAACAATGAAATTATTCCACCTCATCCTTAAGTCATTAACAAGGATTCATCGTCTTATTCATTAATTAATCTTTCCTTTCAAATACTATTTGTGGTCTCTTCATCATTGGAAATATAACCATTAATCATTCCTCCTTGCTGATTCCCTTCTCATATTTTTCCTTTAGGACATCAATTTAAATAATTCCCATACTTTCTACATTTAAATCCTTCATTATTAAATTATATATTAAGGAGGAAAATATTATCATCCATTACGTTAACTGAAATTTTCATTTTCCATTTGTAGTTACTTGATTTGTATTCTTATTTTCCATAGTAAAAACATATTCTTGTTCCATTGAGACATTCACTTGGGTGTTTCTTCCCACATTATCAACACATAGGAAATTGAATCCCCTTCCCTCCATAGTCTCTACTACCTGAAAACTCATCAAACTCATTTCTTCTCTTCTTTGGTGAGTCTAAGAGTTGGTTAGGGTAACATTTCTAATCATGTTCCGTGAAAACTGATTTGGCATAATCACAATATCCTTCACTCCAGTCATCATACCATTTGACTACACATTAGAAAATTATCTATCACATTTAATATCAACCCAATTCCTTATAGTTTCTTCCACTAACCAATATAAAAAAATATTGTGAGAAAAAATAATCAGAGTGGAAAATCATATAATCATGAAAAGTTACTTATAAGATATCTAAATAAGGACACCTTCTTATTTAATCTATGAAACCTTAGGTTTATCCTATGTTATTCATAGACATATTATATTTAAATCCTTCATGATGTTTGACAATGAATTTTTGAATTTACAAAGAAAATCGATCATGACCGGACCAAATGGGGTCTGGGACATGGCTAACCCAATCTTCCCTCTAATGGTTCAAGGGAAGGTATCTAGCACCGAGTATTCATATCACACAAATGGAAGGCCATAGCCTATAGTACTTGTATGCTCACACCCACATAAATCTCCACAAAATACTTCAAAGATAATAAAAACTAAAAAATATATTCATGCATACATATATCCCACAACCAGAGTACCGAATAAGTACTGAAATTGTAAAAAGGGTGAAATACAATCCCACCAAAAAACTATCAAAGCATCCAAACATCTCAGATAGAGGGGATCGATGTCAAATGAAACATCCAGAAATCTCCTTGGCCAAGAACTGGTAAACACCTCGTTGAGTCTGTATCACTAAGCTATGTCTGCTCCAAGTCCTCCAGGGATTTTTTTGAAAGGTATGTCATCTGCACAAAACACAACATGTGTAGGAAAATCCTGTACATGGTTTAGTATAAAAATACTCAGTAGGTGTTCCAAAACCCAAAATAAAAGGGATAAAATTTAAATAAACTGTCAAGTCTACCCAAACCAAAGTGAACCCAAGAGAGAGAGAGGAACTCCGTCTAAACCCATCATCAGATACACATGACTATTCAACTTGATCCACATGGTGTTTCAACCAAGATGTGACAACAACACAAGGAATCCTAGAATCACCCATATTTACTCATTTGAGACTCTAAGACTTGTGATGTTCTGACCCAATATCCAGCTAAATAATTTTGTTTAGTCTCAAAATTAATTCTTATATAGGATCCCACACTCCATGATCTCTTCCATCCCAGATAGTACTCACACAAGAGATGCGCTACATTAATAACAATCCTAGGTCCAACCTCAGTTCCCAACACTATAGGTCTTTTTATTTCTTTATTTCACCCCACACAAGTTCTATGGTACCCAAATGGTGAGGCCTAGCCCTTTTCACAACACCAAAACGAGGGATCACTACTCTAGCCTATGCACCTTGTGCATCCTCTCTAAATAGATGTTAAGGAGGGACATGTACCTTTCCACTTCCCCATAGAGGAGGGAGTACTAGATCCTTGCATCCCATGAAACCATTGAATTAAACATATGGAGAGGCCCACACCTCACCATGTCAAGGGACCATAATCATTTAACCAGGTTTTTTACACAATAATTTGAGGGGTTAGATCCTCTCAAATGTGCTCCACAACCAAGGGAGATCCAAATATAGTGGAGGACCTGCTCCTCGACACTATTCGAATATAGGTAGTAACACACCATAGATAGAGGACCCTCACCCTGGAATGGCAGGGGATTATCCATCCCTAACTCAACAGGGGAGTAACAACCCCTGAATAGAGGACCCTCGCCCTAACATGATAGGGGTGTACTGGATATGCCTTAAACAATGCGTATGGAGGAATCAATCCCTAGTATGATAGGAGAGTACCTACTCCAAAGGTAGAGGACCCGCACCCTGGTACGACAGGGGAGTACCAAATCTATTAAAAAATCTCATATGGAGTACCCATGCCCCCATGAAAGAGGGGAATACTGACTCCATGAATAGAGGACCCAAAAACTTGTATGGCAGGGGAGTACCTACTCTATATGTTTAGTGAATACAGAGGAACCACACCCTGATACATTAGGGGATCTCTATATATAACAACATGATCGATACGAAAGACTCACACCCTTTTCCAATAGGGGAGTACCAAGCCCAGGAGACTAATTCATTGGTAGAGGACCCACTCCCTATGTAAAAGTGGAGTTCCATATCTATTGGTTTTAGAGGTAATGGAAACTCACACCATAATACAACAACACCATTCTGGTCCTAGAATCTCTATGATAATACACATCGATCTCCTATAATGATTACAAATCTCATCCCTACATATCCACATTTAGGGTACTCATGCCCTGTTATGTAGGGAATCATTGCTCTATCGGCCTAAAGAATCTAGGTTATCTCTATCTCAAGATGTTTGGGAAGGGTACCGACCCCGACGTCAACCCAGTGATCCACCTTGATCACTACTCAAGATCTATAATTGCTACTATAGTTTCATACTTTATCATATCACATCATATATCACATTCCACCATTGAGTCCACCATCTCGTTCTCCATGAAAAAATGCAGTGGATGGGCTACTCGCAAGACTGAATATGTGTCCCGAAGAAGGAGATATGCTGGGTGAAAGTCTCCAATAAAATTACACAACATGTGCTAGGTTCCATATGGAATATGGCCCCACACAAACCCTTTTTCATCTTCTCTTATACACATACTTTCAGTCCAAGTGATCCTACACAGCATGTTCATGGTGTACATGGCATATCATGCCTCACCCAGGGCCCCAGATGTGTTCTTCCCCACACTACTCGACCAACTGTGTCTACTACATGGAATGTACCCTAGGTACATGATGTGTATTATCTAACTGGACCCTTGGACATTTCATCGTCCTGTTTTCATGTACTTCACTCCATTTTTGTGTCTCTGGTCATGTACTTTCACACAACCATGTCCTTTAACATGGCTACTCTATTCAGGTCCATTAACCACATGACCTATAATCACTACACTTTGTGAAACCCTGGGTACACAGCATGTAGACCCCAGAAGTCAATCTTCTCTAAATGGGAATAGCACACAGCGTGTTCCACTACACTATAAACAATGTTATTGGGAATTCTAAACAAGAATTCCCTGTGATCTAACCAAATTACCCTATTTTCCTAAAAACATTAATATTGAACCCAAGAGAATCTCTAACAGTCATAATAGGGCTCTAAAACCTTAAAAAACACATCAAAATGGGTATAATGACATAAAACTAAAATCCACATACCTCGTGGTGAGACATCAAAGATTTGGGTTCAAATCGTTGCTTGGGATCCATTGTAACATGATTTGGGAGTGATCAATATCAATATCATAGATGGGTGGTATCTCTTCTCCTTGGTTTCACCTTAGTTTCATTCATCACTCCAAGGGGGGAAGGTCCTCTCATATTTAATGCACACACAAGGGGTTAATTGATGTAATTTTATTAAATAAATTAACCTACTTTTGATATAATGCAAACAACTTCCCTATGACTTGAAACCCAGTGCTGGCAAATTTTATGTCGCACCTAAGTCAAACACCAAACTCAGAACTCAATTGAGGTCTCTGATTTCTAATATGGGACTCTTATTAGGAGTTCTTTCACAATTTAAAATAAACTTTTCATCTGTGTTATAATATTTTTAATATTTTTTAATATCACCTCACCAAGGATCTCTAGGCCACAGAATCCCACACCGACTCAACTCCTGGCTTCGAAAAATTTCATAGAAATATTTTCAAGTCTTATTTGTCAAAAAATGAATCACAAAATCCACTCCACATTATTTATTTTTATCCTTTAAAAGAAAAATACTAGGGAGAAGGAGAAAAATTGAGCACTCAACTGGGACTCCCGCATAAGAAATCTCACCAAGGGTTCCTATGCTATCAACAAATACACACTCAGGGGAACTAAAAATAAAAAACCACACCCAATTCTATCTCAAACTAGTTTTAAATCATGAAAAAAATGTACACATGTATCCTCTTATTTTATTGGTGCAAAACACCAAACACCATACTCCATCTGAAATAATAGGATCTAGAGGAACATCACCTCGCTAACCTGACGCATATGCTGATGTAACGCAACAGTTCTCATCCACCTTTAGATGAACCACACCATTCCAACCAAAATAATATCTCAAAAAAATCTTATTTTGATCACATGAGGGTACCAACAAACCAGAAAGGGCTTCTCAAGTTTATACATGGGGTCTTACTAAGCCCTCTGTATATGAACCTCCCTCTTCCACACCCACTAGTGGAAAACCAATTGAGCATGGATGGTAGGAAATCAAACCACACTAAAGAAACATTATAGGGAATAACTATACCAATAATTAATGGTCCTATGTGATTCTATCCCTCCACTAGGGCCAATAAACATATAGTTCAAGAAAAAAGGCTACACTGACAATGTTGGTGTCTGTTATGACACCCCAACATGCAACCACTCCCTGAGCACACAATTCAAAGGAAATATTCCACCACACCTCATCAATATCCACTTTTAGTGGTATTGACTCACCCTCATGATTTTAATAACATAAAAAAACATGTCTTGGTGGGGGGAATTATCCCTCTTCCTCATGAGTTTGAAGATACTTCAAACAACACGATCATAGGGTCTTACTAACACCCCGTGTAACCCTAGATAGATCTCTATCAAGAAGTTGAATAAATAGAGTACCTCCCAACAGTATCTAATAATATAATAGTATAAAGTATAAAGGACACATATCATACCACTAATCATCCTCATATCCTCCAGTTCGTTGGCCTCTATGTCCTACAGCTATCCTAGGCCCCATCCTCGAGATCCTTAAACCTGGCATGGACCACCTAGGGGTGGTGGTGGAAATATCTCAAACCATCTACCAACTTCTATTTCTCTCCCCACTCCTACTCTATGTCATATATCATGTGTAACTCCATGCTCTAGAAACTACCTTTTCTAGGGAGGTCCATCGGTCATCTCTTTGTCAGTAGCACAGTGGTTCATACAATCTCGAGCAATATGTAACTGACCATCATGATCATAACGATTCCTCTCCTATGGATGACCAGGTCACCATTGAAACTCTTGTAGTAAATACCCACATTTCTAATACTAGGAATGTGTATTAATTTTGTGTCACATTCCTGTTAACTTTCATCTTCTAGGTGATGCAGAAAACATAGCCTCGTGATCAACATTGTCGGCCACACCCACCTGACCCTCGTCTAAGAATCTCTCTATCACCATAGCTATCTCCAGTACCCCCATATATGAGGTAAGGAACATGGAGACCACACATGCATGGATGTTCTACGGAGGCCCTTTGAAAAGGTCCAAGCTCTGAAAAATGGGTTTTAAACCATATCCATGGGATAACATGAAAGGTATGTAAACCTCACCTAGTACTCTTCCACGGACATTTTACCCTTATGAATCATCAGAAGCTCTTAGATACGCACCAATATCAATGTGTCTAGGTAAAACTCTTCCACTAAGAGCCTCTAAAACTACACCCGATAAAGTGTTGCATGGGCTAGTATCACCAGAACCCACCATCACCCAATCAAGCCCTATAGAAGACGCACCTCTAGTACCACCGTCATATCAGAATGTTTCCTCATTAAGAAGAAAACATGCATGACTATGTCAATCCAGTCATCATCTACCGGTAGGCCTGGATCCCGCTGATAACTCTAAGTTCACTGCCTCTTGAACTCATTTAATTCACTAAGCATGTGTGTATCCTCAACCTAAACTTCTAGCACAACCTATTTGTCAATGGATGGTGGCTCAACTAGAGTACCACCTATAGGTTCTACCTCATGACCAGTTCCTTGCACTGAATCCTCATCACTAGGTGAATTGTCATCACAATCCCATCATGGAACCTTATCTGTCTATCAACATGATGGAATCCTAAAATACAATTATAACACACCCTGTTCAAAAAGTATATCTGGGTAGATGACTCAAGAAGGACTACAAACTCACAAACCAACCCTATATTATTCATGTAAAAACATTTCCTCAGGACTAGTTTCCTAATGCACTAAGTTGGTAAGCAAGATATCATAGTCTTGGTGAATGGATGTGTCGGTCACCACACCAACATTGGATTCCCTGGCCTGATATCCAAACTAGAAACACATTAACACTATTACTATATAGCCCAAACCAAGGTCACTACACTATAGTCCCAAATTCGAAACTTCTCTTATACCACTCCATCAAAACCCGAACTAATGGGGCCTAAGCCAAAAATACCCCAAGCCCACCTCTAATAGGAAATGGGTTTGTATCTAGACCCAAGTATGCATATTAAAAAATATGAGTAATTATTCGGTGGTACCTATACTAACACACCAATAAGAATTTCAATGCAACAGTACAAAGATAATGCTAACTGGAAAATAAATGCATGCATACATCTATCCCACAACCAAAGTACAGAAGAAGTACTAAAAGTATAAAAAGGGTGAAATACAAGACCACCAAAAACTATCAAAGAGTTCAACCTACTCATATGTTTGAGATCACTATCAAATGAAGCTACCCAAAAGATATTCATCCAAGCATCAGCAAACACCTCAGTCGATCAAGATCACTAATATTTTCCTACTCTGGGTCCTCCTAGGACTCCATCAAATGGTCTTTCATCTGCACAAAACATAACATGCGTAGAAAATCCCATGTAGGTATGAGTATAACAATACTCATTAGGCACCCAAAATCAAAAAATTAAAGGTAGTAACTAAAAGGAAATAGTCTGCTCAACACATGCCAGAGGGAACCCAAGTAAGAGAGTAACTCCCTCTCGGACCATCCTCGGCTACACATGACTAGTCATCTTGATCCACATCTGTGTCAACCATGATGAAACAACACTGCAAGGAGTCTTTGAATCACCAAGATATGATCATATCAGACTCCAAGTCTCATGAGGTTCCGACCTCAGATCTAGATATTGGATTATTTACAAGGATCTAAAGCAACACTCATCCAGGAGAACACACTCTATGATCTATGCCATACCATATGGAACTCACCCTAAAGATATGCTTCATCGGTAACAACCCTAGGTTCAACCCTAGTGCCTATAACCAGAGGTACTATCATAATTTTCTTTCACCCAGGACAAGCTCTGTGGTACCCAAATAGAGAGACTCACCCCCCAACACAATAAACAAATTAGGGAGAACAGTTCTAGCCTATGCACCTCACGTATCCTCTCTAACAAGAGATTAATTAGGTACCCACACCTTGTCTGCACCCCGCAGATAAAGAAGAATTATATCCTTACCATCCCTCAAAACCTCTAAAATACCCATTGGGAGAGCCCCACATATCATCACATTAATGGAGAACAATATTATCACTAAGTGTTCTGTACAACAAGTGGAGGGGCCCACTACTCACAATTTTTATCCACAAGTGAGGGAGTTCTAAATCAAGTAGAAGACCCGATCCTCTCCACTATTCAAAGATGATAGAGTAACACTCTATAGATAGAGAACTTTCACCCTGGAATGGTAGGGGAGTACAACTCTGTCATTACCAGTATAACTACTATGGGGGACCCAGACCCTAACTCGAATGGTGAGTACCAACCCCAGGCTAAAGGACCCACACCCTTGCACAATATGGGGGGTACTGAACCTACCATAAACATCATTTATAGAGGACCCACCCCATAGTATGATATGGGAGTACCTAATCTAAAGATAGGGGACTTACACCTTGGTTCAATAGTGGAGTACCCACTTTATCTACACATATCATATGGAGTACCCACACCCTGGTGAAATAAGGGAGTATTGAATCCATGGATTGAGGACCCTCACCCTGGTATGATAGGGGAGTACCTAATATTTCTATTCAGTAAATATGGAGGTCCCACACCATGATATGTTAGGGGAGATCTGTCTCCAATAGCATGATCGATATTGGGGATCCACACCCTGGTCCAATAGGGGAGTACCGATATTTGGGTAACTACTCCATGGGTTGAGGGTCCACACCCTAAGTAAAAAAGTATTTCCATATCTATTGGTCTGAGAGGTAAGGGAATAATGTCACCTAATAAAAATGTGAATGTCTAGTATTAGTGGGTCTCTGATAATCCAAACTAATCTCATATTTCGGTTACGCATCTCGTCACAAAATAGCCATAGGTAGGGGACTTGTGGCCTATTAAGATAGGTGAGTACTGCTCTACCGACCTAAAGAGTATATGGGACATGCATACTACCTGAATGGCCCAAAAGCCTTAATTGTTTATTCATTTTGGATAATACCCCTTTTAAGGGTTGAAGGGGAACCTTTACATAGCCCGTAGGCTTTGTGACATATGGGACCTGCATCCTAAGATGATAAGGAAGGGTCCTGACCCCGATGTCAACCCAGTGATCCACTCTAACCACTACTCACGGTATAGCAGATCTACGGTAGAATATTACCTGAATCATTACACATACTATCTCATAGACCACAATGGATTCCACCATCACATTCTAAGAGGAAAACTACTTAGTATTGGCTACTATCATGCCTGAATATGAGTCTCGAAGAAGGAGATACATTGGGTGGAAGTCTCCAAGAAAAGTACATGACATGTACTAGGGTCCACATGGCATGTGACACTTTTTGAACACCTAGTTGTGTCCTATGATGCATGTATTGTCTAGAAAGGTGATCCTACATGGTTTCTACATTGTGTAAATAGCTTACCTTGCCTCACCCGAGCCACCAGGCGTGTTCTTCCCCACACTGCTCGGATATCCATGTCTACTACATGGTGTGTACCTTAAGTACACTACATTTCATGGATAACTGGCCAAACGGACATGTCATCATCCTATTTTCATGTACTTAACCTCATGTTTGTGTCTTTGGCCTTGTACTTTCACATGTACATGTCCTTTTACATGACTCCTATGGACAAGTCCCTTGTCCACATGACCTGGGCTCACTACACGGTGTGTAACCTTAGGTACACATCATGTAGTCCCCAAAAGACTATCTTCCTAAAATGGTAAGAACACATTATGTGTAACACTACACTATATACAATTTGATTTGTAATTACGAATGGTAATTCTCTGCGAGCTACCCAAATTACCCCAATTTTCCCCAAAATATACAGATTGCCCCCCAGGGGATCTCTAGTAGTCTTAATAAGGTTATAAATCCTTAAAAAATGAATAAAAAGGGGATAAAGACTTAAAACTAAAATCCACCTACCTTGTGGCGAGACTTCGGATCTTTGAGTTCAAATCGAATCTCGGGAGACATTGCAGCACGATCTAGGAGAGATCTCTATCAAGATTAGTGATTGGTGGTACATCTTCTCCTTGAGTTTTCCTTGGGTTTTTTCATTTCTAAAAGGGGGGAAATGGGCTCTCCTCTCATATTTATTTTGAAAAAAAATGGTTGGGTTGTAAGGGTTAATTGATTTAAATTTTATCAAATTAATTAACATTCTTTTAACATCATGCCAGTAACTCACCTCCGACCCGACACCTGGTGCTAAAAAAGCATATGCCATGCCTAAGGAAAACACCATACTTTGAACTCAACCATAATATCTGATTTCTTATCTAATACTATTCCCTAGAGTTATTCCACATTTCAAAAGAAACTATGAAAAAATGATATAATATTTTTAATATTTTTTTAATTTCATCTCACTAAGGCTCTCTTGGCCCTAGAATCCTATTCTGACTCAATTCTCAGATTTGAAAATATTCTTATAAATATTAAAAATGCTTACAGGTCAAAACCTGATTCAATACAATATCTCCCAAGAGTTTCAAACTATGTGTGCAGTAAGGCCCATTTTCAGACATCAGTTCCTGATCGAGTATAGATCAATACGGGTTTTTAGGGTTGTTACCCATAGGTATATCTGTGCTATATCCAAATCCACTTATAGTATCCAAATATGGGTGTGTTTCTTGGAAAAAAACTATATCTATATTTTACCAAAATTCCATGGAATTTTCCTATATTTTAACTCATCCTTAGACTTATCCTTAGATACATACCTAGACACATCCTTAGAAATGTCCCTAGGTATCCCACTAAATTTTTCTATCCTAGTTTCCAAAGGATGACTAAATCATTCCTTTGATACCAAATATAGCATCTCAGGATTCCCATACATGGATATTACATCATTTTCGATGAATATTCATCACATTACAAAAATAACATGCCTGAGGACTATAATAATTTAGTTTATTTAGAAACTTGGAACACAATCTTCTAACATGGTGAAAGATCTTAAATGTTTTCCACAAAGATATTCCTATTTACTACTCCAAATTAAAACCTTTATTCATAACCTAGGGAATATAATCATATGAAATGGTGAGATTAGATTCTTAGTAAGGGTAGATAAAGGATATACATAATCATAACATGAGCATAAGGGTATGAGAACATGAGAATAACATTTGATGATCATACCCTATATATCAAATATCATATAAGTGAGTCACAGTATAATGTTTGAAAGATAATAAAACATGAATGATAAGGAAATAAAATTACATGTTCCATGAGAGAATAACATAAGCGTAGAAATATATGTGTGGTATTCACAAAAGCGTGTAAAATATTATCTCAAGGATAGCTACAAAGACCTTCATAACATGTCAGACTTGGGTTGACAACCCTTTTACCTACTTTAGGATTAGGAAAACCACCTCTCTACCCTCCTTTAAATACTTAGGTTTACCACCCATTTACCCTTCTTTACAAGACTAGGCTGACCAACCATGTAACCTCTAAGCTCGTAGAGAATTTACCTTTACCCAATGCATTAGAAGGAGATATAGGTCCCACCCATCACATAATGAAATCATATATACTTGTTTCACAAGATAATAAAACATTCATCATATCATGGCCCATAAAAAGAGATGGGTTTCATAAACATCAAATAATAACCTATGAAATTAAATGAATATTATAAATATTTAATCATATCATCACTTGTGTAAAATATATAGTTTTATTAATCATTGCATCCTAGAATATCCTGTGAATGGAGGCATGTTTCATAAGCGTTTATCATGGTATATCCCATGAAAGATAAATAGGTTTTATAAAAAAACTCATCTTAGATATAAACCATTCAGTTAAATAATAATGATCATTTACTTGAATCATATCCCCAGCTAAGTATAAACTATATCAAAAATTTCATAATAGATGGAGAAATATTTTGAAAGGTCACTTGACGAATTTCTTAATAAAAATAACCTTTATTTGAAAATAATTTCTGTAATACATAAAACATTTTAAAAAACCTTTTATTTGAAAACCACTTTGAAAACTTATGAATTAATATTTAAAAAAATTAAAACCATTCTTGAGGAAAATTTCCTTTCCCCTTTTAAAAATGATTTTTAAATCATAAAACCTTCTGAAAACATTTTTATTTTAAAAAAAACTTAAAAACTTATAAATAAATATTTGAAGAACATTTCAAAAAATAAAACATAAAATTTTTTAAAATCCATTTCCTTATAAATGTGATTAAAATATTATTTAAAAACACTTTTGAAAACGTTTTTAGAAAACATGTTTGTTGGATAAAATAGATTTATTACTAAAGAGAGAAATAAATTAAAATTTTATTTAAAACATTTTCTAATTATCTTCAGTAGAAAAGAGTGGGAAAATGGTCCCATTACATGAAGATATCCTGAATAAATAGAGGATGATAAATTTCATGAGATTTATTGAGAGATGTATCATAATAATTCCTCAATGGAATCATAATCATAAAAAATCCTTATAAATGATGAGATTGTAGCAATAAACACTTAACACATTGGTAACTTTGAATCGTAATACCCATGAGAGAATAACATAACATGAATATTAAATTATCATTAAATTAATTATATTCATGATATAACATGTAAAATGGTAATTATATAAACCTATTAAAATAATATGGGTGAATAACATAACTTGTGTCTCAAAGAAGGAAAATTGGGGCAGAATTCCCTTACTGATTTGTTAACTTTTGAACTGTAAACACCATGAACGAGATACAATCAAATAGATATGTAATTCAAAATATTTTTCAGTATAATAATAATAATATACATTCATGGGTATTATACACATCACATAAAAGAAATTAGGGGTGAACATGGCATGCGTCTCATAGAAGTAAAAAGTGAGACGAAATCCCTTACTACCTGAGTAACATTTGAATCATGAGATCTATGAAATAAAAACATAAATTGAAACCTTTAATATCATAAAATTAATGAAATTACTGGTATAAAATGAAAAATATCAGTATATACACTAAAATAAATAAATTAATGGTGAATATTTCATAATTCTCACCGAAATAAAAGTGAGAAAACAAATCCCCTTACCTTAAGTCTTGACTTCATTTGTAAATGTTAATACCTAATGTATAATAAATATAAGTTTATTATGTATATAAAAAAACCATAATCATCTAAATCATATGTTATATGATTTTATTGTGTCCTTATATTTCCTTTTTATTTATAATTAAATGTTAAAGTTATATTTTAGGTAATAACCAATTTTGTTTTTCATATATGTTTTGACTTGTTATTTTTGGTCCTCTTACTTTGATCATGAATTCATAATTTAAAAATTTTAAACCATGATATAAATATAATATGTATTAATTATATATATATATATATGTATATATATATATTTATAATAATCTATAATATTTATAAATATGAAATGAAATACACTGTTCATGGATATGGTAGGTCGTACGTATGCATGAACGTTATTTCCATTAACTTATTGTATTAAAAGAAAGAAAAGTAAATGGTATATATTTATATATTTATTATCATTATAGTATAATTATTATTTAATATCTATCACAAATTTTTATTACACTCGTGATTAATACATTCCATTTAATTTTTGAACAAATCAGATCGCTTTGCAAGGCGGTAGTCCACCACACACACGAACGACATTATTGTATTCTCACCAAACAGAAAGAAAGAAGTTATTTTTTATATAATAATTAAATAATATTAAATACATCATAAATAATATATATATAATATATAAACCTAATTTACATCATTATTCCCAACCTTAATAGGTGGTAATGGGAAAACGAATGACATCGGTTCGTGAGGCGGTAGTCTGACGTACACACAAATAATGATTTTGTAACCCATTTGATGGAAGTGCGTGTGATTTTAGGTTATAATATTAATATAAAAATATCCTAGTAAATTTAATATAATTATGTTATTATATAATAATGATATATAATAATTTAATGGGTTTTAGGAATAAATAAAACAAAAATGTTTGTTGATGATTGTTACTCTTTTTTTGGGTATCTTCTTTTAGTTTGCACTGAATGACTTCTTTGGTTTCATTTATGGACAAATTAAGGATTATAGGATAAGAGGAAGAAAGTTAGGGAGTGATTTTGGTATGTATTGGTCGATCCAGATGTACTTATATGTGTGAAGAAGTGTGGAGATTTAATTCCCTTTTATAATGGAGGAGTGACATTCTAGTAAATACTCAAAAGTATTCACTATTGGGAGGTCTCCCTTACCTAATGTGACTAAAAAATAGAACAATAATGGATTTTAGGGATGAATTTTTCTATAAATACCTCCAATAAACAAAATAAATATATTTTTCTATCAAGTTACTACTTATTATTTAAATTTACTCAATTTTATCTTTATGGTTTTTACCAAGTTAACATGTATCTTTTTATTTACCTAAGTAGTTTGTCCATTAACAATATAATTAACAATATATTTATTAGATAATTAATTCACACCTTTTGTAAATATTTAATTAAATTAATTAAATAAAAATTCTATGTTTGTGTATGATTAGTTTTAATACAAACACATGTAAGGTGAAAACCCATGTTTTAACATTAATCGCATTAATTAATTTTAACTGTTTTCAATAATAATTATGGTAAAAAAATAATTTGAAATTATTATATAATATTAATTAATATGATTAAAAATATGAATCTATTTTTAAAAATTTATTTCATAGAAGTGTCATAGTTTAATTTAAAATTAATCTCATAGATGTGATGAGAAAGTGATTTTTTAAAATTAAAATGTTCAAAAGTTTACAAAATTTTTATATCCAATTTCAATATAAAATTCATTATATTTACCTAATTTAGATTAATATCGGTATAATTAATATAATTATACTTAAAAACATTTTTAAATATAATTTAACTACATAAAATTTTGAACAAAAAAGACAGTTTTCAATTCAAATTCAATATTTTCATTATTCATCAAAAAACTGAATCCTTTCAGAAAAAATCCAAAAAATTAACCCTAAGATAATTTTTTAATTAAAATTTAGAAAATTAATTTTATTTTGTCAAATATAATTTATAAAAGTGTCAAAATTTATTTTTAAAATAAGTACTCCATTAAAAGGTTTTTAAACTTCCTTTTTGAAAAATATATCTTTTTATACATAAAATTGGATTTGTTCTTATCTATTAACTAGAAAACACATAATATGAATTTTAAATAGTTTATTGAATATATAATATATATATTTCACTGAAATCATTCATCAAAATATTTTTCTTTAATTTATTGAGATAAAATGTGTTTGTACATAAAAAAATTGTTTTTCAGAAAAGGAGTTTATTTATTTTCAAATAGTTCTTACTTTCATTTATAATTAATTAGTGGAAAAATAATTAATTTTATAAACATGAATCAACTAAATTTTCATAATTTATCTTATCCTTTTTACACCCTCAATTCCAATGGTTAGGTGATAACTATAATAATAATATTGTAGTTTGGTAAAACTCGGTCTTGTGTGTAACACAAGCTATCGAATGAATTCAATATTGTGTGTAACACAATCCAGACATTGTTTTTCATGTACCTAATGATAATATAAGTGTTGTGTGTAGTAAAATATTAACTTCTTTTTTCATATAAATCAAACATAACTTGATTTAGCGTGCAATGCAAGACATCCAAACAAATTCATTTATTCGAAACAAAATTAATTCATAAAAACTCATGGAGTTGCATTAGAGGTAAATATTAATAATAGTCAAATTTAATCTCTATTATTTAATTTTATTTATAGTTTTTTCAAATTAATTTTTCAAAAATTTTAATTAATTCATTTTTTTTAAACAATAGCAAATTTTGATTATAATATTTAGTTGTGTTAGAGAGGTATAAATGATCTACATTTGGTAATGATGTTATAAATTCAGGTTTTCGTTGATTGATATATAATTTCACATATCTCTAGATGTTTCTAACTTTTTGATTTTCTTTTATACTAAATGATTTCTTTTCTAGAGGTTGATTACTATTCTTTTGAAAAAAAATTACTTTCCTTCTCTTATTTTTTGGAAAGATCCATCCTATTTAACACCCACTCATATAGTTTTTTTCTTTTAAATAAACATATTATATTATACGTTTCCATAAATGAGACAAATAATGAACTTGATCATTATTCTTGAGTATTGTCCTGAGAAAATAACTCATACTTAAAAAACAAAAGATAATACTTAATGTTAAAACAATATTAAAAATAATGAAACATTGTGTAAAATAATTATAGTTCATTGAAAAATGAAACTCTTATAGAATATATATAAAACAATAAATAAACATAATTGAAAAAATTAAATCATGATTAAAAAATTCAAAAAAATCCAAATAGTAAAATTATATAAATAATCATTTTAATAAATTAATAAAATTATTAATTAAAAAATAATTTCAATTAGTTAACATAATATTAATTATTCCCTCAAAAATTAATATCTTAAGTGGTAAGATATATTTAATTTTTATTTTGTATTATTTCACTTGTTTTCACATGGGTATATTTTTTAGAAAATAAACGTGAAAAATTCAAAATATTCTAAATGAATTTTAATATAATAAAAAATGAAGTGGATATTTAATTAATTCAATAATAAGTTACCTTAGTATATATTTAAAAAATAAATAATTTTGGAACAAAATGATGATTATAGTCATTCACATAACCTTTTTACACCATGTAATCTAATATATAATGGTGTTGTAGTAAAAAAAGTATAAAATTATATGAACAAAATAGAACAATACTAAAGGAGTATAAACTTTTAGATGAAATAGTAAATATTACTCTACATATAATAATTTGAGTAACTTTTTCCAATTATTTCGAAAAAATATTATATGGATTATGGGTGATTGAAAACTTAAAATATAGGTATTTTAGATCATCTGGTTGTAGGTTGTATATTTTAAAAAATTATTTTCCAAAAAAAAATAAATAAAATTAAGGTGTATTCTTATGAAATTTTAAGAATTATAAAGAATATATCTTTTAAATAAAATGGACACTAGTTATAGAGGAGTTAATACATATTGAAACGACCTATTGGACTGGTAAAAAACTCTAAAAAGGGGTTTGAATAAGTGTTACCAAGTTTTAAAATCATTTTTAGAAATAAAACATTATGACTGGTAAAAACTAAGTTCTTATTAATTATTTTAATTTAATCTAAACCACATGAAACAAATAAACATGAACTCAACAGTAAACAGTATTTTTAGAATTTTCTCCCCAAATATGGGTGACTTCATATAGTTCTATCTTGTGATCATCCATTAGAGAGTAATACAGCAATGAATCCCAAAATTATGAAACAATTTATGTAAATTAAAGCTCCATAAAAAATCATTAAAAAATAATATCAATTATTAAACATATGACTCATTTAATTTTTATTAAAATATATTTTTACATAATTCAAAAATACCATGAAATCAAGTAAATATCACTTACGCTACATCTAATTGTTTTTATATAGATAATTTAGAATATTATATGAGGTAAAATTATTCTAACTGCAAAACAGGTTAATATTATGTGTAATTTAGAAACGTTTTTTTACTCTTATGAGGACTCTAGAATAATCTATTATATCCATTTAGATTACTGAGTTAATGTTATGTTTCTTATTGAAGTTATAATATATCATTATATAGTTACTATAGATTAATCCTTACACGGAGTTACTACATGTTGATATGCTATAGGGACTATTGACCAACTCTAAGAAGGGAACTGAATCATTGTTACCTTCTTTTATAATTTATTTTTTAAATAAAACATTATGATAAATTATGTCCATGTTCTAATTAATTATTTAAAATAAATATCAACATTATGAAATTAATAAACAAGAACTCGATAGTACATAATATTTTACAAGGTTCTTCCTAAATATAGGTGACTACATCATTGTTGTGCATGGTTAAATTCAAAACATGGATGATCCAAAAATATTATAAATTGAATATAATGAGGTAAGTAATCATTCTTAACCATATACTATTTCTCAATAGATACGTCTCATTATAGTTAACTTGTAAAATACACTCCTATATAAAATGGAATTCTTTCTAAAGGAAAAATTATTTAGTAGACATAAAAATTATTGATCATTATTAAATTTTTCATCTTCATATTCCAAGATTTTAGTCACAATAGAAGATAAGAAACCCCTTATCATAGAAAATCCTCCTATGTCACCAAAATAGATTAATAGGAGGTCTCTTAATCAGTAAGTTTGATGCCCAAAATATTTAGCAGTAGAAAAAAAACATTAGTCACTCTAAATATTTCCTAACACCACTAAATCTTTTTTATCGCATTTCCTTTTATAAAATTAAGAAATATCATGTATATAGTTTCCATGTTTTCATATTTATAACTCTATATGGTTCTATATGGTGATAATCTACCATATAATAATGAAACATTAAATTTAAAAATGTGGAAACAAATCATATAGTTTAAAAATATATAAATATAATTCAAAATATCTATCCAAATATATAATATAAATATTAGTTAAATCTCTATAAATTATATTTTTACATAATTCAAAAATACCATGAAATCAAGTATATAACACTTTTGCAACTTCTGGTTGATTTTATATGGATTATTTAACAACTTACATGAGATCATTTTATTATAAAACCTTATTAGTTTACTCTTATGTGAGATTTAGAATCATCATTTTTGGGATTTAGATTAATCTTTCATAGCCATTGAAATTTATGAGTTAATTTTATGCTTCCAATTAAAGTTCTACAATACTCTTACATAACATCTTTAACTTTTCAATAATTTATCAAAAACTTTTCTATCCTTTGAAAACAACACTTTAATATTAAATAAGCATTATATTACACTTACGTGATTATAAAAATAAATTACATGATCTTAATAATATTCTATCTAGTCATATATATCTATTTAATATTTATGATTACACATAGATAGCTAAAATATATTTTAGAACATAACTTTTCAATAACTCTTAAACACCTCCAGATATCATAATTATTCTCCAATAATCCCAAAAACAATTAATAAAAATTTATTTATTATAAAATACTATTGAAATTATATATATCTAACTTTCATTAATTCCTTAGATGCTTCAATTTCCTCCTTTTTATTTCTTTTCAACTCAAATAACTCAAATAAATTCATAGCCTTTTCTATAATAGAAAATATCTTGACACCACACAACAAGAGAAAATAATTTTTTTAAAGAATTTCATCCCTCATTAAAAAGTAATTTTTGTTTTATGAACTATATTTTATACCCCTAAGTCTAATAATTATATTGTACCCCATTAGATCAGTGAAAATAGATATCTATTCCTTAAATCACATGTCAAATGAGTTATGTAACTTTTACCAACATTAAAAATATAATCTAAATAAATTTGGGGAAATTATAATATACCTTAGGTAAGTGGAAAACATTAAATATTAATTTTTAGATAAAATTATATTTAATACCAATATTATTATTTCTTGTGTGTTGTACTGGATTTATGGTTAGATTGATTGTACTTATATCTTCATGACAAATTATTAATGGATTTTTAACCTTTATCAACAGATCTTCTAGTAGCTATTTCATCCAAATCATCTATGTATAAGCCTGTACAGGGGAAAAATACATATCCTTGGTAATAAAATGAATCGTGTAATTTGGTTTCTTATAGTACCAAGTCCCACAACATTCTCCTAATAAAAATGTACGATCTGGCATTGATTTTATATTTCTAATATTTCTTTTACAATAAGAATTAGTATATCCAAAAAAAACATCTTCCCACCACTTTCATATAACAACCCTTGAAAAATAATTCCTTTGATGTATCTATGTAAGCTTTTAAAAACCCTCATGTTTGAGGTTTTGGCATCGTATTATAATCATTCACAAAATGTTATTATATAGACTATGTTTAGTCTATATTCTATGTGACATTGTAGGTCTATAATCCTCATTATAAATTATTTTTTGTTTATTTTTTTCCTTAAAGTGTCCTTTATCAACTTTACATAAACTATCATAGGCATAGAAACTTATATATATTCTTTTATACTAAATTTCTTCAAACATTCCATGAAATAATATTTCTGAAATAATAAAATGAATTCTATTTTCTTTAAAACATGTAATCCTGAAAAAACATCATTTATCCTAAAATTAACATCTAAAATTGTAACATCCTTTTATTTGAAAACTTTTCACAAGTATTCTGCATTTCTATTGCAAAAAATATTTCATTTAACATATGAAATAACAATTATAATTCTTGTATCCATTTTATTTTTTCTGTAGGTTTTTTTAACCTTCCCTTTATTGGATTTTTTCAATTTAAATTAGTTTTCCAAATTTGAAAACCATGCTCCAGAGGCCTATTTTTATCCATAGAGATATTTTATTAACATTCAGTTATTTGTAAAATAATTACCAAGGATAGATATCTTAGGTTTCCCAATAAACACTTTTCCCCAGGATCACCATTTAAGGATATAGATTTTACATTATTTATATTGGATTTACATTGTGTGTATTTGTGTGTATGATGTAATAAATTATAACATTCAAGTTTCATCAGGTATATAAACAAGTGAAAATATTTCCTCAAAATCATTCCTTTCAATATGAGATTTTCTTTGCCACACTATTCTGGATTTATCTCTAAAAAATTCCATTTTATCATTGATCTTGTTTTAAAAACCCTATTGGTTATAATGATATTAAATCTTCTAAGGGTTAAAAAATCCAAAGTAAAACTCTTTTCAATTTTATCTAGCTCCTCATAAATTTAATTTTGTAACTCCTTGTGTTCAATATGTTCATCAAATGATTGTGGAACATTTTGTGGAAATATAGAAATTTGATTATCACATCTCAATTTTCTTATTGAATGGAAATTTTCATACAGATTTAAAATAATATTTTCTACTTTGACAAATTATTTTAGCCTTTTATAATTATATTTTATTTCTTTCCAACAGAAAATGTATCATCACTTGTAAGATTATAGTCAATAATTTCATTATTTTATTCATTTCAATCTGCAACATTACTCACATTTTATGAAATTTTCATGTTTTAATCCTCAAAAATTTTCAGTGTATAATAATATATCTCATTCATAATAGTTTTATTTCTAATGATATTTACAAAATATTAATTTACTATCTTGTTTAATCACATATTCCATCATGTATTACCTCTCTGAATTGATAAGTATCCAATGAAAATTAATTCTTAACCTCTTTTATCATATTTTCCCTGATCCATTTTTTTATTTTCATCATTCATGAATTGACAAACAATTTAAATTATTTCACTAATGGTTCCATATTTTTACATATATGATATGAATTTATTCTTGATCTATCCCACAATAAGCATCTATATTAAATATGAGGGTAATTTTAAATTGAATCCCTACAAAATAATTTTTAGATTTTAAATTAAATCATCATAGTTCTTATTACTTCCAAAAAATAATCGTTCTTTATTTATGAAATTCTATATTGGTGTGTTGTATATAAAGAGATATAATCTTGTTTTATACCATACATAGAAATTTATGACTCAAATGTATTGAAATGTTAATATTTTATTGTGTTTGTTAGCTTCTTGATAAAGATAACCATATCTTTTTCAACACCACTTTTAAACTTTTTAAAATTTTCTACTATCTCATATTGTTTATTTCTAAAAAACACAATAGAAATATTATTTAAATCATAAATAAATGTATTGAAATAGGTATCATTATTAGTTGAATGATGTATGATTATAAAATAAATATTTCAACGAACTAGTTCAATAATCCTTTAGTTTTATATCTCCATTATTTCCTGAGTTTCTAACACCATATTTCTCTTTTAAGAGGTCTCACAAAATGATATATCTTTCTATTTTAAATTTAAGAAGATCTATGAGAAATTACCCATTAGATATTCTTATAATACTTTTTTGGATAAAATGAATGCGTCTTTTATTCTAAATCTCATTCTCATCTTTTATACTAAAATTACATGATTTATTTTTTATCAATCTGAAATAACATACCAATGGTTCTTTTTTCTTTAAGGATAACTCTTACACCCTATATAATTGTGATAATTTAGTTATTATTCCTAAAAATTAATTTATTTACATTATCACATAAATATATAACACTAGAAAGAATATTTTTGAGCCCTTCAAAAACAAAAACATCATATGGAATTAATTTGTTTTACCTTTATTCTTTTTAGTGTTGACTACTTCCTTTTATAATTAGCATTTATTTCCAAAAGTCGCTAAACCTAAATTATTAATTTCAATATTCTTAAAAATATTTGTATCTCCTATAATAATTTTAATATTATGAACTATAAATAATACATTTATTTTCCTTTAATATTTCATTTAAATCATCTTCAATAATAATTTATTTCTCATATTTTCTTATTCATTGGAAAAAATTGACTTATTGTTACTAATATCTAAATATTTTCATAAATTATCTAGTAAAATGGATATCATGGTCATATTCTTGAAATTATTCTTCCTAATAATTGAATATGTTTTGGGTGTTTAAATTTTATTAAATCTCTTTCATATCTCACATGTATCCAATGTTATTCCTTATCGTCCTTAGTTAGCTACCCCTGAATCCCTTCCTTCCTCGTCACAAAGGAAACGAAAGATTATACAAAAAATGATTTTATTTATTCCCATAGTATATAAATCATCTATAATATCCTAAAAATATTATCCTTATATATTAATTTTAACTCTATCTGGAGAAATTAGTTTATTTTCCAGTTGATAATCTCCATTATTATTTTCTACCTTTTGAGAAAATATTTCTTCTTAGATTACCTTTAACATTAAATAATATACAATGATTTTTTCTTGATTTTTTTAACCCAATAATGTTTAAAATATTTCATATAATATTCAATATTATAGGAAAAAATAATTTATTTTATATTTTCCAAAGTATATTTTACCTATTTATTATAATTCATATCCTTTGTAGCTTGTTATGATTCAAATTTTTCTTCCACAAATTTATTATAATTTTTTCACATCTTCTAAATGTATTTTTATATACAATATAACATGATTGTTTCTTAATAACCACACATTATTTTAAAATCAATTTTTTATCATATACTCTCTAAATAATATCTAGTGCCACAACTTTAACTTTGAGATTCCTTAGTTATCCAATGCATTTGACTTCTTTTTAAAAAAACCAACATTTATTTTGTTTAATTTTTATATATAATTCATTATTAAAAATACATTGACATGTTTTTGAACATGATCAATGAAGGTTCTATGTTTTCCCTCAAGAAACGCATTTACATAATCACTGACTTATAGATATCTTTCATCTTACTCTTTACTAAAAAAACTATTCTCCTTCATGAAATTCTATTTTTATTCTTAACGGGCTTCTTCCCCTTTTAAATTTTTTTAATCCATATATTTTATGAAGTATTTAAATCATTCTTGACATCTTCAATATCAACATCTAATTTCCATGGAATTATAATTTGAAATTTTCTAATAAAACTATAATTAAAGTAATTTAAGGGTAATTTGACTTTGTATTTTTAATTTTATTTTATAAAGATAATTTATACAATAGCCATGAAATTTTTATATTATTCATAATTTTGTAATAATTTTTATATTCATTAATATTATCTTCTATATTCTCATTGAGGTTTATCTTCATCATTTCCCCTGAAATAAATTTCTTTCTCCTTTTTTGTCTTCCTCATGAAAAAGCAGCTCTTCTAATATCAAAGAAAACAAGGGTACAATATATCTCGCTTTAAGAGAGGGTTAATATATATATAAATATAAATATATATATTTAATATTAGATACATTCTTATTAAATATATTATGAATCATTGATAACATTTTTTAACCATCTTGGAATCATCCACTGTATCTCCAAAGATTCTATTGTTTCTCAAAATTTCATTAACACTTGTAGAAAATTCATCAATTATTTCAATATAAACCATCGTCACACTTTTAAATACAGATCTAAATATTTCCAATTTGGATTATTTTCTAATAAAAATACCTTTTTATATTATCTCACAATTATTTGAAATTTCATTTATAGTGTCAAGCCTTAATTGTATTGTGACACAAACTAGGTTAGTAGAGAAACCAAGTTTGACACCCAAAGCCCACCTATAGTAGTCCATATATTTGAGACCAGTGTTGAGGGTAAAAATAACATAAATAAAAGTAATAACCCTATTGATGACAACATGGATGAATATAAATTAAATCAAAACCATCAAATCATGAATAATAAATGATCCATGATCAAATCATATCATAAAAATATGTAATTGATGAATTCTATACATCAAAAAAAAAATGATATAATAATTCAACTTTGAAAAAAAATCACTAAATACTAATAATAAAAAAATAAAATAACAAAACTTTTACCTCAGTGGTAAAAGAATAAATCCTAAAACAAAAATATTTCTCGTCTATCACAGTCACTAGGTGAGCACTGCCTAAAAACTCCACCAGCGCAACCCTGCAAACTAGTATACAGTAATACTAAAGAGAAAAACAATATGATCAGTAGTAAATACATTGTTGGGTAACAACCAATTAAATATTATGCATGCATAATATATTGTGGCATTATCATAATTTCTTCTATGTATTCATTGTTTTGATGAATCACAATACACTTTATATTAGTATATTATTTAACTTAAATATTGTTGTGTAGTTTTTGTGTTGTGTAAACTTGATATCTTATTCTATGACATTTTATCAAATTATCCACTCACTCATGTTTTTGATAGTCAATAATCTAGGATAATCTATATCACTATACACTATAGTGTTGTGATGAGGTTCTCATTAGATGATATAATTAAATATTTCGTCCATCAAATAGTGGAGTGTTGTGTCTGATGCAGTTGCAACCATACAAGAAGATATCAGAATTATACCATTGAATTTTCTTTTAATAGAGGATATAAATTAAAATATGTGATTTTAGGAGCATAAGATAAGATATTATGAGATATTTTTAGTTTTATTTAATTTATTTTTATGTTTTCATCATCTTGATTCATTGAGAATTCTGATTTTAATTATGTGTTTAGTGTGATTTTACTATGATCCACCATTATGTGAATTATTTTATAATTTGGTTAGATTCACATGAAATTGTTTATTATCCTATATTGTGTTATTAGGGAGGTTCCATAGATAGTATCTTGAGCTTATTCTAATCCATTGAGATTAGCGAACATAAGGGGAAGAAAGTTACATTTTTAAACTTTCATGTTCCATGAAGTCCTTTTATATAATTGATGATGACCATTAGATTGAATAGGTTCTAAATGATATAGTGACCTATTTTCAAAGTTTCCACTGAATATATTACTAGTGTGGAATTATTTTTTATTGGTGAGCTATAATTGATGAATTTCTTGGTTTGTAACTTGATATGTTTTGATAGGTATATAATAAAAGAAGTTATATGTGTGGATATAAGATGAAAATGATCAGTTCTACAAATCCTCCTAAAACATTAGATAAAATCATATTATTCTATTGATTTCAATCATATTTTTAATATTATATCCTTCAAGGAATTTTTTATTATTACCCATAACTCCAAGAAATATTTCTTATATTTCACTGTTTTTTTTTGTTTTTTTTCATGATATTAATTTTATCATATAGTGATTAATTTTTAATTATATTATTTCCTCTATGCTTGTATTGGTTGTAAAAATTTACTTTGATAAAATGATATTTATAAAAACATGTATTATATGATCAATTGAACTTCTCAAGTCACTACTACAAATAGGGCTTCTAATAGCACTAAAAACAACCTTTAATAGCGCTTAAAAGGTGTTGTTAATCTAGGTGAAGATAAAGGGGGTCCCCTTTATCAGATATTTTTTTAGCGCTGATAAAGGTAGTATTTATTAGTTTTATTTTTAGTGTTGATTAATGGATAATATATCAGTGCTAAAAATAGCGTTGATAAATACAACCTTTATCTGCACTATTTTGAGCATTGTTATATTATCCATTTATCATCTCTTAATTAGCACTGATAAAGACCAAATTGCCTATACAAACCCAGAACCTGCACAACACCTGCACACATGAGACATCACCTGCACACATAGCACAAACAAAACCTACACACAATGAACCGAAGAACAAAAATGCTATATACATTTACTTAAAATCATGAATACAAAAAAAAATACTATATACATTTCAAACAATGTTTAATTTGGTTACAATTATAATTATCCAACAAACAGTTAAAAAACATTGATGTTTCATCCTTTTTTTCATCCATGATCTGCTCTAAAAAAAATTCTTCCATGGTATTAGTTGCCAAACAAAGCATTCGAACTCAGGAAAAAGATTTCACCTATATAATAAAACAAATATTATTTTAGTAATACAATAATGAAATAAATTAAACATTAATATAAAATAATACATTAATAAAATGTCAATTATTACCTGTTACAACCTTTACATGTCCATATTTCCTTGTATTGAATTAATATTTTATAAGAGGCTCAACATGATTCATTGACTTATAAATACTATTTTGTATTTATCAGTATTAGAGAGGGCCTAATGAGAACCTACACAATTAGATAGGCCATGATCATATCGGTTCACTTTTCTTTTGATCTTCTAGTTCTTTAGTGTGATTATCCAACCCCCCTACCCTCCCCAAGACATCCCCCTAGATAGCCCCCTCCCTACCACTGGACACCCCCCCCCCCCCACTCCCACCACTCCACCTACAACCCATGTCCATCCTCCTGGACAACCCCCCCCCCCCCCCCGAAGCCCCCTCCTTACCCCTGGACACCCCTCCTCCCTCCTCCTGGACAACCCCCTTCCCTCCCATTGCAGCCCCGCTCCTTTTCCCTGGACAGCCACCTTCCCTCCTCTTAGACACCCCCCCCCCCCCCCCTCTCACCTAGACACCCCCTCCCTCCCATCTCCTAGATAGCCCCATATCTACCACTGTAACCCCCCCCCCCCCCCCCCCCCGTGCATCCACCCTCCCTCCCCCAACTCCACCTGCAATCCCCCTCCCTCCCCCTAGACAACTCCCCTCCCTCCCCTTGCAGCCCCCTCCCTTACCCTGGATACCCCCCCCCCCACCTCTCCTGGATACCCCCCCCCCTCCCAGACACCCCCTCCTTCTTAGAAACCCCACCTCCCTCCCCTCCTTGAGACATACCCCCTAGACATCCCCCTCTCTACCCCTAGACACCCCCCCGTCCCCTTGCAACCCCTCCCTCCCACCACTCCACCTACAACCCCCCTCCCTCCTCCTGGACAACCCCCCTCCCTCCCCTTGCATCCCCCTCCCTTTCCATGGGCAGCCCCCTTCCCACCCCCTGGACAGCCCCCTCCCCTACTGGATAGCCCCCCTCCCCTTCTGAACACCCCCCTCCACTCCAGGACACCCCATCCTTCCTAGACATCCCCCCTCCCCTCCCCTCACTAAGACAACCCCCCTGGACAGAACAAAAACATATTGTTCTGAAAATATATAATGAACTTAAACCAGAAAAAACCAAATGATCTCTTTGGACAATTAAAGAAAATAAACTAAAAATTTATCAAGGACAATAGTAACAATAATAATAATATATTTTAGTGGGTATGACCAAATGAACATATTTTCATAAAAAACATTTCTGTTATAAAAAGAGGAAGAAACCAATGAAATTTTCAGAATTAAGCCATTGTATCCAAAATGGAAGCTCTCACGTTGCACTAGCAGCGGTGGGATCAAGAGCAGCACATGTGGGAACATGAGTTGACGGAGCAAGATGAATACTGAAAACACACCACTAACATGCTGCGCATCATGGATAAAGTGCCGAAACAATCGGGGGAGTGACTTACATTGGCGATGATAATGGCTAAGACGCGAGAAAAAAAAGACGATCGGTTTATCCTAGCTATAGAGGAGACTCACACATTATGACAAAGGTGGAAACAGGGAGACGAATGAGAGATATGCGATCGGGATACCGGTTGCATATTTGGTAGAAAATGCGATTGAAACTGAGAAAGAGGAGTCGTCTACACTTTGTCTACCATGGTACCATGTGTGGTCATCGTATATTATAGTGAAACTAGAAAACCACGCATCTGGACTTGAAGAAACTACGGCAGACAACGCTCGGTCAACAGTGATCATGGAGGATATAGCACAGAGGTGAGAACAACATGGATAACGTGATCACAGTTGCATGCGATGGGAACCAAGTTTCCCAAGGAACTGAAAAAACTTTGTTCGATGGAAGGGAACTGAGGAGATGGGACACATGAGTGGAAACATGCAAGAAATTATCCATAAAAGATTTTTGCACTACCATTCAGACTGCGGATAGTTATGAACCAGTGCTTTTTAATCCAGTGGTACCATCTGACATTCTTTTTTGGAGGAAAAAACCCCATTGATGGAACCACACCATCACTCTTGAGACAGTGAACTGTAACAACTTCTTATTTAAAGCACCTGGGGAAAAAATTTGGAAAAAACCTATCATAGAATGCATGGCTTCTACATCCTACATTTAAGTGAATTTCAGTCTTATCTTTTGGGATTTTATTCATGTCTTTGATAGAATAAATAAATATATTAAAGTCTATTTAAAGGCAACATGGTGATCTTGTTAAAGGATTAAAACAGTCTTTTATCATGTTTTCTAATCTACCTCGACGCTTTGGTTAACATCAATGCCCCCCTCCCTACCCCCTGGACAGCACCCCCCCTCCCTCCCCTTGCAGCCCCCCACCCTTTCCCTGGACAGCCCCATTCGCACCTTCTGGATAGCCCCCCCCCTCTCTTGGAAAGCCCCCCTCCCCTCATGGACACCCCCTTCTTTCTGGACAACCCCCCTCCCTCTCCTCCCCGAGACATCCCCCCTAGATATCCCCCTCTCTACCCCTAGACACCCCCCTACAGCCCCCTCCCTCCCACCACTCCACCTCCAACCCCCCTCCCTCCTCCTGGACAACCCCCCTCCCTCCCCTTGCAATCCCCATCCCTTTCCCTATATATCCATCTTCCCACCCCCTGGAAAACCCCCTCCCCTCCAGGATAGCCCCTCCTCCCCTCATGGACACTCCCCACCCACCCTCCCACCTGGACACCCCCACCCCCCTCTTGGACACCCCTCCCTCCTAGTTCTTTAGTGTATACCCATTAATAACATTCTTTATCCAACTATATTTTCATCATCTATTTGATTATGGAATAAATATTATTCATACACCATCATTCAAAAATATGAATTATAAAATCATATATTTTGAGGAGATATAGTTCAAAAAATCAAGGGAAAACACAAAACAAAAAATATATTGGAGGAATAGAAATGAAATTTCACATAAATCTAATGTGAGAAAGGTAAATGATGCCTATTTTGGGTCTTTATGAAATTAAATAAGATATATTGGGCCTCAAATTGAACTGGGATATAATTATTGGGCCTTTACATGGGCTTGGAATTGGTTTGGTTGGTTGGAACTTTTGATACCTCACTACATACCAACTTCAGGCTACTCTATAAGTGATCTACCCATTTTATATTATCAGTATTGAATGGATTTGAATGGATCTTTTTCTGGAAGCCCCCTCCCTTCTGGACACACCCTATCCCTCCCCTCCTCGACACCCCACTGATGGACACCCCCTGGAAACCCCCTCCCTTTTCGACACCCCCACTCTTGGTAACCCCCGGGATATCCCCCCCTCCCCTCCTGGACCCCCCACCCACCCACCCACCCTCACACCTGGACACCCCCTCCCTCCTGGACACACCCCTTCCTGGACACCCCCCCCCACTCCTGGACACCCCCCTCCCTCCTCGAACCCCCCCCCCCCCCCAACTCTTGTACACCCCCTCCCTCCTGGACACCCCCACCCACATATATGGGAAACTAAAATTAGAAAATTGAAAATCCAAGATATTGGTTCCCATCAATCTTTTAAGATGCTCGTGAGTGGACTGAATGACTATTAATTGGTCGAATTCCACACTATTGACCAGTGAAGTCCAATGAGTTATGCTTTACTAGAAAGACAAATCATTTCTAAAACCATTCTTCATAACCTAAAGATATAAAACATAATAAAGGGTGATCATATATTCTCAATAAGTGTAAACAAGGGAGATATGAATGATCATATATAGATAAGATTAGTAGGAATTCACCTTCATCCTATTTGTGTACAATCTTCCATCAGGTATGTGGCCCATTCGTTTCTAAACACATATATATCATCTTGTGAATATGTTTTTTTGCAATATTCATGGTAGTAGTGAAAAAATATAATTACAAAAAGGATTAATAAATATTTTAAATGAACTCGTAATTATTTTCAAAAATACCTCGTCAGGGATGCTAGTTTGTTGATGAAATACGATCTCTTTCATAAATTTACAAACATAATAACCACAGCCCTTTCTGTTTGTTTGTTTTGGACAATGTAGAAACATTGACAAAAATAAGTAATTTGTCTTGATATGTGTTTGGATAGTGAAATGTTATTATATATACCAAGATACTTCTCCATTTGTAGATCTTGTAGGTGTTCTTATACTTAGGCCCTAGATTCATTCCATGCATTAGACAATATTGATGCACCACCCTATCATAATATAATCCTCATTAAAAGATAACATAAATTATATAACTAGATGTTTAGTTTTAAAATTTTGGATCTAGTGTATTACAAATTAACAAACGCCATCATGTGTGGTCAGTTTGTTGGATATCCATGCATTGAATCCAGAAAATAAATCATTGGAGTATCCAAATTGACTGAAATCAGTATCCAATGTTGTCTAAAAATACAAAAAAAATAATTAAAGAAATAAATGAAAATATAGTTGATATGGTTAAATTGTAGAGTTTTACCCCAACATCGTTGTTATTAAAAAGATTCTATCATCCATAATTTTGTTTTCAAATGATTTGAGAAGGGATGACATTATTGCAGCCTCTTTATCAGAATCTATTTCGTCTTTTGAAGAGGTGGTGGGAGGACTAACGAGTCCAAAAAAAATTCATGGGAATATACCTTCAATTGTTTTTATATATTTTCCTACGAAAAATATAAAATGTATTTAGTCATAATTATTAGAGTATATCAGCTTTTGTAAAATCAAATAATGAATACATACCTCATGTATACATTTATAACTAAGGCATCTATCCATTCATACTTGAGGATTTAATTTACATTTTCAGCACTAATGAAATCTGATGCTTCCTCTCCGTACATATTTTTTTCAAAATAAATTATGTGATCATTTTTTTCTATCAACTTTGTATCCACATGATCCGGCAATGATATTAATTGTGGATATAGAACAGGCGGGGTGAAGGTGCTCTTAGTAGACCATTTCAATTGGTTGGTTGATCCTTGAGATATTTTTAAGCTGATATTTCATTTCACCCCCATCTCTTTGTCGTTCTGTAATCACATTCATCAGTTCAGACCTTTTTTCATTAAATTTTAAAGGTCCAGCTTGAAAAATAAATTGGAAATGGATACCTCCTTGTCGACATGTTTTTTTACAATAATTTTCGGCCATGCAAAGAATTTTATAATAGCTTGTTCAACTGTATGAATGTCGCCATCGTCATTTGGAATAGGTATCTCAGTACTCGGCTCATTAGCTGCATTAATTGACACTATGAAATGATTTGTTGGAATTTTTCTGTTGTGTAGCATGTCATTCTGCGTATTGAACATCGTAGCCATCACTATAAGGCGATATATGGGAGTTGATAGATATAATTCATAGTCATTTTCACCCTGTAGAATATTAGTACAGGAAAGGTATCAGTGTCTATGTGAATCAAATTTCACAAAAACATTTATTAAAACATTTATTACCGTGGATAAGTTAAGTTTTTTAGGGGAATGACTCACCTCAAAGTTGGTGGGGGTGGGGCGGGATCATCACGCACGGGTTTTTGTTGAGTTGTTTCTTCTCTTTGCCTCTCCCCCATCAAACTTGTTATCATATCTCTCTGGTATTGTAATTATTCTTGAAAAATAGAAAATTTTTGCATCTTTTCCATTTTTTCATTTTGATCCTCCGCGTGTTTTTGTTTTTGAAAATATGTTCAGGGTGTCACCCCAAAACCTACACCTCTGAAATGGCTATACTATTCTGGCTACTTCAAGGCTGCTGAAAGTATGTCTGCATCCGGTGCGGGTGTTATTGATTCCTGTGACTATGTCAGATAGAAGATATAGAAAAATAAGTAGTCATTGTAATGTAATATTGATTTAAAGAAAATCAATTTTATATTATTTCATACTTACACATGTTTCCCACACTTTTTGTGTGTTTTCATCTTTTAGTATCCCCAGTTTATTTACATGAGCCTCCTCCCATAGCACATGGAGTGGGATAGATATGGCTTTCAATTTGGATTCATCAATCTGCATATAAAAAGATAAACATGGTTATGGTTTTTTTTCTATCACATAAAAGTAGTACGGTAGATTTAAAAGACGTACCAATTTTTTCTCAAGTGAATTGTACCCCATACTTGATTTACGGTAAGGGTACGCTAGTTCTATTGCATGTTTTTTATTTTCAGCACTCAGTTGTTGTTTCATAAATAAAAAATTGACAATCAAAGTGATCAATACAAGCAACGTCAACCAACGTATTACCCCACACAATGTATTTGAAAATTTTTCTCCCCACGACGGTTACTAAACACATCCCACACTCCTTGGGATATCAAGTGTGCATAAACAGGAGGTGGGTGCGGCTTGATTTTCCCTTTAGCATCTTTAAGATAATATTTCATTAAAATTGTAAGGAAACCTCTCTGAATCTTTCTTGAAACTCTTAATACATATTCCTTATGTGAGGAATCTACTATAAATGAACTCTTCAATGGACGATGAAGAGTAAGTCAATGTTTTGGTATTTTATTTTATTTTAATAAATTAAAAAAATGATATCATAATGTTCCCGTAATCTATTCCCACATTAGTGTCTTAAGCCTGGTGACAACATGGTTCCATGACTATACATCAATAGGAATGCGTTGCTGAGTGAAAATTCCAATGTAGCTACTAAATATGGCTATGCTGGGGTTAACATGTTGGCCTCGCTTATTCCATCCAACCTCAAATTTGATGCCTTTTGCTTTTTTTCTTTAAGAATTTTGGCTAACACTATCAAACTATGGTGCTCTTGTTTTTTTTCACTTTTAGGGTTTCATTTCCTACAATTTCCTCATAAGTATCATCAATATGTTCCCGTGGAGCACTAGCATCGGCACTGGGACCAGCAGTAATAGGTTGAGAAACATATTGTACCTCAGCACTAGGACCAGAAGCAATAGATTGAGAAGCCTGTTGTACCTCAGCACTGGGACCAGAAACAACAGGTTGAGAAAACTGTTGTTTCTCTACACTGGGACCACCAGCATCTGGTTAAAAAACCTATTGTTCCTCTACACTGGGACCACCACCAGCTGGTTGAGAGACCTTTTGTGCCTCAGTATTGAACGCATCAGCAGGTGCAGAAGTAATTATCTGCGTAAGTGGTTTAACATTTAATTTAGATTACATAAAAGAAGAAGTGAACAAATAATAACATAATGTAACACAATGTATATTACAATAAAAAAAATAACCTGATTATTTTACTCACTTTTTTTAAAGGCTAAAGAGATTTGACTCCTCTATCGACTATGTAAATCCCTTCACTGTGGTCTCCTTTGACATAAAAAATGTTGTCTACATTGGGACAGCTGTGAAATTATTGTGAAGTCTCTATAAAAGGGTCATCCTCCGTTGAACTTTTATCTGACCCTTCAGTTGTTTTGGTCGATAATAGAACAATTAACCAATTCAAGTTTGCGGGGTCTGAAAAATAAAATACTTATACTGCCTATGATGCCATTATAAATGTTTCGTATTTCTCCCCTTCCTTACTGAAATCAACTTTCACGAATCCTAATTTATCTATTTTAACAGCACTCCTGTTATCAACCCACTTGCATTGAAAAATCGTCACTCTTAATTTTTTATAATCCAACTCTCTTATTCGTTTGATGATGAAAAGGTATGACATATTCGCATAAATTGGATTTATGTCCTTAGCATCGGAAACATGCATCGACTCAGCCACAAGTGTAACCCCACTATTCTTCATGGTACTGTCTTCATCATGTTCATTAGAATAGAATGTATAACCATTAACTTTATAAGCATTGTAAGATAGTACATACACACTTGCTCCTTCGGCTATCCATTGTTCTGAAATTGAGTCTTGATTTTCATCTAAGTGCTTAAAAATATGGTCTTGAAACCATCCTATAAACTATCAATTCTGTGTATCTGATATCCATTTTTCATCCCTATAAGGATTCAAACGCCTAAGAATTTATTTGTGGGTTTAAAAATATGGGTCAACGTTGAAACTATTATGAAAAATTTAAAGGTGAGCCTGCTCCCGATCTGTAATATTGATTGTGACAACCTCTCTTCCAGAAATTCCTTCACCCTCAAGCCGCTCAGTGTGAATAGATTTCGGTAGGCCAATGTTTTCCACACCAGATAGGTATTCGGTACAAAATTCAATGGTTTCCTCAACAATATATTACTTCGCAATAAAACCCTCTGGATGACTTAGATTTTTGATATACCCTTTCAAAATCTTCATATACCATTCAATGGGGTACATCCATCTATAATGTAAAGGACCACATAGTCGGATCTCTCTCACCAAATGAACCATCAAATCAACCATCATATCAAAAAATGTCAGCAGGAAGAACATTTCCAATTCACATAATATGACGGAAATTTCTCTTTCCATAGTTAGAAATTTCATCGGGTCAATAACTTTACTGCATATAGATTTGAAGAAGAAACAGAGCTCTGTTAATGTATGGCGGATATTATTGGGAAAAATGAAATGTAAATCTATAGGAATTAGATCTTTCATCAAAACATGGTAGTCATGTGATTTCAAACCCTTTAATTTTAAATATCTCATTGACACAATGTTCTTTATATTTGATTAATACCCCTTTGGAACCTTTACATCATTCAACAAGTTGCAAAACTGATATATCTCTTGCCTGGAAAGAGTGTAAGCAGCAGGAGGAAGAAATGTTCGTTTTTTACCTTTCACTGATGCCAACTCTTCTCGTATTCTCATCTCAACCATTTCCAATATATCCTTAATTTCATTATTTGTTTTGCTGGATGCATTTACCAATGTTCTAATGACACTATCACATACATTTTTTCAACAAGTATAACATCAAGAAAATTTCTGATGTACAGACAATTCTAGTAATGTAATTCAAAAAAACTGATCTCTTTTTCCAACAATTTTTCGTACGGTTTTTCGAAAAGGGTTTACCAAAAGTAGTTTCGAAATATTTTACTTTCTCAAATAATTGATCACCTATTAGTGGAGAAGATTCTGTACGTTCTTCTGAACTTCCATCGAATGATGTCGTCCATGATCGGTATTTATGTCGTCGGGGTAGAAATATGTGATTTCCTAGAAACACTATTTTCAATGAATATTTCAACCTAATTGACTGTGTACCTTGTTCGCAAATGGGACACCCTTGAGTTCCCTTAATGGTATATCCTGAAAAATTTATATTAGCAGTAAAGTCATTTATTTTCCCGTAAAACATGGGTTTCAAAGTTAAATCTTTATTTTTGTAAGAATCATACAATGTAACTCATGAATCCCACAATATTTTCAAATCCTCGATCAATGGAGAAAAATAAACATCAATATCATTACCTCATTGTTTTAGTCCTCATATAAGCATAGATAACATGATGTATTTTCGTTTCATGTATAACCATGGTGGTAAGTTATAATTTACCAACATAACTGGCCATGTACTGTGACTCCTACTTTGAAAACCAAAATGATTCACCCCATCTGTAGATAATTTTAGACTAAGGTTTCTCGGCTCATTTCCAAATTCAGGATACTCATAATCAATTCTCTTCCACTGAGGAGAGTCTGTCGAGAGACTTAGTTTCCCATCTTTAATTCTTGTATCTGCAAGACATGTAAATTGTCCTACAGCCTCATCACTTACATATAGGCACATAAACCATGTAATGATTGGAAAGTACTGTAAAACTTTCGTAGGAATAGAATCATCTTTCCTGTATCGAGAATCACCACACTTTGTGCATTCTTTAAGTTATTTGTGGTCCTTTCAAAACAATATACAGTAAATCATGCAGGCATGTATTCTTTTAGAGATCATACCCATCGATCGTAGAATTCATTTGGCATTGTATGTTCGTATTGGGAGTTCATTATCTTTTGGTAGCATGTCATTTAGGAGAGCAATTAGTTCTATAAAATTGGTGTCACTCCACACGTTGCCTGATTTCAAATTATACAGCTTCAATATGGCTAACAATGATGTATATTTAGTGCAACCATCATATAATGGCGTTTTTTCACAACTCTTTAACTTCTCAAACAATTTTGGGAAATCATGAAGTTCATCTTCAACTATCCTTGTCATTTCCTCAATACGATATCTATCATCATTCACATCTGTAATCACATCCTCCATACGATCGTCTTCACTATTCACACTTGTAATCATATAAGACGATCCATAAAATTCTATTTTATCCAAGCCACTACCTACATTCATTTTTTCCCCATGTTTATTCCAACATGTATAACTTCGATCTATTCCGTGACAAATTTGGGGTTCTTCCAACTTCTATGGACTAATTAGTCTTGAATAACAATAGTGTAAACATGGAAAAAGGATTTGAGAAGGGTCACATGCATGATCATCTGCAAACTTGATGAACTCTTCCATGCCATCTTCATACTCTTTTGTCAACCGATTGGCATCCATCCATTCTTTATTCATATTAATCTTCTTTATGGGTTCGATCTCAGACTTACCTAATATTTTGTTTTAATTAATCAAGTAGCATTTTTTGGGTTTTATAAAAAATTCATTATACAAATTCCTCTACAATGAACCATCATTGGATACAATTTCACTATTACTCTAGCCTCACTAACTCTATGTCCACAAACTTCATCTCCAAACTATAAAATATAAAAATAAACACATCACATGTAGTTATAAAGGCCATACAGGTGTGATTGTAAACATTACAATTATGATGACCTCAAAAAACATTGTATGGATATAATGGGCTACTCAGACATGAAATAGAGGAACCTACCCCAAAACATGTGAAAGTACTTGAACTCTATCTATATACGGGGGACTTTGCCCTATCTTTTGTATATCTCCATGGAGTACCTAAAACCTATACATGGAGGAATCTTCACCCAAACATGGGGGAGTACCATACTCCATATTTTCTCCAAAAATCCCACTTGTCACTTATCAACTCTCAAGGAGAGTGAAGATAATTAAAATATCCAAACCACATCGTGTGCAACTTCCAATGATTGACGAAATCATACTATTATGATCTACATGAGAAGATATTTATAATGGGCTACTCATACATGAAATACTATCATCTAAGTGAAAAATAAATAATAATAATGAAAATAACATAGCACACAATTTGTTCAATGGATACACAATGTGTAGGGTTCTCAGTCAAGGTTGGTTGTATACTACCATTTCTAAACTCATGTGAAATCCATATACATGGCGTGTCCAGTAGGGTGAACATCGTGTATAGATAAGAAACCTGATTTAATCTGACATATATCAAATTAATTCCAAGTTAGTTCTACAAATATAGCATGATTCCTTTACAAATACATGACAAATAGAACAACTTGAGATAAAGGCGTGTACTTTAGATATATAATAAGTCACCTCACCGGCTATGCATCACATTTTTGTGGAATACATGGTGTGTAGTCCTTACATGACCACTATGGGTGTATAGTCTATACACATCAACTTTCTATGGTATCTATACATGGTGTGAGTGAATTAAAACACATATCATGTGGTTCTACCATTATTTCATGGCATGTACATGGTTTCATGATAAAGTATATGTCATGGAGATACACTGTGTGTGACCTAGGTTCACATGACCTATAACATTTAAAATAAAACTTATTCCAAGTTTGAGTTAGAAGATGAGTCATATGGTGTAAATTTTGGAGATAAATGTTGTGTGGCATTAAAATATATATGAAATCCATGTATGGTGAAGCATGTTCCATTTAACATGACTACATACCATGTATTTTAAAAATTTATAGAATCTGAAAAACATCATCTTCACACCATAAAGTGTCTCATAGAGTCTTCTAGAAGTGGTTTTCTACGATTTAGTGGAATTTCACATGTAACAAAGTTGTGGTGCCATTGAAATGGGTAAATTTTGGATTGATATTTAATGGTGGAAGAACTACAACATGGAAAACAAATTGCATATCAATCATGCCAAAAACCGCAACACTATACAAAAACACAATCGTGCTCACAATCGCAACACCATACAAACCAAAACCAAACAATCACAATTTAAGATTTTACAAAGCATCCCTTATTCAGTTTTTTTTTAATTCAAGGGTTATCATATAAGTTTTATCAGCCTAGGAAATTCATTCATAAGACAAGTATACGTAAATTACTAATTTTTATATTCAAATGTTCAACAGGAACCAACCAACATGCAATTCATTTAGTGCGCAAACAAGGACCACCAACAACCATGATTTTCAGTGGGGCATTTAGCCCATACATTTCACCTTATAATCATCAATATTAAATAGTAATAACATGCGAACAAGAGGAAACCAATGAGTAATAGGATAAAAATCACCACGAATGTGTCGTTCATCAAACGGCAGAGGTGTGTTCGTGGTAGAGGAGAGGTACACAGTAGAGGAGATTTCCACCTAAAAAAGAAAACATAAAATAGGGAAAACCCATGAGAATAAAATAATCTAAAACTGAGTACACCATTACCACATCCCACAAGCCCCAATAAACCACTAAAACAGAAATCAACCCACACCATGGTTAAACACACCTTAAGATAACAAGATATTATAGAACCCACCTTCTATAGAATCAGTTCAATAGACTTTTAAAATATAAAAGATGAAAATACAATGGAAACAAGGTTGAAACGAGTAAACTTTAGATATTTTATTCCTATTTCTAAAACCAGGACCCTAGCTAAGGTTTCATACACCGGAGGCAGCGAAAATATAGATCACCAAAATTAAATTTGTCCTAGAAGTGAAATACCCAAGATAGATCACCTAAATTTTCCCCATTAAGAAAAATAACAGGTAGAATAGGGTCCACATTAACTTTAGAGACCTTAATTAACACTTCTAAAGGTTGATTTCCCATTACTAATCAAAGAAATATTGACTGATGCAACTAATAGTTTCCAAGACATTTCTATCATTGATAGGTACTTGGGTACAATCAAATCAAGATGGACCTTGGAGATGAAGAAGCTACGGCAGAGGCTTCCGAGGAGGAGGCAGCGACGGTGGAGGCAGCGATGGCGGAGGCAGCGGTGGCGGAGGAGGATGACAGTCATGGTGGATGAGGAAAACCCAGCGGAGGTGGAGGAGGAGGGGGAGGTGGAGGAGGAGGAGGAGGAGGAGGAGAGGTCACGACAGAAGAGGGGCCTGGTTCAGCTTCCGCGAAATCTTGACCGTGTGTGAGAGAGGATGGCATGTAAGGGTTATTAAATAAAAACCACTGGAACCTTTATCAGCGCTCATTAAAAGTGATGATAAAGGTGTGTTTTATCAGTGCTAAAATAAAAAGCACTGATAACACATACATTTATCATTGATAAAAAATTTCTGATAAAGGTATTTTTTATCATCACTTTTATTTTAGCACTGATAAAAACATACCTTTATCAGCAATTTTTAATGAGGGCTTATAAAGGTTCCAGCGGTTTTTATTTAAAAAATTATTTATATTCATATATATTTATTTAAAATGGAATATAAGATAAATATATATCTATTTATTAATAATTATAACAATAAAGAGTGTAAAATTATAAATATTGGTATATAATTGTTAATCTATACAAATAACATTATTTTTTATTATAAATATTATAATTTTATATAAATTAAGAATAAAAAGGTTTATCAGCACTAAAAAAAGTGCTGATAAAGGGTACACCTTTATCTGTGCTAAAAAAAGCACTAATAAAGGGTACACCTTTATCAGCGCTTATTTTAGCGCCGATAAAGGTTATATTTTTCAGCACTTTTAACTAGCGTTGATAAATGCATACCCCTTTATCAACGCTTTCTGTTTAGCACTGATAAAGGTAAGTGCTTCACTTTCCCTTTTTTATGGTAGTGAGTGGTAAAACATTCATAGATTTTCATTCCTCTACAATGCACTCACAATTTTATAGTGTCATATCTACTTTTATTTGGAAAAATTTTTGTATCATATACTAGCTATACTAAAGAATATTTCTATTTTTTATACTAGCACTTGGTATCAAAGAAATTATCTACATTGGATCTTGTTTATATAGTTATATATGAATTTTTATATTTTATTATTTTCTAATTTATTATCAGAATTGGTATTAATTGCTTTACACTAACTTTGGATTGGAGAAAATAATTATTTGTTTTAGATATGGCTGGAATACAAGATTGATCAAATGATATTGTATGTCCTAACTAAATACCTACCATTTATAGTGGTTATTATGGATATTTGGAAGATAATATGTAGACATACAGTATTAACACTAGAGTTGATAACTGTAGCATTATGACCAAAAAACATAAAAATCCGGAGAATAAAGTTTTCGGTTATACTTGAGATGAACATGATAAATTTGGACATAACTACTGAGGTAGAAATAATTTTATTTTTTTTTTCATGAGAAAGATATTTATTCAGGTTTCATCATGTCAAAAAATATATGGGATTGGGAAAAAATTAAATGTTAATAATTTTAGAACTTGAGAAGTTCTTGAGAATAATATAGTTATACAGAATGTCTACTATCAAAATTTTGATTTTATACCAAGAAAATATGATGTAAAGATATACTATAGGTTTATGACCATTGTTAATAGCCTATAGTATATCAGTGAGAAATAACTATCATATGAAAATGTTAACATTTTTTTGAAATTCTTATAAGAAGTTGGAATATAAGAGGTATGTCATCAATGAAACTAAGAACATTAAAAAACATAGTTTTAATGTTTTGATGAGAACCCTCATGACATTTGAGTTCGGAATCATGATTAAATAAAAATAAAGAAAAATTTGGTTTCATTTCCTTTAAATTATGGAACATTATCTTCTAAGGGAAATACTTATAAGGATAGTTCATCTAATAGAAACTCTAATAGATATTTATATTACAGTGATTTGAAAACTATATATACTGAACTTGTGAATATGTAGAGAATAATGTTTTGAAATAATAATTTCTAGAGAGATTACAGGATTTATAAAAATGATATAAGAGGAAAATAATTAGAAAATGTATACATCAAAAATTATCTCTTATGAGTGTAAAAATACTATTCATATCAAATAATACTATCCAATACTCGAAAATTAAGGATAAATAATCAAATATAATTTAATAAAGGAAATAGTTAAAAACATTTAGAACTATTAATTAAATTCGATGTGATGGTAATGATCTATAATATTTTAATATCACTATATTATAAAGTGACAATAGTCGAATGATTATTATTATTTATTTAATAGTTCTGAAAAGTAAACTTTGTCTTATGGGAATGATATTTGATGAAGCATTGTAAGATTTTTCTATAATATGTTTCTTTTCATTTATTTCAAATAGTAAACTAAAGTCAGATAAATATTATGGAGCTTTGTATACCTATGATGAAATGAAATATTATATTATGGAGTGTGAATATATGTATCAAAAGATTTAAAAAATCTATATGAAAATCAAAGTATTGTTCACAAAGAAAAAGGGTGTTCAAGATAAGGTGATAGATGAGATAGCTAAAATGAAAAATGAAAATGTTAAGATCAGCTTAAATTTGGATAATTCAAAAAGTAAGTTCTCAATGTTAGCTTTTGAGAATAAGGTAAAGTAAGTATCATTTTCAAAAGATAAGAATGAAATTGATAAACTGAAATCAATAGTTTAGAGAAAAACTTCTCTACTAAGAGAAATCATTTTATGGAGTTTCATAAGGTATTGATTCCCAAGAATAAAACATCTAGATTATGTCATAAATCCACCATAATTGTAAAATGATAAAATAATTACTTCTTATTTAGTTGTGAATCTTTATTTATAAAATTTTATAGAGTAGGAAACTTGAGGATGTAGTGTTCATTGAATAATATTAAATCCTTTTGAACACATCATGCTTACATTTCAAAGAAACTTGCTGTTATTGATCATCATTGAGCTAGAAGAATATGGGTACCAAATCTAGTCTTTTCTAATATCTCTAATCCAATTTAGGTTTAAATTCCATGGAAATAATCACTAATTATTGAATTCCTTTTATACCAATAAATTATTTTTATTCATATACTAGGTAACATTTTTTTGAGTTTAATTTTTTTAATATTATGTTTTTATAAAAAAAAGATAAATTAAAATTTTTTAGTTTTTACTCATTTTATTATGTAAAGATTTAAATTTTCATAAATATTTTTCATCTAATTTTTTACAAATAATGGTTTGAATTAAACATTTTCACCTTTGTCTACATATAGTTTACATTAATTAGAAAGAAAATCATGATGAGTTTAATTTATCTATAATTACAAAAAAATAGAAGATAGAAAATTAGTTTTTGGATAGCATATGGAACCATATTCGATGGAATAGGATCATTTTTTCATGATGAAAGACAACTTTTTGATAGTTCAATCATTTTTATTTCCATATTGAATTTTTTATCTAAATGGGTTTCTTTACCCTTTTAGTACATTATAAAACTATAATACATTCATATTTTATTGTGGCAATTTATTTTCATAATAATATCACTTTTTTACTTTTAATATTTTTTAAATTTAATTATTTAAGGAGATTAGACATGAAAATATCTAAATATAAATTTTAAAATTATTCATATCACTAGTGATCATTAGTGGTCGATAACACCTAACTAAAGGGGTGTAAAGCCCTTGGATATTCTATAGTAAAATTATCAGAACAAATATTATTGAGTAATTTTTTAATTTCTATGATAATGAATTTTACATGAATTATTAGAGTTCTCATATGACTATTTTAAATATTTATAATATATTCCCTTGTATTTTTAATTAAAATTATATTCATTTTAATGTAATTGTGTTGTTTATGGTTTTCTATGAATAAATGTTTTAACTTTAGGACATAATGTGTATATATTTGTTTATATGTTTTGTATATATAATGTTTTTTTAAAACATGATTTTTTGTATTAGTGGGAGTTTTTTTAGAAGCAAATATTCCTTTGTAGAGGAATTTTTTATTAAAGAATGAGATTTTACATGTTTATAATAGAGGAAGGGGGGTTTTATTAAAATTTTCATTGGAAGTTTCTTATTTTTTTCATAACTTCAGTATCATTTTCCCACATTCTATTTTTCAAATTCACAAAGGTGGTAGGAGTGAAAATTTTATATAAAATAAGAAATGTTATGTTATTGAGAACTGTTTATCAGAAAATTCAGGGATTGATAGAGAGTTTTACTTAATGTTCTCATTTTTTCAACATATTTCTTATGTGTTTTTTGTTTTTTAAAATGGGGAATATTTATTGAAAATTATATGAATTTATTTTATGTATACTATGTTTTAATGAACCAAAATACACTTTATAATAATCATGTGTTTAACTTGAATTCTTTTTTTTTTGTTTAACACCTTGAAATTCTAAAAGAATAACATTTTATTGAATAGCGTATATGACACGAAATACCGAGATTTAAAGAGAATATAACACCCCAAGAAATTAAAATATATTTCTTTTAGAATAAATTTAATTTCTTCAATAGATTATTATACATGAAACAAAAAGTTTATTTGATATCTTTTGTTACATAAAATGCCTATTTTTACCTAATACACTACAAAAAAACTGGGTTTATCCAATGTTAGGGATTTAACAGTGCTAGCCAAAAATTTTATTAAAAGACCCCCTTTTGTCATCACTAAAAAGGCGCCATCAAAGGGGGTCTTTAATAGTGATTTTCTTTAGCATTGTTAAAGGGAGGCCTTTATCAGCGATTTTTTACAAGTTTTGATAAAGGCCCACAATTCATTAGCACTTTTAAAAAAACACTGATAAATGGGGTCTTTTATTAGCACTTATAAAAAACAATGATAAAATACCCCCCTTTATTAGCTTTTTTACAAGTAGTGATAAAAGAGTACTTAAAATTTTTTATTTCATTAAAAATAATATATTAATATATTAATATATTTTTATTGATATAAATATAATAAATATTTTTTAAAATATGTTTTAGATAAGGTAAATTGAAATTTAAACTTAATATATAAGATATTTAGTGAAATTAAATTATAAAATAATTAAAAAAATTAATAATTTTCTTATTATTACCAAGTAATAGTCATTTAATATCAATTTGAAGATAAAAAAATCAAAAAATTAATAAAAGATCTAAAATAAGTTGAAAATATAACTTGAACTTCAAACGACCATAAATTTTGACCTGGTTGTCCGTTTGAGCTCTACCACATATCAAATCGAAGCATGTGATGATATTTAATCCCTTAGCGATAGAGGTAAACGTTTATAACATTTTAAGTGGCCAAAAAGTCCCCATAAGTTCTCAAAAACTAATTTTTTATTCAGTATACCCTAATTTTTTAACATTCGATGGATTTTCAGGCTCGTTTATAGGGGGTCTTTTTTCCTTTTTTGGGTCAAGAATGAATTTATTCCTAGATCTTACATTCATATTGATATTATGGTTTTTAAATTTTATCATTTTTTATAATGTATTATTTTTTATAATCAAATATATAACATTATATACATATTTTTTAAATATTGACACATAAAAAATTAATTTTATAAATAAATATTTAAACATATTTACATATAAAATATAATTATTCATATAAACATACATATAAATATATGGATAAAAATATAATGAAATAAATATATTTATATATATATATATCATAAAATGTGAAGCAAAACAGTATAAGGGCGTAGAAAAGGCTTTGATGTATTTGTTGGAGGTCTAGGGTTCGAAACTTTCTGGAGACAGGGGTGTGAGCGAGAGGGTGGGATTATCTAAATAGTTGATAAAGGGGTGGGGGAAGCGCTGTAAAAGGGGTGTGAGGGAGTAAAGCACTGATGAAGGGGGTTGTGTGGGGAAAAGGAAAAAATATATATACCCTTTATCAACAAAGCCTTTATCAACACTTTTTTAGCACTGATAAAATATTTAGACCTTTAACCATGCTCAAATTATCATCATTTTTCTAGCACTGATAAGGGTCTATTCTAGTTTTGTTAATGTCCATTTTTGAAGTAGTGACAACTATATAATATTAATAATAATTATTTAATATAATATTTATAACTTAACCATTAAATTAGTGGTTATGAATAGGATTAAAAAAATGAAAATATATAGTTTATAAAAATTATCTATTTATTATTAATAAAATAGAAATCATTTAAAAGAAAAAATAAATATTTTCTAAAATATAATATTTTAATAAATGGTGGATTTTTCAAGCTCTGCGTACATAATTTAATTTTTTTTACTACTTATAGAAATATTATATGGGAAAATAAATTCATTTTTTAAAATGATAATATATAAATTATCTTAGGGATATTTTTTGGTATTTTTCTTGGAAGTTCCATTTTTTGATGAATAGTGGAAATTATAGAATTATTATTGAAAACAGTCTTTTTGTTTAAATTATTTATAATGTTAAACTATATGTTGAAACAGTTTTAAAGTAAAATTTGTTAAATATTATATCAATTGATCCAATTTAGGTCATTTTAATCATTTTAATATTGAATTTTGATATAAAAAATGTTGTAAACTTTTGAACATTTTCACTTTGGAAACCTACTTTATCATCACTTCTACTGGATTAATTTTAAATTAAAATTTTACACTTCTATTAATTGAATTTGAAAAACATGATTTCATATTTATAATCATAATAATTTATAATAAGTTAAAGATAATTTTTGAGTAAGATTAATAGTGAATATAGAAAAAAATAATTACTACGAGTAAGGAAAAAATTGGTTTATAGATTGGTTAAACTAAAAAGACAAGGGGAAATTGAACTATAAACATGTCTAAAAAATATTTTATAGACATATTAAGACCATTATACCTATATGGTTTTATAATAGTCTATTTTTTAGCATTTTAGGACATATTAAATGTGGCATCACTCAATTATTTTCAAAAATACCATGTATGTCCTCTCCCTCACTTAAAAAAGGTGACCCCCTCTCCCTTCTTCTTCACACTTTAAAAACACTTTGGTTTTGGAAATACATTCCCATATAACTTTCCAAACTCCCTCCCATCATCCTATAATAATTATTTTTTACATAAATCCAACCTAGTAAGGTTTTAGGTCAAACCTAATGAGGATACCAGAAGAAGAGGTAATGTTCTTCAATGAGCGTCTTTATTTTGTTTCTTTCTCTGCCTCCATAAATTATTATTAAAACATTTTGATACAATAACATTAGTATATTATATATAATAGTATTTTTATAAAAAAATGTAATGACCTACATTTATCTCAACATCCATCAACTATGTTATGAAATAATCATTCGTGTGTATAGCAGACTACCACATAGCGAACCAGTGTCATTCGTTCTTCCATTACCAATTTTCATGATTGGGCATGAAGATGGATATAAATTATATATATGATATTTATAACATATTTATACATATAGATTAATTATATTATATATATATATATATATATATTTACCTTCCATTCTATAGAAGATACGATAATATTTCTCATGTATACGGCGGACTACCACCTCCCGAAGTGATGTGATTCACCATTCACTAATGCTTCATATGGAAGGTGATAAAGATAAATTTAATGATTATATGTGATATAAATGAAATAATTACGATATTAATGAAATATTTATTATTATATAAATATAATATATATCTTTTCTTTCATTTCATTTCAACTCATGTAAAGATGATAACATCGTTTTTGTATGTGTGGAGTGTCGCTTTCACGAAGCGATGTGACTCTGTTTTCATCAACACACCTCACTGATGATATATATATATATGAGTATAATATGGTATATACTATATTAATATCATTATTTAAAGATAAAATATTACTTACCACATTTCCATAATGATCATTGAAAAATAGAAATGTTACTCATGTGTACGTACGACCTACCATTTCCATGATCGTAACAGAATTCATTTTTTATAACCATCATTTATTATTGGTTTTTAAAGTAAAATAGATATGAAAAAATATAATTATGTCATTATTATTATTATGGAGATTATATAACTAAATAATATTCAAAATAATAGGATCTTTCATGATGAATCACGCATGAGAAAACAAGGCAATTAACACACAAAACAATGAAAATAATGAAATATTATTAATGTATGGGTAAAATATGTTATAAAAGGATCAAATATGATGTTACGAATATTAATATGGTTATTAAACAAGTTAATAACATGTTTCAAACCACTATATAGTACATTAAATCATTTTCAACCAAAATAGAGCGTATGGGTTTTATCTCAATTTCATTTAATTAAGGAATATTATACTGTTAGGCACCCAATTTCTTTTATATGGTGTATATACTAACCATTTTCGTGTAACATCATTAATAATTGATTATTAATGTTATTTTAAGTTTAAATTTTGATTATTTTATCTAAGGGTATTTTAATTGAAATATTCCAAGTGGTAAATAATTTCATAATTAAATTTCTTTTTAGTAGGTTGTATTACTTGTTCATTATCATTAATATTCTAATATTATGTGCATAAATACTTTTTATTATCTTATGTTTCATTTCCACTATATTTATTTATTTTTATAGTTGAAAAACATAATCTATTAATTGGTTTATTTTCACTTCAACATTATGATCTTTTCAAGGGTTTACTTCATAATCTCATTTTAATCGAGATTCTTTATTCTTGAATTTAAATTAAAGGAAATTGTTTTATCATTATTTAATAAAAAATTAACTTTATTCTCCGCGGGTTATTCATGATATTTTCAAGTAATATTACCATTTTCCCATTACTTAGTACTTAAAATAATTGATAACAGATTTTAAATAAAATCCAACTTAGTTTATCCCTTCAGTCAGAAATCTATTTTCTTCCAAACCCACTTATTCAAAAAATGATTTCAAAAATGTTTTTATAATTTTAAAAATGATTTAGTAAATACATTTTTACCCATTTTTAATCTTAAAAAAATCAAAGGAATATTATTTTATTTCCAAAACAATTCCCATTTGGATTTTATGAAAAAATGTGAAAGGAATCTTCTTATTGTTTTTTGAAAAAGGAACTTTCCTAACCTTTTTTACAGTGGAAAAGAAATGTTATTTTTAACTTTTATAGAATGTATGGAATTAACCACCATCATGACCATCATTTATTTTAAACATCATTTTCAAGTTTATAAGCCTATTTTTATATAAAATGTTTCTATTTGTGAATTTCAAATAAAAGTACTTTTAAAATGTTTTTCAAAATAAAAAGGATATTTTTATCAAGAATGATTTTAAATATATTTTATGTCATTTATATTCATAAATAAAAAAAACCTTTATTATTACTCTAATGTGAATATGTTAATACCATCCTTATTTTTCCTCTCAATGGTTTATGATTATTTTGACCAAGGATAGTATTGACTTTTACTTCCCTATTTCATTTTGTAGTCAATAAATTCCCCATGAAATATTCAATTTCATATGATCATTAGACATTAAATTTCCCTTAAATATACATATTATTTATCATGGATATTCTTGTTTCTTAAATCGTATTCCATTTTAACATACTGTGTTTATATTTAAAGTTATTTTTTCATTTGGGAAAATATTGATAAATCTATATTCTTTACTCATTATTGATATTAAATAATAAGGAACATTGTTTATGAATTATATTGATTATTTTTTATATGAGGAATGTTTTGGACATGTAATACATAGGTTGGGGACTGGTCAATGAAATCCTTTTGATGCATCAGTAGTCTCATGGGACGAATCAAATGGATATCCTTATCTAAGTAGGTTTTTACCCAGTATGTTTTAAACTGTCTTGAGGATAGATCTTTTTGGTAAAGGTATCATGTTCCTTGGAAACATGACATCTAATAATTAATCATTTAATTCATTCATAATCCAGTTATTATTATTATGTAGGATATTTTCATGATGATATTATATATGGATGCATTTCATTCTCAGATTATTGATTATATGACATGTGTGTTTAGTTATTTACATTGTCGTATTGATTATGTTATATCTGTTAATGTATTCAAGTTATTTCAATGGATTTTTTTCATTTATTTACCTCTTCATATTTATTATTTTCTATATAACTGTGATATTAAAGTTATTTAAATGTCATGTGTGTTTAGTTGTTTACCTTACCATATTATCTATGAATATTGATTAATAATAGCTTCCATTATACTTATACATTATAGATAATTTTATCTCACCTATATTTTGTTTCATTTACATGGGAAACCATAATGTGTACTATAAAAGATATAAAAGAATATGTTATAGGTAATAATGATATTCTCAAAAAAAATATGTTGTAATTTGTGTTTCAAATGTAATGAATGAATCATGTATGCATCTATTTTACCAATACTGCTAAACTAATCAGTACTTTAGGATGCAATTCTTTGTATATTATTCCAATGTAATAAAGAAAGAAAAAACTTTGATTTACTGGGATCGGGGTCGCTATAGTTGGTATCATAAAATTTTAGTAGAAAACATGGGAAATAAATTTAGGAAAACATGAATTAGGGAACATAACCGTATGATATACTTTAAGGATAAGTATAAAAGAACATCCTAAAGTTTTGTTAAGGTGTAGATTAGGTGGTTTTCTGTACATCCATTTACGGATACTACAAGTGTAAGTGGTTCTGGTACAGAGGTATGTAAGGGTAATAACTCTGAAAAATTAGTGTCAGGCTTGACTCTAGTGTTATCTGGTACACAACATCGGGCCTTACTATGTGCTTTTTTTGACACTCCCAAGGGGTATTCTTAGAATAATTCACATTTTATTTACCAACCATTATAAAGTATTTGAATATATGATGAAAATTAATAACCTAGGATAGAACTTAAGGTATATTAGATTGAAGTTAAGGTGTAATGATTTAGACATTATATAAATGATTATATGGTTAAACCCTATACCAAATAAATACTTCTATTAAAATAAAATGGATGGTGTATTTATGTATTGGGATTCAATAATTAAATTATAAAAGTATTTTACCAATGGTATTTTGGTTATAAGAGTTATGAATCATCTAAGGATTGTGTTGAATTTCATAATAATATATGTATTCATTAACTTAATAGTTATAAAGACTATCATGGTTATGGTTTTAAGGATGATCATATGTTCAAATTTTAAAAAAAAACTTTTAAAAAATATTTTTTTCGGAATTTAACATTATTAGGTATATTTTGGGATAAATTTATAGTAATAAAACCCATTGGTTTAGTATATGTTCTTATTAAAAAGTAATTTGAGGAATAATTCCATTACATTTTATAGACCGATGTTTAAAGGTATTGATAACATTTAGGGTTAATATAATCATTAATGAAATTGTAATAATATTCAAATAATAATATATGACTTCATAAAAAATAATTTCATTGATAACCTTAGTAAAAAGGTTACTTAATGATTAATTGTATTTTAATTATTTCTATCACATTTTTTGGGATAATTGTAGGAATTATATTAATATAGATATAGAAAAATTATATTCTACATGTCAGGTGAAAACCCATCATATCCAATAAAGTCATAGGGCATGAACCCATGACTGAAGGAAGATAAGAGTTCAACACCTACCACTGTCCTATGTGATGTCCTAGTTAATATTTCATTAGTTAAATGATTTGAAAAATAAATATTAATGATTAACCAGTGGTATTAATTTTTATGTTTAGAGATTAATTTATTATATTGAAAAAATTGTGCTATAAATATTTTTCTGGTAAATATTTAGAGATATATGAAAAAGTTTGTCACTCTTTATAGATATTATGATTCGCTAAAAGTGAATTTTATTGCTTTAGAGAAAAAATTTGGATATTTATATCTTTGAATAAGTGATGAATTTGAAATTGATAAAATCACAACCAAAGGATTATATTTTTCTTATGAAATAATAATGTGTCATGTAAGTTTAAACAGTGAAAGAATTCGTCATCTTTAGGAAAAGTGGTCATAAAATAAATTATTACCATCATTTATAAGGATATCAATGAATTTTTTTCAATACATCTTGATTTATGGTTTTTAGGTCCCTAAATTTTCATTTATCATTAAATTTATTATGATAAATTACCTCAAACACTCTTCATAATTATTTGTTCTTTTCTTCCATGTCTATTTTATTCATTTCCCACCTATGTTCTCCTACTTGGAAACATAGTTATGTGTTATTCTAGATGACCTTCATACACTATTTTTTATCTTATTAAGAGTATGTTTTATTAACCCTTTATAATGTGGTTTTTTTAACAAATTAACTTTCAAATATCAAAACCTATATTACTGAGATTAATTTTAAATAGTGAGGATTCAATTCATTTAAGGTGGCAAAATGTAACACCACAAAAATTTAAAAGAATAAAATTTTATTCAATAGAATATGTGAAATGAAACATCTAGATTAGAAGATAATATAACACCCCAAGACTTTAAAATATATTTATTTTAGAATAGTTTTAATTTCTTTGATATCTTACAATCCACAAAACAATGAATTTCTTCGATAGCGTTCATTACATGCAAGATTGAGTTTTACCAAACAAAAATATAATGTTAATATTATTTTTTAACATAATAGTTATAACATAGTAATTAAATTGGTGGGTATGAATAGGATTAACTAAATTAGGAAAATATATTTTAGTTATCTATTAATTATTAATAAAATAAGAATTATTTAAAAGAAAAACAATTATTTTCTAAAAAACTAAATTTTACTAAAAGTTGTATTAGGCACGCTTTACGCACATAATTTAAAATTAACTTTTAATAATTTTAGAAAAATTATATGAAAAAATAAACTTCATTTTTTAAATTTTAATATAAAAATTATCTTTGGGTGAATTTTTTTTATTTTTCATAGAATTTTCATTTTTTATTAATAGTGAAAATAGTGAATTTTAATTGAAAATTTTCTTTTAATTTAAAATATTTATAATGTTAAAATATATTTTTAATTGGTATTAAAGTAAATTTAGAAAACAATTATATCAATTAATCCATTTTAGTTCACTGGAGTCATTTTCATATTGAAATTCGATATAAAAATGGTACAAACTTTTGAACATTTTCACTTCAAAAATTCACTTTCTCTTCACATCTACAGGGTTAATTTTAAGTTAAAATTTTCCAATTATGGGAATTAAATTTGGAAAAATTATTTCTGTATTTTTAATCTGAATAATTTATAATTTCTAATAAGGTAAACTTGATTTTTGAGCAAAATGAATAGTGAATGCTGTAAAAATTAATTATCATGGTTAAGGTAAATGGGTTTATTAGGGGTTTAAACTAGAAAAATAAGGGTAAAAATGAACTATAATCATGTATAGAAACTAGTTTATGTTAATATTGAGAACATTACACCTGTAATGTTATATAATGGTCCATTTTGGACCCTTTTTCACATAACAAACTTGGGAGAACTCAATTATTTTTAAAAATACCAAGTGTGTCCTCTACCCCATTTATAAAAGGCCACCCCCTATCCTATCTTATTCACACCTTAAAACTATTTTTGTACCCAATACCTACAAAAATAACTTCCCTAATTCCATCCCCTCATATAATAATCCATTTTTGGAATAAAAAAACCTATGAAGGCCTTAGTGAATATATAAGGAGGATACCTGAAGAAGGGGAAATGTTCTTCAATGAGCATATTTTTTTATTTATCCACATGCTTCAATTATTATTAAAACAATATGATATAATAACCTCATTATATTAATAATAATGATAAGTTTCAATAATAAGTTCATGATCTATATCTGTATCCACTACTATCAAATGGGTTATGAAATCATCATTCATGTGTATGGTGGACTACCGCCTCGCGAACCGAGGTCATCCATTCTTACATTAAAACCATTCCTGGTTGAGTATGATGATGGATATAAAGTATATATATATATATATAATATTTATAAAATATTTATACCTCTAGAGTCATTATATCATATATATCTTTTTACATTTCATTTTGTATGAGAGATGGTAACGTCTCTCGTGTGTACGGTGGACTACCGCCTCACAAAGTGATGTGATTCGTCTTCCACTAACACTTTACGTGGAAGGAGATAAAGATAAATATAATGATTATATAAGATATAAATGAAATAATTATTACATTTATTAGATATTTATCATTTTTTGAATATAATATATATCATTTTCATTCTTTCCTTTTCACACATGTAAAGATGATACCATCATTTGTGTATGTGTGGACTCCTGCCTTCACGAAGCGATGTGACTCTATTTTCATCACCACACCACATAAATGATATATATATATATATAAGCATATAATATGGTATATACAATATTATGGTTATTATTTAGAGGTAAACTATTACTTACCACATTTCCATAATGATCATTGAAAAATGAAAACATTACTCATGCGTAGGTACGACCTACTTTCTCCATGATTGTAACATAATTCATTTAATAACCATAATTATTGATTGGTTTTAAAAGTTAAATTTATGTAAAAATATGATAATCTTTACTTATTATTATTATAGATATTATATATCTATATAATATTTTCAAGAAATGGATCTTTCGTGACAAAACGCGCATAAGAAAACTACAAAATTAACACCTAAAACAACAAAAATAATGAAATATTATTAATGAACGAGTAATAAAAGGTCATAAAAGGATTATATATTATATTATAAATATTAATATGTTTCTTGAATAAGTTAATTAAAATATTAAATTCACTATAAAATAGGTTAAATCATGTTCAACCAAAAGGAAGCGTAAGGTATGGGATTTCGTCTCAATTTCATTTTATTGAGGTGTATTGTAATGTAAAGCAACTAGTTTCTTTTATATGTTATATATACATCTCCTTTGACATTTAATATAATGAATCATCCATTATTAATGGTATTTTAAGTTTCAAATTTAATTATTTCATCTAAGGGTGTTTGAATTAAAAGGTAACAAGTGGAAAAGAATTTCATAACTCAATTTATTTTCATTTCATTATATTACTTTTTAATTCTCATTGATATTATAAGATTATTTGTGTAATAACTTTTGATTATATTTTTATTTACTTCCAATATATTTGTGTGGATTTATTTTTGATACATATAATATATTCATCAGTTGATTCTCACTTCAACATTATGATCTTTGTAGGGGTTTACTTCACAATCTCATTTTAATCGACATTGTTTATTCTTAAATTTAAATCAAAGGAAATTATTTTATCATTATTTAATAAAAAAAATTCTATTATTCTCATTTTATTTATGATGTTATCATGTAATATTAACATTTTTACACTCTTTATTACTTAAAATAATTGATAAAATGTTTTTTATAAAATCTGACTTCATTTCTCTCTTCAGTCAGAAATTCATTTTATTACAAAACCATGTTTTCTAAAAAAGTATTTAACCATTTAGAAATAATTTATTAAAGAAATTTTTAACCATTTTTAATCTTTAAAAAAATAAATGGAATCTTATTTTGTTTTCAAAACAATACCCGCTTTCCTTTTACCGAAAATGTAAAAGAGGTCTTCTTATTATTTTCTGAACTAGGTACCTTCCTAACCTTTTTTATAGTTAAAAAGGAATGTTCTTTTAAAATTTTATGGAATGAATAGAATTACCCAATTTCATGACCTTTATTTATTTGAATCTTCCTTGGCATGTTTATCAGTATATTTTTAATTAAAATGTTCTTAAAAGTTATCTTCAAAGAAAATGATTTCAAAATTACAAGGATATTTTCCTCAAGAATGTTTTTAAATATCCTTTTATAGTATTTATATTAATCAATGATAATAACCATTTATTTTTACTGTAATGGATATATGTTAATAACAGCCTTATTCTTCTTCTCAATGGTTTATGATTATTTTGACCAAGGATAGTGTTAACATTCACTTTCTTATTTCATTTTGTAGTTATTAACTTCCCCTTGAAATATTCACAATCTTGTGATCATTAGATAGTAAATTTACCCTAAATATCAGTATTATTTTTCATGGATATTATTATTTCTTAAACCTCATTCCATTTTAACATATGATTTTTATATTGAAATAAATTTTTTCATATAGGGAAATATTGATAAATCCATACTCTTTACTCAATATGGATATTGAAAAATAAGGAACATTATTTATGAATTAAATAGATTATTCAGTGTGTGAGTAATTATTTAGACATGTAATACAAGGTTTGGTGACTAGTCAATTAAATCCCCTTGATGTATCTGTAGTCCTTTGGGATGAATCAGTTGGTTAACACTAGCTATGTGGTTTTTTACCCAATATTTTTTAAACTATATTGAGGATAGTTCTTAACATAAAAGGTATCATGTTTCTTGGAAACATGATGTCGAATAATTAAATATTTCTCTCATTTAGGATTTAGTTATTAATTTTTATCCAGAATATTTTCATAATAATATTATCTCTAGATTCATTTCAATCATAGATTATTGATTATATGTATGTGTGTTTAGATATTTACCTTTGCATATTAATTACGCATTATCTATTCATGTATTAAAGTTATTTAAATGACATGTGTGTTTAGTTATTTACCTTTCCATATTTATTATTCCCTGTCTAATTTTAATAGTCATGTTATTTAAATGGCATGTTTGTTTTGTTATTTACTTTTCCATATTTCATATGATTATTGATTCATGATATATTTTGATTTATATAAACCTTACTGAGAATTTGAGGTCACCCTTATTTTGTTTTGTATACCCAAGAATCCATGAATTGTACTATGAAAGATATGAAATATATGCAACTGAGAATAATGATATACTCAAAAAAATTATGTTGTAATTTTTGTTTCAAATGTAATGAATCACTCGAGTATATATCAAGTTTACCAAGACTACTAAATTGATCATTCCTTTTGGATATGATTCATTGTATCTTATAGAAATGTAATAAAGTAGGAACCAACTCCATGATACTGGGTTCAGGGTATCTATATTTGGGTTGTGTAGAATAAATTTTAGATGTTTCAATGTCTAGTGAACTTATCCCCACACCTATGTTCTTGTACATTGAGTGGTTATATTGATCTACGTCATCTAGAATTATATATTTGTGATGGTATGATCATCATATTATAGAGTTAAATATTATACCAATTGGATAATGGATTGTTTCATATAATTAAGTAGCTACCTTACCTAAATGTCTTTAAATCCAACCATTTAAATTTTTTATAGTGGAGTCTATAAATTAAACTGAGGTCTTCATTAAGTGAAAGATAATTGATTATGAGATACACAAATCATGGTTATAGTTTTTTTTTAATTTTCCATTATCTAAATTCTTTGAGTACTTTCTATTATACTATTATCATTAGTGTTTTTTTCTAAGATCTTCCTTTATATGGGGTATTCTTTTAAAGATCTTAGGTTCACTTATAATTGTTTATTTTTTATCATACCGAATCAAGGAGTTTTTAGGTCCAGGGACCAAAGATGATTTTTATCCCTTGAGATCAACAAGATTCTGATAGTGTGAGTTATAATGTTTGGAAACCTCATTTTTTTAAAATTACTAAGGCAAACTTACTACTAATCACTTTATTAAGGAGATTCTCTAGGATAGAGCGACCTGTGCTTAATTTTTTATTAAATAGATTCTTAGTGCTTGATTTTTTTCTGTCTACAATTTATAGTGGAAGATGTTCTAGGTTTGGAATATAATGCAAAAATGTAATCAGATCATGTATATTGATAAATGAAAAAATAAAAAAATTTATAAGGTATCTCAAAACTAGAAGAGATTTTATATTATTATCCAAAACTATACGCATAGTTTCTTAATTGTATTTATTCTTTTCACTATAAATTTCCTTTTTAATTTTATCTAAATGTTTTCATATTATGATTGTCTTATTTCTACTAATATTTTACAGGTTGTAAAAATATACATTGATACTCTGATATTGATAAGAATTTATATGATTTGATCAACTAAATGATTCATGTTGGAGAAATGTTTTCGATTATCTTTTTTATACAATTCACCCTCCCCTATTATAGTTCTATATTTTCCATTACTAGGAAAATATTATAATCAAAACAGTAAAATCATAATACATAGTTGTGTCCTCACCAGCCAAAAATCATCTAGGAGTAACTAGGTCAAATATCTACTAGTGAATTATCTTATCATCAATTCACATCATATATTTTTCATTTTTTATATCATTCAATAAGTCTGTGATTCATTATTAATAAAGCATGTTTTTTTTAGTATTTCATTCTAGTCCCTACTACAATCATTAGTCCCCAAATTACTGAAGGTTCCGGGCACAGCGGAAGCGCGTGGGTGGATGTTCCCACTTGGCTTTTTGTCATTAGAAATGATCAATCCGGGATCAATACGACGATAAACACCAGTCTCCACGGATCGAACCACAGAAAAATACAAAGAAGTTGGTTTTTCCCGGAACCACAAACAAGGATCGTTACAGGTTGATTATAATTAATTTAATTAATTATAAAGAAATTCATTTTGGGTGTTATTTCTTTGTTGATGTTCTTCATCACGTTGTCGATGTGATCCGTCGTTGCGTCGCAGAAGCCAAGTGTAGACTCCCTCTAGTGGTGATCCACACGTGTACCTCGTATCTCTGGACGTCACCAAAGGATTCTCCGGGTGCTAGAGTGGAGAATCCTTTGCTTGCATTTTCTGCCTTAGATTGTCTTGATCCAATGGAAGAGGATCTCTCTCGGTCTTGAGAGCGTTCTTGGAGGAAGAGGTTCTTTCGGCCTTGAAAGAATTCTCTAGAGATGTTGTGCACAACGATTCTCTTGTGTGTTGGAAAAGCGTTGGGGTTGTGAGGATATTTATAATCGGGTGTGTGGGGTTATAGAGTTATGACAATAAATAAACGCATTACGCGTTTTATTTATTTCATTGACTCTTATTTAAAACCCCCATGTCGAATAAATAATTCCTTGACATGCGCCCATGCTGATTATAATAAATATCATTTAAAACAATATTATATCCTCAAAATCCCGACTGGAAAAAATACACGGCGTATAATAATAAATACACGGTGTGTACTTGTTTTTCATTGAAAACTACACGGAGTGTACATTAAATGTACACGACGTGTATATCTTGTTTTCATTTATTCATTTCCTTTCCAAAATAAAACTACAGGGCGTGTACATTTAATAATACACGGCATGTACTTGTTTTATTTTATTTTTCCTCCATCATTTATGTAGAGGCCCGAAGCTTGACGTACATGGATATTACATTACTTTAGCGGAATACTTAATAAATAACAAAAATAGACACACAAAGACCGTAATAGTTTAGTGTCTTTGGAAACTCGGAACGTAATCTTCTAATAGTGGTGAAATATCTTCAACATCTCCCATAATGATCTTCCACTTTTTGTTTCCTTACCTAAAACCTTTCTTTTAATCTTGGGGGAAAATAAAACATAAAAATGGTGCGCTCAAATGCTCATTAAGGGTAAGCATGGATAAAATAAAACATACCATATACATTTTTACTTAAAAAAAACATGAACATAATGTTTAAACATCAAAATCTTGAGCAAAGACATGAATCATGGAAGTACGTAAGGCATATATCATAAGGTAACATCAATCATGATAAAATTTCATGGGAATAAAATATGTAATTGTGGAAACCATTAAGCACATGTCATGATTTCCATAGTGTCCAAGCCATTGCTGTCAAGACCATCTTAGTGGACAAAGTCCCTTTCTGAATCGAGTTCACTCCTCGTTTCAGTCCTGTAACACTGAACCGGATTAACTTACCGTTCCAGTCATGTCTATCTCATGAGATATAAATCCTTACCCAATGCATTGGAGGGAGATATAGGTCCCACCCATATCATAATGAAATCATTCTTACTTGTGCCACAACATAAACATAAATCATTCATTATAACCCAAAGAATAAAAATGGGTTTCATAAACACCATCCCATCATAACATAATCCATATATATATAAAAATCGATATCATTTCATCATAAGAAAATTGAAACAATGTAAATCATAGAGACATGATACTTGAAACATACACATGTGAAACAATGTCATCTTAGATGAAAATGGTTTTGATAAAACACTTGAAATGAATTCTGGAGGAAAATATCCTTTTTTATTCAAAATCATTTGCTTTTCACAAAATGTCATGCAATTTTAAAAGAAAATGATTTTTTTTAAAATAGTCATGAAATATTTTGGAGTAAGCTTCATGAAACTAGGTCTTTATAAAACCGTAAAAATCCTTTCATGCCGTATACGTTAAAAAAACATTCTTCTCGTACTTTTGTTGGAAAAAGTAAAAAAGTGCCCTGTAGGGTAAATAAAAGAAGGATTCCTTCCATACCATGGGGTAAAAGTAAAAATGGGTAAAAAGGAATTTAAACATACATGAATACACTTTTATAAAACATGGACATTGATGATAGAAATAACCCCAGTAAATACATACGAATAAGTAATCTCAGATAAAAATGAGATTGCACAATTTTCCCTTACCTTAGGTCTGATATGCTTCGTACGTATCCAAACCTCCTGTATAATGATTTAAATAATGTCATTGACTTATTAAAGAATCATATTCATTTTTATTATATCATATATGGTTCACTTATGACTTTATATTACCAGTTCTTTTGTAAATTCATGTTAAAGTAGCATTTTGGGTAAAATCGTTTCATTTGTCGTTCGTGTTTTAACTTGTAATTATTCATATGATTACTTAGATCATGATTACTTACATCCAGAATTTAAAACATGATTTATATATAATATATATTCAGAATATACATATATATAATAGATTGATAAATGGAAAGAAATACACCGTTCATGGAGATGGTAGGTCGTACGTACGCATGAACGTTGTTTTCGTTTCCTTATTGAATTGAATGGAATTAATTAGATGACATACATATATATATACATAAATCCAGTATCATTATTAAGTCATATATTTTATGATTACTTATTATATATACTTTATAATCATTTATGAATGGTTAATCATTTAGAATGAATCTCATCGCGTCGTGGAGACGGTATTCCGTACGTACACACGAGCGATGATATCGTTCTCATGATCGTGAAGTTTTATTGGAGTGTATGTATACTATTAGAGAATAAATATCACTTTAAAATAATCATATATAGTTATTATTTACACCATTATACCCATCCAAGTAAGGTGGTGGTGGAAAATAGATTACACCACGGCGTGGAGACGGTATTCCGTATGTACGCACGCGCGGTGATTTCGTTTTCCGTAGGATGGATAGATGGTGAAATAGGGTTGTTTCATACATATAATAACATATAAGTATATTAGTGATACTTATGTTATTACTTAATAATGAAACAACATAAGAAGAATAAGTGGAAGAAGAAATAAAGTTGAAAGAATCGGTAACGGACATTACCTCTTCTTTGAAGCGCCTCTTTGAGACCTCCTCTTAGGGAACTAAAATTGGTCTTTTAAGAAGACCAGGACCTATAGGATGTTTCTAGGGAAGTGGAGAAGATAATTTGTCAGGGTTTGGCCGATCTTTAAGGCTCAAAGTGGTGTGAGGAAGAGAGGGAGTAGGTGCCCTTTTATAAGGGAGGAGAGGGGCACCTTTGGAAATCTTAAAAATATTAATTTATAATAAATAAAACCCCACTTAAAAACCTAAAAAAATGACTCATATTAGAATATTAGATGAGATAGGGTTTTAATATCATCAACAAATAAAATTATACATGTTAAGAAATTATTTTTAACATTATCAACTTGATTTATCCTTACTTAATCAATTTAATTTTATTTATGGTAATAACATTCTAAATTTTAAATTATAACAAATAATTACTTATTTGTTGTGAATTGTCCATAATTTGATACTCTATAAAATTTTAGACCATATAAATTTAAATTTATAATTTTTATATATTTTTTTGATTTTTACACAATTTTATAATATGTTATTTTTATAAAATAACAAGTGTCAATTTTGACACTATTAATTTATTTGAATTTAAATAAAATAAATATAGAAGATATGTTCGAACTAAAAGCTTTAATAGAATTATAAAATGTCATATGTATCTAGAAAATTAGTGGAGTACATTAACTAGTTCATATAATATTTATTTTATTATTTTTAAAACTATTTATTTGGGTTATCTCATAATAAAATAATTACTACATCATTTTGGTATAATTATTTAATATACTTATTTGTTGCATAAAAATTAAAACTAAAACCCTATGATAAAGATAAATATATTAAATTTAACAATAATACTTTTAATCGAATTTATAATCTTAAAATCACAATATTTAAATTGTTATATTTATTTAATTATGAAGGTGACAACTTTGACATCATTTAAAATAAAATAATATAAGTGTCATAATCGATTTTATAAGGCTCAAAATGGTCAAATATTCTACCATTGGATGATTATGGTTTATATTTACATTACCAATAAGTTTTGGTCAGGGTTTTGTGCCTTTTATGGTCACTATTAGTTTAATAAAAACTATATTCTTGATTTTTCACTAGATAAACAATTTCTCCATCACTATTGTGTCAAAATTAATGATAATTATTTAATCCCTAAAAATTATAAATAAATTCATATGATGTATATAATTTAATTATATTTCTGGAGACTATTCATTTTTGAAGTTTCATGAAGTTTATCACTAAATTAAAATTAATGTACTTATAAGATTTAAGAGAGTGACATGTTGTCACTTTCTTTGGTTTTAATAATAATTAAGTTATTTTCATGGAAAAAAGTCCATTAAATGATTCTAATCCGACCCTCAGGTGATATGGGTCTAGTTTTAGTCATCCAATAGGATTTTTTCAGGTGTTAGGTTAATTTTATAATCTTATATTTACCCTTAATTACCCGATTTACCTTCAACTATGGTAAATAAAATTTACCATAGTTACTATTCATAATGCCCAAAAATAAAAAGTAGTATATTAATATAATTTGAACCCACTAATTCCAAATATGGAATCTATTTTTCCAAATTCAATACACAGAAGTTGCAGAAATTAAATTAAAATTAATCCCGTTGTCGAAAGAAAACGAGTTTTTGTTTAAAACAATACAAAAGATTGAATTGATTTAACCTACGAATTCAAGGTAAAATCAATGCTAATGACATTCATTATATTAAATGTTAAAAATATATTCTATTTATACTTTAAGACCATTCAATATTATAATTTAACCACATAAATTATTACAATGAAAAAAGTTGTTTTTAATTAAAATATAGCGTGTTTTTACTATTCATTAAAATATGAAAGTTATCAGAATAACATGAAAATTTTATCCAAGGTAAAATTTTATATCATTATTCCAAAGAATAATTTTATTTTGTAAAATTGAACTTATAAACATGTCAAAAACTAGATTTAAAGTGGGTGTTCCATCAAAAGGCGGCAAAACTGCATTTTTTGAAAAATACTTATTTTACCCGAAAAATTTATTTTGTTCTCATACCATGTTCTAGAAAATGTGTAAGATGAATAATAATGTTATAAAATTAAAAATGTAGTTAATACTATTCATAATGGCTAGTTTATAATAATATTATAACCATATATCATTGTTTAGTGAAACCCGGTATTGCGTATAACACACGCTATCGAAGAAGGTCGTGATTGCGTGTAATGCAAGCCAAGTCAGGGTTGCGTATAGTGCAAGACTCCTTTTTTGTTGCGTATAACAAAATAAAACCATATTTCATTTATAAATTTAATATATATATATATATATACTCAATGTTGCATAGAATTACTAATATAAAACAAACTTGAAATTGTGTGTAACACGATCCAAGATTAGTGTTGTGTATACTGCAAGATAATACGGTGTTGCGTATAGCACAGGATAATCTTGGTGTATCGTACAACAGAAGATATGAATGAAATTAAAAAGAATGTATCTTATAAAATCTCGGGTTGTTACAATTTAAAACAACTTAGGCTTCCTTGAAAAATTATTAAACCACGTACGGGAATAATCTTTATTCAACTTGAGATACTTGGATACACTTAGTGTGTGACCCTCTAGGCCTCTTTCTCGTTGGAATTAGGTGGGGTTACCTAAAGTCCAAGATTACTGTCTAGCAACGGGTCGAGGCACCCAAGAGAAGGAAGTTGACACTGCATTGACGTATCACCTCATACAAATGATTACTGTGTAATTTAATCCCTTTGTCTCGATATCTCATCAAGCAGGTTTCATGGCAGTGTCATAAACCTATATGCTTGATCTGTCATTCTTTGACTACCTGAAATAAACTCGTCATTCACACCATGGCCATGGAATTTAATGTGACAGTTCTATTTCAATCAAAGGGATGAGATATCAACTTCCATAAATGGAAGGGACAAATCCTTCCTCAACTTATCCATTAACAAAATGTCACTCGTGACGCACCCAACGTACCCTACTTCCCACCAACTGTCTGCGTGACGGTTTTCGTCAGTAAATCTAAGTGCGCGAGTCATGACATGAGTTAATAATAATCTTCCACTCTAAGGACCATTACACATGCTCATAGATAGCAATATCTGATGACACCAAGACATGAAGAATTACTACTGGCGGGTCTGTTCTCATAATCTCCCATCTTGGAGATTACCAAGTGCGAACTCCATGAGAGAGAGTCTCGTCTTCTTACGAGTACTCACACATGATGGACTGTATACTATGTGTCCTATCATAGTATTTCATCCAACCGTAGAACATTATTTAAGAATATTGTTATAGAATTTCAAGGTTCTCATCATAGCAGAGATCTGTTATGACCTTATTAATGCAACAAATATTTCAGGACATCACTTATTATAGTCATGCAGAACAATGAACAATATAAAATAAGTGAACATTCATGTAATCAAAGTACAAAATAGTTGGTTCTGAGGACACCAACCTTTACAAACTCCCACTTGGACTAGAGCCAACTGCCTACGACTTTTAGTCCGCTAGACCTCACATGATTATCATGTTTCTGCTAAGTCAAGGGTTTAGTCAATGGGTCCACCACATTGTCTTCTGTGGAAATACTGCTCACTTCAACTTCACCTCTCTGAGAAAAATCCCTCAAGAGATGATACTTCCGAAGTATGTGCTTTGTCTACTGATGTGACCTTGGCTCTTTTTCAAGTGCCACCACTGCAGTATTATCACAATAGAGTGTGATAGGATCTTTACTTCTTGGTAAAACATCCAACTCTTGGACGATGCTTCACATCCATACTGCTTCTTTAGCTGCCTCAGAAGCTGCGATATACTCAGACTCCACTGTAGAATCTGCCACCACACTTTGTTTTGAGCTCTTCTAGCTCACTGCACCTCCATTCAAACTGAAGATGTATCCAGTCTGCGACTTCATGTCATCTTGATCAGTCTGGAAACTAGCATCTACATGTCCTATGATGACTAGTTCCTTATCTACTCCATAAAACAGGAACATATCCTAAGTACTCCTCAGATACTTAAGGATAGTCTTGACTGTCATCCAATGGCGGTCTCCTGGATCAGCTTGATATCTGCCTACCGCACTTAATGCGTAAGCAACTTCTAGCCTCGTACATAGCATAGCATACATGACTGACCCAATCGCGGATGTGTAAGGGATCCTTGCCATTCTCTTTCTTTCCTCATGTGTCTGAGGACACATTTTCTTGGAAAGATGAATGCCATGTGACACTGGAAACAATCCCCTCTTGGATTTTTCCATACTGAATCTCTTCAGTATCTTGTCAATGTATGTACTTTGACTCAGGCCCAGCATTCTCTTGGATCTATCACGATGGATCTTGATCCCAAGAATATATGCTGCCTCACCCAAGTCTTTCATGGAGAATCATTTATGAAACCATGCCTTAACTGACTGTAAGACAGGTACTTCATTTCCAATTAGTAATATGTCATCAACATATACTATTAGGAAAATGACTGCACTCCCACTAAACCTCTTGTAGACACAAGGCTCACATTCGTTCTTAACAAAGCCAAATTCTGTTATAGCTTCATGAAAACGAATGTTCTATGATCTTGATGCTTGCTTTAATCCATAAATGGATTTCTGCAACTTGCATACCTTGTTGGCATCCTTTGGAGTCACAAACCCTTCAGGTTGTGTCATGTGGACATCTTCCTGGAGGTTCCCGTTAAGGAAAGCTGTTTTGACATCCATTTTCCAAATTTCATAGCCATGGTAAGCAGCAATGGCCAATAGGATTCGGATAGATTTCAGCATCACAATCGGTGAAAAGGTTTCGTCATAGTCAATTCCTTGACGTTGTCTAAAACCTTTTGCAACCAGTCATGCCTTGTAGGTGCTGACTTTCCCTTCCATGTCCAGTTTATTATTGAATACCCATTTATTACCAATAGGCTTTACATCAACTGGAGGATCTACCAAAATACAGACTTGGTTTTGGTACATGGAATCCATTTCAGAATTCATGGCTTCTTGCCACTTGGCAATGTCTGTGCCTTCAACTACTTCCCTGTAGGTAAGAGGATCATCATTGTCAACCAATAATGAGTCACCATCCTCGGTGACAAGAAAATCATATCCTTCTAGTTCTCTCACCTCTCTCGTGCTCCTATGCAGTTCTTGTGTCTCTAGAACAAATTGTTCTTCCACGGGGCTTTGTGGAATCTGTTCTTGTACCAACTCATGTGTATCTTGAGCCTCGAGTTCATTGAAGTCTATCTCGCTCTCACTATCTCTTTTAGAGATGTTCTCTCTCTCAAGGAATATGGCATGTCTTGCCACTGTAACCTTTTTGTATGAGGGGTTTTATAGGTAATATCCCCTTGTTTCCTTGGGATATCCTATAAAGATACACTTTGTGCCTCGGGGTGCAAGTTTGTTACCTGAAGAGGCCTTAACAAATGCTTCTCTACCCCACACATGTAAATTCGATAACATGGCTTTGCGTCCACTCCATAACTCGTATGGAATACCATTTATCGATTTAGTTGGTACTTGGTTTAGTATGTGCGCTGTTGTTTGTAATGAATATCCCCAAAAGGATAATGGAAGACTCACATGACTCATCATTGATCTCACCATGTCCAACAGGGTGCGGTTCCTCCTTTCACTTACACCATTCCACTACGGTGTGTAAGGAGGAGTGAGTTGATATAGAATCCCAAACTCCTGTAAGAAATCAATGATGTCCTGATTAAGATATTATCATCCTCTATATGAGAGTAGTTTCTTAATCTTCTTACCAAGATGGTTCTCAACTTCATTCTTGTATTATTTGAACTGATCAAAAGAATATGACTTATACCTCATTAAATAGATATATCCATATCTACTAAAATCATCAGTAAAAGTTATGAAGTACGAGAACCCACCCCTTGATTCAACTGGAAATGGTCCACACACATCTGTGTGAACTAATTCTAGAAGCTCTTTAGCTCTTTCACCTTTCCCACTAAATGGGGATTTTGTCATTTGGCCTTGTAGACACGCATGACATACACCAAGTGGTTTTAGTTTGAAAGAATCTAAATACCCATCTTGATGTAATTTTGTCAAACGTTTCTCATTGACATGACCTAGCCGGTGATGCCAAAGTTGGGTGTGGTATGAGTCATGTGAATTAACTTTTTTATCGATTCCCATTACTTGGTTTGTGTAGTCTAACACATAAAGGCTGTTATATAAATGTTCCCTACCAAAACAAATGATATCTTTATAAAAATAGAAACATCCACTTCCAAACTTGAAGATGAATCCATCAGTATCTAATCTGGATACTGAAATAATTTTTTTGGTTACAGAGGGTACATAATAAAATCCTTTCAAAACCAAGACCATCCCCATAGGCAATGTGAGGTGGTAGTCCCCGATAGCTACAGCAGCAAGTCTGGATCTGTTGGATGATCGTAGATCTACCTCCCCTTGATCAATATTCTTGAATCTACTTGGTTCCTGTATTTAGATACAGATGTGAGCACCACAAGAAATATCTAATACCCAATTAGTAGAAACAGATATATTGCATTCGATAACAAACACACCTGAAGCTTCCCCTTGCTTCCTTGGCTGGGTGCAGTTTTTCTTCCAGTGGCCCTTCTTGCCACATGAAAAACAAACAGCATCATATTCCTTTGCCTCCCCTTTGATCTTTTTTTTCTTAGAAGGACTTAAAGAATCTTTGGGCTTAAAGATCTAAGCCTTCCCTTTACCTTTATTCACCATGAGGATAGAAGGATTTTCATGCTTCATGTCAGTGTCCACTTGGCGAATGAGGATGAGAAGATCATATAGACACTTCTCAATGTTGTTCATATTGATGTTCACAATAGTGTTTGAGAAGATCTGGGGGAGTGATGCAAGAATGAGATCGGTACCCAGTTCTTCAGGGTGTTTAAAACCTAGAACCTCCAAGCGCTCAATGTATCCAATGAGCTTGACTACATGAGGCCCGGCTGGGGCACCCTCTTCAAGCTTGCTCTGAAATAGAGCCTTGGAGATCTCAAACCTTTCCTATCTTTCCCTCTCCTGGTATAGACCACGGAGGTGCTCAAGCATGCTATATGCATCCATGTCTTCATGAGACTTCATGATCTCACTAGACATCGATGATAGCATCAAACATTGTATATCGAGAGAATCATTCAAATGTTGATCATAGACCAGGAAATATTCATCACTCGCCCCTGGGGTAGGAGAATCAGGAAGTGAGGACTCCAGCACGTAAAACTTTTGTTCATGGCATAGGATTACCCGAAGGCGCCTAAACCATTCCTGAAAGTTACTGCCAGTGAGTATATTGTCTTTATCCAGTATTGATCACAGAGAAAATGTGGTTGATGAGTTTGTCATTTCGATTCTACAAATTAAAAGAGAAGATTTATCAGTACTTTTTTTTATTACATTTTATGAGAAATAATAAATTAATTAATTATCCCACTACTTTATCAAGTCCCAATGTCCCTCACCATTGAACTTGGAATGTCCAGTTTCTTTGACAGTCTAGTGGCAAGGATCCATATTTCCCTTCTCACAACCCTAACAAGGGTTGGTCAAGCTATTTGAAGGTATTTAGGTAGGCAGTTCTTTGCCAATTGTGAGCTTACAGTTCCTTGATCTATTGAGTGGACTCCCTAATCCTGAAATCCTGACTTGGATTTCCTCTACTCTTGCCTCCAATATTACACCAAGTCTAGAAAGGGCTACTTATCTTGATGTAATATGGTTAAGTCAACCTGAAACCTTTCATGAGGGATTCCTTTATAAAAGTAAGTGTCCCAACAAGGGTTGGTCAAACACATAGTTTTATTGAGTCTTTCCCTTAATCAGGTAACAGAAGGCTTGGTCTGACTTAATATGGTATTGAGGGATTTTATTCCTTTATGCATAGTTTCGCATTATCACATGCTTTTTAATATTAAGTGATGCTTTCTTAAGTGATTAACCATGTTTTGATAATGTTTACGCATAGTCTGGTTTTTATTTTATTCCATCTTTGCATGATTGTTCATTTTATTAATTATGTGATCGCGATAACACATACATAATAAATAAACCATGCAATCAGACAGAAATAAAATAAGATGGCATGATCATGAGCTTCTATTGGTTAGCTTATCTAACGGTTTTGATAAGCTAACCCTGACCTAGGGAAAACAGCTTGAACCTGTTGGTTCGTGTTTTGTAGCTCCCACATGTCCACCTTTGTATCTTCTTGTGTCGGTTTCGCCTCGGCTTTGGGATTTGAACCATCTCCTCTAGCTTGGGAGATCCTCCATTACATGGGTTTACATTAAAGAAACCATGGGCACGCAGGGCCTACATTTTATTGGAAGAAGGATCGCAGGCCAAAAAATTTAAATTAAATAAATTTAAATGAAACCATACACATACAAAGGGTCTTTGGTCTAGCTCATGATCATCCATAGTATGCAACGACATTTACGCATATTTAGAATTCAAATTATTTTAATAGTTATTTTATTTAAGATAAGACGCGCTCGAATTCAATTAATTATGATCTTATAATTAATCAATTATTTATCTTAAATTCCTTTCTGAATTTGCTTGAGATTCTTCTCATCCATATTCCTTGTACGGGTCTTTGTACATTGGAGGAAACCAGATGAAATTCCATTTCTAGAAAGTACACGGCGTGTAGTTTATAATTACACGGCGTGTATTTTTCTTTTCACCCTTTATCCAAAGTACACGCTGGGGCTTTGGCGTGTTTTCTCTACTTTGGAATTTTTGGAGTACACGGCGTGTAGATGGATCATACACGGCATGTACTTCCTTGTTACGTGGTAATCGACCTGGTGATCCCGTGTACGCGCTACATGGCTTATCTTTGTACACGGTTTAACTTGGGTCGGAACGGACTACAAGGCGTGTTTCTCCAACATACACGCCGTGTATTCCGGTTTCCATGCACCATTAAATTATGGTCAACACGGCGTGATTAAAACTTAGGCATAATCAATTCACACGGCGTGGTTTGGAAGACCAGTGCCGGTTCATTAAACCTAAGTACACGACGTTTAGTTTTAAGTACACTCCATGTAATCCCATGTTGTACAGACAGAAAGAGTGGCTCCTCTGGATGAGTTCCTCATTTTTATTTTAATCCAAATTAAAATTAAAAGGTCGTTTCTTTGATATGAATCGAGAAATGAAGGAGGAAGAATAGATCTCGTTTATTCAGATTAATAGAATGATATATTTCGAATTAAATCAAATGTAAGTGCATAAATTATCAACGACAATTAAATAACTATAATCAACGTTGAAACCTCTCTCTGATACCATTTGAAGGTTCTGGGCACAGCGGAAGCACGTGGGTGGATGTGCCCACATGGATTTTTGTCATTATCAATGATCAATCTGGGATCAATACGACGATAAACGCCAGTCTCCACGGATCGAATCACAGAAAAAGACAAAGAAGATGGTTTGTCCCGGAACCACAAACAAGGATCGTTACAGGTTGATTATAATTAATTTAATTAATTATAAAGAAATAACTTCTGGGTGTTCTTTCTTCGTTGATGTTCTTGATCATGTTGTCGATGTGATATGTCGTTGCGTCGCAGAATCCAAGTGTAGACTCCCTCTAGCGGTGATCCACACGTACACCTCGTATCTCTAGATGTCGTCAAAGGATCCTCCAAGTGCTAGCATGGAGAAGCCTTTGCTTGCGTTGTCCGCCTTTGATTGTCTTGATCTGATGAAAGAGGATCTCTCTCGGTCTTGAGAGCGTTCTTGGAGGAAGAGGTTCTTTCGGCCTTGAAATAATTCTCCAGAGATGTTATTCACAACGATTCTCTTGTGTGTTGGAAAATATTTGGGGTTCTGAGGATATTTATAATTTTCTATGTGGGGTTATATAGTTATGACAATAAATAAATGCGTTACGCGTTTTATTTATTTCATTGACTCTTATTTAAAACCCTCATGTCGAATAAATAATTCCTTGACATGCGCCCACACTGATTATAATAAATATCATTTAAAACAATATTATATCCTCAAAATCCCGACTGGAAAAACTAAATGGCGTGTCATAATAAATACACAACGTGTACTTGTTTTTCATTGAAAACAACACGGCGGGTACATTAAATGTACACGGTGTGTATATCTTGTTTTCATTTATTCATTTCCTTTCCAAAATAAAACTACACGGCGTGTGAATTTAATAATACACGGCGTGTACTTGTTTTATTTTATTTTTCCTCCATCATTTAAAACAACTTTGGGTTACTTCAATAATTATTAAACCACGTACGGGAATAATCTTTATTCAACTTGAGATAATTGGATACACTTAGTGTGTGACCCTCTAGGCCTATTTCTCGTTGGAATTAGGCGGGCTTGCCTAAATTCCAAGATTACTGTCTAGAAACGGATCAAGGCACCCAAGAGAAAGAAGTTTACACCGCATTGACGTATCACCTCATACGAATGCTTACTGTGTAATTTAATCCCTTTGTCTCGATATCTCATCAAGCAAGTTTCATGGAAGTGTCATAAACCTATATGCTTGATCCGTCATTCTTTGACTACCTGAAATAAACTCGTCGTTCACACCATGGCCATGGAATTTAATGAGATAGTTCTATTTCAATCAAATGGTCGAGATATCAACTTCCATAAATGTAAGGGACAAATCCATCCTCGACTTATCCATTAAAAAAATGTCACTCGTGACGCACCCAACGTACCCTACTTCCCTCCAACTGTCTGTGTGACGGTTTTCATCAGTAAATCTAAGTGCACAAGTCATGACATGAGTTAACGATAATCTTCTAGTCTAAAGACCATTACACATGCTCGTAGATAGCAATATCCGATGACACCAAGACATGCGGAATTACTAATGGCGGGTCTGTTCTCATAATCTCCCATCTTGGAGATTACCAAGTGCAAACTCCATGAGAGAGAGTCTCATCATCTTACGAGTACTCGCACATGATGGTCTGTATACTATGTGTCCTATCATAGTATGTCATCAAACCGCAGAACTTTATTTAAGAATATTGTTATAGCATTTCAAGGTTCTCATCATAGCATAGATCTTCTATGACCTTATTAATGCAACAAATATTCCAGGACATCACTTATTATAGTCATAAAGAACAATGAACAATATATAATAAGTGAACATTCATGTAATCAAAGTACAAAATAGTTGTTTCTGAGAACACCAACCCTTAAAATTACTAGGTATGCATAATATTACACATTCCACAAAAATATTGAAGGCCCCCAAAAAAACTCTCACTAAATCAATCACCAATAGTCCCACCACCTCACATCATGATGTATATCATTATCATTCCCTCCTTATAAAAAAATCAAACACATGGATGCATAATAAAGTATATCAACCCTGTCTAGTTCTCTTCTTGATCATATCACCCACCTACCCTACTAGTTGTCTATCACACTAGCCTGTTCACTCAGTTTTTTTAGTCAAACCCAAGAAAATCACGCTCATGTGGTGGTTGAAAAGTGATCAGTACTCGTGTTTCATGAAGAAAATATAAATACAATAGAAATAAACTTAAAAAAATCCCTTACATGTGATAGAGATATTAATAATAAGTAATCATTATTACATTTGCAGAACCTAAATTGATAATAATGTTATCCATGCTATTAACATCACATCAGGTCATCCATATTATCATTTTTTCATATTGATTTGGTTATAGAGTCAAGGTACTCATGCTAGTAATCACATCACTTACCTCTATCTAGGTCAAGAAGATCAAGGGAGAATGATATAAATATAATCATCATCTACAGTATTTATCGTCATTAAAATACCACATTGATGAGTATAAATCTCTAGTGCATTCCACTATAGTGAATAAAATTGGTCAATGACATGAAAAAAAAGTGTTATTATCAATTCGATAATTTTGTGACCATTACATAATAACTATTTCCTAATTCCAAATCTTTTAAGGAACAACCCTTCACATATAATAACCTCCTATAATATATAACAATAATGATAAAAAAATTAATACATTTCATAATTTAATTTCACAACCTCTATGAGTGTATTTCATGTAAACCAAATCATTTCACAATCTCACAACTTAATACATCAAGGTGAAACTCATCAGAATATCAAACACATTTCAAATACCCAAAAAATACTTATTATCAATAATGGGAGAAAAAAGTGTCACATTATCAATCCTTGACATAAATTAAATTAGTAATCACAATTTTCATATGATTGTATCATGTCCAAAAATACTCATCAAAATTTCATCATTGCTCATTGTTTAGAAAAACATCATTAAATATTCATGTAATACTGGATCATGGATTGATGTGAGTCATCTTAATTATACATACGGTGAAAGATACAACTAGATTATCTTTATATATAGAAATCATTGTAAAATATTTCTAACCTCATGTATGGTCACCCACATATAAAATCATAATTTATAATTTTTATCAATTTTGGGGTATCAAATTATTAAATGGTGGATGCCATCAAGTTCCTTTTCTGAAAATGGTCTTTGAAGTTCCCTAACTATTTTTCAAATGACATGAATTCCACAATTAAAAAAACCCAAATAACATAAAAAATTTCAACATCATGATCTAAAATGAAAATAGTGGGATTTTGACTACTCGCTTTTTAGAAACGAGTATTTAATGAGAAAAATACATTTTTATTAAAACATTGATGGGAGGAGTTATGTGGTGGGGCTCTGGGCCATGCTAGGGGTCATAATTAACTATCTTATATTAACCGTGAATTATTAATCCTGATTTAATGAATTTTATGTCATAAAATATCATAAAATTTATCTTATATAGAAAAATTATAAACATGTCGATATTTGAAAATATTAATGATAAAAATAATAATATATTAATATTATTGTCTTGTATTTTATATCTTATATGATTAAATATGTTGATGGATGGGAAACTTATGTCCACCTCTTGTGAGTATTATTTCATATAATACCATTTATTATAATGATAATAATAATAATAATATATTAATTTTATATATATGTATTCTTGTGTGATGATTCACACCAAATAATATAACAAGTTGGGTTCATATATTTATATGTTTATGTTTACATTTACTTACATTTTTTAATGATATGAATATTTTTTTAAATGAAAAATCCAATAAAAAATTGGTGGTAAGAACATTACAAAGATACTCATGAAAAGAAGAGTTCCAAAAATATAATCTCCAAATCTCCTCACACAATAATGGAAATGGGAAGAATGATTACAATCTCATTTAATGAAGGATAATTTAGAAGAATTAAAGCATAAAAAGATATCAATTTTCTAAAATAATAGAATCAAAGGGATGCCTTTAATTCTCTTTAGACTCTAATTCTCTAACAATCAATTTGAAATCTGACTCAAAGGTAATACCCATCCATATATTTGATATGGAAATATCTACTCCCTAGATAATGGAAATCACTTCATCCACAATGGGTTTACAACGTAAAAAAACTAATGATAAGATACAATTAATGTCCCTATGTAATCTCAAAAAACAACCCAATACCTATTTTATTCAGGAGTATATTTAAAGTATTTATTTACAAATTTTATAATTTTATTTTAACAAAAACAATTATAATTTTAACTCTTCATAATGATATTATCTTAATATAGGATTTTTTTGAAATAGATTCTTTTAAGTGAATAGTGGAAAGTATAGTTTTCTCCAAAACTATGACTTTTATTGAATTATCAGTATGTAAGAAAGAAAAATATACTTATAAATACTTTTAAAATGATGAATGTTTTATTTTTTAAATAGAATTCCTAATTTATAAAACATGTGCTTAACATTTTCGGAACTCAAATAATATTTTTAATAAATTAAAATGTTTTTGGTATTTTCTTTTAATTATATATTATTTTAGTGAAATTGGTTTTTGTATTGATTTTAAATTAAAATAAAATATATTTTATTTAAAATAAATCAATGATTTGTAAATCAACATCATAGATAATTTTATCATAAAAATAACTTCTATTCTTAAAAATACACTTTTTCTAGAAATAAGTTTTACATGCACTGATGTTAAAATTAATTTTTCCTATACATATTTATTTTATTTGATAAAGTGATTTTTATATTTAGATAAATAAGAGATAATTATATAATAAGTATAATTTTATTTTTATAAATTAAAAAATAAATTACATAGATTAAATATTAATTACCACAGAAGTAAACTGGTTGTTTGGAAATAATTATTTTTATAGGAGTTATATAAATTTCATCTAATTAAAAATTAGATTAATATATTTAAATTTTGAATATAGTATTATGTGTAAACATATAAAAGGTCATATAAATACTCATTCAATTAATAATTAATAGTAAATAAGAATAAAAAACATATAATGTATAAAAAGACATTTTTTGTAATTTTTTTCTAGTATGTTATTTTTTAAGTTAAAAGTTATTTTTTCAAAATTTAGAAATTTAATTAAATTAATTGAAATCCAAATTAGGATTTAAATTTTCGAAATTTATAAATAGTGATCATCTTATTTTTTTAGTAATAAAATAATTTCCATCATTAATTTTTAATCAAGATTAGTAAGGGGAAAAGCAGTAAATGAGGTGTCTCAATTTTTTAATAATTAAAATGTTGCATATGACTTATAGAAATAATTATTTGTTATGAAAGACATACCCACATGTCTCAAAAAAAATTTATCTATCTAAATCACTTAACTCACCTGACCAACCTAACACCCATGTGCATCCATTCTTACCCCTCACCTAACTTCAGTTTCTGTGAAAAATCCCCATTGTTTCACCTATAAAAGACGTTTAATCACATCCATTCTATCATCCCACTATATACTAAACTTTTTTATCACCATGTTCTTTCCTATACCTCTCTAAATCCCTACCAATGAATTCCGAATGTTCTAAGGAGTCCTCTAAAGAATTCTAAATCTACTTATAATGGAAAGGTCTTCCAATCGTTCTCATTCCTTTTGAATTGAAATGATTTTTTATAATTTCATGGTATTATCTCCCATTTTATATATTTTTAATGAGATGCTACTTATCTCCTCACATTTTAAAATTTTTACTATTTCATTATTATGCCGACATAAGGTCTCTCATTCCACCACTTCTATTTTCAACTATAAACATTTATTATAATGTCATCATGGTTATAATTATATGAAATTATCAACCATTTGAGATATCTATAATTATATTTCCTTTTATTTAAGAATTTTCCAAAGTATTCATAAAGATAAAAAATTCTATGCTTTGGGTAAGTAAAGAGTGTATAATTTTTCTAGAAATTATATTTGTATCTGGATACTAGTACATGGATAAAATTATGTAATGTATACACCATAGGGTAGTAACAATGAAACGTTTTTATAGAATCATTGAATTAACCATCAACATGATTAGTGATGAGTGGAGATAATATTTAAAACATGGATCCAAACTCTAAGGGGATATTGTTTACAATATTAAAAAACTCTTTACAAACCATAATAAAGGATTCCCCAACCATTTTTTTGGTCTCCTACCAATTCAAAATATTGAATTCAATTACTAGATTCTATTGATAACCCAAATAATTGAGAGTTACCTTCACAACTACCTTATCATTATTTCTTTGATAAGGATAATTCCTTTTTACATTGAAAATACCCTATAGATTAAATATTATTTATGTTTTGTTTGACCATTCTATTTATTTATCGGTATGGGAATTTTTTAATCATTGACTAGGAATGTATTGAAATTCCATATGATTTTATGTTAAAAGGACTGTTTATTAAATCCCAAGGAAATTTTATTATTCCTTAAATTTATATGAATATCCTTTATATGGTGAATGTATTGAACTTAAACAAGTGATGGGTGGGCTTGATTTTATATACCCCCTTGATGTATCAATCGGCCTCCTGATATAAAATAGCTTTATTTTTTTCATACACCTTTCAATATATCAGTATAATGTTATGTAATAAGACCTTAACAACATTTTTTGATGTATAATATTATAAATTCCATCAGTATGAGATCAATGATTATTGATATCCATGTCTTCATTTTTTTCATGAATATAGAATTCTATCATATTTAATTAACTATAGATTTAGGTTTTTTATTTATTCATGTCATATCACATGTTCCTTATTTATTTTGTGATTTATTCTATTTCATGCTACTCATTTATGAGCATCTGATATTACCCTTATTTGTTTTCCTTTCCACAAGAAACATATATAATAACTATATATAAGTTTTTGGGTATATTATGTAAGGTCTAATAATTTTCACACAATTTATTTATGTTATATATTATATTTTCAAATATAATGTATGTTTGTATCCCATATTGCAAGAATAATCTATTTTTGGGTCCAACCAGAACTCTTATATTTTTTATCAATAATGTAATATAACTAAAAACTCTAGGTTTTTGGATTCTGGGTGTTGTAATTCATATCATATCACGTTTAATAGGAAACATTCATACTATATTTAGATTTTCCAAGATTTATAGCACAAGTACTATGAAATACCCTCAAGATTTCTAGTGAACACTCTAGAAAACCTAATAGAAATTGTATTTTATAATTCATTATCATTATCCAATTATGTGTATTCCACTATAATGAGATTGAGACTAAATGGGGTTATGAGAACCGTATAAACTCTAATAGTCAATATAATGATGTTTCCACTGAGGATGTTAACGATTTTGGAGTTGAGGATAATAAAATTGTATACATACTAGGGTAGATAACCTCAATTATGAAATATAATCTCCCCCACATAGAGTAACCTATTCATCCACAACATGGATTAACTATGTTGGACTATTTCATATGATAAAAACATTCATAATATAGTGGAACCAGTAATCCATTAATAGTGTAATAATGAATCACATCCTAAGAGAAGATCTTTCTATACTTGGGAAGTAGTTAAAAGGAAAAAATTCATCATGGGAGTATATCATTTAAAGGGAGATGCATACTAATTTGGGCTTCCAATCAAAAAAACTAAATTGTAAGATGAGATATAGTGAATTTAATGTGGAAATTTTAAGGTTATATTCTTTGAAAATTACTTTCCTCATGAGAAAATAGATAAAATAGAAATGATCATTTTCAATATTAGAAAAAAGGAGGAAAAAAATATTGTCGAGTATGAGGATAACTTTACAATGTTAGCTAGACATGTTGTGGAATATGAATATAGAAAGGAAAATAATATTAACCAATTCTTTAGTAAGTTAAATTTGATCATTTTAATGTAATTCGTATCTCAAATTTGTTCATCGTATCAGTATATAGTCTCAAGAACCACTAAGATATAAAAGGAATTATCCAGGACATATGTATTCAAGGGAAATTAGGAGAAGTGGAATCCAACTGAGAATCATGGGAAGAAAGTGTAGAAAATATGAATAAATGAAGGATGGTATTTCCCACACATGATAACTACTAGAAGAAATTCCCTAGGCCTTACAGGAAGGAGACATGATTTTGTTACAAGTTTGAAGAAAAATACCATCATGCTCTAAAATTAAATGATAAGTTAGAATCTATTGATGTTCAATGCTTTAAATATATGGATAAGGGACATTATTGGAAATAATACCCAATACTTCAAGGGTATTTCCATTAGAAAGGTCCAATAAAGAAATTCCAAGATTATATGATTAGCCCAACTGACGTCAAAGTTCCTAATGATGTGGTGGTGGTTATTTTGATCATATACTCAATGTTAGAAAATGTTTTATTTGATTCTGTATCTATTTACTCTTTTATATCTTAAATTATTTCAAAAACACATCAAATATTTCTCTATAACATTATAAATAGGGTTATCAATTATGGAAGTAATTGGCAATTTAATTGAAAAAAATATATTTTAGTTAGTTTCAATTATGATGTATGGAAATACCCTATTTTGAAACTAGGTAATTATTCCTATGGTTTAATTTTATATAATAAATGGTATGGATTAAATTTAAAATTATAATTTAAAAATTTATTTCCAAGAGAAAGATATTTCGATTTTAGATGTTGAGGTTGAATATGTTGTCTTTAGTAGATATAATTTATCAACTAAATCATGTATGGATCCTCCCCTAGTGGCTCTCTATAATGAAATTCTTAGAATAGATGAAGATGGAGTGTGATATATAAATAAAAAATATGTTCTATGATTATAATATTTACCCATGTTATAAAAAATCATTTATTTTTTCTAAAAGAATAATATATTCATCCACCAGATCTTGATTTTGAATTATTCATTAATCTAATTCTTGATGTAATACCTATATCCAAATTTAGCTATAGAATGGAACTAGTAGAGTTGGTAGAGTTTAAAAATAGTTGAAGGAGTTGTTTGATAAGTTATTTATATTACCTAGTGTTTCACCAGGTGAACCCTGGTTTTATTTGTGAAAAATATGAATGGGATTATGGAATGTTTCATCTATTGTAGGGAGATCAATGCCATTAATTTAAAGAATAATTATACTTTACCACACATTAATGAATTATTTGATCAAATTCAAGAATACCAACACTTTTAGAAGATAAATATTGACTCTATTTATCATTATATAACGCTGAAGAAGGATGATATATAGAATAAGATATTTTGAACAAGGAATGGACATTTTGAGGTTACAAAAATTACATTTGGATTTAAAAATTCCACTACTATATTTATGGATCTAATGAATAGATTAGTTAAGGATAATTTTGATAAATTTTTAGTGGTGTTCATGGATGATATCAAGATATACTCTAAGAGCTAGTAGGATCTTGGGAGTCATATATTTTTAGTTTTTGAGACCCTCTATAAAAAGAATTATACGGTAAATATATAATATTTGAATTTTGGATAAAATATATTTGCTTTTATGAACATATTGTCTACAAGTATTGAATATCTGTTAACCCAACAAATTAAAATGTATTAAAATAATATCCCACACCATCAAACATAATCGAGATCTAAAGTTTCATGGGTTTGGAAGGTTACTATGTGAAGTTTGTTCAAGATTTCACCTTGTAGGACAACTTGTTAACTAATCTACCACCTAAAAGGGTTATAATCACATAGTAAAAATTATGTCGTGAATGTTTTGGAGAGATGAAGAGTGGAATTATTAATACATTGGTATTAAATTTACCATCATATAATAAAGTATTTGTAATATATAGTGATGAATTGAATAAAGGACTTGGCTATATCCTTATACAGAATGATAGGGTGGTTGTGTATGAAATAAGGAAATTTAAAATCAAAAAACAGAAGTATACAAGTCATGAAATTGATCTATAAATTATAATATTTACTTTTAAAATATTAATACACTAAATTTTTTTGATAATGTGATATATATATATATATGGGGAAAGGAGTTTGAATTATATCTTCTATATAAAGGATCTCAAAATGAGTCAATGAAGATAATTGGAACTACTCAAGGACTATGATTTCTCAATACACTACCGTTGTGGGATAGAAAACAAGGTGGATGATGCATTGAGTAGGAGGGACCATGGAATTAATACCATGATGTGGATTAATAAGGACCTAATATACAAAGATCTACAATAGATAGATGTGGATATTTTTAAGAAAGGTGATCCATAATTCCTTATTTAATAAACAACTAAACTATCGATACTAGATAAGATAGATAAGTCCCAGAAGGATGATAAGGACTTACAATTTAATACTAAAGCAATAAAAGATGGGAAATGACCTAATTCATCTATAAAGATAGAGTATTGATGTTTAAAAAGAGGTTATTCTCTCATTTGGTTCAAATTTAAAGAGGGAACTTCTAGATGAAACACAAAGATTAAATTTCCATATACACCCAAGTAGAATAAAGAAGTATTAATATTTACATGAACATTTCTGGTGGGATAGTATAAAGCATGAAATTGCAGACTATGTGTTCAGAAGATTATTTTATATGTAGGTAAAGGCTAAAAGACAACATACTAAGGGTGTTATGAAATATCTATCTATACCTATAGGGAAGTGGGAGAATATTATAATGAACATGTTCACTAGTCTCCCAAAGACTCTAATAAAGAACTATGTTATGTGGGTCATCGTTGATCATCTTACTAAGTATAATTATTTCATATTTATAAGAGAATATATACCCCTTGAGCTCCTTACCTGACTATATATAAATATAATCATAAGGCTTAATATGTCACATCTATAAATTATATATGATCAACACCCTTAGTTCACAATAAAATTATAGAAGAGTCTTGAGAGGGCCCTCAAAAATGAGATAAAATTAAACACCCCCTATCATCTCCAAGTTGATGGGTAGTATGAGGGGACTATCTAGGAATTAAACAACATTTTGAGATAATATTATCTTTGACTCTAATGTATTTTGGATTAGTTTCTACCTTTGGTGGAATTTTCATACTATAAAATATTCCATTGAACCATCCATGTGGAACCATTTGAAGAATTGTATGGGAAGAAGTTTTGTACTCCAACCCATTGGTAAGAAATCATAGAAAGAAATATAGTTGGCTCAGATCATGTTAAGGATAAAACTATTAAAGTAAAAAATATTCACCATCGTATTAAAGAAGCCCAAAGAATAAAAAATAGCTATGCTGATAATCAAAGGAAAACATGCAATTTCTTGTGGGTGATCATGTATTTTATATGTTTTTCTAATGAAATTGAGTTTTAATATTTGGTAACAAGTGGAATTTAAGCACTAGGTACATTGGACCTTTTGAAATACCTTAATGAATTAGTGTTATAACTTACCGACTGGATATTCTGATCATAAGGAAATACATGATAGATCTAATGCATGTGACCCCATATATGGGAATAGATTTTGATATATAATTATATTATAATGAAGAGCCTTCCAAGATTCTTGAAACCATAGTGAAATTTTTTTGAATCAAACAACTCAATTGGTGAAAGTCCTTGGAAAATAAAAAACTATAAGAGGAAACTTAGGATTATGAATAAGTGTTGAGGAATTAATATCCAAAAAATCAATATCTCATATTTACCTTAATTTAAATAATTAAATCATTTAAGGGGTGAGAATGTAATACTTGAGACCTTACTCTATTGGGTAAACACCATATCTTAAACTATCACATAATGTTCACTGTAAAGAGACTTTATTCATGATTATATTTAAATATTTAGTTTATGATTACAAGAATTCTATTTTATCAAAATTATCTTCATAATTGAAATATTTGTAAAGATAATATCTTAAGATGAAATGTTGATATTTTTTTGAAATTGTTGATTTTTAAGTGAATAGTGAAAATATAGTTTTTACCAAAACTATAACTTTTTGACATTATCATTAAATAATAAATGCATAAAATTTTATAAAACCATTTAAATAGCAAATTTATTATTTTTTAAGTAATATTCATTATTTATAAAAACTATGTTCAACATTTTATGAACATATGCAATAGTTTCCAACAAAGAAAATGTTTTTGGTCTATTATTTTAATTAAATTTTATTTTGGGAAAATTTCATTTTGGATTTATTTTTAAGTCACATAAAATTTAATTTTTTACAATAAGTAAATTTATGTCAAAATATCAAAAGAATTAAAAAAAATTTCCCAAACATAGTTTTTATGCTTAAAAATACACCTACTCCTAAATCAATTTGTACATACGCTGTTGTGAAATTTATCTTCCCTAAAAAATTATTTTATTTGAAAAAATGGAATTCATATTTATAATTATTAGATAAAAATTATTTAAAAATTAAAATTTTATTTTTATGAATTTTAAATAAGATACTTAGATTAAAGATTAATTTTAATGGAAGAAGTAAATCTTTTGTTTTCAATGAATTAATTTTATAAGAGTTCAATAAATTACTTTGAAAAAATATATTAATATATATTAAATTATGACTCTAATATGATGTTTAAGCATATAAAAGTATATAAACACTCCTTAAATTAATAATTAATATTAATTAAAAATAATAGACACATAATGTATATATGTTCATTATTCTATAAAACAATTTTTCATATACATTATGTTTTTATTTAAAAGTTTATTTTATCACATTTTGAAATTTAATTAGATTAAATGTATTCCTAATTCATATTTAAAATTTTATATCTTTGTAATATGGGTCATATTATATTTTTATTAACTTAATAATTACCATCATTGATTTTTAATCAATAATAATAAGGTTAAGAATGGGTAAATGCGGTATCTATAGTTTTTAATAATGAAAATACCACTTACACATTTTGGATAGAATTTTTAGGTATAAAAGTCTGAACCACATGTATCATGTACCATTTATACACTTAACTCATCTAAATCACCTAACCCACCTAACACCAATGTGATTTCATTCTTACCCCTTACCTAAGTTTAGTATCTAGGAAAAAGAACCTCTTTTAACTTATAAAAGGATCCCAATATCACCCATTCTATTATCCCACTCCACCAAAGAGAAAATTATCATCAAGTTCCCTTGATTATCTCTCTCTAAATTCTTCCCACAGATCTCCTAATGTTCTAAAGAGTGCTCCAATCTTTAAGAAGATACATATAAATGTAATACCTTAGAATTACATTTAATTTTGTTTTGAAAATTTAATGGGATTATTTCAAGACTAGTCTCTGAGACAGCACGTAATTATGAGGCTTGGAGTGGAAACATATTTTTGAACTATTTTTAAAGTTCATTAAATAAACATGCGAGTGGGTTTTTCTAATTTTTAAACTGGTTCTTGGATAAAAAAATGAGGGCACTGTTGAGCTCAGAGTGTTGATATTTACCTAGAAAGGGCCTAAAATTGATCGGCATGGGTTAATAGTAAAAAGTATTTTTTGGCCATAAATAAAATAATTAAATAAATATTATTTTATTTTAAAATCTTTTTAACTCCTAAATGGTAACTCGGATTGAAAATATGAGAGAACCGTTGATCTCATTAGGTTGTGCTTCCCTTAGGAGGATATTAACCTCAACGGGTATGGGTCGAGGGTGAAAGTTAATTTTTGGAATTTTTGGAAGAAAAAAAATAACTTAAAAAGTTATTTTATTCTTTTTCTTCATCATTAAGTAGTGGCTCATCATTGTTGCGGTGCAGCGACAAGGCAATGATGAATATCATTAATTAACCTCAGTAGTGTAGCAGGGTGGTGACACTGCAACGTGTACACATCTTCCTTATTTAAATAAACAGGTAATTTAGGGTTGATGAACAACCTTAGAAATTCCTCTGACAGATGATGTAGGTGACCTCTCTAATGATGAATATTAGTGAATCGGATGATGATGACGACACCCTTAGAGAGAGGGTTCGGGACCGAAGATCGGTGGGCGATGATGAATGATCATCCTTGAGCAATATCCTTTCCTAGGTAGGATTTTAATTCTATGTGAATTTATTTTGTTCCCTGTTGTTGAATTTGAGTGATGAACACAGGTCAACCTAAGAATAGTTGACCTGTGGATCGATCACTTATGCAAGAGGGTGTTTTATCTTATGTTTTTGGATCGGGTTAATCTATGTTAGAATCTAAATCTTCCCATCCTTTATTTCAAAAATCTAATGCAGAAAAATTAGTCCAACATGAACAAGGCCCTGATTCCTCTATCATCGATCATTCATGTGTTCTCCATGATCGAACCCCCAGATCAACAAAAAGGCGACCTCGAGGCTATAGCGGGAATGGAGGTGATCTGAGAAGTTCAAGGGAAGAGATGGTATGAGAATCTGACCATCAGAACGGACCCGATGGTCCATGGAACATACTGATGGCACGCCGGTGCTGGTGCAGGCGGTGGTTGTGGGAAAGAGGTGGGGCACCACCATGGTGCACTCAAGAGGTAGAGGTCGCAACCCCTATTGGTCGCGGGTGTGTGGTGTGGAGGGTCGGAAGAGCGACCCACCAACATAGGTCGTGGCGTGCAACTGTCACGCGGTCCCCACTGGACTTCATGTAGAGGGTAGGTAGTTAGCCTCATCTGGTCGCATGGCTGCTCAAAATGGATGTCATCGCAGTGTCAGTGTAGAGGGATAAGAGGACTGCTATGCAGGCCAGTCTGGTGGTGTGAACTGGGACACTGGGCAGCCCGAGTTGGAGATAAACTGACCTGCTGATGCGGGATGGGCCGACTGGGAAAACTGGGCCAGTGGGATGCTCGGGCCGGGAAATAACTGACCCACCAGTTACAGGCTAGCATGATGAAACTGGGTCATTGGGCAAGCCAGTGAGATGAACCCACTATCAAACTGGGCCAAGTCCAGCAAACCCCAAATGGGCCTGTCCAATGGGCCAGGCTGGATCAGGTCAGACTAGAACCAACCGGATCAGGTCAGGTCAGTGGAATTGGCTTAGGTCATGTGGGACCCCCAACCAGGTTGGTTGGTTTGGTCTGACCAAGTCAGATTGGGCCTAGATGCAACATGCCCCTATTTATTAAAACACCAATAAGACCAGGCATCTGATTGACATGCCTTTTGTCTCATTGGGACCCTTACGATAAGACAATCCGTTGAAAATACTCTAAGTCATATTTTTTGATATTCGAGATATGACTGATGGACTGAGCGGTATATTCTCCCATAATCAAGCACACTAGAGAGCAAGAATCCTACGGATGGCTACGATATGAAGAATATGATGAGAGTACCTCAATGGTTCAATAGAGGATCATACCTTAGTGGTTCAGAAGACGAACGTACCTTAGTGGTTCAGCAGACGAACATACCTCAATGGTTTACCTGACAAGCGTAACTTAGTGGATCAGAAAATGAGCGTACCTTAGTGGTTTTTCTAACAAGCATACCACAGTGGTTCAGTAGACGAGTGTACCTCAGTGTTTCAGCCGATGAGCGTATCTCAGTGGTTAAGAAGATGAGCGTACCTTAGTGGTTCAACTGACGAGTGTACCTCAATGGTTCAGAATATGAGCGTACCTCAGTGGTTCAACAGATGAGAGAACCTCAGTGGTCCAACAGATGAGCGTACCTTAGTGGTTCAGCAGACAAGCAGTCCTCAGTGGTCTAGTAGTCGAGTAGACCTTAGTGGATCATCATAGATAATTCCATTATTAGTACAAGATGAATCAGCTCTACGACTAATACTTTTACTCATTATACTTTGAGTTATACATGTGTGATCTATCATCACGTGTGGTCTTAATATGTGATTTTTTTTTTGGACTTTCCTTTTTTGTTTGGGGTCCCTACTGAGTATTGTGTTACTCATCCTTGCACAGACTTCACCCATACGTTTTGTGTCTTTTTCAGGTGACTTATTCTTCGATGGAGACCTTGGTGGTCTGGGAATATGTGGTGCTCAGTGATATGGGACAGACGGGACATACTTCTACAGCTACACATAGCTACCCACCACATAACCTTTAGGTAGGGTTTGAGCATATGGACCTTGGATGTTGTACTTTTCATTGTGGTTTTGGGTATGTATTCTGGTTCCTTTTTACTTTTCAGTTTGTATTATACTTTCATTAGTTGTATCAGGGATAGTTTTGGTTTACTTAGTGTCTAACTTTTCGTAGTTTAAGCTTTGTGTGTGTGTATATGTTTAAAGGAAAATTCCTTCCCGTTTTGGGATATGCCTATTTGGTGCTAGTCTCGAGCCCCGGTCCTATGGAAGGCGGGCTTGGGGTAGTCACGGCATGAGCCTTGGGGGATGGGTCATGAAAAAGTGTTATCATAGGAGATTGTTTCTACCAGAAGAACTAGGAGTTTGTAAATTGTTGATGGGGAAACAGTGTTAAGTGTTTCAAGTTCGGATTTCAGGACAGGGAGTCCAGTGTTGGTGTGGTGGCCGATGTATCCATACTCCAGGGCCCTGAATTTTTTTTTCCGATCTAGTACATGAAAAACACTATTTTCATGCGTCTTTGAGTGTTTTACCATGTTCTTATTGAGTCAGATTCAACTCACTAGGTATAATAAATTTATTTTGGTTCATCTTGAACTCTTTCAAGATGCCTCCACAGACACAACCATCCAAGATTCTCGTGTGTGACCATGAAGATGGTCCACAGATCAATGAGGCTTTGGTATAGGGACCTTTTCCTAAGATGGAACATTCGGGCTATGTCCTAGTGATACCACCAGCCATTGGTCTACATTTTCTACTGGAACTACCGGTAGAGAAGGCACATAGGCTCAGTACCTTACATATGTTCCAGTGATAGATACCTCTTAGATTTAGAGGAGTGGAAGATCCTCAGGTCACTGAGGATTGGATGGTGGCAGTGATGTGAGTCTTTCACTTAGTGAGGACACCAACTAACCAGATGGCAGTTCTAATAGTGAGCCTTCTGTACGTCTCAGCAGGGAGATGGTAGAGTTTGGCCATTCTGACTCACGAAGCTGTGAACCACACCTAGTCTAACTTCTAGTGACTTTTCATGGAGGAGTTCTTCCCCCACAACTTTGCACTTAGTGCGCATATAGAACATACTCCACATATAGTAGGGCATCTTGACAGTGTATGAGTACTCTACAAGGTTCACTGACCTCTCCTGTTACTCTACATATATGGTGTGGGAGCCTTTCTTCAGGTCCCAAACCTTTGAGAAGTGACTCTGACGGGAGATCAGGGAATCGATGATTTCTCTCAGCATCCCTACACAGGATGGGGTGTTGGAGTGAGCTCTACTGGTAGAAAGATTCCTTGTTGAGCAGGCACTGATGATGGGAGCTACCATCGGGAAACGAGTGTCTGAGTCATCTACGGTGGGTAGTCGACAGATGATGCAGAGGACCAAATGGGACAGACCTTTCAGAGGATGACCTCAGGACTCAGGGTCGGCGGTGTGAGGCCCCCGGGGTAGAGGGATTCATCATGGGAGAAGAGTATGCTAAACATTTGATGGTTAGGAGAATATGTCTCTGTATTTCCCGAATATCAACACGTAGACCGACAGACGGTTGAGGGACCACTGAGGTAGCATCAGAGACAAGAACAAGGTGGTCCATTAGGCAGTGAATGTGACAAAGAAGTGGGATGATCTACAGGAGGTGGGTGTAGGTACAGGGTACTACCACCACCACCCCTAGGTGTTCCACCATGGGCTCTAGGAGCAAGCAGACAGGGGTGGGCTCAGCTTCATGTATTTGAGGCCTATGGTCCGAACATCCCATAAATGATACAAGGTATGATATGTATCTTCCCCAATTTATATTTAGTTCTTATAGACACTGGTTCAAATCACTCTTTATTTTCCGTAGATCATGTTTGGAGCTCTGATATTTTGATCAAGTCGTTGGATTTATTTGTACGATTAGATACTTCTACAAGAGGGGATGTGATTATTACACACTGGTGTTGGTAGTGTGATATTACTCTTGGATGGGAGAGCTTTGTCTAGGATATCGTAGTAGTGGCATTGAGGCCTTATGATTTCATTCTGGGTATAGACTGGCTATTAGCAGTTCATGCTCAGATTGGCTGTTTTAGGTGCACAGTGCGGTGTGTCCGTAGATATGGGATCATGTTTTTCTTTATTGGAGAAAAGGAAATCAAAGCAGCGCATGATGGACTCACACATAGTAGGGTGCATCCAATTACTCATCAGTTGGCTAGAATGACCCTAGGTGCAATGGATGAGATGAGTCCACGGTTTTCTATAATGGTGGATGAGTACGAGGAAATATTTCTAGAGGATTTTCTAGGACTACCTCCTCACAGAGAGGAAGAATTCTGCATTGATATGTACCCAAGTACAGAACTAATATATACACATGCATATCGGATGGCTCCCGTAGATCTTTGGAAGCTGAGGGTATAGTTGGAGGAATTTCATAAGAAGGGGTTTGTAAGTCACATCGTTTCACCATGGGTAGCCCCAGTGTTGTTTTCCAAGAAGGTAAACATAAGCTTGAGGTTATGTGTGGACTTCTAGTGCCTAAAACAGGTGAACATGAAGAACAAGTATCCTCTATCAAGGATTGATGGCCTCTTTGATCATCTTAATGGAGTGATATGGTTCTCAAAGATAGACAGCAGATCAGGTTATCACCAGCTTTGAGTACGAGATGAGGAAATCTCGAAGATGTCTTTCAGATGTCGCTATGACCACTACGAGTACTTAGTGATGATATTTTCCATGATGAACGCCCTAGAAATTTTCATGGGACGCATTAAAAGGATCCTCCATCTATACTTATACCAGTTTATAGTGGTCTTCAATGATGACATCTTAGGGTATTCAGCGTTCGAGGAGGAGCACGCGATACACCTGAGGATGGTTCTGGGAACACTCTGAGAGCACCATATTTATATAAATCTCTCAAAGTGTGAATTCTGGATACAAAAGGTCCACTTCCTAGGACATGTCATCATAGATTCTGGATTTGTAGTGGATCTTGCTAAGATCAATTCAGTGCTTGATTGGGAGCCACCCAAGAGTGTTACCGAGGTGTGGAGTTTCTTTGGGTTGGTTGGGTACTATCAGAGGTTTGTACCTAAATTCTCCATAGTGACATCACAGATGATAGCATTGATGAAGAATGGAAAACCATTTGTGTGGATGGAAGGATTCCAATAGAGCTTTCAGAATCTGAGGCAGAGCTTGATGAGTGCTCCTATTTTGAGGTTTCCAAAGGAGGGCACCGACTACGTAGTGTATTTTGATGCATCCAGAACTAGGATGGGTTGTGTATTGATGTAGGGGAAAGAAATAATTGCTTATTAATCACAAAAATTGAGACCACATGAACAGAACTATGCGACTCAGGATATTGAGTTGGTAGCGGCAGTCTTCACACTGAATATGTGGAAACACTACCTTATGGGAAACCAATTTATCATCTACTATGACCACAAGAGTATCAAGTATATCTTTTCTCATAAGTATTTGAACCTAAGATAGTGGAATTGGATAGAGTTCCTCTAGGACTATGACTTTGATATAGTCTATACTCTTGGTAAGGGGAACGTGGTGGCAGATGCTCTCAGCAAGAGATCAAGTTCACAACTACTGAATGAGGCCTCAGAGAAATTGGTCTCACTTTAGTTATCCTTTATGGATAGGGATGTGGTAGCTTATCTTCAGACGATGGTAGTCTCCCATCCACTCTTACATTAAGTCAGGGAGGTGCAACTCATAGATGTCAGCTGTGAGACAACACATGCCCATATGTCCATAGGGTGTGCCCCTAATGGATATTCTAAAGGTGGGGAGCACGCCATCCTTTTCATAAGACACAACATTGTACCAGTGGAATTATGAGAGGAATTTTTTAGGGAGTTCCATAAATCCACTTTGGAAGTACATCTAGGTGTGGAGAAGATGTACTAGGAACTCCAATGTCAGTACTGGTGGTCAGGGATGAAGAAGGTAGTGGAATAATTTGTCTCGAAATGCCTCACTTGTCAACAAGTGAAGGCTGAACATAAGGTTCTAGCAGGTTTGACACAACCCCTCAAGGTACCGGAGTGGAATTAAGATGGGATATCAATGGACTTATTGATAGGATTACCACGTACATCTAGGGGAACAATACCATTTGGGTGATCATAGAATGACTCACCAAGTTGTCCCGCTTCCTACCCATTTGATAACAGGGTTTAGTAGAGATCTTGGGATGCCTCTACATGCAGGAGATAGTTCGACTCCATGTAGTCTGATCTAAGATAGTCTCATATCGTGATTAAATATTTACATCCTAGTTGTGGAAGGGATTACAAGAGGTGTTTGGGACGCAGCTGCGCTTGAGCACAACCTTTCACCCACAGACGGATGGTCAGATTAAGAAGACCATACAGACCTTGGAGGAATTTCTTGGTGCTTGCATTCTTGATTTTGGTTGCAATTGGTAGGACTACATACCACTTCTAGGATTTTCGTACAACAACAAATACCACTACATTATCGGTATAGCACTATTCAGGGCACTATACGGATGACCATGTAGGTCACCATTATGCTGGACAGACCTAGGGTACTCAACACTCATGGGTCCAGAGATGGTATAGGCTACCACTGAGAAGGTTCAGGTCATCTAAAAGTGGATGAAGACTGCAAAGATCTAACAAAAGCCCTATGATGATAGGGTACAGAGACGCTTGGAGTTCAAATAGGGGGACCACATATTCCTATCGGTATCTCCTTGATTAGGGATACAAAGATTTGGTTGGGGCAGCAAGTTATCTCTAAGGTTCATCGGACCTTTCCTGATACTACGTAGAGTGGATGAGGTGACATACATCTCATATCTACCTCCATAGTTAGAGAGGGAGCACGAAGTCTTCCATGCATCCCAACTGAGGAGATACATGAATGGCCCTTCTCATGTCATTGACCACGGTGGACTGGAGATTGACGACGGGGTGACTTTTTCAGAGTACCCAATGGAGATAGAGGGTTTATAGGAGAGGATCCTTTTGGGTAGTTGATTAATTGGGTACATTTTTTTTAGGAATGAGAATATTTAGGCGAGCATGAGGGAGAGGGAGGCTAAGATTCGTGGTCAGTACCCCCATTTATTTGATTTGCCTTTGTTTTAGACTAGGAGGATGTAAATCCATGAAGGAGGGAGTAATTTAATACCCATAAATTCCATGTAAATTTTCTTGACAATTTAATTGGATTATTTTGAGAGAAAGCTCTGAGAAAATGCGTAATCCTGAGGCCCAGAGTGGTCAGAACGTATTTTTGAACTATTTTTAAAGTTCATTAAATAAACATGCAAGAATTTTTTTCTAAATTTTAAATTGGTGATCAGATAAAAAATATGAGGGAACCATTGACTTTAGAGCATCGATATTCACCTAAAAAAGGCCTAACATTGGCTAGAACAGGTCAACAATGAAAAGTAGTTTTTGGCCATAAATAAAATAATTGAATAACGATTATTTTATTTTCAAATCCTTATAACTTCTAAACAGTAACTCGGATTTAAAATCTTAGAGTACCATTGATCTTGTAAGGGCGTATTTTAACCCTCCTTTTATTACATAATGTTTCGTTACATTTTACAAACAGAGGATCTTTAAATTCTACTGTCTTGGAAATTAGGAACATATACATGAAAAATATATAAAACATTCTTCTAATCTACTTTTAAGGCTTCAACAAAATTTCATCCTAAGTAAAATTATTGTATCTCATAACTTGGAGACATACATCAAAGGAATGGGTGAGCAGAAGGCCCAGTAAGGAAAACAAGTGAAAGAGTTTACATGTGATCTTGAGCGATATCAAAGAACATGAGAGATATCATAAATGAATAATAAAAGGCATATCATAGAAATAATAACATGAATCATAACTTGAAAATTTTTCTAAATAATTTAATTTATACATTCATGAACATATCACCAAGTTTAATCCCCAAGGTGTCATAAAAATTACCAGGGTTATTCACCAAGGTATCATTAAACCTGTCATCTCTAGAGATTAAATTCTTCACCCAATGCATTGGAGAACTATTCGGGATAACCCTTAATATGTATTTATTTTCATGTGATACAAATAGATCATAATCAAATATTTAATAAATAACCCATATAGAATAAAATAAATGAGTTTCATTTCTAAATCGTGATGTTTTAAAAGTGCTTAAAAACTTGATCATTATTTCATTTATAAACCATGGAAAAGGAATGAGGGTTTTATGTAGGTCAAATATATAACCAAATAAACCATTTTTATGTCTTCATGAGTACCCCTAGAACTAAAATATTTTTGGGTATTCACATAAAGAAAATAAGATAATTTCTTGAGAAAAAAGAGAGAGGTTTTGAGATGAAATTTCTACAGCATAACGGCTATATAACATGATATTAGAAAACATTAAAAAGAGAGGGGAAAAGGGTCAAACACTCATAAATAACACATAATATAGTATAGGGACAGAATAAAATTTAAATAAGATAATGGTATGGATTTTTTAATGATATTCCACATGAAAATGAAACAAGAAATAAAAGAGAAGATGTGATTTCTTTTACGAAAATTCGACATCCTAACGGCGTCACTTAAAAATTCAGAAAATCCATTGATGAGAGAGAAAAGGTAATATAATACATTTTACAAGAAATTGGAAGTAATAATAATATATAAGAACATACCCCCACATAATAAAATGAAAAATAGATGACATAACATAAAGGAAGTCAAGACTTAAAAGAGGAGGGTGAAAGATTCCCTTACCTTGAAGAGTAACTTCTAAATCTCAAAGTTTGGGACCTTGGGGGGAATGAGGGAACCTTGAGAGGAAACCTTGGGAGGTAAAACTACCGTAGATTAGTTGAATAGAAATTTGGAATGAAATTAATGAAGTAATGGGTTGGTATTTATAGAAAAAGTGAGGGAATATTTAATTAATTTCCAAGGGACAACTCATCAATGGTATTTGAAAAACCTTGGGCTTGACCATGGTATTTTCCCATGGAATTGGGTACTTGGGACACCTCATAACATTTCTTACTATTCACAAGTAAACCAGAATTATTACATCATTATTACATCATTGATTATGTCATTAATCACACCAAAACTCAAAATTGTATTTTTACTATTCGCCGAAAAACAAAACATTTTATAAAAATATCATAAATTCAACCTAACATAATATTGATTATCTGAATTCAAAAATGAACTCCATTTTATGAAAATAATTTTATAATTATTAGATATTTAATTTTTAATTAAAAATTATATTTAGCCAAAAAAAACTAATACTTAACTGATAATTTCTGAAAGAGTTATTTACTTATGATATTAAATCACTTCACCATTCAAGATGCCTAAATTATATTTATATTTTCTTAAGTGAGGTTATTATTCCATTGGTAACATTACTTTTCATAAGGTTAATATTACTATTCATAATTTACTATTCACAAAAAATTAAGTTGATCTTATTAGACTCTAAATTTTTTATTGATCACAATTGTAAAATACTATTTTTTTGAAAATCATTTCACATTATTAATTATTTAAAGTATAAAAATATTTTAAAATACCCTTTTTTCCAAAAATTTCATCAATAATATTAAACTTCTATAAATTCATTCTGTATTTTTTCAGACATTTTAAATACACAAATTTTACCATAAGAATAAATAACAATTTTATTTATACAAAAGGATTACAAAAAGTAAATAAGGCCTTGTTACATAACCCCTTATAACACTTGCATAGGACCTAAGTTTAAGGTGTGTTATGGTGATAGAATCTTGGAGCAGCTTGGACAACATTGCCCGAGTGATGATTTCTATCAGCTTGAACTTCTATCATAGGTGATTCCCTTCAAACTTTACATGTTGAAGCTCAGCTTGGGCTTGGTCTAGAGGAAAGCCTAGTGACACAACCTCCTTTCCAAGCTTTGAAAGATGGTCTTCGTATAGCTCAAGTATACTGGATGAGGTCTTTGACTCTTATTTCTGTATTAAATTACCGTAATCATTTGTATTTATAAACAATAATCATAATGTTAAGAGTATAGTTTCAAATATTCAAATTGATCAATGGTAATATAATAGTCAAAACCCACTGATTTCATTTTAATTATACTGACTTCATTAATTAAAGGATATAGTTTTGTTGAGTATAAAATAAAATAACACACAAAATTTGGAAATAGATATTATTCAAAAGTTTGGGTCATTACATTCTTCCCCCCTTAGGAAAATTTGTCTCTGAAATTTTAACTCGTACCCTCAGAAGAGAAAATGTGTGGGTACTTCTACCCCATAGACTCCTCTAGTTCCCACATGGCTTCTTCGCATTTTTGGTTTCTCCACAACACCTTAACAAAGTGGGTAGTCTTGTTGCATAGAACCATGTCCCTAAGATCCAAGATCTCCACTGGCTGCTCCTCTTAAGAGAGGGCATGTTCCAGTTGAACCACCTATGAATTTAGTACATGTGAAGGGTCATATATTACTTCCTCAAGAGGGATACATGGAAGAAATCATGAACTTGTGCTAGATTTGGAGGAAGTTCAAGCCGATAGGACACTAATCCTATGCGATCATGGATTTCATAGGGGTCAATGTACCTAGAGATGAGCTTCCATTTCTTCTCAAACCTCATGAATCTCTTCCAATTTGAAGTTCTAAGAAAGACTTTATCACCAAAATTAAACTCCAAGTCCCTTCAATGATTGTTTATATAGATCTTTTGCTGACTCTGAGCAGCCATAATGTTTTTTTGGATGGCATGGACTTTTTTTGTCATCTCTTGCACAAGATAAGGAATAAGAATCTTTCTCTCACCAGCTTCATCCCAACAAGTGGGAGTTCTACATCTATTCCCATATAGAGATTCATAAGGTTCTATTTGAATGCTCGAGTAGAAGCTGTTGTTATAAGAGAACTCAACTATTGGGAGATATTGATCCCATCCACATTTAAATTCCATTGACCATGTTCTCAGAATGTCTTCGAGTGTTTGAATAGTCCTTTTAGATTGGCCATTAGTTTGGGAATGATATGTCGTATTGAAATTCAATTCAGTGATCAGATCATGTTGAATACTTCTCCAAAATTTTGATGTGAACCTTGGATCACGATCAGATACAATAGAAAATGGAACTCCATGCAGCCTTACCACTTCCTTCACATAAATCCTAAAAGTTGATCAAGAGAGAAATCTTCCCGAATAGAGATAAAATGGGAAGTCTTGGTGAGACGGTCCATAATAACCCATATCGCATTATTTCCTTTGGAATTTCTCAAGAGACCAGTGACGAAGACCATAGTGATATTCTCCCACTTCCATGTCGGTATGGGTATTGGTTGCAATACCACTTTAAGAAGTTGTCACTCTTCCTTCACTTGCTGACATACCAAGAACCTTTAAATTTAATCAGCAATTTCTCTTTTCATATTATCCCACCAATAATGATCATGAAGGTCCCTATACATTTTCATGCTTCCAGGATGTATAGAGAAAGTAGATATATGAGATTCACCCATCATCTCCTTCTTTATTTCAAAAATATATGGAACACGTAGTCTTGTATCAAATTTTAGTACACCTTATTGATCAATATTGAACTCGAGAAACTTTACATCCTGTACAGCTTCAAACTTCTTCTGTAACAAAGGATCTTATTTTTGAACATTCTTGAACTTATCTAGTAATGATGGTTGATAAATCATTTGGTTTAGGGTTGAATATGTCCCTTCCCTTATAATTCCCATGTCCATCTTTACTATTTAATTGATCAAAGGATCTCTTTGAATCCTATTCATGGAAAGAACAACTGGGTATTTCCTACTTAATGCATCTGCGACTTTGTTTTCTCTTCCCGGATGATAATGAATTGAACAATAATAGTCTTTGAGAAGTTCCAACCATCTCTTATGTCTCATGTTCAATTCCTTTTGTGTGAATATATACTTCAAACTTTGATATTCTGTGTATATATCACATTTCTCCCCATAAAGATAATGCATCCATATATTTAGAGAAAAAATGACCACAGCCATCTCCAGATCATGTGTAGGATAGTTCTTCTCATGAGTCTTCAACTCTCAAGATGCATAAGCAATGACTTTTTCATTTTTCATGAGGATGCACCGAAGCCCTTTCAAATATGCGTCGCTAAAAATAACGAATCCTTCACTAATTGAGGGAAGAGTTAACATGAGTGCAGTAAACGATCTCTTCCTCGTCTATTGGAAACTTTCCTCACACTCCTTTGTCCAAATGAACTTGACCAATTTTTGAGTTAACTTGGTTAATGGATTAGAAATTCGTATTTTGTTTCACAAACCTCCTATAATATTCTGCCAATCCAAGGAAAATATGAATCTCAGTTATTGTTGTAGGTTGAGGCCACTCCCCTACAACCTTTTTCTTTGCAGGGTCAAATTTGATTCCTTCATTGGTAACAATGTTCCCCAAGAAAGTAACTTTTTGTAACTAGAATTCACATTTTATGAACTTTCCAAAAATCCTCTCCTTCTGTAGAGTTTGAAAAATAACCCTTAGATGATCCTCATACTCCTCGTGACTTTTGGATTATATTATAATATCATCAATAAAAACTACCACAAAGTTATCAAGGTAGCCCTTAAAGATTCTATTAATCAAGTCTATAAAAATGGTAGGTTCATTAGTCAGTCCTAAAGGAATAATAACAAACTTATAATGCCCATATCTAGATCATAAGGCAGTTCTTGGAATATCTTCTTTATTCACCCTCAATTGATGATAACCCAAATGAAGATCAATATTATAGAAGAATTGATCCCCATGAAGTTGGTCAAATAAGTCATAAATTTTTGGAATAGGGTACTTTTTCTTCATTGTGATTCCATTTAGTTCTCTGTAATCAAAACATAACCACATTTATCAATCCTTATTCTTCACAAAGAGAACAGGTGCTTCCCAAGGAGACACACTCGGTCAGATAAACCCCTTCTCCAAAAGATCTTGGAGTTGTTTCTTTAATTCTTCCATCTCTAAATTTTCCATTCTATATGGGTTCTTTGATATTGGATGAGATCTAGGTATGAGTTAAATGGAGAACTCTACCTCTCTTTCTAGGGGAAGTCCAGGTAACTCCTCAGGAAATACGTCAATGTATTCCTAGATGACAGGGACATTTTCTATCCTTAAACTCTCATTTCCATTTTCTTATTCACCTATCAACTCCATAAATATTGATATAGGATGTTCTTCTAGAAAACGATCAGGATGAGATATCTCTCCTTGGAAGATAATTATTTGTTTCCCATTCAAGACTACTGATATTTCCTTGCTTCTGCATTTGATCTTAGCATTATACTTTGAGAGTCAATCCATCCCTAGTATAATGTTCAATTCCAACATGGGAATGACCACTAAATTTGTGATAAGATTGTGCTCACTAAAGTAAATACTATAGTTTCTAAATATTGATGATGCTTGGATAATCCCTCCAAGAGTCTTGAATGATAACTTTAATTTTAGAAAATAGGGGGTTGATTCTAAATTATTTGCAAACTTGGAGGAAATAAAGGAATGGATAGAACCATAATCAAAATAAGTACTTGAAATCCATGAGAGAACAACAAGAGTACCTGCCACCATATAATTTTCTTTTTCAACTTCATCCCTAGTGATTCCAAAAGTATGAACTTGTTCCCTTGGTCGTTGTTGAGGATGATGGTGATTTCCCTCCACTATCCTCAGATTTGGACAGTTATTAGAAAAGTTCCCAAGTTGTCCACAATTATAGCATTGGACATTAGGTAGGGCCTTCACCATCTTCCCTTTGTCGTTATTGTTTGGGATTTAAGGCTTCACCTCACTATAACAATTCTATGAGATATGGCCATCTTTTCTATACTTGTATCACTTACCTCTCCTGAGCAGGTTGTTCCTCGAATGCTTCTTCCCACATTTATTACATGTGTGAAATTTCACGTTCTTTCCTCCTCTTCCTTGATCAAAAGTATTCCCTAGGATTTTCTCCATAGATATTTTCTTTTCATTGGATTTATGAGACCATTGCGTATCACCAAACTCTAGTTCGACTTTCATCGCACTCCACACAATCTCCTCAAAGCTATCATAGTTTTGGTTGGATAGACTCTTCTGCAAATGAGGTCTCAGTCCACCGAATAATCTATCAACCTTTCCATTTGGATCCAAGAAAAATCTAGAGTTGTAACGTTAAAGCCTTGTGAAGTTCATCTCATAGCTTCTAACATATCCGCTCTCCTTCTTCTTTAGCTTGAGAAACTCCTTCTCCATTCTTATGCTCATAGAATGAGGGAAATACAAATTGAAGAAGATCCCTATGAACTCTTCCCAATCCATATCTTTAACCTCCACTCTTGTTCTTGTGTTTTTAACAAGCTTCCACCACTGATCAGCTTCTTCCTCTAAGTGGTAAACATCTAGGGTGACATTCTCTTGTTCTGAATAGCAGAGTGCAGAAAATTTCTCCTAGATAGAGCTGATCCGCTGTTCAAAAATCAATGGGTCAGCAGATCCACTGAAGTTTGGTGGTCGTTGATGCATAAAGGACTCAACATAATGTTTTTCCCTTTACAGTGAGATCAGTATCTCATATTGATTCAAGTTATTTCCCATAACTTGATTCAGTTGGTTCATCATTATCATGAAAGTTTCCATTCTGGCTTCTATTGGAGGGTCGTCAGAGCATGGTCCATTGCGGTCACCATTTGCATAGTTCCTCCTATTTCCCACTATTTTCTAAAATAATAAAACCGTAGTGAGAATATTATTTCATTTATTAATCTTTTAACTATAAAGGATTTTATGGCTTACAACTTCATGCTTAAACAATTACATTTCTCTATAAATCCTTCATAATGATTCATAAAAATCTTGTGATTAACCAAACATATCCCCCGGGAGTATCAAACTAGGAGTGCAAAAAGGCATGTTGTCATTTACTAGGAGACCCCGGGTCAATATCAAAACTTCTTGTCAGAGTTTTCAATCCTAGGTAAATTTTTGCAAGAGCCACATCCACATGTTCGTATCCAGACAGGGATTTATTTGTTCAAAAACAACTTACTTAATATTTCACCAAAATACCAGGAAGTTTTCCTATATTTAAAAATTTATATAGGTTTATTGTTAAAGTTTTCATATCCTAATTTCCATAAATAACTAAACTATCCTTTGATACCTACTATTACAACCTGCCTTTTATTACATAACTTTTCATTACATTTTACAAAAAGAGGATCTTTAAAGTCTAGTGCCTTGGAAATCAAGAACAGTATACATGAAAATAATATAAATCATTCTTCTAATCAACTTTTAAGGATTCATAAAAAGTTCATCCTAAGTAAAATTACTTCAAATCACAACATGGATATATACATCAAAGGAAATGGTGAGCAGAAGGACCAGTAAAGAAAACAAGTGAAATAGTTTACATGTGATCTTGAGTGACATCAAAGAACATGAGGGATATCATAAATGAATGATAAAGAGGCATATCATAGAAATAATAACATTAATCATAACTTGAAAATTTGTCTAAAACATTTTATTTATACATTCATGAACATATCCCCAAGGTTCATCCCTAATGTGTCATAAAAATTACTAGGGTTATTCACCAAGGTATCATGAAACTTGTCATCCCTAGAGAAAAAATTCCTTACCCAATGCATTGGAGAGCTATTAGGGTGTACCCTTAATATGCCTTTATTTTCATGTTATCCACATAGATCATAATAAAACATTTCATAAACAACCCATAGAGAATAAAAGAAATGGGTTTCATTTCAAAATCACAATGTTTTAAAAGATCTTAAAAAATTGATCATTATGTCATTTATAACCCATGTAAAAGGAATGATGATTTTATGTATGTAAACTCTAGAAAAAAATAAACCATTTTTATGTCTTGATGAATACCCCTAGAACTAAAATATATTTGGTTATTCACATAAAGAAAATAATATAATTTCTTGAGCAAAAAGAGAGATGTTTTGAGATGAAATTTCTGCAACATAACGGCTATATAACAAGATTTTAGAAAACATTAAAAAGAGATGGGACAAGGGTCACACACTCATAAATAACTCATAATACAGTATAGGGATAGAATAAAATTTAAATAATATCATGGTACATATTTTTTAATTATATACCACATGAGAAGGAAACATCAAAGAAAAGAGAATTTGTGATTTCTTTTATGAAAATTTGGCATCCTAACAGCGTTACATAAAAAATAAAAAAATCCATTGATGAGAGTAGAAATGGTATCTCATAAATTGTATATTAAATGGGAATTAATAAGGATATATAATAATATACCCCCACATAATAAAATGAAAACTAGAAGACATAACATAACTGAATTCATGACTTAAAAGAGGAGGGTGAAAGGTTCCCTTACCTTGAAAAGTAACTTCAAAAGCTCGAATATTGGGACCTTGGTGGGCTTGATGGAACCTTGGGATAACTTCTTGGGAGGTAAAAAGACCATATATTCGTTGAGTTGAAATTTGGAATGAAATTAATGAAGTAATGGGTTGGTATTTATACCAAAAGTGAGGGAATATTTAATTAATTTCAAAGGGACACCTCATCAGTGGTATTTGCAAAACCCTGGGCTTGAACATGGTATTTTCCCATGGTATTGGCCACTTGGAATACCTCATAACATATATTACTATTCATAAGTCGACCAGAATTATTACATCATTATTAAATCATTAATGATGTCATTAATCACACCGAAACTCAAAACTGTATTTTTACTACTCACCGATAAACAAATCATTTTATAAAAATCTCATAAATTCACCCTAACCTAATATTGAGGATATGAATTAAAAAATGAACTACATTTTATGAAAATAAATTTCTAATTATGATATATTAAATTTTTAAGTAAAAATAATATTTACCCGGAAAAAAAACTAATACTTAATTAATAATTTCAGAAACAGTTATTTACTTATGCTATTAAATCACTTCACCATTCAAGATGACTAAATTATATTTATACTTTCTTAAGTGAGGTTATTATTCCATTGGTCACATTACTATTCATAAGGATAATATTACTATTCATACTTTACTATTCACTAAAAATTAAGTTGATCTTATTATACTCTAAATTTATTACTGATCACAACTGTATAAGACCATTTTTTTTAAAATCATTTCACATTAGAAATTTTTTAAAGTATAAAAATATTTTAAAATTTCCATTTTTCCAAAATTTCATCAATAATATGGAACTTCTATAAATTCATCCTATATTTATCCGAACATTTGAAATAAAAAAAAATTACCATAAGAATAAATAAAAAATTTATTTATAAAATAGGATTACACAAAGTAACTAAGTCCTTGTTACATATCCCCTTGTAACACCTGCATAGGACCTAAGTGTATGGTGTGCAATGGTGATAGAATATTGGGGTGGCTCGGACAACATTTCCCGAGTGGTGATTTCTATCAACTTCAACTTCTCTCGCAGGTTATTTCGTTCAAGGTTCACATGTTGAAGCTTATCTTGGGCTTGGTCTAGAGAAAAGTCGACTAACGCAACCTCCTTCCCAAGCTCCGACAGATGGGCTTCGTATGGACGGAGTCTACTAGATGAGGCCATCGACTCTTCTTTTTGTATTAAGTAACCATGATCATTTGTATTTATAAAAAATAATCCAAAAAGTTATATTGACCAACAGTTATATAACAGTAGAAACCCACTGGTATCATTTTAATTATACTCAATTCGTTAATTAAAGGATATAGTTTTTTTTAGTACAAAATAAAATAACACACAAAATTAGAAAACAAATATTATTCAAAATTTCAGGTCGTTATAGTGCATTCTTCCTTTAGGCAGAGCTCAACCATGACCAGTGTGGGTTGAGGGTGAAAGTTAAATTTCGGACTTTCTGAAAGAAAAATAAAATAACTTAAAAAGTTATTTTATTTTTTCTTCATCGTTAAGCAGTTTTACATCAGCGTTGTGGTGCAGTGATGAGTAAACACTATATCTCATTAATTAACCTCATTAATGAAGCAGGGTGATGATGCTGCAATTAAGAGGAATCTTCCTTCTTTAATTAAACCTTGAATTCAGGGTGGACGAACAACCCTGGAAATTCATCTAACAGATAACAAAGGAGACATCTCCAATGACGAATGTTGGTGAATCGGATGATGGTGAAAAAACCCTTGGAGAGAGGATTTGGGACCTAGGATCTACAGATGAGGATGAAAAACAATCCTCGAGCAAACTCTTTTCCCAACTAGTTGTTTAATTCTAATTGAATTACTTTTGTTCCTCATTCTTGAATTTAAGTGATGAACATGGGTCATCCCACAAACAGGTGACCTGCGGATTGATCACTTATGTTGGAGGGTGTTTTATCTTGGGTTTTTGGATTAGGGTAATCCATTTATTAATATTAATCTCTTAATCCTTTGTTTTAAAAATCTAATGCAGAGGAATCAGGCTAACATGATCAAGGCCCTGATTCCTCTGTCATCAAGCATTCATTTGTTCTTCATGACCAAACCCCTAGATCAACATAAAGTAAAAATCATGGTCCTAGCATAGATGGCGGTGACCTAATAAGTTCTAGGACATATACACTTCAAGAATCAGACAATTGGAGCGTAACAGGTGGTCCGTGGAACATACCGTCGAGGACGGTGGCCCGCAGTGGTGGACGCAGGAAGGAGGTAGGGCACACCAATGGTGTTCTGAGGCAGTGGAGGTTGTGGCCCCTACTGGCCACAGTGGTGCGGCGTGGTGATGTTTCTTAGGTGTCTTGATGGAGGAGTGGACCACTGACACAGGCCGCAGCGTGAAGCTGACACACGGTTCCTACTAGACAGCCTGTGGAGGTGAGGTGGCCAGCCTCCAGCAGGTGTGTGGCCACTCAAACTGGATGCCAGTGTGGTGTCTGGGCAGGGTGAAAACTAGACCTCCATGTAGTCTGGTCCGGTGGAATGAACCGAGCCGCTGGGTCGGCCGAGCTGGAGAACAACCAACCCGTCGATGCGGGTAGGGATGACGGGAAAAACAAGGTCGTTGGTCAGCTTGGGCTTGGAAATAATCATCTTTCTAGTTACAGGTCAGGCCATATGAAACTGGGTCGATAGGTGACCCAATGGGATGGACCCACTGTTGAACTGAGTTGGGTCTAGAAAATTTCAAATGGGCCTAGCCAATGGGCCAGGCCGGATCGGGTCAGCCCAAAGCCAACCGGGTCAGGTTGGTTCTGCATAATCGGGATGGGTTGGGTCTTCAGAATTGAGTCAGGTCTTGTGGGACCCACGGGCTGGGTTGGTCGGTTCGGTCCAACCAAGTCAACCCAGGCCCAGATACAACTACCCCCTCTTTAGTAAAATTCCAATATCTTTCAGATCAGGAATCCTATTGATGCACTGTCTATAGCGTTGGGACCCTTGTGATAAGACAACCCTTTGGGAATACTCTAAGTGAGATTTTGTGATTTTGAAGATATGACTGATGGATTGAGTAGTAGATTCTCCTGGAATCAAGTGCACTAGAGATCGGTAATCCTACGGATATCTATGACATGAAGGATATGATGAGCGTACCTCAGTGGTTTAGTATATGAGAATACTTGAGGGGTTCATCAGACGAGTGTACCTTAGTAGTTAAGCAGACGAGCGTATCTTAGTGGTTCAGCTGAATAATGTACCTCAGTGTTGAGAAGAAGAGCGTACCTGAGTGGTTTTGCCAACAAGAGTACCTCAGTGGTTCAGTAGACAATCGTACCTTGGTGCTTTAGCTAACGATCATACCTTAGTGGTTCAACAGATGAGCGTACATGACCGGTTCAACTGACTAGTGTACCTCAGTGGTTCAGCAGACAAGAATACCTTAGTGGTTCAGCAGACAAGTGTACCTCAATGGTTTAGTAGAGTAGAGGACCCCAATGGTCCAGTAGACAAACGTACCTTAGTGGTTCAGTAGAAGAGCGGACCTCAGTGGTCCAGTAGCCGAGCAGACCTTAGTGGCTCATCAGGGATGAGTCCCTCAGTAATACAAGATAAATCATCTCTACGACTGATAATATTACTTTAAATACTTTGAGTTATACCTGGTATGAGGTGTCTTTTCTTGTGGTCTTTTTCTGTGATTTTTTTGTGGTTTTTCCTTTTTGGTTTGGGTACCTACTAAGTATTTTGTTACTCACCCCTGCACGGGCTTTTCCCGCATGTGTCGTGCCTCATGTAGGTGACCGATGCTTCAACGGAGACCTTGGTTGTCTGAGACTAGGTGGTGACCAGTGAGACGGGATGGACAGGACATACTTCTATGGCTATAGACAGTCACCCTCCACCTACCCTTCTATTAGGGTTTAAGCGGACGGACCTTGGTAGTCGTACTTTCCTTTGTGGTTTTGGTCTTGTATTCTAGGCCCTTTTTACTTTTCATTTTGTATTGTACTTTCAGTAGTTGTCTCAGTGAAATTTGTGGTTTACTTAGTGTTTATCTTTTCTTATCTTGAGCTATGTGTGTGTACCAGTTTAAAATAAAATGCCTTCCCTTTTTGGGATAAACCTAATCGATGCTAGTCTCCAGTCTTTGTCCTATGGAAGGTGGGCTTGGTGTAGTCACAGCACGGGCCCTGGGGGACGGGTCATGACAAGAAAGGTAAGGTTTTCAAATCCTTCTATTTATTTCTTCATTGAAATTATTTTTTTATAATACCATTTCCATATATTTAATTCATTAAAATTTCATTTTATTATCTATAATTTAATATTTTTTTAATGAGATACTACTTATACCCTCTCCTTATATCCTTTTTCCAATGTTGTTATTATATCGAACTAAGGTCTCTCATTCTACCCCTTCCATTTTCAATTACAAACCTTTATTATAATTCCATCATGCTTGTGATTTTATAGCATCATCACCCATTTGATATATTAAAAATGAGATTTCTTATCACTTAATCCTTTTTATAAGCCATCATAATTCCAAAAAATCTTAAATTTTGGGTAAGTAAAGAGTGTATGGTTTTCTTATAAATGAAATCCTTGTCTGGATACTAGCTAGTGGATGCAGCTATGACATAGATGCACCTTGGGATAAATAATATCCTCAAAAAAGATATTTGAACCATTACATATAAAATCACCCTATGTTGGGAAAAAATCTCTCAAGGTACCATTGAATCATTTTTGAGATGATTTCATTTGTTGAAAAAGTGGGCCTCCATGTTGTGTTTGTTGACAAAGCTGACCATGATGTTCAATTTTTTTGAAAATGGTGGTTTACATGGTGTTTTTTTGAGTTCAAGAGATGTTGTTGATAGTTCTTTATTGGTAGAAGAATCTCAAAAAAAGGAATTAATGATATGGAGGTGGTAAAAAAAGAGTAGATACAAGGTGGCTCCGTTTTCCAGTGTTTTCCAAATTTTTCGGCCACGAAATCGACAAATAGAGAAAAGCTGTTTTTGGAAATGGTACTTGCATGCCAGTTTCTTAGTGGCTTGGAAAGGTGTGTGCCATATGTTTTTCAAGATCAGAACATCAAAATATGGAAAAGGAAAGAGGGGAACCCAAGTTTTGGTTTGGGGAGCAAGGTGACTAGGGTGACAGAGAATAGGGTGGATGGACTTGCACATCGAGAAGAGACTTTCACGCGGCACTCAGGGTACACAAAATTCCTATAAATAGAGGTCTAACCCTCCTCATTTTTAAAGTAGCTCAAAACATATATAAAATTTGAGCTCTAGTCCCGTGGGTGGTCTGGGTGCGCAAGTGGTGGTGTGGGCGTGCAAGTATACGGTTATTCAGAAGTTGTGTGTCAGTTGATAGTTGCACGCCAATATTGGTTTGGGCATAAATGGGTGTGATTATCCAAAGTTTTTCATTAAAGAATAGATTGTAATGTAAGTGGTTAGTTGAAACTTGTGTGCTAGGCTTGGATAAGCGTTCCAAAGCACAGAGAAGTGCACCAGTCATTAGAGAAGTGCGCCAAGCATAGAGAAGTGATCCAGTCACTCTAGGGATATGTGAAAGTTAGATAATTTCTTGTTAACTTTGGTGAAAAGTGAGATTCATATGCGGGTGAAGTTGGACGTCAACAGAGAATCTACATACAGAGAAATATTCATTCATTTGTGATAATGAAGGGACCTACAAGTCTTTAAACTGTGAGTGGATCTTAAGAAGAAGCAGTGAGCACACTTCAGTTGAGAGAGTAGTGAGATTTCATATTTTGAGTGGTTGTAAACCAGTAGGGACAGTGATTTCTCTTCAAACATTGTAAACAGCAGTGTGATTTTAGTGGATTTGGTACATTGGCACATTTCCGGTGTATGATCCTTGGACATAGCCTAGTGAGAGTGAACCAAGTAAAATTGATGTGTCATGTTCTTAATTAAAAACTTGTTCACACTCTGCAATGGGATGGAGATAGAATAGATTTTTTTCTAACAACAAAACAAGATCCATAGGGGAAGTTGTTTTAATCTGTCATACCCTGATTCACCCTCCCCCCCCCCCTCTCAGGGTATCTAACCTATTGGACCTAACAATTGGTATCAAAAGTAAAGGTTAATATTAGTGGTTCTCTCTCAAATGGAGTTCACAAACCATAAAGGGATTTTTATCTTCTAAGGGAACAATTTTCAGCAATGGAAGAATTAGATGCAACACTACTTCCGATCTTTGGGAATGGATGTGTTTAGAGTAACAATTCATGGTATAGTAGCCAATACTAACAGTGGTGCATTATCGGAAGCCGAGCCAAGAGAATTGGATACTGACACCAAGGGAATTAATGATTTTGGGGGATCCCTATCCAATGCTATCTATATGATGGTTATGTCATTAAAAACCTCACATTCCATGTGGGAAAAATTGTTTAATATATATGAAGGATATACAAAGGTTGGAGAAGAAAAGATGAAAGTATTTTTGAATAAGTGTGAAGATCTTAGAATGAGCTCGAATGAGTCTGTTTATGCATTATTTGATAGGGTAAATGTGGTAGCGGAAGACATGTGATGTCTTGGTGAAGTCATTGAAGACATAAATATTGTGAAGAACATCTTGAGGAAACTTCCACCTCACTTCAATCCAAAGATTTCAGTATTAGAAGACAAGGATCTGGAAGACCTGAAACTGGATAACTTGCACAGTACCCTTATAGAATATGAAATGATAAATGATGAAAATGCTGATGTGGAGAAAGGGAAATCTAAAGAGGTGGAATTTAAAGCCGTGAGGAAGGTCACTATTGAAGAATATTAATAATAAGAAGAGACAGATGAGGTTATGTCATTCCTCTGCTCAACCCTTCAAAGAGGAAAAGGAAAGTTTAAAGGGAAACTTCCACTTAGTTGTTTTTTATGTGGAAATGTTGAACATCTTGCAGTAAGGTGCCCCAAAATGTTCCAAGAAGATGATGATTTCAATGAATCCAAAATTCCTTAGAAAAAGTCTTCAACCTATGTGAAAGGCTAAAAATAGTTCAAGAAAATTTTCTTTAATAAGAAGAACTGCCTTTAAAAATAATGTGATGGTTCAGATGAATCTGAGGTTGAAGAGGTTGAAGAGATAGAAAATTATAGAGATCGTCGAGAGAATGATATGGTGTCAGTTATCAGTAGTTCTCAGAAATAGGATGAAACCAAAGCTGAAGAAAAAGAATAAGTTTAAGTAAGGGTCGACATAGAAGTAGAATTAGAAGTATATCTTGAAGAGATAGATTTTTGGAGAGAAAAAACAAATAAATACAACAAAGTGGTACATGATTCAAAATCTACATGCAACAACAGGAAGAATAGAATTCTGATGTGTTAAAATAAATTGAAAACGTTAATTCTTCCAAGCTAGAGAACTCACAAATGGTTGATGGACATAAGCTCAAGATTTAATAATAGAAAAGGGATATTTATGGCTTGAATAAAAAATTGAAAGATCAAGTCAAGAATATTGAAGAACTTGTAGAAGAAGTCATCTGTCTATAATGAAAAGTGAAGGATAAAGAAAAACTCTTGACCTCCAATGTGAAATCAGGAAAGTAGATCATTTAAAAGAATGAAAATATAAAAGGGGAGCCTAGAAATTAAGCAGGAAAGAAGCAACAATCAATCTCGGATGTTATGGTTGATTTAAGGCATGATTAAAAATAGAAAGAAGTCAGGGTTGAAGTCAGACCACAAGAGCCCGTTCCAAAAACGAAACTTTATGGGGTACAAAGAAGAATCATAAAATTCAAATAACCCAAGGAAAAACTAGTATTAAAGAAGTGACACTATGAATTAAACTTTTATATTGGGTGTTATTGCTATGGAAAGATGGGACACTCAAAATATGTGTGTTCTATAGCTAGAATATACCAAAGAGCACAAGAATAAAGGTGGTAACCAAATAGAGAATAGTTCTCTAGAACATATTTCAAAGGACACTATTTTTGGTTTGGAGTATTTGGACACATGTCTAGATACTACACATCGACCATACTGAGGAATGTACCAAAATAGTATCAAAATGTCCATAGGCAGTAGATCAATGAACCAACAGGTGAGTTCAAAATAAAAAATAGATTTGCATATTTACAAGATGAATTCAGTCCATCATACTCTGAGAAAGACAAGGAGACTCAATATAAGCTGAGTGTGAAGACAAAAATATGGACCAAGAAGAAGATAGCAGAGAAAGCATTGGTTTCTAAAATTGTCCTTAAAGCATCAGACTGTTCTAATGTATGGATCCTTGAAAGTGATTTCACATCTCACATGACAGGCAACAAGGATCTAGTTATTGGAATAAAGTATGAAAAATAAGGAGTTGTCAAGTTTGGAAAAGATGAATGGTTAAAGATAATTTTATCGGTAAAATTTAGGTTTGGGGGAAAAGAAATGAGACGTGCTGATGTCTTGGTAGTAGAAGGCATCAGTCATAACTTACTCAGCATCAGTCAACTATGTGACTCTAGGAAATATATTAGATTTACCAAGAAGTTGTGTGTCATTAAAGGAAAATATGGTGTAGTTGTCCTATAGGTAAAAAGGACAAATGGAAGTCTATACCATGTAAGTGGGGAATAAGATATATGATTTTTATCTAGAGGGGAAGAAAACAAGTTATGGCATAAGTGACTTGGTCATTTATTCTAAACATCCATTGAAGATATGGTTAAGTGTGATGCATCTGGAAACCTCCCTAGACTATCACATGATCATACTCATATGTGTGATGCATGTCAACAAGGGAAGATCATTAAAAATTCATATAAATCAAAGGAACTGAAGTCAACCAGAGTGCTCGAATTGGTACATGTTGATGATTGTGGACCTATCTCACCAAGATCCATAGATGGGAAAAGGTATTGTATTGTTTTCATTGATGACTACAGTATAATGGCATGGGTATTCATCATTTCTCATAAGTCATGTGTCGTCAATTTCCTAAAATAGTATCAAAGGGAATTTGAAAGGATTCTTGGGTATAAAATTATGAAGTTTCATACTAAAAATGGTATGAAATTCACAAACATTCGGGTGGAAGACTATCTCGAGAAACGTAGGATAAGGCATAAATTTTCTTCAGTAAGAACTCTCCAATAGAATGGAGAGGTTTAAAGGAGAAATAGGATCATCAACAACATGGATAGAATGATGATTATAGAAAAATACCTACCATAGAGGTTCCGGAAGGAAGCAGTGTTGGCATCAGTCTAAATTTCTAACAGAGCTCTGTTGTTTTCGAATGAAGGAAAGGCTTTATATGAGATTTGGTACATAAATAAGCCAGTAGTGAAATACTTTCAAATATTTGGAAGTAAGTTCTTCATTCTCAACAAGGAAAAAAATAGGAAATTTGAGTCACGTAGAGATGAAGGGATATTCTTTGGATACTCAGGAAAAATAAAAACATACAAATGCATTAACAAAAGGCTAGGAAAAGTAGTTGAGAGCAATGATGTCACTGTAGTGGATAATGAAGAGAGCATTCAATATAATAGTGAAAAAATTTCTTGATTAAAATGATGAAGTGGAAAGTAACATAGGGGGAATAGAAGTAGAGATGATGACTCAGAAGAAGATACTGATGATGAACAAGAAGAATTTAAATCTGTATCTACAAATAAGCCAAGGAGTCGAGCCAAAATTGATAGGCAGAATATCATTGGTGATCAGATAGCGCCAGTTCAAACAATAAGAATGAATTCACTGTAGCAGACATCTCTTTTATATCAAGTTGAACCTAAATGTTTTGTTGATGAAGTTGAAGATGACAACTATGTTCAGGTAATGAATGAAGAGCTAGACCAGATTGAGAAGAATCAAACGTGGGAGATTGTTTCGAGGCTAGAAGATAAGAATTTCATTGGGGATAAATGGGTCTATCTCATCAAGATGAATGAAGATGGCATAGTGATTCAAAACAAATAGTGACTAGTGTGAAAAGGATACTCTCAGATAGATGGAATAGATATCGATGAGACATTTCCACTGATTGCAAGGTTGAAGACAATCAGATTACTCCTAGCCGTTATAGTTCAATGGAAGTTCAAAGTGTTCTAGAATATAGAATATGCATTCTTGAATGGGATTTTGGAGGAATAATTATATATCAAGAAGCCAGATGGTTTTCTCATTCATGAGGATGAGAACAGGTTTTTTTACTGAAGAAAGCATTATATTGGCTAAAACAAGCACCAAGATCATGGTACACAAGGCTTGATCAGTATTTGAAGAAACTTTGTTTCCAGTGTGGTGTAGTTGATTACAATATATATTTCAACAACTAAATTAATCAAAGGATGATGGTGATGGTTTATATCGATGACATAATATTTGGAGGATCATATGAAGCTCAGTGCAGACATCTTTCTGAATTCATGAAAAGTGAGTTTGAAATGTAAATGGTTGGAGAGCTGACATTTTTCCTTGGTTTACAGGTAACACAAGGAAGGAATGGAACATTTATCACTCAATAAAAATATTCCAAGGAGTTTTTGAGGAGATTTGGGATGGAAAATTCCAAGGAAATGAAGACTCCAGTTGCTACACGGATGAAATTGTCAAAAGATGATGAAGGTAATGTAGTTAATATCACAGAATATGGGAAAATTATTAGAAGTTTATTGTACTTGACTATGACAAGGCTGGACATTGTATTTGCCACATGCCAAGCAGAATGATATAAAAGTAATCCCAAGTAAATTCACATGCTTGCAGTAAAAATAATGCTTTGGTATATCAAGGGAATGGTGGATTTTGGATTGATATATAATGGAAAATCTCAGTTAAAGTTATTGGGATATACTGATGCAGATTGGGTCGGTTCAGCGGATGATAGAAAATCAACATTAGGAGGTTCATTCTATCTTTTTTGGATTTTGTATTTCTTGGTTGATAAAGAAGTAAGATTTCATTTCATTAAGCACTGTGGAATCTGAGTATATTGTGTCCACTCAAGCATGCACACAGTTATTTTGGATGAAGTAGCAGTCTGATGATATGAGAGTTGAAGTTAAGTCTCTGGTTGGAATCTAGTGTGATAACTCAAGTGCTATAAACCTCATAAAAAATTCCATCCATAATTCAAGTACAAATCACAGTGAGATAAAGTGTCATTTTATCAAGGTGAAGGTTGAGGAGGAAATCATGTTGTTGGAGTATGTTCCTACAGAACTATAGGTTTCTGAAATTCTGAAAAAGGCCTTACCCAAGGAATCTTTTAAGAGACATCAACTGGATCTGGGAGTCCAGTCATCTCCACACACTTGAAAAAGTGGGATGTGGGACCCCCTCTCCTTGAGGTATGGTGTGTTTTCCTTAATGTACTAATCTTATCTCTCTACCCTATTACAGACCAGAAAGGAGTGAAATTTGGGTTCGTTGACAAAGGGGGAGAAAGAGTGAATCCTAAAGGGTGATAAAATGTGGCTAAATAAGGGAGACAATTCATTCTAAAAGACACGGGGAGAAGCTAACAAGTGGTGTCGCGAGATAGGGGGAGTTTATCAAGACAAGTGAAGAAATGATAGGTAGAGAATCATGATGAGAGTTGGTGTTAGAAGTGATTATCCAGAGTTTAGCTTGGACAACACAAGAACCCACGAATTGAAGAAGAAGAGTATTAAATCTGATGATGCTAGAAGTGATCGATCAAAGAATAGATATCACAACAGTTGAGGATCATGATAAAAGCAGAAGAGAGGCACTGGAATGGTGTTAGAAGGTTTCCAGCGATAAGAAATTGTTATCAGTTTGGTATCAACAATTGGTGTTAGAAATGAAGTGATTCATTTATGAACTTTTCATTTACTCTTGTTTCTCACATTGAGTATTTCTCATGTGGGATTATAGTATGTGTTGATTGAATCCTTTATTTCTATTATAATCGGAAGAGGAGAATGGTGGATGAAGAGTTAATGTCATATCATTTTATGAGAAGAGTTGTCAACAAACCCAAAGGGGGGGGATTTTTGAGAAAAAATCCCTCAAGATACCATTGAATCATTTTTTAGGTAATTGTGTTTATTGAGAAAGTGGGAATCTATGTTATGTTTATTGACAAATCAGACCACGATGTTCAAATTTGATGATAAAGTGGGTTTACATGGTGATTTTTTAAGTTCAAGAGATTTTGTTGACAGTCCATTATTTTAAGAAGAACCCTAACAAAGGAATGAACTATCTGGATGCGATACAAAAAGAGCAGATGCAAGGTGGCATCATTTTCCAGTGTTTTCTGAATTTTTGGGCCTCAAAATAAAAAAAACAGAGAAAAAGTTTTTTTGGCAAAGGGACTTGCATGCCAGTTTCTTGGAGGCTTGTAAAGTTGCAATCCATATGTTTTTCAAGATCAGAACATCAAAATATGGAAACGTAAAGAGGGGCACCTAAGTTTTGGTTTGGGCGTGCAAGGTGACTAGGGAGATAGAGACTAGGGAGGATGGAATTGAGCACTGATAGGAGACTTGCTCATGGCGCTCAGGGTAACCAAAATGACTATAAATAGAGGGCTACCCCTCCTTAGTTTTAGAGAATCTCAACACTTAGAGAAAATTTGACCTCAAGTCGCCCAGGTAGTCTAGGTTCGCAAGTGGTGGTGTAGGCGCACAAGTATAAGGTTATTTTGATGTTTCCCTCTAGTTGATATTTGAGTGCCAATATTGGTTTGGTCATAAAAGGGTGTGATTCTACCAAGTTTTGTGTTGAATAAGGGATTGGAGTGCAAGTGGTTAGGTGACACTTGCCCTCCAGGCTTGGAGAAGCGTGTCAATGCATAGAGAAGCGCACCAAGCATTAGAGAAGCATGCCAAGCATAGAGAAGAGAAGCAGTCACTCTAGGGCTACGTGAAAGTTGGATAATTGCACATTACCTTCAGTTCAAAGTGAGATTCATCTATGGGTGAAAGTTGGATGTCAACAGAGCATCTACATACAGAGAAAGATGCATTCATTTTTTATAATGGAGGGACCTAAAAGTATTTAAAATGTTAGTGGATCTTCTGAATAAGTAATGATCACACTTCAGTTGAGAGAGTAGTGATATTTCATATTGTTAGTGGTTTTAAACTAGGCGGTACAGTGAGTCCTCTTTGAACATTGTAAATAGCAGTGTGCTTTTAGTGGATTTGGTACATCAGCACATTGCTAGTGTACGCTCCTTGGACATATCCCAGTGAGGGTGAACCAAGTAAAATTGATGTGTCTTATGCTTGCTTTAAGATTTTTTCATAATATGAAATGGGAATGAGAGATAAGAGAGTTTTTTCTAGCAATGAAACAAGATCAATAGGGGCAATTGTTTTAATCTGTCATACCCTGATTCACCCCCTCTTAGCGTATCTAACCTAGTGGACCTAACAACCTGATTTATGATTAGTGGGATTAAGAATTCACGCCTGGATATATAGTCCTAGGGGATATGCTTTAGAATATTTATACATTCTTTAAAAACCATAATGATGGATTTCCCTACCATTGATATTGTCTCAGACCAATATTGTCCCGGCCCAACCAACCAAGGCTTTCCTAGTTGGCGGAAATCTAGGTGTGACAGCCCAAGCCTGCCACCAATAGGCTAGAATCTGGAAACCAACATCATGTGGAAATATCACACAAATGGGAGACACTATCCAATGGTATCTATACACATGAAAAAATATCCAAATACCCACATAGTTCTAAAAGATAAAAATACAACTGATACCAAAATGTAGGAATATATCTATATCCCACATAATAGTTTGACAGAAGTAATAAAAATCATAAAGTCCCAAATACATTCCCACCAAAGTTGTAAAAAGAGTATAAACTACTAGGAAAGAGGGGACTACTATCAAATACAAAACCTATAATCAAATGTGGTATGTTTAGCACAATTATTCTCTTCCTGCTCTTATCCCACCTAAGATTCCATCCAAAGGTTAGTTTTTTTCATAGGACATGAAATGTGCAGTAAGATCCCATGAAGGGGTAAGTATATACATACCCAATATGACACCCTTAGATCACTAAAAAAATAATCGAGAGAGTGGTCAACTTGTCATAACAAAGACGTGTCAATTAGAATATGAGATGTAATAATAATAACCCATATATACATAGGATAGACATCGAGACTCACTGTAAAGTAATAACCATACTGTCATCCAAGGATCTCACTCAATGATTCATGGTAACGCTCATCCGAGATAACTCTATCCCCATGTATTCTAACACTAATGGAACTCATTAGGTAGATCTTGATCATTATTCCTCACCAATAAGAAGTACACACTGGAACTCACAACATCTCATTACATAGATGAGGGATCTCATCCAGGTCTTGTGGGGTACACCTAACCCTATCAAGAAGTACACACTATGTTGGGGATCAAACACCCATGTACGTGGGTCACGTGATTCCTAACATTGACTAGGAAAAAATAAATGATAAAGGATCACACCCTAGGATGCATAGACAGATACCTAAATCTATCTGAGACTAATATAGTAGATGGGATACTGGACTATGCTCAGGACATGATGCTCATAGTTTCCCCATAAGGATGGACCAGGAGGAATTACACTATAGTTATTGGTCTACACTAAAGAGAATGAGGGCCTCAACCTAACCTTATAATAGTAAACAATGTGTATGGTGTATACATGATATGTCTTTGATACCCCAATTCAACCCATGTACTCTAGAAGGTTCCCATGTACTAAGGATAATGCCCTTGTACTCTAGTCTTTCCTGTGTACCTAGTCGTGTATGGGTTCTCAATACGTGTCATTGCCTGTGTACTAGGATTTTCTCATGTACTTTTCCTTTTCTCATGTAACTAGTCATTCCAATGCTCTTGTACACTATAAATACATGTTGAGCCACTATAATTAAGTTTCTTGAACTGTATTGTGTATAAACGGTGTGAAATATTTAATTTTTTCAAAACCCTAACCAACATAGCTAGGGGACTACACACCAACTGTTCATCATAACTACATAAAGTGTAATCCAAGATTTTCTATAACCCATTATTCTCCATTTGATTTTTCTCACACTAAAACCTCCTTAGTTACATCCTCAAACTCACCTATTAAACACAAATATGAGTTGATTGAACTATTATCATCATCGGTGACTATATTTCATCCACCCAATCCACCTATGGTTTGATCCCATCATGACGCACCACTGAATACCAACCCAATCTTTCTTTGATCCATATTTGATCTCCCATCACATTGTATCATACCTTTACCATTCTCTCAATTCCAAACCTGAGTCTGTGGGAATGATCTATTATACTAAAGAATAGTTTTTCAATGATCATTTTCTGTGTATTTTTTGAACTACTAGGAAAAAGGAACACGGATGATAAACATGCAAAGAATTATGGGAGAAATGAATAAAATAGAAACATGTGAAATAGAACATGGACATTCTTTCAGTTGTCCTAAATATATTTATTGAGTAATTATTGAATGAAGTGTAAAATCAATGATCAAAAAATCCTAATTTCATGGGGGAATCCACCAACCGAAAATCAATATTCCACATGAATATCAAGTTGATATAAGGATTGATTCACATTCAACATGGAAAAATATATGATATTAAACCAATAAATAAAAATTCACTACTTCAAGTTTGGAATGATCGCTGATGAATAATGCTTCCATGTTACTATATTTGGAATGAAATATGAACTCCTTTTCAAAACGATCAATGCACACTGATTTTTTATTCTTTTTCCAAAATTTCACTCCTCTATTTTATCACCATATCCATATGGTTATGTAGATAACACTAGGATTTTCCGATAACTGGGTTTAAATAAAGAGGTAGTTAGGTCATGGAAAATAACTAAAAATATAAATAAAAAATTTAATTATAATCCACCCATAACCGCACTTTAGCAAAACACTTTGCGTCGATAATGATTATGTCACAAATAGTTTAATACCCACATTCTAGATTTAATGGAATTCATAGATTTCCCATATAAGTCTTTTTAAATAGTTATTAGATTATTGTAGAAAAACTAATTACATGTGATATAATATATTTAATTTTTTTTTATATCAACATTGAGTCTCCCCAGGCCTCTAAATCCCATGATGACTAAGCACCTAGCTCTAAAAATATTCTTTAAAATATTCTAATGTTTTACATGAAAAACAATTGTTTCATTTTCTCCACCTTAGGGATTTTCATCCATAAAAGAAAAATTCCTACTCAAAATGATGAGATTATTGAGCTCACTTTGGGTTCTCCCAATTCTAGTTTCTCTCTTGGAGATTCTCATTCTACCACTAAACACACACTAAGGGAATCAATCATCCGCAAAGGATTTTCTAATTTCTATCCTGGATCCCTATCGATTATTTTGTGAAGGTAGATATGTCCTCGATGTCCATATCACCTTAATAGATAACATGCAATGAGTCATGCACATATGTCCTCATTCACGACACATGGAATACATCGTTTAATCAGTATAACAATGGAAATAGGGCCAAGTAGTATCACACATAGAAGACCCTATGAAGTATATAGAAATGGGTAACGAATCTCAGAGATAACCTGCCGCCCTGCCCAAATATCTACAGTCCTCACCAAGGTGATCCCTTTAGGAACACATGATCTTCCTCATAAAACTCCAAAGTCCTTAATTTTAGGTCAACATAATACTTATGATGGATCTAGTCAGTCTGCATCATCCTCGGGATGATCTAATCTTTATCCATTGTTTCTTTCACCAACTCTAGACCCATAAGTGGTGACTCTCCTAGACTTGTCTAACATAGTGGTGACCTATTGTGTCTCCCATAAAAGGCCTCAAATGATGTCATACCGACAGTGGGGTGGTAATTGTTGTTATATGAAAACTCCACCAATTGTAGGTGATCCTCTAAAAATAAAACCAATTTATAACATGAAAGTCTGATGCATGTCCTTCAGAACCTGAATGTTCCACTAAGTGTGGCCATCTATAAAGGGGTTAAATGTCATACTCAAATGTAATTGTGACATAAAGGAATCCTATAATACTCCCCAAAATCATGATGTGAAGAGATCATCATGGTACAAAATAATCTTTAAGGAAACTCTAAGATTCCATATTATCTTCTTCATGTAAAGGAATCTCGATAACTATACTAAACTCTACTCTTGGATGACTAAGAAGTGGTAAGGATTGGTGAGTTGGTCTATGATCACCTATATAACATTGTTTCCTCTAGATAATTATGGAATCCCCATAATAAATTATATATAGATACTATTGAAATTTCACTTTGGACCCTCAAGGGGTTGATCCAAACCCAGTGGAACCTGGTGCTCAACCTTCACATGATGACAAGTGAGGAATCAATAGACAAACTCTATTACACACTTCTTCATTCACAACCAAAAAACGGGCACCAATGATCTTGGTATATGTTTATCACTCCTGAATATATTGCTAATGGGGATGTATTAAACTCCCTCAAAACCTCCTCTTTCAGCATCACTAGTACCATGGTCTATCCTTAGAAAAGGATGAAGTGATCCCTGCCTTTATAAAATTCATCAGGAGAAAGTCTAGTGGATATTTGAATACTCAGGGTCTCATAGTTGGTATCTCTAAGATGAACCTCCCTAAAAAATTGTAGAAGAAGAGGGGTAATAACCATTGACTGGAGTTTAGAATCACTATCCTCATACATTAAGTAAAAATAAAATGAGTCCAAATACATTGATGACTCTCTCATAAAATGAAAACAAGATAACATGGTAAGATCATTTTCTACCATGTTCCCCATCCTAAGAGTATAGACTATATAGAATTCATAATCAAGGAGAATCTCAATCCACTTCCTCTGTTTCAAGTTATGATATTTCTACAAAAGGATATACATAAGTTTCTTTTGGTTATAATAGATGAAAAATTTCATTCCCACAAGGTAGTGTCACAAAATCTTTAAGGTTAAGACCATCGCTACCATCTCTAGATCATGGGTCATGTAGTTCTACTCATGAATACTCAACTATTGGGACTCATAATAAATCACTACCTACCTCTACATCAGAATACACAAATGCCTAATTCAAAATACATCATAGAACATCCCATACTCAACACTCTGTTCTAGTTGTCTTAAGATGGGTGAGTTTATCAACCTATGACACAACTCCTAAATATACTACTAGAACTTATCTATCCATAAGAAAGGATTCCCATTTTTTGTAAAAGTATTCATGGGTTCCACAATCCTAGAGAAATATTTAATGAATCTATGATAGTATCCAACCAACTCACGGAATTTCGGTACCTCAGTCACACTCTTAGGTGGATGCCAAGCTAGTACTACCCCAAACTTCACTGGTTCTAATACTACTCCCTCTTTGGAGATGACATGTCTCGGGCAGTGGACCTTTTAAATCTAGAATAGACACTTTGATATCTTCCCATAAATCTTTCTCTCTCAGAGTATGTCAAGGACCATCCTATAATGTCTTGTGTTCTCCTCCTTTGACGTCAAGTACATCAGGATGTCATCGATAAAGGCTTCCATGAATTTTTCCAGTAAGGTCCAAAATATCTTATTCACGATTCCCATGATTACTCCTAGGGTGTTTTTAATGTTGAACAGTATCACCAAGTACTCGTAGTGACTGTAGAAATATCAGAATTTTTTCTTTGGTATATCCTTATCCTAAACTTGAAGCTAGTGATAGACTAACTTGAGTTCAATATTTGGAACCACCTTACCCCATTTAATTGGTTGAAGAGACCATCAATTATCATTTATGGATACTTTTTCTTAATAGTCACTAGATTCAAGATATGATAATACACACAAAATTTCAAGGTCATGTTCGCCTTCTTTACAAACAATATTGGGGCTACTCATGGGAAAACACTAGGTCTGACAAATCCCTTCATCTGAAACTCCTCCAACTACACCTTCATCTCAAAAATATCTATAGGATCCATATAATATTCTAAAAGAGATATCAGTGTAGTCTTTGATTTCATGTATAAGAAAATTTCAATTTATCTATGGGGATGTAATCCCGACACATCCTCGGGAAAGACATCCTCATATTCCACCACCACTGTAGCAATCTGAAATATCATAAAAACTACTGATCCATGGGTAATACTAGATAACTAATGAGTAATTATCTATATAATTCTATGTATGATCCCATCATGCTCAGCCTAGGTTTCCTTCTCACCTATGAAGTAAAACCTTATTCCATCTATAAAGAAAAACCACATCTTCCATCTGAAACACTAAGTCTATGCATGAAATATGGAGATCTAGTCCATACCTATAATGAATTCATAAGGCATCGTGGCTAGTATAAGATTATACCATAGGAAATATCTCTTCTAATAATTAGGTAAAATTTTCAACAAAAGTGTTTAATTGTTGAATATAATCTAGTAAGATTATCTTACCATAGGGGTCAATCCAATGGATTAACTAGAATCTTCTGATGTCGAATAAGTGATGTGGTAAGGAATTATTGGTCCATGCTGATGATTATCAACACTACAACTAAAGTAGAGAAGACCCAGATTGTACCTTGAACATCACTGAATCCCTGAGGTCATAAGATTCTAATTCATGCATCTCCCTCATCCCTTAAAACATGATCCATGATCCTATTATAGACTATCTGGGGGTTGTAGTGGAAATATTTCAAATTTTTACCCACCTCCTACTGCTCTTCCAGCTCCTCTTCCTTATATTCAACAATGTGGATCTACTTGCTCCAATCGTTGTCTCTATTGAGGTGTTAAATTAATTGAATCTCTATCATCTGCATGAAGGGTTAAAAAATCACATGCAAGATGTCCCATCACATCATAGGATAAATAATTCCTCTCTATCATATGACTAGATACATCATGAGATCCATGAACTGAAAACCCTTTTTCCTAAGTCAATCTCTATAAATTCCATGATCTCTTAGATTTTTTAGTTTGATGTTGGTTACCAAATACAAAAGACTCAAATCTATGGTGCCCACTACCAACACCAACTACTGGTGATTTCTCTTCCAAGAATCGCTCCACTATCCAATATTTATCATGCACTCTACCATAAGTAGGGTTACAAAGAGATATCACCCCATCCTAGATATATTTTCATATACAATTTTTAAAGTTTCATTCTCAGAATAATGAAACTCAAACTAATTCCATGGAGTACCACATGAGGTTAGTGAACCTCAATGAATACTCTGACACATTGATGATGCCTTAATAAAGATCTATACTATTCAGAATGTGGAAAACTTGAACTCTTCTTAGAAGAGATTTTCAAACATTGTCCAAGAATGACTCACCTTATCATAAGTTTGAGTCACCAGAATCCCCCATCACTCTATAGAAATATGGAGAAGGATCACCACTAGGACCACCATCAGATCAGGAGGGGCTGATATAAGGGTACAACATTCCCAACTACCTCTTTCCAATTCTCTACTACCTAAGGTTTTCACTCTCATTAAAACATGAGGGTCACTATCTCTGAAACTCATGAAGTATCATGAACCTATTCACATCATCCTCTAGTAATTTTGGTGAAACCTACTGCTCAACAGGTGGTGTTAAGATTGAAAAACCACCCAGAGGTACCACCTCATATACAAGACCCTATATTGAAGCCTAATAACTAGGCATATCATCCTCAATAACATGATACAGAATCCCAGTTAGCTATCATCATGGAGGATTATTGAAAGCGTAAAGACGCACCACATTCAAAAATTATATCTTGGGAGTCGACCATATAAGGATATGGAAACCACAACCCATTTCTATGTTATTCATGTACCGATATTTTCCCCGAAAATGGTTCCTATGTGTACTGAGTCAACAAGAAAGTTATCAGAGTTTGGGTGAATGGATATGTAGGCCACTACACTAACCGTGGGCTTCTTAGCTTGAGATCTGAATTTAGGATGCATTAACACTCTTTACCTATTTCCCAATCTGTACCTTAAAACTAGGAACTCACCAAACTCTGGTCCTAAGATTAATCTTCTCAATTACCATTCTATCATGACCCATCTCATTGGGGCCATCCTAGCCATCAGTCATCCAAGAGTGACACCCCAATCCCACCTAAAATAGACTAAGGGATAAATACCAATTCCAACTGGAGTATCACATACATGGGAGGCCTTAGCCTTGGGTACCTGTAGACATACACAAATCTCCAAATACACAAACAATACTGAAAGGTAATAAATACAATTGATACCAAATTTAATTCATACGTATATATATGGAACATAATAGTAATATATAAGTAATAGAATGTATAATGGTCCAAATAAATACCCCCACAAGATGTAAAAAGAGTCCCACCATCTAGAAAGGAGAGAAAATTTATCAAATGAAACTCATAGGACCAACTATTGTACCTCTATCTCTATTATGATCTGCCTACTCCTTCTCCACCTTTGACTTAATTGAAAGGTTTTTCATCTTTATAAGACAAGACATGTATGGGAAGATCCCATGAATGGGTGAGTATAAACAAACCTATTAGGACACCCCGAAGTCACCAAAAATAAATCATCAAGATAGTATTCATCTCTTTATTATAGAGGCATGTCAATCTAAACATGAGACATAAAAATAATATCCCATATATATTTAGGATATAAACTCAGTCTCAATGCAAGGTCATATCTATACTTCTAGCCAAGGATTACACTTGAGGATTCAAGGTAACACTCGTCTTGGGGGACTCACTCCTCAGGTGTTCTAACTCTGATGGTGTCCATATGATTAGTCATTCTCATCAAGACTCACCGTGAATAAGTTTACACTACAACTCATAAGATCATGATACATAGATAGGGTATCTCACCCAGGGTATGTGGGGTATAAATGACCCTATATAGAATAACCTTCTATGTAGGGGATCAAATTCATGTGTATGTTGGTCACATGATTCCTGAACCTACCTAGGGAGGGTTAAATAATAGAGGATACAAACCCATGCTACACAAAGAGATACCTGACACTATCTGAGATTAATCCAATAGATAAGGTCACATTATATGTTCAAGAAATGAAGAATCAATATACCCTCATAGGGATGGACTGAGAGGATGAAACCTACAGTTAGTATTCTATAATGAAGAGAATGAGGGCCTCAACTCACACTGATAAAATTCCAAAACATGTATCTGGTGTACAATAAATGTCTTGGATACCCCAAGTTTCCCATGTACTTTGGCCCAAGGCAGTTTACTTAGTCATGTTCCTATTTACTCTGGCCCATGGCAGTTTACTTTGGCCCGTGCCCATGTACTCTGTCCATGCCCATGTACCTGGTCTTGTTTGGGTACTCTTGTTGAATTTTTTCACTACAAAAAAAACTGATTAGACTGTATTATTTAGAGGGGGTTATACACAACCCCATCTAAATTAATTTTCTATACAATTAGAGGGGGTTCTGCACAACCCCCTCTAATCATCAAATTTAGATGGGGTTAATAATCTGCACTAAATTCATTTTCTATATAAATTAGTGGGAGGTTATACACACCCCTCTCTAATCATCAAATTTATAGGGGGTAGGGATCCCCTCTGATTTTGTAAATTAGAGAGGGTTTTCAACCCCCAATAAATTTTTTAACATTTTTTTAATATCTTGTTGGAGGGGGTTCAAAACCCCTCTAATGTATTAAATTTTTTGGAGTTCAAAACCCCCTCTAATATCTTAAATTAGAGGGAGTTGTGAACCCCCACTATTTGAAAGAAAACAAATTCCATAATATGTATATATAATAAAAACACAATATATAAATGTATTTAAATACATTATATGAACATAATATATAAAATAATTTTATGAATTCATTTAATTTTATTTATATGTATACATAAATATAATTGAATAATATTATGTACATTAATATATATTTATTTTTATAAATTTTTTTCATATAATATTAATTATATGTAATATAAAATAATAAACATATTATATAAATATATACATAAACATAATTTATTTAAAAAATATATCATATAAAAACCTAAGCTTTTAGTTTTTATAATTTATTTTATAATAATAATAAATATATTTTTATATAATATTTTTCTGATATTATATTATATATAATTAATATTATATGAAATATAATTTATATAAACAAATATATATTAATGTAAATGACATTATACAATTATATTTATTTAAATTCATATATATTAATGTACATAATAATTTATATATGTATTGAAATACATTATATTAATATTTGTATAAATTTTATTTCATATAATATTATTTATATATAATATAAATTGGTATTTCAAATAATGATTATTATTATATATTTTTATAAATTGTATTTCATATAAAATTATATAAATATTTGTATAAATTGTATTTCATATATATGTATTTAATATAATATTAATTTTATATAATATTATACAATTTATACAAATACATATTAATGTGCATGATAATAAATATATATATTAAAATACATTATATAAATATATTTTTAAAGATATTATATAAATATATTAAATAAGTACATATATATATTATATAAATAAACATCTATATAATATTTAAATATGTATTTAAGTATATAAATAATTTACATAAATATATTTATAAATATATAAATATATGTGTATATACATAACATAAATTGAATTATAAATATATGTAGAACATATATATAATCAAATGTATGTAAATAAACATATAAAATATATAGTTTATATAAATGTCTAAACTAAATATGATTTAAATGTATTCTATTATAAATACATAATATAAACATGCATATAATAATTTAGATAAATATATATAAGTTATATATTTATATGTATTTAAATATTTATTAAAATAATATTTATTTTCATAAGCTTCCTAATATATATATAAATACAAACATGTATATCTATTATACTAAAATCAAGATAGCAAGGTAGTAGAGGTGTTGGTGAAGTAGTCTGGAGATCCGAGTTCGAAACCCCGCAGTTGAGAATTTTCAGGCTCAAATGGAGCCCCCCCCCCCTATGGACAAATTGTTGAATTGGAGAGGAATGGGACCCATGGGAGAATTGTAGAGGCAATTTACATAGGAATTGGATGGGTAAATATGGGGTATCTAGCCATGGCTCACACGAAGGGAATGTGGGAGAGAACATACGTGATAATTGGACGGGGGGTAGGGGAAGAATGGGACACGAGAATTGGAGGGCATAATAAAATTCAGAACGAGAATTTAAAAATATATAATATGAGAGTTTTCAACCCCCCCCCCAATTTATTTTCAAATAGGGGTTTCTTCAAAACGTCCCCTATATGTGTACTTATATCTCAATTAAAGGTGGTTTCAACCGCCTCTAATTTGATAAATAGGGGTCAAAATCCCCTATAAACTATCTGCACTTAGATATTTTTTTGGAGTAATTAGATAGGGTTTTAACATCCTATAATTTAACTATCACTAATTGAACATTACTTTGCCAGCGGTTTAAGAAAACTTCCACCAACAACATACGTCAGGCACATTAGTGGTGGTTATGACTTACCCCCTCTAATTAACTATCAAATTGGGGTGGTTTCAGAATATCTCCTATATGTTTACTTATAACTCAATTAGAGGGGGTTTCTTAACGACCTATAATTTGTTAAATAGGGGTTAAAATCCCATCTAAACTGTCTACACTTGGATGTTTTGTGACGAACTTAGAGGGGGTATTAACCCCCTCTAATCTAACCACCACTAATTAAGCATTATCTTACCAACAGTTTATGAAAACCAGTACTAACAACATAGGAAGGAAACATTAGTAGTAGTGGTGATTTAGCCCAACTAATTTAGTTTGAAATGGGGTAGTTTCAAAACCACCCCTATATGTGTACTAATAACTCAATTAAAGGTCATTTTCAACCAACTATAATTTGATAGATAGGGGTAAAAACACCCTCTAAACTTCCCACACTTTGAGATTTTGTGGTGATTTTATAGGTGGTTTTTACCCCCACTAATCTAACTTCCACTAATTGAACATTACCTTACCAATGGTTTATGAAAAATTCCGCTAACAACATATGGTGGGAACATTATCAGTGGTTATGGGTAACCACTACTAATGTGTTTAGAGGGGGTTTTAACCCCTTCTAATCAGGGAATTGTTTATAGTGGTTCCAATGTACTAGGTCCTACCTGTGTACTTCGGCATGCCCATATACCTAGTCATGACTATTCTTGTGTACCCTAGGGGTGAATTCTGATCCACCATCATGGGGTCACATAATTTTTATAAGGTATATATGACATGTGATATTTTATTTTTGTGAAACCTTAGTCTCCATAGCTAGGGGACTAAATGGTGTGTATTCTTCTCAACTACATGGCATCTAAATTTAAATTTTATAAAACCCATTGGTCTCCATGTAGTTCCTCTAACACCACCTCCTCCTTCATTCCATCCTGAAATCTCTCCCTTGAATCATGGATGTAAGTTGAATGAAATTTGATCCTCACTAGTGGATAGATTTTGGCCACCTGATCTACCTGTGGATCGATCCCATCACACTACTCAATTGAACACCAAAATACATGAATAAAGAAAACCTAGTCTTCCTCTAATCAATATTTTATCTCCTATCACCCCAAATCAAACCTAAAATGTGCTCTCAATTTTGAACCTGAAACTGTGATAATGATCCATTGCACCAAATAATGATTGCAAAATGATTGTTTACCAGTAATTTTTCAAAACATAGACTAAAAGGAACACTGAATATGAACACCCAATTAATAATGAGATAAATTCACAAAAAAACATGACTAATGAACCTCAGACATTTTTTGGGTTGGACGCAATCTTTTGACTGGGTAATTATTGAACTAATAGGAAAACCATGATAAAAAAATCATAATTTCAGGTATAAAAATTCAACAAACTTAAATAAATATTTGACCCATGAATAAATTTGTTAGATTTATTGATTCACATTCATCAAAAAATTAAAAAAAATATTGGAATGAACCAATCAATGTGAGTTGCCTATATCATGTTTGGATCGGTTTCTGACAAAGAATGGTTCCACATCACTATCATTGGTGAGATCCACGAACTCTTTTTCCAAATGGTCTTTTCACCCTAATCCATTTCCATTTTTTCAAAAATTACCTCCTCTATTATCTCTCCAAATCCATAGGGTTATGTGGATAAAATTAGTATTCTCTCATAATAGGGTTCAAATAGAGATAGAGTTAGGTGATGGAAATAAAAATAATAACAAATTTATTTGTTTATTTAAGTATCATCCACTTACAAATGCACTTTAACCAAACACGAGACACCAAAAAATATTATGTCATTCCTAGGATAAAACCCATATTCTAGTTTTAATGTAATTCTTATATTTCCCATCCATGTTTCTATTTAGAAGTTATTCCATTATTATAAAAAACTATATTCATGTGATATAATATATTTAATATTTTTATTACATAAATAGAGAGGCTCCCCAAACCATGGAATCCCATGTCGACTTAGCACCTAGTTCTAAAAATATTCTTTTAAATATTCCATTTTTTACAAGGAAAAAATTGATTCGTTACAAATGGAAAATATTGATCTCAATTATTATCTTCTATTGATAACCCAACATATTAAAATTTTCATTCGCCGCTACCTTAAAATTGTTTCATTGATAAGGGTAATTAATATTACATTTAACATACCCCATAATTTATATGTTAATTAGGTATTTTTTAACCATCCACCTTCTTTATTTAGAGAGAATATGGTCACTCGTTGATTGGGAAAGCATTGACATTCTGTAGGTTTGTTTCTCAATATAGATGTTTATTGATTCCTAAGGAAGGTTTATTAGTAATTATATTTAAATTAATTTCTTTTATATGGTGAATGCATTGGACTTGTAGAAGTGATGGGTGGTGTCCAGTTTTATATAGCCTCTCAATGAATTGATAGGATTCATGATGCAACATATCTTAGGTTTTAGTGAATACCTATCCCCATAATAGTATAATGTCTTTGCGTAAGGACTTAACAGCATGTTTTGATGTTCTACATTACACATTCCATCGGTATGATATCGATTATTATTTTTATCCATGGTTTAATTATATTTCAGGGATATAAAATTCCCTTAGTTTTAGTCAATTATGACTTCATGTTGTTTTTATTCCTACCATATTAGTTTTTCCATGTTTATATTATGGTAAATTATGATGTATGATATTCCTTACTAATCATCTGATCTCACCCTTATTTGCTTTCATTTCCCTATAAAACCTAGATGAGAAATATATTAAATGTTAAGGGATATGCTGGAATGGATAATAATATTATTGTAATGTGTTTATGTTATATCTCATGTTTTAAAATATAATTTTTGTATGTATCTAGTATTTCGAGATTACTAAGTTGTTGTATCTAGTGATAAATATTTTATTCTATAATAATAAAGTAATGTAACTAATTACTCTAGGTTTATGGAGTCTGGTTTGTTACAAGAATCATTAAAACTTCATATCATGTTCATCCATTTAATATATAACTTCAAAAATACACAATCCATAATTCAACAAATGAATATCCAAAATATATACACCTTAAAAATTAGTGGGCCATGATTCAAGAAAAAATTTAACCAAATGGCACTAATAATTCAAATATTTAAATATATTTAATTTATATATAAATTTCACATCAACTTTGAATCACATGAAAATGAAAATGTAATTGAATATAACTCATCTTATCATGACATAATCTTATATTTTCATTCCCATGAACTAGACTTTAAACCACCATCACACTCAAATAAAGTGAATTATCCACTACAGCCAACAACTATGGGTTTTGGGACTACACATATCTACTTTGGGTCTCTCAAGTCCATGCTTACATCTCAAGGGATTTAAATTCCTTGACAACAACTTATCTTCCAATCAATCCACAAATCCAATGTAATAGTATAATAAACATTATTTCCCAAATATATTATCTATATAACTCTATGATGGAACATTATCATAGCCAAAATAATCCTCGAAAACCCATAACCCATTGAACTTAAATAAGGTAAAACACATCCTCATAATTGAGTAAACACACTACTAATTGAAATTCCAAAATATGAAAATAATGGGTGAGAATCGTATTCACTCATATTTAAATAATTAGATGAAACACTCATACATTTTATGAAGAATACACTAAAAACCATTATAATGAAATAAATTAATTGAGGTTATTAGGAATATATGTAGGATTATTTGTATCCCCTATATTTTTATAAATGGAAATATTTTATAATCCTTATATTACACATGATTATGATTAATAAAATAATCATAAACAATCACTTTAATTATTACATCAATACATATTTACCTAATCATAAATACCTTCCTGTTACATTTCTTCTCATTAAATATAGTAATATATGATTTCTCATTGATAGGACTAAGAATCCATTTATTCATTTTCTATTCAACAATGTAACCACTTTAACCAGGGGTACCAACTCATAAATTTAAGGATACCACTATAAAACATCATTCCCAAATAGTTTCATCTACTATTGAAAAAACTTCACTCAGGTTTCTATCTTTGAGTTATATAGAGAAATTAAATTATTTTACATAAATGAAATTTAAATTTACACCCTAAAAAACATAAATCTATCATCAATTTCTAAAACTTACCATTATTATATTTTGAGTATGAAAAAAATTATCATTTTATAAGAAACTATGTTTCAGCCTCAATGGAAAGATAACATAATTTTAATAAATTTCATCATCCCTTCACATATAAAAAATTTAACCATGATCCACTCCTGAAAAGATCTATAGAAGTGACCTCTAAAATTGTAAAGGAGGTTCTTTATCAATACACACTACAAAAAAATACTAATATTAGAAGGGTTTTTTTAGATTAGAATGGGTTATAACCCCTTCTAAACATATTAGAAGTGGTTATTTAAACCACCACTAATATGGAAACTTACTCGTAATTAGAGGTAGTATATAGTAAGAGGTGGTATTATAAAACTAGTAGTGGTTCCATTAGAGGGGTTAAAACCCCTTCTAATCTAAAAAATTTAATTATGAAAAAACTCATAGGGGGTTAAAACTGACTCTAATAAAAAAATTTAAATTTTTTTGGGAAATTTAGAGGCAATTTTAACCCCGTCTAATTGAGGTAAAAATATTATAGGGGGTTATAATCACCTCTAATCAAAAATTTCAAACTTCTAGGGCAAATATAGTGGCAGTTTTAACCCCCTCTAATTAGGGGGAAAATATTAGAAGGGGTTATAAGTACCTCTAATCAAAAAGTTTAAAATTATAAGGGGAATTTTGAGGTTGTTTTAACCCCCTCTGATTGGGGGAAAATATTATAGGGGGTTATAACCTCCTCTAATAAAATTTTTTAAAATTATGGGGTGAGTTTAGAGGCTGTTTTAACCCCCTCTAATTAGGGTAAAAATCATTATAGGGGGTTATAACCGCATCTAATATTAAATTTAAAAAAATAGAGGCGGTTTTAACCCCTTATTTTTTAAAAAATTAATTTTTTTAAAACATTAAATGGGGTTAAAACATCCACTAATCTGATATTAAATTTTAAAAAAATTAATACTTCAAAATTTGTTTATATTTTTTAAAAAATTAAACACTTCCCCATAAACTCCACCCACCATAAATCCAAAAAATATAATATTAATAAATAGATAGTTATATGATAAATTATTATTATTGATAAAACTCAATTAAATAAAACATGAAAATATACATAATAAATAAGATACAAAGATAGACCACATCATTATTCAAGCCATTCAAAACCAAAAATAAAATTAAGAGATTTTAACAAAATACAACTTCATAAAAAATGTCAAAACTTTCACTAAAAAATCATCAAATTCTTCATATGAAAAGCACTACCCTTTCCGCCAGATGAAAATCACCACCCTAGACACTGGATGAAAAGCACCACCCTTACCACCAGATGAAAAGAACCAACCTCATCGTCAAACACATAGCGGCATCAGCAAGCAATACCAACTTAGAAAAACAAAAAATAATAATTATTAAAGAACAAGAAAACAAAATAAATCAAGAAAATAAATTTCCTTGCCTAAAAATTCAACATATATCATTTTCAAAAAAAGGATCAACATCTGCATATACAATACATTGGAAACATGGTTATATATGTTCCATATCAACAAGAAAACTTAAAAATTTTATTCATGATAAAATTATAAAATTAAGCATGATCATATTATGATAAAACTAGGATTAAAACCATTCTACTACAAGGGATCACATTAAAGAAATAACATGTATTTTATAACATTTAATGTCATGTAGGAACACTAAATTTGACATCAAATGAGGTAATATATAAACATGTTTTCTTAGTAATGAATTTTCACTTTAACGTCCATAATCATGTCTATATTATTCCAAGTGTATACTTCATCCCTTAAACATTTTCCATTCATGATCTATATGAACCCAATATCTTAAGGTGATGTGATTTAATCACTTGGGGTTGTCTCCTTGGTGTGATCTGGTTTTGTTCTTTAAGAAGGGGGAAAGTTCATTAATCGAGTGATTTAATCACTTGGGTTTGCATCCTTCATTATGTAGGTATGTAAAATATAAAAATAGTTTTATTCCATTAGTTGAATGTGAGGGATCCTAAGACTAGAATATAGATCATTATACTTATCATACTCTACATGAATGAGCTCGATAAGCTACACCAACCCCTATAGATGGATAATCCTAGATTTTTAATCATATAAAGGATATCGTAATCAAATTCCACACATCATCCAAAACCCTACCAATCACTTAACTATGGTGATGGATCCACACCTCGTTGGAAGACACCTCAACTGAGGGAGTAACCGACCTCACTAGTGGTGAATCTTCACCACATCAATCTATATAGTAGGAGAACCTATACCCTAACTCAAAATGGGGTATCGAATCTTATATAAGATGAGATAGAGGATCCTATTTCATGATATATAGGGGAAAATAATGACCATGTCTATAAACTGACCCATGGATAAGGGATCACACGCCCCATGTAAACTAGGGGATGCTTGACCCTACCTAAAGGATGAGATAAAGGATCCCATACCTTAGTTAATGATGGAAATAATAACCCTATTTGAAAATGAAACCTATTTGAAACTATGTTATAGGATCCTATACCCTAGGTAAGTATTGGTGATACTGTCTCTAGTGAAGGATCCTGTTATGATTGTAAATCCTTTTCAATTATCCCGATTCAGTTCATCAAAATAACGAGATTCAGTTCATAATAATATGTCTTAGGTGGTGAGAATTTAGTATAAAACATATTGATCGGTAGCAATTTTCAATGGAATTATAAGTTCAGTGGAAGTTTGATCAATTAGTGAGGAGGGTATTCATGAGATATTGATACATTGTGTTTAAAAAAAGTATCTAGTTATTTTGAGTATTTCTACTACAGACTAGTGGTGACTATTTTTAATGGATGGAAGCCTAGATGCAGAATTTTGGTGTAACAATTCACCCAGTTGGAATCCTTTATATATGAGGGAGGACCACCTACTAACATATATTGTACAAAATCATCACTTGTAATAAGATCATTTTCCAAAATTGATCTTCATGGATGAAAATTAACTCAGTGTAATTTGTATACATCAAAAGAAATAAAACTATTGTTGTGTTAACCTATGTACATTAGATGAAAATCTAAACCATGAAAATCAAAGAGTTATTTAGTTTACTACTTACCATTACTTTTTGTATGTGTTTGTGAAAACATTTTAGAAGATTTTTTGTGTAGTGATTTAGGGTGAATTCGGGATTTCTAAGTCTCTAAGAATTTAGTTCAAGGAGTTGTGACATGCCACTACACGTGAATTCTAGTCAAGATGAACTTCTAGTGGATTCATCATCCTTCTCTTAATGGTTTATTTTTTCTGAACTAATTATCTTCACCTATATTATCCCAAAAAATGACGTCAAATATTAGTTCAAACACACTCATCATGCTCAAGTATCTTAATATAAGTTTTACCTTGACATTGTTTGATTCGGTTGATGTTAATGTATCAGTGTAATGGAATCTAAACATAGAAAGATTAGGATTGATGGGTTTTATGGAAAGGAATATAGCTTATGGAGGATGTGGAAGGAATATTATCTTATCCAAAAGGATATTAATGTTATATTGAATAGAATCAAGATAGAGAATATAGATAAATATGAATGGGAGTAACTGGATTATAAGGTTCTGGAATTGATCAGGATGTCATTAGCAAGGAATATAGATTTCAAAAACTACTAAAAGAAAGCAATAGTGGAGTCGGTGGCTGTCCTAACAGAAATGTATGAAAAAATGATATATTTAAATAAATTTTTTTTGATACAAATGTTTTTTGTCATGATATTATCATAAGGAACACATTTTTGAGACCATGTTAACAACTCTCACATGATCCAAAGTTATCTTGAGTTAGTGAAATTTGTTTTTACTGATGATGTTCAGGTATTGATTATTTTCCATCACTATCAGAGAGTTGGTAAGATATGGTCTCTATTGTTAAAAATTCTACTATAAATTCAAACTTAGACTTTAAATATATCAAGTATTTAATCTTAAATGAAGATATCAGGTAGAGTTAGGTTTAAGAACCTACCAAAAATATATTGAATATAGAATGTATATGAGCTAACCCAACTGAAAGTGGATTTGAAAGAAAGAAAATGTCCAAAGATGAAAATGGAGGTAAATATACTAGACCTAGACCTACTTTTAGACAATATGGTAAGAGGGGAAGTCTCAAGAAATATTGAAAAGTTTAAAGAGATAGTTCTTTGAGATCAGTTTCTGTAATTTCCATATCCATGAATTTAATAGAAGATAGGAGCATGTTGCTATTGATTGTCACTTTTCTATTAGAATTATAGGTTGTAGATTGTGGTTTTTCATTCCATTCCACATCAAAGCAAGGGTATGTGTAAAATAATTTATCCAAAATATTCAAAAAATATATTTAGTAGATTATAAGGCTCTTGATTTTTTCAGAAAGGGTGACATGAATATCCAAATAGAGAATAGAAACTTCCTAAATTTGAAAGAAGTAAGACACAACCTAGGTTTACAAAAAAAAATATTTTAGTGGGATAACTAGATGAATAAGAATATGGGATAATATTTTTTAATGGTGTATGTAAAATTAATTTAGGATTAGTGGTTATATCAAGAGAAGTAAAGGATGTGGCCTTGTATCCAACCAAAAGTTCATACGGATTTTTGATGGTCAAAACTTCAACTAATGGAAGTCTAAAATAATAGTTCATTTGGCTTGGTCACCTCATTTAGAAGAACATAAAGGTTATTAATGAAAATGGTGTACTATAAATTGATCATACCAATATCACAACTTGTGATATTTTTATACTCATGAAACAAAGAAAATTTTTGTTTAATTTGAATAGAGGTAAGCCTCATAGTTGGAAGATTGAACTTGTTCACACTAATGTTTGGGGGATATCCATAGTTAAATCTAATAAGAGTTCCTTATATTTTGTTACATTAATTAATGATGAAATGAAAAAATATTGGGTATTTTTTAAAAGAAAAAATCAGAGGTGATTAGCATTTTTAGTCAGTGGAAATCCATGGTTGAGAGAGATACTGGAAGAAAGCTCAAATAGATTAAGTTGGATAGTAGTAGTGAATATACTAGAAGGGACTTCATGTAGTACTATCAGAAGAAGGGAATCAATCATGAGAAAAATATTCTAGGTACACCAGAAAAAAATGGTGTGTTTGAATATAAGAACAAAATATTGACTGAAGATATTTTAGAGAAACTATGGTTTAAATAAATTTAGACAAAATCATTAAAATACAGTGTTTACATTGTTAATAAAAGTCCATTGACACCAATAGGAAAGGATATTCTATAGTAGTTTTATCATGACAAACCAATAGAAATGTATCATCTAGAAGTTGGTAGTGGGTGAATTTGAGTTCAAATAATCAACATGTCATACTCTGGTTGATCTGAATAGGGGAACCAAAAATTCTCCAAATCCAGTGAGATCAGATGGTAATTGAAATTTTCAATAATTTATGGTATTAAAATATATAAAAGAATCATCTATAGCTATAGAGGCATGTGGAAGAGCTCTAAAAGTTCAGAAACTGAAATTTATATCACTAAAATATGCAGTATCATAGATTGAATAATCGCATATTGATTTGTGAGGGACTTCTAAAGTCAAATAGACGGTATAAAGATATGGCCATGACTTTCATTGTTTAATTTTAACTAATAGAGTAGAACCTTAAAGATAAAAAAGGGATCAAAACTTATCTATTTTGATAAGTGGAAGTTATCTATGGAAGAGGAAATAGATTCATCGTATTCCAAAAAAAAATTGGATCTAACAGATTTACTGATATGAAGGAAGGTGTCAGGGAATAAATAGATTTTCTGATTGAAAGAATAAGTGGATGAAAGAAAAAACATATAAAGTTAGTTTGGTGGTGAAATTATTTCAACAAAAAGAGGGAGTGGACTTCTCTGAGTTATTTTCACCAGTAGTAAAACACACTACCATCTGTATAGTATTAAGCTTGGTTACTATCGATTATTTCTATTTAGAATAAATGGATATAAATATTCCATTCCTTCATAGTAATTTATGGAAAAATATTTATATGAATCATTCAACTAGTTTTGAGGTAAATCAGAAGGACTTAGTGGGGATACTCATATCCAAAGGTGATAAGTGATCATGATTTCCATAGTGATACCCCAGAGGGGTGGTAATAGGATGGTAATGGACTCTGGATACTAACCAAAGGAACAAAAATTAAAGTGAAACCTCAAATTAGAATACTAGTGGATCAAATAACTCAATAGAAGTATAGACATGTGTATCTTTCTAATTAACATCACTTGCTCCTAATGACCTATGATACCATGAAGGTTGATGTCCATTTTTCCCCCCATATTCTTAATTAATGGCATCCTAAATAATATTTAAAAACATAGTGTTTTAACATGTACAAATAATAAAATTCATCAAACATATATTAAAAAGACATGTTTTTAGTTAATAATAAAAATCATAAACCATATAAATGGATAACTACTGTATACTTGAATTTATTAATTCTTTGCGATCTAAACATTCTCAAACATTATAAAACAATACACTTGTGTCCATAAGAAAACAACACCATAAACTGTCAATTGGATGCCTATAATCAAAACAAGAAGGCTTCGGTCTATGTTTCTGGGTTTGGTGAACTGTCCAACAGAAAGTTCACATATGGTATTGGTCTGCATCTCATACAAGTGAACTGTTGTGGCATCAGTTACAGTTGTCATGTTCAAAAAAATGGTGAACACATGATTCGTTGGCTTGTTGTTTTAGAGAACATGGAGATTGTTCATCCAAGATCCAAACAATGACACCCTAGTTGTACAGACTTTAATAGTGTAATTGACATTATGAAAAACCCAAGTCATTATGATGTTTGGAAAATGAAAATGAACACTTGAATATGTCTTGAATATGCTATTATTTTCAATGTCCCTCATAACATATTCTGGCAGGAACATTTTTTATGTCCAAACATTCCTAGTAGAACTATATTTGTGATGGAAAGTTAAACACACTACAAATAGACTTATGAAAAAAATACCATTCTACCATCATTAGTTATATTGACATTAATTAAATTAATATTGGTCCCCATTCCTTTAATAACATCAATGATCGTAAGAATTTGCGCTTTTTTTTGCTAACTCATCTTATTTACTTTGTAATTATAATTTGGATTGACTCAACTTTTATTTCAAAATAGTAACCACTTTTTGAGATGTAGGACAGAAATTAGATATAGTATAATTGATGCCTCCAAATCGTTGAGAGGATGATCTAAATACACTTGTTGGACATGCTCCCAATCTAAGAGAATATAGACAACCTAGATTCTCTTTCCAAAATAATTTTCTGAAAGCATTATCTGGAGAAATCATTTAATGTTGTGACGGTTCCTCTTGACTTAAAACCACCCTCAATTTTTCCTACACGAAGATAACATCGGTTTGGTTATATCAAAAAGTAACACAACTTTAATATGAATTCTTACTCTGATTGTTTTTGCATCATCATTTACGTATGATCCATCACTTTTTCGATGGACCGCATCCCATAGATTGGATATACCAATCAGATGTCCATAGTTCTTCTCCTATAATAAAAAATTTTATAAAAATAAATAATATGCAACTAATTTCTAAAAATGTAAATGATATACTACCATATCATCTTTCTTGCGGGAAAATGTTTTAGTTCCAGATGTATGTGGAATGGTTTAACTTTTATGATTTAGTGCTTTTTTCTTACACATTCCCTGCACATATAAAGATCAAAATTTTAGTAACATTTAATGAATATAGAAAAAATTAAATGTTAAAATATGATGGCTATAAAAAATATGAAAGTACCTTGTGTTTTTTCTTATCACGGATGCGAATATAACTTTTTCATTGATCCTTTCTTATACCATTTGGATAGTTTTGTTTAACATTTTTTCTTTAGTTAAGTTAGAATCATAATGTTTATGAAACAAAATCCCTCTATTATCTCTCTATATTTTTCCTATTTCAAGCTTAGCAAACCACTTTTCCAACTTGTCAAGCGGAAACTGAAAGTATGGGTTTTCCAATAAAATAAAAACATTAGTTGTGGAATTCTAAAATAAAACTTAAAAATTCATTAAATCAAAAAAAATAATTACCATAATCAATCTGTATAACACGTCTTCTTTGAGAGAATTTGGTATGATTCGCCAAGATTTATAATCTATCGGGAATTTAGTCCTAGATATATATCATATTTCACATAAAAATAAACCTCCTTATTCCCCAATTGGATGACCCTGATCATCGAAGTTCACTATAACTTTTTCATTCACCAATGTCCAAATTTTCTCTATTCATAACTTTTTCACTTTTTCCACACACTCCAAATCTAATAAGATAATGAAATAAATTTAAAAATGGATTAATTAAAATAAATAATTCATGAATAAAATTGGATGTACCTAGAACATTGCATATTCAACCAGTTCATTTTTTTTCTTTCCTTACACCAATTGATGTTAGAGAAACATTCACATCCATCTCAGTTTTAACACCAAAACCACTTTCAGGATTAGATATTTGAGGATTTTCATTATCATTGGGCGCTGATAATGTGAATTGTATTGATTGACCATAATCTGAATGTGTTTACTGGGGGGGAAATCTTGGGTGATATGCAATCGTGTTGAGATTGATGGAACATCTTCAGTCGAGGAAGGATGAACATTCACACTTATCTCTCATTGTGTTGTATGTTGTTCATTTATATTCTGAACTCTAGGTCATTTTGAATTAGTCATATCTATATGGTGATTAAAAGTATAAAAAGTTTTGAAGAAACAATTATAATGTGCAGTCTATAACATCAGTATGTTTATAGTGAATCCTAACTCTAAAATTCTAGTTGTTTTCCTTAACAATGTGATAAGACAAGGGGAAATGGAAATTTCACTAACCATACTTATATACTTCTTATCTATTTTCATTAATTTATCACAAATTTGAGTTAAATATACAATGACGAAGTCACATTAATTGTTTTTTCATGTGCATAGTGAAAAACATTGAAAAACATAAAACATTAAAACATTAATTAGAGTTCAAATGAATATATTGTTACCTAATATATAGAGAAAAACAAAACAAGCAGAAGAATTAATTGCAAAACAAATGTTTTGTTAAAAAAATTACATTTTCTATTCTAACTATTTTAAGTAATAAGGAAAACAAAATGGTTTCCCAGGACATGAAAAAAACAATTAATACCCACAACATAAATGTGCTTCTGTAAAAAATGAACATAAGATAAATATGTTTTCTCTAGTTAGTAAAAACAATTCCAAAAATTCATAAAAACAAATGTAAGTATTTCTTCCAAAAAATTTTTATCTTCCTCCAAATTTTCAAATAAAACATCATCATATTCCTCTTCTCTTTCCAGTTGAATATTTTCACTTTCATTGTCGAAATATTTACTCAACTCTTGTTCTTAAAAAGGTGTGTGGTCACATCTATCCTCGTTATCTTTACCCATTTCATAAAAACATCTAGGCTTAATATTCACCATAACACTCTATTCAGGATACGCCTCAACATAGTAAACCATTTGATCTTGAGATACGTCAATGAAAGGTCTATTCTCTTCACATTCTCTATTGTAAATAAATTTACTAAAATTGGAATCATTAAAACCTTGATAATACTTTATAAAACATCTATCAATTGTTGTATCATCCCATATACATTTAAAAAGAGTCATATATTTTCTATTGTAATTGATCTCAATAATATCTTCTAACTTCCCATAATATAAAAGATCAGCATCAATTGAATTTTCATCATGGATACTTGAAACACATTTCGTTCTAAAAGTCATTAACACTCCATAATTTTGTGTTTTTAATCCTTTTTTTCATCCATTATAAAAAACTCGAATCCATTAATATTGAATGCAGAAACCCTTTTAGCATTCTGAAGAGGGCCTTTTGCGAGATGTTTCAAATCATCTGATAAAGTACCAACCACATCTTCTAAAAATACCTAAAAACAATAATCTTTAAGAAAATAATTATCAATATATATTAAATTATCATTCATTCCTCTAACTTACCTATCTATAAAATCAATCGGTAAAGTCTTTACTTACAATATTCTGCACTACATAAGAGGAGTGTCCCTGAATCCTCATTTTTCTCTTCACATGTAATGTGTATTCCCTATAAGTAATGATTATTAACATAATAATTCATAATACTTAAATTAATAAATATTAAAATATAAATTGATACCTACCCTATAAATAGATCCACCTCATTGTAATTGAATAACACATGTCAGTGCACTAATTTTATCTCAATAGAATTTAATACTAAATTAATAAAAATCCCAACTGGTCTTATGATATTTGAAAAGATAGTATACACTTCATCGTTGTCAACATCCATTAATTCATCATTAACACAACTTGACCTATTTAATTTGGTCTCAATATCATCTAAATATCTTGAAAAAAATGTCAAACAATATTCTGATATATACCTCTCAGTAATGAAACCTTCAGGTTGAGCCTTTTTACGAACACAAGACTTTAAATTCCATAAATATCTATATAAAATACACAAATAATAAAAATAAAAAACAAACTATTATGATGTGAAATAATATATGTATAAAATTTTAAATTAACATTCAATGGGATACATCCATCAATATTGTCCCAGCCCACCCAATTGTAGTTCATCAACTAGATGCACGCACAAGTGAATCATGATAATAAAAAATGATGGGTGGAAATAACATCTACAAATGAAAAAGAGTGAGAACAATTCTATGTTGGACATTCTTAAGATCAATGGGATTGATATAACTTCCACATATTTGTCGAAAAAATATACATAACTTTATCAATATTACAGACACATTGTTCAGAAACACATTACGTATTTCAATGGGAAGTAATTGCTCCATAATGACATGACAATCATGACTTTTAAAATGAAATATTTTACTATCTTTCATATTGATACATCTATAAAGGTCTCTCGAATAGACATCGGGAAACTTCATATTCACTAGACATTTCAAAAATTCATCTTTTATTTAATTTTTCATTGTAAAAAGACATGGTTGATATTTCACCTTATCATTAGGCCACAAATCCCTTCTTATACCCATTGTTTGGAGATCTTTTCTATCCTTAAAATGATATTTTGACCTTCTAATTTCATTCAAAAAAGTATAAATGACATTATCACATAAAGTTTTCTTGATATGAATGAAATCAAGATTGTTATGTAACATGTTAGTCTCCCAATACATAAATTCCAAAAAATTATACTTTTTTCCATTGTTCGGAGTCATCCTCGTTGTTATTTCCCCGAGATTTCTTTCCTTTACCATCCTGTGTTATTGTATTTCCAAATGAAACCTTTATATTTTTTACCTGTTTGAAAATTTTTATGCCAGACAACACACTTGGAGGTTTTCAAAAATCCTTATTTCCATAAAAATGTATTCTCATCAATAAATATTTATGATTGTCACCAAGAAATCAACAATGCCCCCAAAACATTACATTCTACTATGAGTAAAACGCAATGGAGTAGTGTCAAAGTTAAAATTCTGACAAAATAATCCCATATAAGTATTCCATCTAGATAAGGTATTGAGTCCGGTAAAGTCACTAATTTTCAAAAGTAATTTTACTCACATTTTAAACATTTCAGACATAGAGACATCAAAGGTGTTAACTCCATCCACCCACAACTCATTCAACTCCTTTAAAAGGGGTCTCAAATAGATATCTATGTCATTTCCCAAAATTTGTTTCCCAGGAATGATCATTTAAATAATCATAGATGTTTTTTTCATGCACATACACAGGGGAATATTATATGGTATCAATATTATAGTCCAAATAATATAACTTGAACTCATGCTACCAAAAGGATTAAAACCATTAGCTTCAAGACCCAAGAAAACATTTAGAGGATCTAATGAAAATTGAGGACGTGTGAAATTAAATTTCTTCCATGATTAATAATATCTAGGATGTCTCACCAATTCATTATTAAATTTTTCACTTTTATGCTAACACATATGCTTGGCAGTTTTACTACACATAAACAGTCATTTCAACCTTTGTTTAAGTGGGAAATAATGAAAAACTTTTTTTGTTTGTTTCTTTTTTTTTCAAAAACTTTTTCATTTCACTTAGATGTTTTAAATTTATTACATATTTCTTTTTTCTCATCATCACCCAATACAAAATTCATTCATTCATACAAGCTTGTATCTTAATATAATTAAGCCCAAGTTTATTGATGGATTTTTTAGCCTCATAAAACAACTTGGGGATTTTGGAATATTCAAAAGAATCTCTTAGACAATCCAAAATCATTGTCATTACCTTGTCATTCATTCATAATAAACACTTGATGTGGTAAAGTTTTATTATAAAATATAATTTAGAGTAATTTTTACATCCTTAATATAATTCTTGATTCCCATCATTCAATAAATTAGTAAATTTTGTAGAAGCTTCAAACATGTTTACACCAAGAGATGAGTCTGTTTCATTTTCACTAAGCATATTATCAAGATCAAATGAATAATTGACCATTTCCTCTATAGGATCTATAGGATCAATATTATGGGGAGAAGTAACATTCTCTTATTCTCTACTAGACGGTAATTCAACTTCATTAAATTCTCCATGCCATACCCACTTGGGGTATTAAATCAGATTCTTTTTACTAAAATGCGAATATGCTTCCACTATAGTCAACTATTTCTTAAATTCTCAATAACAATAAGGAAATATTATTCTTCCCTCAACAGATTGATACTTAAACGCAAAATTAAGAAAATGTTTTAATCCTTCCTTATACTCATCATTTTTTCTTAACCAAGAAATCCATGATTTATCCCTTTCTACTCCATTAATTGAAATAGAATATATTAATTAAATATGTTCAAATATACATAAGAAAAAAATAATATATCTCTCAATAAATTTTATACAATAAAAAACATATAAAGAAATTTTCTTCATAAAACACTTTCATTAAAAAATATAAAATGTAAATCTCTTTTCTATTTAAGAAAATTTAAAACTAATTTTTTAAAAAGTTAGTTTTTTAATTAAAAAACATAAACAAAAATTGTTTTTTCCTATTAAGAATTCTAGAAAAAACATGAGAAGTGTGTTCAAAAAAATTCATACTTCAGAATATTTTGAAATTACTTATTGAAAAATTGCCCATAGACTTTATCAGTTATGATAAATGGTTAGAAAATTAAACAATGTTTATTCTATTTCTAAAAAAAATCAATTTCATTTCAAAATAAAACTTCTTAAAGAAGTGAAACTTATTATAACTAATATGTCTTATAGTCAGTTAAGAGTAACAGAATCCAAATACTAGATAATTCAGATAAAAATAAAATTTATGGTGATTATGCATGGGTATCAGAGTGAATAGGCATATTTTTATAAATAAGCAGTGGTTCCAAAGATTGAAATTAACATAATAAAAACAATGATAAAATTCCAGGGAAAAAATTTATCATTAATTTTCTAAATCAATCTAAATAAATCAAGATCAAAATTGAGTAGTCCAGTTACCTCAATGATGTTGACCATAGCTTAAGTATAGAATTTGTATCCTTGAGATCCAAACTTGGTGGAGGGGAATTATCATGCTCATGATGGGGGGGTGCGTTGTTGTGACGAGAGTTAGGGATAGATAATAGGGGAGTGGAAGGGAGGGGGAGTTGGGGGTAGTGGAAGCCACAAAACGGGGTAAGGAGCGGAGCGATGCCAACTGATGCGGGAGAGGGGATCATTGGGAGGGGTGACGGTAAAGGGGAAATAGGGTTATCTATGGTGAGTTGGGGACATAAAAGTAATAGGGGTTATCATAGGGTGGATTATCGCAGGTGGGGGTGGGTGATATAGGGAATAAGGGAGAGAATGGGTGAGGGTTAATCGCGGTGGAGGGGTTAGGGGTTATCGCAGCGGAGGGAAGAGTTATCGTAGCGGAGGGTTGAGCAGTTATCGCGAAGGAGGGGTTATTGTGGAGGAGGGGTGATGGGTTATTGTAGTGGAGGGAAGAGGGGAGCGGGGGTTATCAGAATGGGTGGGGCAGGGAGATACAGGGAAGAGGGGAGCAGAGGGGTGAGGGGTTATTGAGGGTGTGGGGGTAGGAAAATAGTATAGAAAAGGGGAGAGGGTGTGGGTATAAAGAAAATAGGGTGGGATTTTATATGTTTAGGTTGATTTTTTCATCAAACCCACCTCTAATTAGAAGGGGTTATTATTAACCCCTTTTAATTTTTATTTAAAGGGGGTTTAGAATAACCCCTTATAATTTTATGCCACTAAATGTCACCTTTCTTTGTAGTGACACCATGTAGAACTAAAAAATATCTCTAAACATGCAACTTGATGAGGATTCACACCACCAGAATCCATGTGAACCCAACCAATGTAACCCAAATGTTGTTAAAACATCTACCTAAAATATCTATAAAACACCCAATTAAGAAATATAATTCATATAAGGAAAAAATAATTCATAATCAATGTTAATCCATCATAATGGAACAAAATTGGGTATTTATATAGAAATAAACCCACCTATACACACTAATGAAAATAGACCATGAAGTTTTAGAAATTCCAATCACTTATATCAACATCAGTATAGGTTAAACCCATAACATTTAAAACCTTAGTGAATTACTATTTAGACTGTGTAATTTAAAATATCTAGCCTGATTATTTCATGTCATATTTATCATTTTCAATAATATTTTATCACATATCCAAATAAAATAATCTCCATAAAATATTCTAGCTACACAATTTATCATTATAGAATTCACATAGGTAAAATAACTATGTCATACCAAAAAATACTGAAATGATCTTAATTTGGGTCATATATTAGGATAGATAAAAGAAAAATCAAGAAATAAAATATCATCATTTGATGAAATCCATTTACTTTAATTCACTCTAACATGTAACAGGTTCATCTATCAGGGTTGCAACACATTGTACTCTATAATATGTATTTGGACCACAATAAATTAAAATGTATGGTCTATAACTATCAAAAACTTATAACAATTTTTATAGTGAAATCAATTTAACCTTTATCACAATCAGAAGAAATTATAGTACAAAATATGACCATCATCTCTAGGTAATTTTATGCATCTCATGAGTGTAATTAATCATTGTCCAGCACTTTACTAACAACCATGAAACATGTTTATCATAAAATAAAAACACATCTCACAACTGATCTGATTATAAAATATCTCATCCACCATCTCACTAGCCACTAATACCTCAATAATAAGTATCATAGTAAGTCTTAAAGATAACAATAAAATTAAAATGATAAATAAAAGAGGGCACAACAATCATAATGTAACTTCTAATGTAATAAAGAAATCTATTTGGGGAATCAAATAGGGCCTAAACATCAATAACATAAAGTCCACCATCCTATGAAAATTAGTGAAATAGTTAATAGAAATGTTACTATCAATAAAATGAAGTAACCTGAGATGAAAAATCCCTCACACATTTTCCCCTAAAGTAAAACCACAACATCTCACCAACTGGATATGCCTCAGACTTTATAGAAATCAATACTCATCATGAAAAAACGTGAATAATTGATTAGTATCAACTCATGGTCCCTCATAAAATCTCCCACATTTTTTTATAATACATTCAAAAGTAACCCAAAATAATTATATTTGCATATCACAATCATGATATAATTTTTTACAAAAATATAATTAGAATTCTATAATTATGTATCCCATGCATAGTACCCCTATCATATGAAGACATCCCTATATCTCATGTACTCACTAATATATAATCCACACATCAACCCAACAATACCCCGAAATCAATGATATATGGACTTGAGTATGTCAATAGAAAATTGGATTTCATCCTTATGAAAGTTTCAGCCTCCCCAACAAATGCGAGATTATCTATCCCGTCACAATAGACACTGATTTCTTTAAAATTATTTCCATAGTTTTCCCAAAACATCCCACACCTCAAATGTTCCTAACTCTAGATTCTAAGATAAATATAAACACAATAATTTGATAAAAATTTGTTATTACTTGATTCAACCAGGATCCCACTGGGCTAGTGGTGAAACAAAGTGTAACCCCCGAAGCCTGTATCCAACAGACCATCAGTTAGTGACCAACACCAAGGCTATAAATCACCTAAATGGGATTCATTACCCTCTATAGTAAAATATAAAAGTCTATAAAATATATATAAACCTACAAAACATGAATAATTAAGTATCTATGGTTAAATATTATCATAAAAATATGTAATGCATTAATTTATAACATAACTAAATTAAAAGAAAATAATAAATATACAAATCAATAACTAAATCCCAATAATATAATAAAACCAAAATAACTCATATAATTTAGGGTACATGAATCAATCCCTAAACAAATATATTATATAATCTAACTAAATATTTTATCTAATTATACCTAAAAACTTCTCTAAAACAACCCAAAAACTAGTTTTAGAGTGTAGGTGTGAGAAAAACTATTCTTAAAATACATTCTCTAAGGGTAAATAACCAAGTCCAATCAATGTAGAAAAAGAATATTATATAATCATGTACCACCAAAAAAATCCCCGAGGGTAAAGATGGTCAATCATCAATTAATGAAAAATCCTTACTGTAAGTTTTATCAAATACTATGAATGAGCCTATTTAATTCTATATGTATAGATCTTATTTGTTAGAGTATTTCATTCCCATACTCTCTAAATTCAACACTCAACAAATAACTATGTGTATATAGTATAATACATACTATAAAAATATAAAAGGGCCCCTACAAGATAGTTAAACTCATTTTTGATATGAAGTATTTTTTGTAAATAATAAAGATATAAATATGTGTTGTATTGAAAATATTAGAATATAAATTAAGGTAATCAAAAAATGTTCCAATATATGTTGATTAATGACTATTGGATGAAAATTGATAATATTCTTGGAGCTTGGAGTTTAATGTTGATGATACTGATGAATATTTATATGGACTATTATTCTCATAAAACAATATGTCTCTATAAAGAATAATAAAGCTGGTTGAGAATGTTCATATTTTGGTAGTGGGAAATATAGAAATTATTTTATACTAAATTATTGTAAATGATATTTGAAGGTTTTTTGTGAAGGTTTTAATTAATACATGTTCAAATTCATTTAATATTATTAAAATGTTTATTATAAATATTTAAATATATTTAGGAATTATTTAAATTATTTTGAGATTGATTAATGTGTATGAGGAAGCTTTTAATCAATTTATAATGGCTAGAGAAGAATTCCGTAGTCCAGGAGTTTAAAATTTTGAATAAATTGTGAAGTTATACATAGGATTAACCTAGGTGTAGAAGGGATAAAATAAGAATAAATATAGTTTTATTTATGCTACTTCAGACTAATTCCATAAAATATGAGTTATGAGATATTAGACAAGGTATAAATGATCTATGATAGATTAAATACATGGAGAAGGAGTTGTAAAAGATTAAAAAATGCATTATTTAAGATTAAAGCATGCCCAACTAAGGCTAAATTAGAATAATATTTTCTCACATGTAATTAAATATTATGGAAATATAAGAATAAACAATGTTTTCTAGTGTCTACAAATAAATATATGGGGGTATATCAAGATCATGTAAGATACATCAGAAGTTACATATGATTGTCTAAATGATACATAATTCTTCAAGTGATTTGTGAGGTCATGTAAATGAAACTTAATATTCTTAAAATAATATATAATAGTCTCAATGTGATGCATGATAAATATTTTCTTAATATAAGTGATATTTATTTATAAATTCAAATTGACATTTTAAGAGTATAATTTTAATCTAGATGATTCTTGAACTATTATTCAGTGATTTAAAAATGATTATTAGAATTGAAATCATGATTCAATCCATTCAGTGATAAAAATTGAATAAGTTGAATTTATTTCACTATGAAAAATATAAACATACCACAGTATTATTCCATGCACATGTAGAACAAAATCTTGGACTGTGAAGTGGAATGTTTCACTTTAAAGATTTGTGCATGTGAACTTACATTCCTATGTGGATTAAAAGATTTTAGTTTTTATAGATAATAAGAGATCTTTTTAAGACATGTTTTTAGGGTTTTTTAGGGATATTACTTATATAAAAAGGAAGAGTTAAATTAATATCCTATAATAGTTTAAATGGGAACTAGTGTTTAGAAATTTATGTTTAAATAATGAATTAAATTGAGTGTTGAATAATAAAATAATCCTTTTACAAATTGTAAATATTTATAGGTTTTAATATTTAATTATATTTGAATCATGGAATTAATTTTAAAATTAAAATTTATGAGGTTCTATAAAAAATAAGGTATAAGTATGTGATGTAGTAACATAATCTGATGGTAATATTATTGTGATATTGTAACTATGATATAAGAATAATAAATTCCAACACTACTGCTCTTTAATATAGATATTTTAAAGAAGGAAAATAATAATATAATAGAGGGAACATTACATAATATGATTGATTATTATGGGTGTCTAAGTGAGAATAGATTTTAATACTTCTATTATTGAAATGAAACTTTGAGTATTGAAAAAGAATAAAATATTGTGAGCTCGATCCTTCTACTTCACTTGAGCATTGAAGAAGATGTTCATAAGACTAGTATAAAATATTTTTATATTGTAAGAATAAAAGAATTTTGAGACCAATATTCAAGATTATTATAAAATATGAATACTTTTTATAGCTATATACTGAGGATGGAGCTAAGATTTTTCTTGGAAAGATAATACCTACGATTTCCTTGTTGGTAATATCAAGGTGCTGCCAACCATATATTGTATTTTAAGATGAAAATATTATTGTTTCTAGGGTATAAATGAGATTAATTTTGTTCTTTCATGTATAATGGTTAAATGAAGGATTATAGGTTTAGGGATATACCATTTATTTTGGATCTTCTTGATAATCAAAGAGAAGTTATATGTGACTCTGTTAATTACAACCATACACTAGGGATATAGCCATCCATCTGGGAGAAAAATCTTGTTAGGAAAACCCTATGTGTCATGTTTTTATTTCATGCTTATATTACTTTAATGAAAATTGATTTTTATTTTAGAGATAATGATATCCATTAATCGAATAGGTATAGAGTTAAAAAATAATTGGCATAATTTATAAAAATTCACCCAAAATAATTCACCCCATATTCTCAGTTTGGTTGAACCAATCCTATTAGAAAAAAATGGAATTAGATACATGGCTCCACCTCTGATTAGATTATCAACCATTTAAAGACTTAGATATTTTTGATGTTTTGGGTTCTTCTTCTAAATGCATGAAGAAGTGTAGTCTTATATAAGAAGTTTAAAGTACTGATAAAAATTAATTCTCTTCCAAGAAAATGATGTGTTGTAAGAAAATAAGATTAAAGAAAATTATAAACTCTACATAAAATAATGATGTGAAAGAGGGTTCACCACTACTTTAAGGTAATCGAATTATAAATATTTATATTACATATATTAATTATTTTTCTCTTTAAGAAATCAGTGATGAGGAGAAAACCCTCATGTGTAAAGAGAGAGAAAACATTAATTCCAATTGTTTTGACCATTTATAAATAATAACTATCATGGATAGATAATAAATAGTGAATAAATACACTTTTGATATGTTAGATAATCATTATACCTCAAAAGATTCAATATAATTATATGAAAAAGAGGTAACGCATGATTTTAATCATTATTATACTTTTCATAAAACAATCACAAGTGGGGAAGATCATATGTTTAAGTATTAATAAGAATAATTAATTTTTATTTTAAAAACATCATGAATAATATTCCTAAATAAATAGTCCCCTTTATTTTGATCTCTTTTGGAAACATGCAGGAGTATATTGACCAACATGAAAATGATTATGAAATGATAGTGAAGTCATTAAAGAAAAAACTTTCAACATGTGAAAAAATCTCCAAGTATGAGTCATAATTTCCATGAGTTTTAAATTGAGAAAATGTTCTCTATTTTTTAAAATTAATGGTATAATGAAATATAAGAAAAGTTTGAATCAAAGAAATATCTTGAATAAAAGATCTATGTATTAGAAGGAGTAATTTTCATCAAAGATGCTCATTTGTGGATCAAAGATAATTATAATAAGGATATTGATATTTTCATTCGATATAAGAACCATATGAATTATGATAATAATTAGAAATTAATATAAGAGTCCAAATAAAATTTTATATCATCTATGGATGGGAAAATTATCCTCAACATTAAGTGTATATAGTTGGAATTTAAATTAATGAATACAAAAGTGACACAAACTGACTTTTCACAACATTATGAGGAAATAATTTCTAATATTATGATTTAAAAGGAGGATATTTATGTTGAAATATATTTGACCACTGAAAATAAACGCCTAAAATCAATCTCTAATAATCCCCTATTACCATAATGAAAGAGGTACCATCTACTATAGAAAATTATGATTGTTCTGGTTTTATTTTCAAAAACAATATAGATTTGAAATAAAACTCTACAAAAATATTCATGAATAAAATTAATGGGGAACACACCACTATATCATATTTGGTTGTGAATATTATTAAAAAAATCCCCTTAAAATAATCCAACTAATGGAGAAAAAGGAATAGAGATAACAAACTACTGAAGTAAGTCAGAATGTTTTTCAATGGGAAATGACAAGTTTTCTTTTTTAATATATATGTTGAAGAGGGTTTAGGAATATTTCAATGTATATATGGTTAATTATATTCATTATAACATAAAAATGAGGGCATATATAAAAAAATACAAAAATGAGTTGAGCCAAAGAAGATTGTGAAAAGAAAAAATTTTGTTCCCCTCTAAAATATTTGGTTGCATAAAAAAATTACATGGAAACTAATATCAAGATAGTATCTATGATTATGAATGTTATATTAAACATTACTAACGTGATTCATATATTATAGAAGTTTGAAGACCAATAATGTTTAGTAATAATTTAAAAAATATAATAAATGAGTTTAACTTGGGAATGAAGTAAAAGAAAATCATAGAAAATGACATTCTAAAAAAGTATAACAAGAATTATACAGTAATATATAAGAGAATATTATATTTTTGGATAAATGGATATATCATGGATCATATCAAAAATACCACAGTTGATGGTATCTGATTTTCCATAATCGTGTAGGATCACTGAGAGGGGAGGGGTGAATTACTGATCACTTTCTTTTACAAACTCTTATTAAGGACCCAACCTACAGAACTTATTAAAATTAAAATCCACTCAAACTAAATTCATATAAAGAACTAAAAATAAAGATATAATAAAATTATATTTATAATATTTGATATAGAGACATACTCCTTACTATATTTGTTGTCCCCATAACATGGATTCTTTTATTAACTTCTTTGAGGAATAAAAATGCATGGACATAAACTAGTTCTACAGAATACTAATAATTCCTCTAGATAACCCTGGTTATACAAACAGTTAATAATATCGTTTTCCATAGATGGTTATACCCCAAAACCATACTTATCCTATCCATTTCCTTCATAGCTGGTACCCTAGATACAAACATTTTCAGAAACTGGTTCTACACCCTATCTACAAAATCTTTCTTCTTATTTTCTGATCCTATGTAAAAATATATTCTTAATAATATGATATTTATCCATATTAAATTGGATAAAATTATCTATAGTGACCTAGGATTTTCATAAATAGATATTACATCATCTCTTAGAAATATTCATTACATTACACAAACACATTCCTGAGGACTGTAATAGTTTAGTTCATTTGGAAACTTGGAAACATAAACACGGTTCCATAAGTGAGCTACATCATCTACCACTATGATCTTCAAAACTAGAACCCTTCCTAGACATATCATACATTATACATTTTTTTCATAACTTGGGTAAATTAAATATAATAAAGGGTGAGCTTAAATTCTCAATAAGGGTAAACTGGTGAGATACATAAGAATAACATGATAATATGGGTATGATAAAATGAGAATAACATTTTAAAATCATACCTTTAATATAAAAGATCATAATATTGAATCATGTCATAAATATTGACAGTTCATATGACAAGAATCATAATGAAATAAAAGAACATGACCCATGAGAGAATAACATTAGCCTAATACATGTAATTTTTGGCATATACATTAGCATATATAATCAATTCCATATTAGTAAAGGCTCAGTAACAAGGGTATCATGGTATAAATATTCCATTACTAAACTAGGTTCACTCCCTTTTCTATCCTCATCTATCTCATGAGATATAAATATTTACCCAATGCATTTGAGGTACATATAGGTACCACCCATCACATAATAAAAACCATATTTATGTGTGGCACAAGATCATAAAAATTAATAACATAATAACCCATTAAATTAAATGGGTATCATAAAAATTTCATCATATCATAACATGTAGGAAAGAGATATGTTTCATAATCATTTCATCATAGAATCACCCATGAAATGAAGAAAGTTTCATAAGCATTTCATCATGGTATAACACGTTAAAGATAAATGGGTTTCATAAACATCATGACATCAGAAAATAAATCATTTAGAGAAATAATATAAATTATATCCTTGGATCATATCCCTAGTAAGGAATAGGTAACACCAGTGTATGTCATATTATATAGAAAAATATTTTGAAATCTCATTTAAAACATTTCTTGAGGAAAATATCCCATCATCTTTGAAAAATTATTTTTAAAAAATAAAACTTTTTAGAAAACTTTTTCATAGAAAATAAACTCAAAAACTTATAAATATGGGTTCAAATAAATGATTTTTAATGACGTCATAAAATTTTGTTCATTCTATACATGTTAAAATGAAGATTCCTTTCACATTTTCAATAAAAGATAAATAGTCAATTTTTGGAAAATGACATGAATATTCCTTTCAAAATATTTTTTAAAATGTAAAACATGGATATAAATGTATTTTTAAAAATAATAATAGAGTAATAAAATATTTTTGAAAAAAAACTTAGAAAACATGATCTTGGAAGTAAATAGATTTTCGATAGAAGAGAGAAATAAAGTCGGATTTTATTAAAAATCTTAATTATATTAAGTACCAAAGAGTGGAGAAAATGATTCCATTAATTGGAGATATCATGAATAACCATAAGAGAATAAAATTAATGATAATTATTGCGATATGGATCATAATATTTTATAATTGGAAATATAATCATACATAATCTCTATAAATGAGGAGATTATAATATAAAATCATTACCACTTTGGTATCTTTGAATTGAAATCCCCATGAAGGAATAATATAAAATGGATCTTAGAATATCATGAGTATAAATAAATTCATGATATTACATTTTAAAGGGTTTGTATATACACCTCACAAAATAATAGAGATGCATAACATAACGTATGTCTAAAAGAAGACAAATTGAGACAAAATTCATTACCACAATGACAACATTAAAACTGTAAACCCCATGAAAGAGATATCCTAAAATGGATATATGAATCGCCATAATTTTTAGGATAATAATCATAAAATTAATTCAGGTACATTATATAAACCATATAAAAAACAAGTGGTGAATGCGGAATTTGTCTCAATGAAAATAAAAGTGAGATAGAAATCCCTTACCTTAAGTCTTGAATTCAGTTGTGCTCATTGGAACATCCTATATAATAAATATAAGGTTATTATAAATATATTATAGAAACATATAAATATATATATATATATATATTAACATCTAGGATTTTCTTATGACCTTTTATTACCCGTTTATTAACAATTCCAGGTTAAAGTTGTGTTTCGAGCAATAACTACTTTGTTTTTCATATATGTTTTTGATTTATTGTTATTTTGGTACACTTACTTTGATCATGGTTATATCATATCCATAATAATAAACATTATATAAATATCATATATATTCATTATATATGTATTTATAGTAATATATAAAATTTAGTGATAGGAAATGAAATACACCGTTCATGGAAACAATAGGTCATATGTATGTATGAACATTGTTTTTTATTTTCAGGTCGTATTGAAATAAATAAAAGTAACTGATATATACTGCTATTAAAGAATAATTTTTGTGTTATATATATAAAATATGTTCGTTAAACTCATACTTAATTCCTTATATGTAAATCATGAGTGAATCACATCGCTTCTCAAGGTGATAGTCCATCATACACACAAATAATGTTATCGTATCCTCGCAAAATTGAAAATATGAAGTTATGTGTGATATAATAATTCATTAATCATAATAAAATCATAAATAATATATATATATATATATATCATGTATAAATAATATATCTAGCATTATTTCCAACCTCGATAGATTGTAATGTAAAAAAATTACATCGATTCGTGAGGCGATAGTCCGAAAAACACATGAATGATGATTTTGTGACCCATTTGATGGAAGTGGAGATGTTTTTAGGTCATTAACTTAACATAAAAACATATTATTATATTTAATATAATTAGGCTATTATATATTCATGATATAATAATAACTAAAGGGGTAGAGGAAGAAATAAAATAAAAATGCTCATTGATGAACAATACCTCTTCTTTGGGTACCCTCCTTAGGTTTGCAGTAAAATTCTTCCTAGGATTGATTTCTATACAAACTAAGGATTTTAGGATGATATTAGGGAATTTGGGATGTAATTTGGGTAGGTATTGGCTAAAAAAAGGTTTTTAATGTGTGAAGAATAGAAAAAAGGGTGGCCTTTTATAAGTGGGGGAGAGGAAACACATAGTGCTTTTGAAAAGAATTGGGTGCTCCCACATTCTTCATATATCAAAATGGTCCAAAATGGACCATTATCTAACATTAGAGGAATTATTGTCAAAATATGGAAATAAAAAAGTTTTTATAAAAATTTATTGGTCATTTTTACCATTATTGTTTTAGTTTAACCCCCTAATAAGCCAATTTTTACCTTAATCGCAATAAATAATTTTTACTGTTTTCACTATTAATTTTGGTCAAAAATTACATTGACCTTATTAGATATTATAAATTATTGTTATTAAAAATATCCAATCCATTTTTTCAAATTCCACTCATAGAAGTGGAAAAAAATAATTTAAAATTAATCCCATAGACGTGATGAGAAAGCGGGATTATAGATCGAAAATGATTAAAAGTTCAAAATGTTTTTACATCCAATTTCAACATGGAATTGACTCCAATGACCTCAATTTGATTAATATATGTTTAATTTTACTAATTATAGTTTAAAAATAATTTAAAATATAATTTATGTTTATAAATAAATTAAACGAAAAGGCAGTTTTTAATTAAAATTCAGTATTTTTCACTATTCATCAAAAAATGAATCATTTTAGAAAAATCCAAAAAACTAACCCTAATATAATTTTTACATTTTGAATTCAAAAATGGATTTTATTTTTTAAATTTTATTTTTTGAAAGTGTCAAATGATAATTTTATTTCTTTTTATAATAATACATAAAAACATTTTTTTTTTCAGAAAATGGTATTTTTAAAACATATGAAGACTTTTCAAAAAATTATGTATTTTATTATCAATATGTTTTATTTATATAAAACCATTATAATTAATATTTAAAAATTATTTATTACTATTTATATCACTATTTTTAGTGGATAGGTTATAAAGTTCATGTTTAAATAACTATATTAATAATATATCATGGTTTTTTTAAAACTCAATGGTGTGTATAATGCAGGATAATCCAGTATTATTTGTAGCACAAGATTAAAATGGTGTTACATGTAATGTAATTCATAAAATAAATTTTATTTATTTTAAAAAAATCATAAAAACTTGGGGTGTTACATTCTACTACCCTTAAAAAGAATTTATCCCTCATAATTTATCACTCTAATATAAAAAAATGAAGATACTTATACCTCATCATATACTCAGGTTCCCACATAACTTCATCAAACTAGTGGTTTCACCAAAAAAATTTGACCAGGTGAGTGGTCTTCTTTCCAAGAAATTTCTTTGTGTGATCCAGAATCTCCATCAGTTATTCCTCATAATAAAGATCATACTCCAACAGTATGTCCTTTGAATTTAGTACATGTGAAGCTTTAGGAATGTACTTCCTCGAGAGAGATACATGGATCGCATCATGGACTTTACAGAGCTTCGGTTGGAAAATCAAGTGATATTTTACCATCCTGATATGATCAATAATTTCAAAGGGACCAATATACATAGGTCTTAGTTTCCCTTTCATCCTAAATATCATAACCTTATTCCATGGAGAAATTCTTAGAAATAACTTGTCACCAAGTTAAAATTTTATATCACATAGGTGATTTTTAGTATAAATTTTTTGCTGACCCTGATTTACCTTGAGGTTTTTTTGAATGGATTTAACCTTCTCTTCCATTTCTTCAACTATATCAGTTCTCAATATCTTTATTTCTCTATCATCATTATAGTATGTTGGAGTTCTACATTTTATTCCATGGATAGACACATAATGATTCATCTAAATTATTTCATGAAAGCTATTATTGTAAGAAATCTCAATAATAGGAAGGGGTTGATCCCAACCATATTTGAAATCTAAAAACCCATATCTCAAAATATTCTCTAGGGTTTGAACTCTTATTTAAAATTGTTCATTGGTTTGGGGATGATACGTAGTGATAAAACTCAATTTTGTATCAAGAGATTGCTGGAGACTTCGCCATAAATTTGTGGTAAACCTTATATCCCAATCAGACATAATGGAATGTGGTACTCCATGCAACCTTTCCACTTCCTTAATGTATATCCTAGAAAGCTTATCCAAAGAGAAGTCTTCTCTGATAGCAATGAAGTGTTCTAACTTTTGAGTATAACCCATATAGCATTATTCTCATAAGATGTTTTTGGGACTCCAATGACAAAATCCATGGTGATGTTTTACCATATCCATTCTAGTATGGGAAATGAATGCAAAAACCCCTTAGAAATTTTTCATTTATCATTAAATTACTAAAATACAAGACACTAAGATAAAAACTCTATGATATCTCTCTTCATTCCATCCCACTAGAATTATTATTCCAAATATCTATACGTATTTATACTTTTGTGATTAATATAGAATGAAGAACTATGAGATCCCACTAACAACCCCTTCAAATCTGGTATAGAAAAACACATACATGGTTTCTAAACCTTATATTCCATCATTATCAAGGTTAAACTCATGATCATTTCTAACCATATTTTGGAGCTCTACATCTTCCTTTTGCACCACTTCAATCTTCACTTGGATAGATGGTTGAACATTCAATTGAGAAAGATAATATTTTCCATTCCTTCTGTATTTCTAGATCCTTACTTTGAAAATATATAAATATTGGATATTTTTTTATCCTCATCATGAATAATCTATCATGATCCTTCGACTCAAATAATTTTCCACATTGTTTGATTTCCCAGGGTGGTAATGTATTGATTGTTCATAATATTTAATCAGTTCGAACCATATTCTCTGGTGCATGGTCAAATAATTTTGTATGAATATATAATTTAAATTTTTTTATCAGTATATATATCACACTTGTCTCCATAAATATAATTCCTCCATATATTTAATTCAAAAATTACCACAAATAACTCCAAATCATGATTTGGGTGATTTTTCTCATGAACCTTCAATTTTCATGAGGTATAAGATATCACCGTGTATTTTTTTTCATAAAAAAACATCCCAATATATTCTTGGATGAATGACTATAGATTAAAAACCCTTATTCATTGTACGGTATATTAAGAATAGGTTAACTGACTAATCTTATCTTTAGTTTCTTTAAATTTTCCTCACATTTATTTGTCCAGAGAAACTTGGATCCCTTCTGAGTTAAATTGGTGACTGTATTAGATAATCATGAAAATTTTCTAAAAAACTTTGGTAATATCCAATTAATCTAAGAAAACTATGGATCTCAATCACCATATTTGGTTTGATCCAACATTCAATATCCTTCATCTTTGATGGATTGACAGATATACACTCTCTTGAGATTATATTACACAAAAATTAAACCCACCATAGCCAAAATTCACACTTTTTAAATTTTTCATAAATTTAATCCTTCTTTTGGGTCTTTAGTACAATTCTCATGTGGTCACCATGATCTTAATTTTTGTTTTACTATATAATAATATCATCTATAAATACTACCACAAACTGATCAAGGTAATCTATACAGACTCTATTCATTATATCCTTGAAGATATTAGGGGAATTAGTAAGACCTAAAAACATCAATATATATTCATTGTGTCCATAACTTGTATGGAATGTTTTCTTGGGCATATCCCCCTTCTTTATCATCAATTGATGTTATCCTGAATGAAGTTCAATCTTGACAAAATATTGAGCACCATAAAGTTGATCAAACAAGTCATCAATACGAGGTAGTGGATATTTGTTATTAATTATGATAATTTTTATCTCCCGATAATCAATGTAGTGTCACATAGATCCATCTTAATTTTAAAAAAAAATAATAGGTGCACCCCAAGGTGACACACTTGGATGAATTAATCCCTTTTCAATTATTTCCAAGAGTTTCTTATTCAATTCCTACAACTCAATTGGGGTCATTCTATTCAGATTATTTGAAATTAGTATTTCACTGGCTATGAGTTCTATTGAGAAATCAACTTAATATTTTGGTGGAAGGTTGGGAAACTCTTATATAATGACATAAATAAATTCCGGCACAATAGGAATATCATCAATTTGAAATTTATCCCCAACCATTTTAGATAAACACCCCTTCTGAATGGATATCAAGACCCATCAAGTAGATATGATTTCCATTAGAAGTTTTACATATCTTCATATTGATGAATGTTCATACGTCTATTTGGAATATCAATAATAACTTCCCTTTATCAAAAATTAATGTGGGATTTATGCCGATAAATACAATCCATGTATAAGATGACATATAATTCCACCATAGGAAGAATAAAAATATTTAATAAAAGTACATTCTCGTGAACATCAATCGAAGATGAATTATACACTTGAGATGTGAGCATGATACCATTACGATATTTTAATACTAATTATACATATAATAGTTTGGGTGGAAACTTTATACCCATAGAAAATTATTTAGATATGAATGAATGGGTAGATCCATAGTCAAGTAAGACATTAAAAATTCTATAGTGGATGGTAAGTGTGCCTTTCACTACATCATTATTGAACCGCTCAACAGAAATAGTGATCGCATGAGATTTCTCCTTTTCCTTTAGCATAATAGGTTTCTGGTGTTAATCATCATCATTAACCCTTGGGTTTGGGAACTATTTAGCATAATTCTCATTCTCCTTACACTTGAAGCACTGAAGTGTGGCTGGTGCATTCTATAAAACTTTATCTATATTGGCATTGTTAGCTAATTTATTTCAATCACTTTGGTAATAAATTTCCCAATAACCTTCCCCTAAAAAATTAAAACATTTACTTGTCCCCTTAAGTAAATCACCTCCATATTTCTTTCAACACTTTTTGGAACACCTCAATATTTTATTGTATGTCTCTTTTGAAATAAATCTTTTTGATAGCTTGTGTTACACATAATACCCAACTTAAATGAACAATAAAATATTGTTATAACCTAGCCATTAAATTGTCGAGAATTAATATTATTCACAAAATTATATAATTTTTCAACTCCTTGTTAATGTAGTAATTCTTTGTTAATTAGAACTTAATTTTTTTTAAATCATATTATTCATCATAAAAAATATGCTTTCTTCAAAAAAAATTCTTAATTTTCTAAGTAAATATTATAATAAATTTATGAAAGTTATATAATTTTTATTATATAAAACTAATATCGTTTTTGAAATCATCATATTAAAATTATATTATGGTGAATTTTTGGGAATTTTCAGAAAATATTTATTTTCTAGTGAATAGTGAGAAAATACCAAATTTTATAAAACTGTTATTTTATTTATATTAAAAAGTACCTTTATGAATTGAATTTTATTTCAAAGTAACATAATTACTTTTTAGTTATATATAATCTAATTAATTTAATTTTAATCATCCTTATACCTTATTTTGGTATAAGTATATTTTTGAGATTAAAATGTATTTTTCAAGAAAATTGTTTTTCATTACATTTTCTAGGATTAATTTTAAATTAATTTCTGAATGTGTTTTTAATTTTAAAAAATGGATTTCATATTTGTAATTATGAGTCCCAAATTTGTTTTTAACCAATATTTATAGTAACCTTGATAATTTTTTTATCGTAGTAAAGGATAGATTGGGTAATATAGGTTAAAAATAAAATAATAAGGAATGTAAAATGACACTAAAATTTTCCACATTTTTATTTTATGGGTTATTATTCTGTAAAATCATTCAAGGTTCGGATATATGACCATTTTTCCATTATAAAGTGATTATGACCCTTATAATATTTTATTTAATAAAAATTCAAAGATATAATATTCATGATTTTAAAAACTATAACATTTTTAATATGGTGTTATCCAAAAGTTATCTTCAACAATAAATAGTATTTTTGAGATATAACGGAATTATATTCATCATTTTAACTTATTTTTAATTTTTATTGAAGAAATAACTACCATAAATATTTTCACAACACTAATGTAGTAATTATTTAATTAGTGGAAAAATCAAATAAATGATAATAAAAATATTAAAATAAATATCATTTGATATAATTACTGTCATAAACGAGTTTTATAGTTTACCTTGAAATATTAGAGATATATTAAAATATTTTTTTGAATTTATATTTTTTGTATTGATATTTTTAAAAGTCAAAGTAATTAATAGTTTCAAAGTTGATATTAATGATATTTTAAAATAAATTATATTTTATTAAATGATGTAAAATTTATTTAAATCATAAATTCAGTAAAGTGATTAGGATATGGTTGAAAGTATCAACCATGATCAATTAATATATCTTTTGTCATTTTATAGTAGCAACATTTACCCTTAATGAGTAAAATTCATGTTGTCACGGTAAGAGTTAAAGAAGGGTTAAAACTAGATAATAAGCGTAATAATATGACATAAACTTGTATAAAATTTATCCGATGAGATTATTTTGACCCATAAGAGTCTTATATTCTAAATAAATTACTTTTTATCCATTTTAACGTAAAAATTAATTTAATTTAATATTTTTTGATTTTCCAAAAGTGCCCCTCACTTCAATTATAAAAGGGAACACCTTCCTTACCTTTTTTCACCCCATTGATCCATATATATCAACAAAAACTTTCCCATTTTACTTAACAACTTACTTATAAAATTTTTTGAGGTTATGGTCTCCTAAAAATACTAACCCTAGTTTCCCTAAGAATATATCTGAAAGACGTTCTCTAAAGAAGATGTAATAATCTTTACCAACTCTTTCAAGATTATTTCTTCTTCTACTTACTCATCATGTGTTGTTTACACACTAAAATAATAACTCTAGTATCATATATATACTTATATTTTATTATTATTATTATAAAAAAAACTATATTCTACCTTTTATTAATCCTATGAAAAATGAAGGCATCACAGGTGTGTAGGTACGATTATCATCTCCACATAGTGTTGTAATTTATTTTTCATCACCACTTTACAAAGATGGTTGTAATGATGAAAATTGTGGATTTATATGGTAATTATATCATGATATCGATTCTATAAAATTAATATATAATCCACTTTTATACTATTTCTCCCATTGATGGAATGATAGTATCATTTGTGCATACGTACGGCCTATTATCTCCATGAAATGATGTGATTCATTTTCTAGGATTCAAAATTAAAGAATGATTATAAACATGTATATAATTAATATATCTGATATATATGACTTTAATATCATTATGGATATGATGGAACTAAATCCTACACATAAGAACCAGGACTTACATGATAAAACATGCATAGGAAAATGAAGGAGTTAACACCCAAAACCATGAAAATAATAAAATATTATTAATGAATACGTGGTAAGATGTTATAAAAGGATAATATAAGGTTTTATAAATATTAATATGGTTCTATAATAAATTATTAACATTATTTAAACAATTATATAAGAGTTTAAATTACACACAACTAAAATAAATAGTTTGGTAAGGGATTTTTTAACTAAATTTACATTAATTGAATTAAACTTATACTTCATTAATTATATCATGCTAAGATTATGTGTGAAAAAAAATTATTGTCTTATGTTTTATTTCTAATTTTTTATGTGTATTTATATTGGATACACATAATCAATTAATTTTATGAATACTCACTTCAATGATATGATCTTTATAAAGTACATCGACTCAAGTTTCACTTCATTGAGGAATATTTTAATATTATATACCTAATTTCTTTTATATAGTATATATACTTCCCATTTGATTTATTTTTTATCATTATTCATTGAAAATTTCATTTATATTAAATATCCATATTTCTTGTATGATGGATATGATTATTTCCTAAATTTTATATCATTTTTACATATGGCATTTAATTTAAAGTTATTTGATTAACTAGGGAAATAATGTTAAATCCAAATATTTTACTAAATATGGATACTTGATGATAAAGAACATTTTCATTAATTAAATCTATTATTATATATATGAGGAATGCATTGCACATGCAAGAATGGGTGGGGACTGTGTATAGAAAATCTCCTCGATGCATCGGTAGTCTCATGAGACAAATAAGTTGGCCAAATTAAATTTGTTTTTACCCATAATGATTAAACTATCTTGTGAAAGGTCTTGACAATAAAGGTATTTTTTGACTAGGAAACATTAAATCTAATAATTAATAATTTCCTTCATTAAGAATTCAGTTATTATTATCCATGAGATTTTCACTATGATATTATCCATGGATTCAGATTGTGCTCAAGATATTGATTAAATGGAATTTGTTTCAAATCATTTAAATTTAAATAATTATTATTCCTTATCTTATCATGATAGTAAAGTTATTAGTTGTCTTGTGTGTTCAGTTAATTTCCTTTCCATGTTTTGTTATTCTTATTGATTTATGATAGCTTCTGTAGTACTTAACCCCTACAAGAACATTTGATCTCACCCTTATTTTGTTTCCTTTCCCCAGGAATACATGAAATGTACTATGATTGTTATGTAAGGATATTTTATAGGGAATAATTTCATTCTCAAAAAAAATATGTTGTAATTTGTGTTTTCAAATGTAATTTGTGAATCATTTATGTATCTAGTTTACCAAGACTATTAAACTATTTAGTCATTCGGTATGTAATTCCTAATATCTTATGAAAATTTAACAATGTAACCACCGACTCCATACTACTGGTTTTTGGGTTTTTATAGTTGGTATCAGATGAAGTTTAGTAGAAACATTGGGAATTAAATTTAGGAAAACATAAATTAGAGGACAAAACCCTGTGACAGACTTTTAGGATAAGTCTAAGTATAGGATAAAATCCTATAGATTTGGTAATGACCATGAATAAAAGAGGTTAAATCTAAAGGTTCATATATTGAGAAATTTTTATGATTAAGACATCATATAAATGATTCTTCATTACTATGTATTATTAAACTGTACTTTTTGGTTTTATCCAATGTATGGAACTAGAAGTAACTGTTTTAATGTTAAATGAAATATAAAATGTGTTGATGAGAAACAAAATGGTATGATGAATAGGTAAAGGATATTTTGATCATGATATATGATTAATAACTTTCATATTAACCAACTCTTGGACTTACCAAATAAGAGAATGATAGAGTTCACTGAGAGATCGGGTGGTGGATATCATGGAGGAAAGAAGATTCAGTTTAATATATATCAAGAATGTGAATATAATCACCCAATTGAATGTTTTAGAGGAATGGTAATATGTTTTATGTGTGGAAAATAAAGAAACAAAGAAATTAATTTCTAAAATAATGAAAAGTTTGTTTAATTAAATGGGATGATAACAATGGTCTTCCTAAGGTATCATCGATGGTTGAATGTTTTAAATATGGAAAGGTAATCGATTTCCTATGATTGAATACTCATAAATAGAATCATAAATGTTTTATGATTAATGGTTATACTATTATAGATAAAGATACTACAAATGATATATGAAATGAAGGAGGTATTAAGAAAAGTTAATGGTTTAACAATGATGTGGAATAATTAAAGTGATTGTGTATTTTGATTCAAGAATTATGTTGTAAAATTATTTTATCTAGTTATATGAATCATAATAAATATAGGTATTTTACTGTAGTTCTTCATCTGTAAGTATTCCAAAGAATTTGATAAATAGTACTAGAAACCAAGAGATGTGATTTTTTGGAAATTTGATCTTTTCCAAAAACACGTTATATTTGGAAAACAACCTAAATATGTGCTTGATGTTAAGATAATAATTATACAAATATTTTTATGGGATTGTATTGGTGTCCATAAAGGTGGTTAGTTATTTTATGTATATTTTTATCTTTGTTAGTATTATTTAATGTTTGGATTTAAGGAATATATTAAACAACCCTAGATTTTATATTTAGAAACACGTGTGTTTTAATTAAGGTTTTAAGGTGATAATGGAATTTATATATTTGGTATGTGAAAATAAGATCTATATTTTGTTGTTTAGTAAATATAATGTTGGGTTTATTTTGTAAATTTAGTGACTTTCCTTCTAATTTTTTTTGGACTTTGAATTTGGACATATGTATTTTGGATGAGCCTTAAGGTTAACTACTTATGAAATGGATTAATTTGAAAATGGATATTATTATTTGAGTTTAAATTATGATATATATTAATTAATAACCTATTATAACCCATTTCTTATAAATATTTATTGGATTAATGAATTACTTTTGGACCTTATGATTCATTAAAAGTGCTTCAGGAATAAAAAAAATCATTTTGAATATCGATCTCTTGGTGTAAGAAATGATGTGGAAATATATTGAAGCATACACAAATGATGAGATTATGTTTATGAAATGGAATAAATCATGTAATTTTATATTCTTGGGTTATTTATCTAGATAGTAAAATAATTCCTCAACTTTAAGAAAAATATTTTGGAACAAAAATGTTATCTATTTACTTTTCTTTCCTAGAAATCAATGGTCTTTTAACCGATCATATATTTATGGTTTTATGATGGTTAAATTTCTCATGATCATGTTTTATATCACTATTCATCATAAATAGATATTTATATTTCTCTTACATGTCCATATTTTCACTTCCCACTAATTTTATCATATTCTAAAGACTAATTTTTTGGTGGCCCTCTCATTTATTTTAAATATACATATCTCTTGTATGATGGATATGATTATTGGCTAAAACATATACCATTTTTACATATGGTGTTTACTTAGAAATTTATTTAATTAACTGGGGAAATAATATTAAATTAGTTTCTTTTACTCAATATGGATACTTGATGATAAGGCACATTGTTAATAATTAAATCGATTATTAGATATATGAGGAATGATTTGAACTTGCAAGAACTAGAGGGGACAATATATAGAAAATCCCCTTGATGAATCAGTAGTCTCATGAGACAAATAAGTTATCCAAATTAAATGGGTTTTTACTCATAATGATTAAATTGTATTATGAAATATCTTGAAGGTAAATGTATTATGTGCCTTGGTAACATGACATCCAATGATTAAGCATTGCCTTCATTAAGAATTCAGTTTTTATTATAGATGAGATTTTCACTATGAGATTATCCATGGATTCATATTGTGATAATGTTATTGATTAAATAGAATTTTTTTTCAATAATTTACATTTCTATAATGATTATGACTTATCTTATCATGATAGTCAAGTTATTAAATGGAATTTTTGTTCAGTTAATTACCTTTCCATGTTGTTTGTGATTATGGATTTGTGCTAGATTCTACTTTACTTAACCCTTACTGAGAATTTAAGCTCACCATTATTTTTTTCCTTTACTTAACAATCCATGAATTTTACTATGATTCTTATGTAAGGATATATTAGATGGAATAATTTCATTCTTGAAAAAAGATTATGTTGTAATTTTTTTTTAAATATAATTTGGGAGTCATGTATATATATATTTTTCCAATATGACTAAACTATTATGTCATTAAGGATGTGATTCCTTGTATCTTATTCCAATGTAATAATGTAACCATTGGATCCAAGTAACCAGGGTCTGGGTATTTACACTTTGAGCATAAATTAAAGCTCATCTTCTTCTCTACATGATTTTTTGATTTTCCTTTGAACTCTATATTCCTTTTCTTTTTAAAACCATGAGATTGATATGTAACTCCAACCTCTATTTACACACTAATGGAATTCTTGGTAATTGCGACAGCCTATTTACGATGGGATCCTGTCACAAATAGCCCGTTGTAGAAAACATCGTCGCAAATATAGTTATTTTCGACGGGCCCGTCGCAAATAAGACTCTGATTATATATATAATATATACATAAACATTTTTGCGATGGGCCCGTCGCAAAAACAATTTTCTATGGGCCCAAGTCCCATCACAAATATATATATATATATATAACGTTCTGCGATGGGCCCGTCGCAAAAAAGTATTTTCGACGGGTAAGTAGTCACGTCGCAAATATATTTTTAAAAATATTTAGTTAGGCTATTTATGAAGGGACCCCATCGCAAATTGTCTCGTCACAAAAAATAAATTAATTTTAAAAAATATAAAATTTAATAAAATTATGATTAATGAAAAAATAATATTACTATTATTAAAGCAATAAAAAAATAAAAAATATTAAAATTCTCAATATTCACAAAAAAAAATATAAAAAAATATTAAAATATTAAAAATTAAATTATGTAATATTTTCATCGATATAAAATACAGAAAATGTAAATAATACATATTAAAATGTTAAATTCAAATGTTTGTAACATAAAAAAATCACTAGGGGTCATCTTTTGGAGGAGGTGGAGGAGCTGAAGGAGCTGGTGGAGGAAACTTTATCCCTAAACTACGAGTCAGAGGGCGCATGTACTCCATCTTCTCATGATGCTTCTACTACCATTGATGTGTCTCCTCCTCATGTTGTTGTTGCTGCTGTTGCTGCCATCGACGCATTTGGTCCTCATAATGTTGCTCCTACTGCTACTGCCACCGACACATCTCTTCTTGCTTCTTCTGCAAAGTCTCTATAAGATCAGTCTGATCTCGCAACTACTTATGATACTGTGAGCCAGAAGATGATGCCTCTCCACGAGCTCCTCTCGAGCTAGACGCTGACATCACAGCAGTACCATAATAAGTATTGGGAGTCAAATGAGAGCAGATACCAACTACTCTACCCTTCTCAAAGCCATACTGAGTCGCCTGCATCCATACCGCCTCATCGAAATGGTGAGCACTGGTCTGCTCAGTCATCTCATCCTGACCCTCATCCTATTTCTAAGAGGTCACAGCCTCATATGACTCCTTCAATTCCAATTTAAAATTAAAATTGTGGAAATATTATATGCAGTTAATTGTTAAACTGAAAAAATAATACTAACCACAATCTAACGCTGGCGATCACCTCTAATCTCTCCAGTTACTGGATCACTATACATCCTCCGATAAACTTAGAACTCCATAATACCGGGATGCACAACTGCCTACAGAAATATAAAATAAACTGTTTATATTTAAAGTTGTAAAAAATATTTAAAAAATATACTTACCAGATGCTCTTTATGCAAACTGAATGTACATCTACCAGCTCGATGCATCACCTCCTATCTCCCCCGGTTCTGTCATCCCACAGAATATCTCCTCTTAAATCTACCACCCAACCAGTGTAAACATAATCCATCCCAAAAGTGAGATGAAATGTACTCTGGTTGGTGGGATCTACATGACTCATCAAATTCTATCACCCCTACTTTCTTAATGGTTGTCCTTCTAAAATTTTGCAAAAACTGAAGGAAATGGCCATGCATAGAAACCTGTCATGTCGTGTGGATAGCGTCGTGCATGCTCTCATCGATACGATAAGATAAACCCTACAAATAATTTATAATATCAAGTTGTTAATAAAATAAATTTCAAAATAAATATTATTTATTTACGTACCAGCCAATGATGGAACATGTCATGTCGCACATCAATGGGAATCTGTTCCCATGTGATCCATGGCTGAGAAAAATAATTTCGCAAGATAGCACTCCCATGTCCAATAGCTATATGTGAAAAACTATGAAAAAGGAATAAATAATCAAAAAATTAGTATATATATAAATAAATTAATGAAATCTAACTAAAATAAACAGGTTACCATACCTCCATGTGCGTGGATCGAAACCAATATGTGGACGTCGCTCGGGGATAGGGTCAGGAATCATCAGTCGTGTAAGATCGCGCCCCCTCCGCGTACCCCCTGAACCGCCTGTAGGCTGAGGGTCACATGATCCAAAATCCCCCTCATCCAACAGTAGGTCAGCCTCCTGCAACTTGAAAAATAGCTCAAGGTATATCTAAAACACAAAATGATTGTTGTTAGCAGATAGTTGAAAATAACAATTATATATAGATATATATTAGTTATGATTATAATCAGCATTTAACTGTGTCAATGTTCATCTTCATCCTCTTCTCCATAGCTGTCAATGTCAATGTTTTTATCTTACTCCTCAACATCATCAATATCCATATGAGTTTCAGTTTCATCTTCTCTTGTCATTTCAAATTCATTTGTAACATCATTAACATCTTCATCACCATCGATCCTTAATTGTGGGGTGTCATCATCGATATTCACATCTCTTTGTGAATCAGATGGATTTGGAGCAGTCTCTTGAAAAATTTCAATTTCTTCCACTTCAGCGGAACCACGTTCATTTTGAGTAAACTAATTTTCCTGAGATTTCATTTTTATTATGTTCCACCAATCTCTCAAGTCTCTTGAAGTATCACAGTACTTTTCATAATAAATTTTATATGCCTGTTGAGCCAGTAAAAATGGTCCATTTACTGCAAGAAGACTTTTATATTTAATATTGACGATTCCATGAGCCATATGAACACTCAAGACTCTCTCAGTATCCAACCACCGACATTTAAACATTGTTATGTAATTATTTCCTAGATAACACAGCTTGATAATTTCATCCAAAATGCCATAAAAGTTAACTTCAGTTTCTCTGTGATGTGATCCTCTCAAGAAAACTCTATTGTTCATTTTTTTTATTCACTGTATCCATGTGTATGAAATCAAAAACCATTCACCACATATTCATTATAATATTTAACCATTTTGGATGGTGGGTTACTCAATATACACAGTCGCTTATCAATTTTATCAGCATATTGAGACACCTAAATTTTTTTTAAACAATTATAAATATAATAAATAATAAATAAGATTAATATTAAACCATCAATAATTTATGTTACTAGTTTTTGAAACCATTGAGAGAAAAACATTTGTCTGTGTTCTTCAAGAGCAGCTGCTGTAATTTGTGCAATTTGTTTCTTGATATGATTATCATATAACCTACAAATAAAATAAGTTTAAATACTGTAACATAAATTATAGAATAAGTGATAGAAACACTCACAGGACAAATGATGTCATTTCTTCACAATTGAACAGAATGTATATATGAGCTCTATGATGTTCATCATCTAAAATCCATCATTCATGAACTCCACCAAAACCAAGATTTTTCTAATTAAAAAATGTTAATTGATTGTCCATTCTGTCATTAAGAATCATCTCACATGACGTTCTAGTCTCTAAGAATCATCTCACATGACACTTTACATAGATCATTCTTCCTTAAATATTCTAGGGGATATTAGTATCTTTCCCTTAAATTTTCAAGGATGAATGGTCTCTGTAGAGGTTCATGTGAGATAATTCTTATAGATAAGAAGGGAATGACTTGGGTTATCCTATTGCAACACTACTTGCGAGGTGATTAACCATGCAAGGACAATTATAGAGTTTACATTGGACATGGCTGACACAAAATTTTTATTGGGCATGACCTAACAATTGGTGACCCTTTGAGATTTGAACATGCTAAGAATAGAGCAAAGCCCGTTGCGAATATTGATAATTTTAATATTTTAAAAAAATTATTATTTTAATAATATTAATATTTTTTTGGTAAAAATTGATAATATTTTAATTATTGCTAATTATTTCTAATTATTACTAATTATTGATAATTATTTGCTAATTATTGCTAATTATTACTAATTATTGCTAATTATTGCTAATTATTGCTAATTATGGCTAATTATTGCTAATTATAGCTAATTATTCCTAATAATAGCTAATTATTCCTAATTATAACTAATTATGGATAATTATTCCTAATTATTCCTAATTATTCCTAATTATTCCTAATTATTCTTAATTATTCTTAATTATTTCTAATTATTGCTAATTATTGCTAATTATTGCTAATTATTCCTAATTATTCCTAATTATTCCTAATTATTCCTAATTATTGCTAATTATTACTAATTATTGATAATTATTGCTAATTATTGCTAATTATTTCTAATTATTCCTAATTATTCCTAATTATTTCTAATTATTCCTAATTATTCCTAATTATTCCTAATTATTCCTAATTATTCTTAATTATTCCTAATTATTCCTAATTATTCCTAATTATTCCTAATTATTCCTAATTATTCTTAATTATTCCTAATTATTCTTTATTATTGCTAATTATTGCTAATTATTGCTAATTATTTCTAATTATTGCTAATTATTTCTAATTATTCCTAATTATTCCTAATTGTTGTTAATTATTGCTAATTATTGCTAATTATTTCTAATTATTGATAATTATTGCTAATTATTCCTAATTATTGCTAATTATTCCTAATTATTCTAAATTATTCCTAATGATTGCTAATTATTGCTAATTATTCCAAATTATACCTAATTATTTTTAATTATATCTAATTCTTCCTAATTTTTCCTAATTCTTCCTAATTCTTCCTAATTGTTCCTAATTATTCCTAATTGTTCCTAATTATTCCTAATTATTCCTAATTATACCTAATTATTCTTAATTATTCCTAATTATTCCTAATTATTCCTAATTATTCCTAATTATTACTAATTATTCCTAATTATTCCTAATTATTCCTAATTATTCCTAATTATTCCTAATTATTCCTAATTATTCCTAATTATCCCTAATTATCCCTAATTATCCCTAATTATCCCTAATTATTCCTAATTATTCCTAATTATTACTAATTATTACTAATTATTACTAATTATTACTAATTATTACTAATTATTACTAATTATTCCTAATTATTCCTAATTATTCCTAATTATTCCTAATTATTCCTAATTATTCCTAATTATTCCTAATTATTCCTAATTATTCCTAATTATTACTAATTATTCCTAATTATTCCTAATTATTCCTAATTATTCCTAATTATTCCTAATTATTCCTAATTATTCCTAATTATTCCTAATTATTCCTAATTATTCCTAATTATTCCTAATTATTCCTAATTATTTCTAATTATTCCTAATTATTCCTAATTATTACTAATTATTACTAATTATTCCTAATTATTACTAATTATTCCTAATTATTACTAATTATTACTAATTATTACTAATTAATCCAAATTATTACTAATTATTACTAATTATTCCTAATTATTACTAATTATTCCTAATTATTACTAATTATTACTAATTATTACGAATTATTACTAATTATTAATAATTATTACTAATTATTACTAATTATTCCTAATTATTACTAATTATTCCTAATTATTACTAATTATTACTGATTATTCCTAATTATATCTAATTATATCTAATTATATCTAATTATATGTAATTATATCTACTTATTGCTTATTGTGTCTATTTATTGCTAATTATATCTATTTATTGCAAATTATATCTATTTATTGCTAATTATATCTATTTATTGCTAATTATATCTATTTATTGCTAATTATATCTATTTATTGCTAATTATATCTATTTATTGCTAATTATATCTATTTATTACTAATTATATCTATTTATTACTAATTAATATTAATTATGACTAATTATTTATAATTATCACTAACAATATCAATTTATTAGTAAAAATAAAAATCAATGGAAATCTAATTAAATTACAACTAATAAACAAAAATTAAAATTAACATAAAAAAATAAAAATAAAAAAAAATATAAATACCTTAAACTTTGATATTCTGAAGATATTGACGCCCTCTGATTGCTCTCGTATAAAAAAATTCAACTAAAAGAAAATTTTTCTTTGAAACTGAAGAAAGAAAAGAGGGAGAGAGCAAGATCTGAATGATTTGGAAAAAACGGATGAGCGTATATATAGGTTAGATTAGTTGCAACGAGGTTATTTGCGACGGGGGTCGTCGCAAATACTCTCGCCCGCATTAATTACAGTCGGCGGTTAAAAGGTTTTTTGCAACGGGTCCTGTCGCAAATAGTCCCTGCCGACAGTCTTTTTGCGACGGGACGACATCCCGTCACAAAAAGTTATTAACCGCCGCTAGGTATTTGCGACGGGCTCCCGCCGCAAATACCTCTGCGCGGTTTGGCACGCAAGTCGCACCAAACTATTTGCGATGGGAGACGATAACCCATTGCAAATAAATGGTTATTTGCGACGGTGAAATTTTCCCGTCGCAAATAGCTTCCTGGACGGGTTATTTGCGACGGGAAGAAATCTCGTCGCAAATAGCCCATCGCAAATAGTGTTTTTTCCCGTAGTGACACCATGATAACACATAGAACAATCTCTTCATAAATACTAAAGTATCTTATGTATAACACCATTTGAATACTTCTTTTTATACATATAAGAATCAATCAACCTTACATTCATGTTGGATGATAATACTAGAATCATACCTTGAAAGTCTTGTAAAATTTTTCTCATAGGTTCCAACGGATTCAACATAATTTTTCTTTATCTTAAGGAAGTCATTTTACATCATTGTACAGAGAATATAAGGAATATACTTATTAAAAAATAAGTTCTTTAAATCATCCCAATCCATGGAGTCAATTTTATCATGTTTTCTTATATTCTTGATAAGAGTCCACTATTTATCCGCTTCGCCTTCCAAATGGTAGACATCCAAAATGACTTTTTCAAGTTATAAACACTGGAAAATGGAAAATATATTTTCAGTGGTACTGATCCTTTTAGTGGTACTGATCCTTTCAATGGTACAGATTCATTGTTCAACAACTAGTAGATCATAAGACCCACAAAAATAAGTTGGATGTTGCCTCATGAAGGACTCAGCATAATGTTATTCCCTCCTTTGCTTGTTTTGGAAGTATAACATGATTAATATCTTGAGAAAGTTGTTTGAGCATAGAAATATTATTTTACATTCCATCTACCATGATATTTGGTTGAAAAGGAGGAAAACCATTGCATTGTCTATCGCACTCAGCATTAATGTGGTTCCTTCAGGTTCCATATACTGACTAAATCCCAAAATCATAGATTAATAAACAATAATCATAGTGGGTGACCACGTAATCATGAAAATCAGTTATAGAATGTCTAAATCATGACACAATCTTTTTTTAATCTATGACACGTTAGGTTTATCTTAGGTTGTTTATAGTCATCTTCTGTTTAAATCTTTCATGATGGTTTATAAAGAGTTTGTGAACTTCTAAAGAATATCCCATGGGAGTGTCAATACAGGTGTGCAGTAAGACCTATTATCATGGAATAATACACAATTGAGTATAGATCAATACTATTCTTAAAAAAAGTTTACCCCTAGGTACATATATGCTAGAGTCACATCCATAGTATCAAAAAAGGGATGTAATTTCTTGGAAACCACTCACTATATCCTTTAACAAAAAATAAAATATATTTTATTATACTTGGTCTCATCCTTAGAAAAATCCTTAGACATGTTCTTAGGGATCTCACTAAGGTTTTCTCATCCCAGTTTCCAAAGGTTACTAAATATATCCATTGAAACAACTACAGAGACCTAGGATTTTCATTCGTAGATATTAAATCATTTTTATGAATATTCATTATATTACATAAAAACATGCCTGGGGAATGTAATAGTTTAGTGACTTTGGAAACATGGAAACATAACCACTAGTCCATAAGTGATCTACATCATCTCTCACTACATTCTTGAAAAATAGAACCCTTCATAGACGTATCATACATAATACATTTATTCATAATTTGGGAAAATAAATGTAAGAAAGGGTGAGCTCAAATGCTGAGTAAGGGTAAACAAGGGAGATAGATAAGTATAACATAAGAATAAGGGTATGAGAACATGAGTATAACATTTGAAAAGAATACACTTCATATAAAAATTATAATCTTGAATTTCGGCATAAATATTTACAGTTCATAAGACATGAATCATGAGGAAATCAAAGAACGTGGGCCATGAAAGCATAACATTGGTATAAGACATGGAATTTGTGGTCTGCATATAAGAATATAAAATAATTTCCATATTATTCAAGGCTCTTTTCCTAGGATATCATAGTGTACAAAGTCCCTAACTGAACTAGGTTCACTCCTCATTCCAATCCTATCTTACTGAACTAGGTTTACTCTCCATTCTAGCCCTGTCTCTCTTATGAGACATAAATATTTACTCATTTCATTGGAGGAAGAAAGAGGTCCCACCTTTAACATAATTAAAATTATATTTATATGTGAAAAATATCATAAAAATTCATCATATCATATCCCATGAAATGAAATGGGTATCATAAACATTTCACCATATCATAACCTTTGGTAAAGAGATAGGTTTCGTAAACATTTTATCATATAATAACCTATTAAAATATATGGGTTTCATAAGCATTTCATCATGGTATAACCCGTGGAAGAGAAATGGATTTCATAAATATCATTTCATAAAAACATAAACCATTCAAAGAAAGAATATGATTTTAATCCTTGGATTATATCACCAGTAGGTCATAGGTAACACAAATGTATATTATCTTAGAAATTATATGATTTTGAAAGATCATTTAAAACATTTGTTAAGGAATATTTCCTTTACTATTGGAAAAATATTTTTAAAACATAAAACCTTTTAAAAAAATAGACAATAATATAGAAAAAATAAAAATGAATCTTCTAATTAATGATTGATCATGGCATAAGAAAATTCTATCCATCCCATACATGTTAAAATGATGATTCTTGTAACAATTTTGGTAAAAACCAAATAGGCATTGATTGGAAAACAACATGAATATTCCTTTCAAAACATTTTATAAAAATTAAAACATGGGTAAAATGTTCTTTTTAAAAATCATAATATAGTAGTAAAATATTTCTGAAAACATTTTTAGAAAACATGGTTTTAGAAGATAATAGATTCCCAACCTAAGAGAGAAATAAAGTTATATTTTCATAAAAACAATTTCTTAATTATTTTAAGTAAAAAAGAGTAAAAAATGGTGTCATTAATTTAAGATATCATGAATAACCAGATGAGAATAAAATTCATGCGAATTATTGAGATACAGATCATAAGATTTTGTCATCAGAATCATAATTATAAATAATCCCGATAAACGATGAGATTGTAACATAAAATCATTACCACTTGGTATTATTAAATCATAATACACATAAAGGAATAACATAATATGGAACATAAAATATCATGTGTATAAATAAATTCATGATATTACATGTCAAAGGGTTTTTATATTCACTTCATGATAGAATATAGGTGTATAGCACAATGTACGTCTCAAAGAATAAAAATTGAGACACAATCATTTACCACATTGATAACATTGAAACCATAAACACTATTAAAGAGGGATCCTAAATTGGATATATGAATGAACATAATTTTTAGGAGAATAATCATAAAATGTAAACATGGGAATTATATCCACCATATAAAAGAAACATGTGGTGGATATGACATTTGTCTCACAGAAAATAAAAAGTGAGAAAGAAATCCCTTACCTTAAGTATTGACTTCTATCGTACTCATTGAAAATTCATGTATAATAAATATAAGTTAATTATATATATATATATATATTAAAAAATGATATATATATATATATATATCATACCATCTATGATTTTTTATGACCTTTTATTACCCATTTAATAATTATTACATGTTAAATCCATATTTCGGGCAATAACTGCTTTGTTTTTCATATATTTTTTTATTTATTATATTTTTGTTCCTCTTAATTTGATAATGGTTCCATAATATATATAATTATATAAATTATATAAATATCATATATATTTATTATATATGTATTTATATTAATCCATAAAATTTAGTTATAGGAAAAGAAATACATTGTTCATGGAGACAGTAGGTCGTACGTACGCATGAATATTATTTCCATTTTCATGTTGGATTGAAAGAAAGAGAAATAAATGATATATATTATTATTATAGAATAATTTTTATTTCATATATATCACAAATGTTCATTTAATGCATCCTTAATAACTTCAATGTAAAGTGTGACGGAATCGCATTACTTCACGAGGCGGTAGCCTGTCATACACATGAATGACGTTATCATATTCCCACAAAATGGAAAATATGAAGGTATATTCAATATAATAATTAAATAATCATAATAATATAATAAATATTATATGTATCATATATATGCAATATATCAATCATTATTTCTATCCTCAAGAGGTGGTAATGTAAAAATGAATGACATTAGTTCGCAGGGCGGCAGTCCTCCATACACATTAACAATGATTTCGTAACCAATTTAATAGAAGTGGATATGGTTGTATGTAATTACCTTAACATAAAAATATCTCATTATATGGATGATATTGAGTTTATTATATATGCATGACATAATATTAATTGAAGGGGTTAGAGGAATAAATAAAAGAAAAATTCTAGTTGATAAATGTTGCATCTTCTTTAGGTATCCTCCTTTGGATTGCACTAAAATTATTTCTTGGATGGATTTATGAAAAAAAATATGGATTATATTATGAGAGGAGGGAAGTTTTTAAGTAATTTGGGATGGTAATTTCTAAACCAAATGGGTTTTAATATGTGAAGAAGATAGGATAGGGTGGCCTTTTATAAGTGGGGTAGACGACACACTTGGTATTTTTGAAAATAATTGAGTCCCCCCATGTTTTTAATATATAAAAATGGTAAAAAATGGAACATTATATAAACTTAGAGGTTTAATGGTGTAAATAGTTCCAGAAATGTTTTTTATACAAGTGTATGGGTCATTTTTACCCTTATCTTTTTAGTTTTACTCCCGGTAAACCCATTTTTACCTTAACTACAGTAAATCATTTTATTGTTTTCACTATTAATTTTAGTAAAAAAATTAGTTTAACTTATTATAAATTATATATTATATGGATTCCAAATTCCATTCACATAAGAAAAAAAAATTAATTTAAAATTAATCTCAGTGACATGATGAGAAAACAGGTTTTTCAAGTAAATGATCAAAGGTTTACAAACTTTTTATATCCAATTTAAATATGAAATTGATTCCAATGAAACAAATTATATTAATAGATTTATAATTGAACTAATTAGACTTTAAAAACGTTTTAAAAAATAATTTATCTTTATAAATAAATGAAATGAAAAGTTAGTTTTCAATTAAAATTGATTATTTTTTACTATTCATCAAAAAATGGAACTTTTCATAAAGATCATAAAAATTAAACCTAAGATAATTTTAAAATTATGAATTAAAAATTAATTTTATTATATCAAATTCATTGTCTATAAGTTTCAAAAATTAATTTTATTTTTTTTTACAAAAATACATAAAAACATTTTTTTGAGAAAATAGCATTTTTGAAACATATAAAATCTTTACCAAAAAATATTTATCTTATTATAAATATGTTTTATTTATATAAAAACATTATAATTTGTATTTAATAGTACTTATTACTATTTATATCACTAATTTTCACAGCTTGGTTATAGGGGTCGCGTTTAAATAGTTATATTAATAATATCTTATGGTTTTCCTAAAACCTAGTGTTGCATAAAATGTAAACTAACCCAGTGCTATGTGTAGTACAAGATTAACATGGTGTTGTTTGTAATTAAATTTATCAATGAAATTTAATTTATTCAAAAAAAAAACATAAACACTTGGGGTGTTACATTCACCTATTTAAAATAATTAATATATTCAACAACTCTATCAAGAGTTTATTGGTCTTGAAACTTCTTCTTGATATTAGAAAAAAATGGATAAGTCAGTATAAACTTATAGGAAATTTTCAAAATATTTACCTTTAAAATTCCATCTGATCTTCCTCTATCTGGTATTCCCTCTATCTGGTCGGTCAAAATCTTCATCTGGTATTTATCTATCTGGTACTCCTCAAATTCATGATCTTTAGTCTAGTGAAACATTGTTTAATAAACCTTAGTATATCACTCCTTCATCAGGATCACTTCATTTGAAAAAGTATAATATTTTTTGGAAACTCATGTGTTTATTCTTCTTTGAGAGATGAAACTTGGTTTGATACATCCTTCTTCTCCCAATTGAACTCGGTTTGATGTTATTATACTTGATACTCCTCAGTTCGATGCTCCACCTTATACCAAGTAATACATTTGTCTAATACTCAAAGCATAATCCTTCAATACTTACACTCCTCCACATATAAATAGTGTTCCACACACATAATATTTCACCTCCCTTTTATAGGTGTGTTATTTATGTGAATAGGTAAGAACCCAAAAAGTATTTTCCTCATCAAGGAAACTCAAATTTCATATCTTCTACTCCATTGAACTTCATATAATAATTCCAAACTATTCTATAATCTTATTGATACTTCCTGGAAAATTAGATGTGTTAAAAACATCCTCAAAATTTCTTAACTATGTGTTATGAATATTCTTGAAACATCCTTAACCAATGAATGATTACAATCATTGAATGACTAGCTTAGCATCATCACTATAAATAAATTTATAGTGTTTATGTAAGGCACATTAAATATTTTTTCAGTGTGAATAATGGATGTAATTTGAAATATATCCTATTTATGATGGTATATTATCAATATTCATTTCCTGATCAACCTACAACAAAAATATCTATCTGATATATATTTACCCAGTTCCACTCTTTTAGGATCCCTTTTTCCATTGGGATCATTATACCTTTTTCTAATACAACTCAAATTAATTTTTAAACATTGTACATCCATTTCTTTATAGATAATATCCATCCAATTAAATCATAATTATTTTTAAAATGTAATCATATTACTCTATCCATTGGATCTTTCTAGTGCCAGTCTGATGTTCCTTATTCAAAAAATACTTAATAGATTTTTATTTCTGAAGATCTTCATTGGTTATCTCTTTATGATAGTATTTAAATGTTTTCCTCAATTTGATACATCTTTCAACTCTATACCTTATAATTTATATATAATTCATAATGTCAAACTTTGTATATCTTGTAACAACTACTTTATAATAATAACTTTGTTTAAATTTTCCATATGTTGGAACTATGTTGATTCAGCAGCTCAATTTTTCTGATATTCTTTTTTCGGTGTGACATTTATCATGTTCTGATAGTTTCCTCAGTTTAATTATTCTTCATCTAATAAATATAAATTCAGGAATCAAACTTTGGAAATATATATCATTATTTATCAACATCTATATAATATTATCTTTGAAAAAATTAATGTGGGATATATTCATCTTCATCCATTTGAATTAATTATATTCATGTGATAGCATTATTCAACTTCATATAGGATAAAAATCAAGCTTTCTTTGGAAAATAACTTGTATCCCTTTATAGAAACTCATACAACCCTAGGAATTACAACTACTTACAACTCTCCATCCAATAACATCATCCATGTTTAGTATGGTAAAATTTCTTTACATCAACTTTTTTACTAATTTCTCTTTGTATTAATGCATGCAAACTCATATTGGGTCATGAGTATGTTCATGATATTAGAAACTTGAATATTGTCACAACATTTTGTTATTATGTAAGGAAACATTTGTGACCATCATAAGGAAGGTTTTTTATATCTCTTATCTCAAAATTATCAATATTTCTTAAGTAACATTCACTAAAAACAAATATTGATATATTGATAACAAATTCAAATAAAATCACATCAGAACATAAATCTCCCCCTTTTTGTTTTTTCAACATCCATATAAAACTTCCAATATATTCTAAGTCAAAATTTGTGCTCAATAATTTCTCCCTATATAATTTTTTCATTTTAATTATCCCACTATATTATTTCTCCCACTTATTAATAATAAAAAGAAAAGTTTAATATAAGGATTATATTAGGTTATCTTTATTTCTCTTTGAAATTTAAAAAAAATTCTCAAGAGAAAAATAAAATCACATGATTTTCTTAACAAATTGACTTTAACTAAAAAACTCTAAGTCTATGTGGGAAAACTAGTGAACAAAAAAAGAGTGTATAATCAATGTGATCAATGTGTTACATAACCCTTTACTCATGTAATACATTCATTAAGTTTCTTCTAAAAAAAATATATCTGGGGAAATTTGAGTAAGTCATTAAGATAAAAACCTACATACACCTTAGCAACCATATCAAAAAAGTTCATGTATATAAACACAACTTCACTAACATATCAAATTTCTTAACATCAATACATAATATTTATTAAAATTCTGATACTTATATATAATTTTTTTTTTATTCTTAACCTTAATGATATCACTCCATTCCCCACCATGGTTGGAAAATGTTCCATGATTAATAACCCTTATTTATATAAAACTTCTAAAGTTTATAGATATATGTTCTACAACTTATCCTCCAATTACCTGCATGTTAGAACAAATAAGAATGTATATTAGGAATTAGTAGGAAACTAAATGTTCCATAAAATCATTTCTCAGACTGAAAGTATTTTCTCATTATATAATTTTTATTCTTCTTTTTATATTGAACATGAGATCTACTTTTTTTATTATCAGCCTCCACATATTTTGTAAAAACCCCAACTCCAGAAACATAGAGCCCATATATACTTTATTTAATTGGTGTAATATACAAGCTATTATATCATAAAAGATCTAATATTTTATTATTCTTGAAGATCTAGATATATACACAATACCCATTTTATATTGGGAATAAAATTAAAATATAATACATAACAAAATAAAATAATTTTCATCCTTGAAACTCATTCAAAGATTTCTTCTTCATATCCTGGGGAAAGAAAACAAGATAATAGATAGATCATATTCTTAGTAAGGGTAAGAATATAGTGAATTTATCATGAATAAATAATCATAACCAGTATTTAAAGTTAAACAACTAAAACACAATCCATTAAATAAATAAATTGATCATAATATGTAAGAAATAAATGACTATCAAATAAATCCATATAAATAATTAAATAAGCTTGAAATTTATCCATGGATATTATAAATAATAAAATAATCACATAGATATTAATTAATTATCTCATAAAGAGGTAATTCATAATTCTAGACATTTGAAACATACTACCAAGACCTTTCATAAGATAATTAAAATATATGGGTAGAAACCCGTCTGATTTGGCTAACTGATTTATCTCATGATACATGTCCATGCATCGAGGGGCTATCTATAATTGGTCCCCATCCATAACTTACTAATTATAATGCAATCTTCATGTGAATGAGTTGAAATATAATAACCATAAACCTTTATATGGAAAAACTAATACATGAAATGTTATTACTTAACCCAATAAAATAAAGATAACCATAAACCGTTCAGATTAATATACTGAATGGTAATAAAATTATATATACTTAGTTAAAATGATTATAAACAATCCAAATAATAAGAATGATATCAATAAAACATATACCTAGTGTATCCTAAGTAGAATAAAGGTTTGATGTCATTGGTTAATTGAAATATCATAAAATGTCATTAAAATATATTTGAGGAAAATAAACTTTTAATATTGAAAATATTTTTAAAATAAAATATTAACAAAATATATTAAAAATTCATTTATTTGAAAATAAACTTTTAAAACTTGTAAAATAAGGATTAAGAATATGATTGTTCATGATGGTAATAAATTCAGTTCATGCCATACATATTGAAAAAAATATTTTTTTCACATTTTTGGTAAAATCCAAATGAACCTTTTTTGAAGAATGACATCAATATTCCTTTCAAAAAAATTATAAAAAGTAAAAATGGGTAAAAATTTATATAATAAATCATTTAAAAAAATGTTAAAAACATTTTTTACATCATTTTTGAAGAACATAGATTTTGATGAAATAGAATTTTCGACTGAAGAGAGAAATAAAGTCTGATTTTATTAAAAATATTTTCTCAATAATTTTAAGAACCAAATAGTGATTTTAATTTAAATATTTCATGAATAACCATAAGATAATAAAATAAAATTATTTTATTATTGAAATATCAAATAACTCCCCCAATGGATACTTTAAAAAAACAATCCCAAATAATGATGAGATTGTGAAATAAACCATTACCACTTTGGTTACATTTGAATCATAAACCCCGTGAATGAAATAACATCAAATTAAATGTTAAATAACATTAATATAAACAGTTTAATCATATAAAATATCAAAAGTGGAAGTATATAGACCACAAAAAGTAAAAATTTATGAATATGGCATATGTCTCATTGAAGTAAAAGTTAAATGAGAAATTGTTGCCTCTAGTTTGAATTCATTCATATATATATGAACTAAAAATATAATAAATACAGGTTTATTATAAATCTATTATAGAAACATAATAATATATCTCATATGATATATGATTTACTTATAGTTATTTATCATCTTTCTATTAATAATTATTTGTTTAAATCATTGTTTTGGGTGATAATTGCTTCGTTTTTCATATATCTTTTAGTTTGGTAATTTTTTCCTTTTAATTTTTTCATGGTTAAATAATATACTTAATATTAAACATGATAAAAATATCATATATATTCGTTATATATGTATTTATAGTAATCTATTAAAGTTAGAGATAAAAAATGGATAACACAATTCAAAGTGATGGGAGGTCGTACGTATGCATGAATATTGTTTACATTTTTATCGACAGATGGAATGAAAGTAAAGTAAATAGTAATTATTGTCTCAATAATCATTAATATTTCATATATATCATGTATATTGATCAAATACATCCTTATTATCGTCCATTTAAAAATAAAATGAAAAACATTTTGTGTCGCTACATGGAGGTGGTAATCCACACGTATGCACGAGTGATGTTATTGTTTTCCAAGAGATTGGAAGCTAATAAATTATATGGGATATAATATTTTAATAATTATGTTTATTTCATAAATATCAAATATAAAAATTAATTTTCACCTTACTATCTTCCATGTAAATCGTAAGAAAAAAATTAATCACATCGCTTCGCGAGGTGGTAATATGACGTACACACGAGTGACGTTATTGTATTCCTCACAGAATGAAAATTAAGAAGGTATATATGATATCATAATTAATAAAGTATAATAATTTCATATATATCATATAAATATGTTAAATCCTTCATTATATCCATCCATGAAAGGTGGTGATGGAAAAAAAATTACATCGGTTCGCAAGGTGGTAATCCATTATACACATGATTGACAATTTTGTTTCCCATTTGATGGAAGTGGAGACAAATTTTGGTTTTTTCATTAACATAATAACATATAATTATATATTAGATACTATTTTTATTATATTATCATAGTCAAATTTGGTTTGAAGGAGGTTTATGATGAAATAAAACAAATATGAATGTTTAATAATTTTTCCACTTTTTTAGAGAGCCTCTTTAGGTTTAAATAAGAAGACTTCTTAGGATGTATTCCTAATCAAAATAAGGCCTGTAGGATATTGTTATAGAAAGAAGGAACAGATTTTTTATGTCATTTTAACACCTCATAATGATAAAGGGTTAAATGACTAAAATGATATGACTCATGCCAATAAAGTGAACCTTTCTTTTCAGGACCCTACCTGATTCGAACTCCATAGTTAAGCATGTTTGGCCTGAAGTAGTGATCAGGATGGGTGACCTTATAGGAAGTCTCCAAGGATGTGTGTTAGTGATGATAAAGTACACTGGAAGGAATATTTGTTAGGCTTTTGGGATATTCATTAGCCTAATGACTTGTTCAGGAACATGGGTGGGCCCCAGGTAGGGGACCATGTGTCTACGGGGAACAACTGGTGGTACCTGGTGGTCTAGGACTAGACAGAAATATTAATTCAGGGTGTATATGCTATTAGTGGGTCTCGGTTGTTATATTGGTATTAAAGAAGGAACCCAACCTTAAGTGTGGTGGCACTGACTGGGATGAGATGTAGGGTCCACAATAAGGATATCGTGCTCTAAAGGGGGTGTGTGTAACACCCCCAAAATGACAAAGGGTTAAATGAATAAAAAATATAAGTCATGTCAACAAGGTTTACTTTTCTTTTTGGGACCCTACCTGATTAGAACACCAAAGTTAAGCATGCTTGTCCTAGAGTAGTAATCAGGATGGGTGATATAGGTGGGGGGCCACGTAGGGGACCACGTGTGTATGGGGAAACAACTGGTGGTATATGGAAGGCAAAGAATCGATAAAAATGTTAAGGTGGGGTGTATGTGGTATCAGTGGGGCTCAGTTGTTACATTGGTATCAGAGAAGGAACGCATCCTCAAGTGCAGTGGCACTTCCTGGGTTGATATGTAGGGTCTGAAATGAGGACATTGTGTTTTAAAGGTGGGTGAATCTAACACCCCAGAGTTCTAAAGGGTTAAATGATTAAATAATATGAGTCATTTCAACAAGTTTCACCTTTATTTTTCGGAGCCTATCTAATTAGAACTCCACAGTTCAGCATGTTTGGCCTAGATTAGTGTAAGGAAGGGTGGCCTTCTGGTAAGTGTCCCAGGATGTGTGTGAGTGACAAAAAATTACACTATAAATAATATTTTTTAGTCGTTTGGGACATTCATTATTCAAATAACCCGTTCAGGCACTTGGGTGGGCCCGAGGTAGGGGGCCACACGTCTACGAGGCAACAACTTATGGTACCTGGCGGTCCAAGACCTGATGAAAAATTTTAAGGAAGGATGTCCATACTGTCAGTAGGGCTTTGTTTTTATATTCATGGAAAAAAAGGTTTTTTTAAGTCTTAAGTGGGTAGAATATGGGTCGGCCATTTATAATTAGGTGTGAGGACACATATAAAATTTTCAAAAAAAATGATAGCCATGTTTGTCTCAGGACACATACGTTCAAAATGGGTCATTTTATAACCTTAGAGGTTATAAGGTTTAATTATTCCATATAATGGGTTTTATAAAATTTTATGTCATCATTGAGCTCTTATCTTCTTATTTTAACCCCTCCCCCCAGTAAACCCATGTTTACCTTAACTGTCGTAAATACTTTTTACTATTTACACTATTCATTATGGTCAAAAAATAAGTTGAACTTATTAGATAATATAAATTATGATTATTCCAAATATGAAATCCATTTTTCAAAATTCAATTCATGTAAGCGGAATAATTCAATTAAAAATTAGACCACGGATATAATAAAAAAGTGGTTTTCCAAAGAGAAAAGTTTTGTAAGTATAAAATGTTTTAATATCAAAATTCATTATGAAATTGATTCTAGTGAAATAAATTAGTTAAATGTTAATATAATTTATCTATTTTTAATTTAAAACCAATTTAAACTATGATTTAACTTTTTATATAATTTAAATAAAAATTTAATTTTTAATAAAAAAAGTATTTTCACTATTCATCAAAAAATTATTCTTTTCATAAAATACTAAAAAATTCAATCAAAGATAATTTTTACATGTATATTTAAAAAATGATTTTTTTTCTAATAAATTTTCTAAAATTTGAAAAAAATAATTTTAAATTATGTTCACAAAGAATGAATAATCCACCATTTTGAAAAATACAGTTTTTCAGAAGAAAAAAAAAATTATTCTGAATGGTTATTATTTTATTTATAATCAACAAATAACCATTGAATATATTTTATACATGTGTTGACCATGTAATTTTCATAATTTAGTTATTATATTTCATAACAATCATCATAACATCAAGGTTATAATTTTCGTGTTTAAATAATAATATTTTAATAGAGTGTAACATTTCATTCAAACACAGCGTTGCATGCATCACAAGATATCAAAGGAATTTAATTTAAATATATATATTATAAATTATCAGGATGTTATATTCTCTTATAATAATGGTGTTGTGTATCATACATTATATTGAACATTATGTTTCTCTTTTAAAATATCAAGGTATTACATTCTTCTACACTTAAATAAATTGTGTCCTCACAATGTAATCTTGGACCTGGTGATCAATGGATTGACATTTGAATATACCTTTTTTGTAAATCCACAACATAAAAGGGGTTAATAAAAATTCCTCATGATAAGATATAAATTAAGTAAGAAGGTCATCTAGAATAACACATTACTATGTTTCAAATTATAAGAACACTTGTAGGAAATGAAAACATTATCCTAGAAGTGAATACTAGCACCCAATGATTAATATAAAGTGAGGGAGAACACGATTAGGATAAATATAAGCACCACAAGACCATAAATCTATGATGATTTAAATCATCGTTGATTGAATATAAATGAAATCAATAGGATAACATTTTTTCTTAATATGTTTTTTCTAATGTTATAGGATTTTGTTTCTATTATGAAAGAGAAAACTAGAAAATATACTTACAATTTTATCATTTGGTTATGATTTGTTAAATTCCTAATTCATCTCTTACTCTAAAAAATGAATATATAATAGGAATTTTTATGTGTGAAGAACGAAAATAAAAATTTAACGGTTCATTTTATCAATAAAATAAAGACAAGTTATTCATCATATCTATAGATATTTTCCAAGACCAAAATGTTCCGAAAAAGTTTTAAAATAGAACCCAAAGTTCAACATAATCCATTCCATAAATAGTTAACCTTAAGACTCAACCAAAATATATTTTAACAAATAAAAATTGAAATAATTTAAAAGGGAGGTTACTAAATAAATTTTATATTCCCTAGACAATATAAATCCACTCTTAATATCACATTTCAAATATGTGAATACCTTGATCACCATAAAAAACTTAATGAAAACATTCATTCTTCCAAAAATAATATCTTAGGTTGTCATAAATATTCAAAAAATCCAAAAATGTGGTAAAATCTAATAAATATTATATAAATCACTAAGTAATTTCAATGTTACCAATATTATCCCATAAATATCTCTTTAACATTATTATCTCAACATCAGCCACATATTATGGGTTATCTTCCCTCAATCAGTTATTTTTCAAAAAGATCAAATTGCCACAAAATCACATTTCTTGGATATCAATACCATTCATCATATGCTTTCAGATCCTTAAATAAATGGTACTTCAGTATAGTTATTATGAATTTTATGATTAATATAATGAGAATATCATTGATAAAATACTTCTATAATATATTTAATAATTCCAATTGGAATAAATTTAATCATTCCACCTTGGTTTTATTAATATAATAATCTTGACCTTGATCTAGTAGATTCTTCTAGGGTGTATTCCTTTGATTCCTGTGAAATTTATTTTCATAGTGCATCATCTCATTAGAGTTGAAGCATTGAAAATTGAAAACTTCTTTCGTGACCTTTCAATCAAAATCATGGTGGCCCTTATCTCCACATTCATAGTAAACTATCATTCCCTTCAAGAAAGTACTATGGTGTTTCTTCCCACAATCATCTCATGTGGTAAAATCCTTCTTTCCCTTCTCCCCTTTATCCATATTTTTTTCTACCATCCACTTTTTCTTTTTATTTCTTTCAAATCCATAAGACTTTATGAATTTTTATCTATCTTGATATCACGTGATATTATTTCCTCGTATGTTGGGAATTTTGGGGAGACTAATTCCCTTCAAATAATTTTCTTTAAATAATAAAATAAATGGTCAATTATAGTATTTGGATTTATAACATAGTTTTTATCATGTTTTGATATCCTTGTAATTTTTTATTCATAATTAGTTACAATTTTATCTTCCTTTTGTCTTAAACTTTGTAATTTTTTCTCCATATCCTATCATACTCATGAGGAAAATACTTTTCCAAGAAGAGTGTCTTAAAATTATTCTATTCCATGTTTTATATTTCCTATTAATCCTTAGAGTTTTAAATCAATGAATACCATTGATCTAAATATCCTAAGAGATGATAAACTTCCATGAAAAAATTATCCCTTTTGTTACTTCTCAAAGTAAAAAATATCTTCTCTAAGGAACTTATCCATTTCTTATATACAAATGTATTTGTATTACCATTGAATGATGCTGGGTGTTGACACATACAATGGTCTACATTATTATACTACATATTGGATCAGAAGGTTGCTTCATATGGGAAATTTTATTACTCATAACCTAATTCATCTTCCCCAATATGGTTAAAATTTATTCAGTTACACTTGAATCTTTAGCTCCAACTTCATTATCTTTACATTGAGGTAAATACATACATGGTGTACACCTATTGATATGGTTCACATTCCTTAAACTATGATCTATTTATAACAGTACAATATAATAGATTACATCATAAAATTATGAAATATAATGTATAATCCCAACAATAGGTAAATAATTAACATAAATTTAAAAACATATCATGGTTAATCTCAAAACCATAAACATGGTTTATTTGGAATTCTAAATAATAAAGATATATTCAAATCCTTCATAATGGTTGGTAATGAAAATGTGAATTATCCTAAGTATATCCCCTAGGAGTTTCAAACTAGATGTATAGTAAGGCCCATTTTCATTCACCAAGTGACAATAGGGTCAATCCCATACACCCTTTCTAAAGTTATTACCCCTAGGTACATCTATTCCAGAACCACATCTAATTATAGTGTCTATATGGGGATTTATTACTAGGAAAAATCATATAATCACTTTCTTGCCCAAAAAATAGGATTTTTTTTTATACATATACTCAAATTTTATCATATGTTTATGTTCTCAAATATATATTTTCTTTAATCTTGTTTCTAAGGATTCTAATAAACTTTCTATCACACCAACTATAAATTCCCCAACTCCTGTATCCTAGAGCCAATGTCTACATTATTACACTGTCATAATATACAACAGATCACATATCAAAGTAATGAATAGTTTAGTAGCCTTGAAGAACCATATACATATATAATACCCATTTTACATTGGTGATTAAAATAAAAAATAAAAAATGATAAAAGAAAATGATTTGTATCCTTGAAACTCATTCAAAGATTTATTTTTCATATCCTTGGGAAAGGAAAAAATAAGGGTGATCACAGATTCAAAATAAGGGTAATCATATAGTAAAATATGTCATAAATAAATAATCATAATCAATATTAAAATGCATACAACTGAAACACATTCCATTTAATTAATAAAATGAGCATAATATGGAACAAATAAATGATGATCAAATAAATCCATATAAATAAACACATAACCTTGAAACTTATACATGGATATTAAAACTTATCAAATAATCCTATGAACATAAATAAATGATATCATAATGAGGGAATTCATAATTTTAGACATCTCAAATATGAAATCAATACCTTTCACAAGATAGTTTAAATATGTTGGTCAAAAACCATTTTATTTGGCCAACTAATTTGTCTCATAATACCTATCAATGCATTGAGATGCTATCTATAACTATGATCCATCCATCACCTACTAAGTTCAATGCATTCCTCATATTAAATGGGTACACCATATTCAACATAAAAATTCGTATTGAAAAACTAATATATGAAATGTTAATACTTACCTCAATCAAAAAAGCATAATCATAAACCAACCAGAGTAATATGGTGAATTGTAATAAAATTTTACATCCTCAAACAAAATAATCAAAAAAAAAATAAAAATAAATAATAAGTATGATATCAAAATAATATATCCATAGTTTATAATAAGTAAAATAAAGGTTTTATGTCATTTATGATTACAAATACTATAGAAATGTCATTAAAAACATGTTTGAGGAAAATAACCTTTTCACTTTGAAAATATTAAAAAAAAGTGTTCACAAAATATTTTGAAAATAATTTCATTTTAAAAATAACATTTTAAAACTTGTAAAATATTCTTGAAAACATTTATTAGTCTTGAAAATGGGAAATTATACTCAGGTTGTAAACATTAAAATAGTAAGTCCTCTCACATTTTCGGTAAAAGATAAACATTCCTTATTTTGAAAATAGAATGAATGTTCCTTTAAAATAATTTTATAAATAGTCAAAATTTGTAAAAAATAATTTAATAAATCATTTGGAAAATTTTAATAATGTTTTTTAAAACATTTTTCAAAAATATGGATTTTGATGAAAAATGATTTTAGGCTGAATAGAGAAATGAAGTCAGATTTTCATAAAAATATTTTCGCAATCATTTTATGTACCAAAGAGTGAAAAAATGGTACAATTAAATTGGAATGATTATAAATAACTATAGTATAATAAAATAAATTTATTTTAAAATATAAATATTAAATAATTTTCCCCAGGGTGACTTACACAAAAACAATCATGAATAATGATGAGATTATGAAATAAACCCTTACCACTTTGGTAACTTTTGAATAATAAGCCCCATGAATGAAAAAAAATATCTAATGAAACATTAAATACCATGAATATAAATATTTTAATTATATAAAAAATCAAAAGGGATATTATATACACTACACAATGGAATATGTGTTGAATATGATGTTTGTCTCATTAAATTAAAAGTGAGATGAGAAGACCTTACCATAGGTTCAACTTCCTTCATATGTGTCTAAACCTCATGTATAATAAATATAGGTTTAATATACATATATTACATAACCATAATCATATATAAAATACCATATATTATTTTCTTATAGTATTTTATCACCTATTTATTAACAATTCTTCATTAAAATCACTATTTCATGTGATAATTGCTTCATTTTTCATATATGTTTTAGTTTAGTAATTTTTGTTTTTTTAATTTGATAATGGTTAAATAATATTTTTTAATTTTAACCATGAGATAAATATCATATATATTAATGATATATGTATTTATATTAATCTATTAAATTTTTAAATAGAAAATGGATTACACCATTCATAGAGACGGTAGGTCGTACGTACGCATGAACATTGTTTCCATTTTTCTCAATGAATGGAATGAAAGAAAAATAAATATTAATTCATGTTTTCAGAATCATTATTATTTCATATATATAATTTATATTATTCAAATACATCCTTATTATCATCCATTTAAAAATAAAATGAAAAACATTTCATATCTTTAAGTGGAGGTGGTAGTCCACACGTACGTACGATCGATGTTATTGTTTTTCAATGGATAGGAAGGTAAGAAGTTATATGTAATATTATATTTATAGAATAATTTTAAGGTCATAAATATTACATATATTCATTAATTTTATCCTTACTACCTTTTATGTAAAGTGTAAGTGAAAAATAAATCACATCTCTTCACAAGGAGACAGTCCTCCGTACACATGAGCGACATTATTTTATCCCCCACAGAATAGAAATTAAGAAGGTATATGTGATATAATAAATCAAAAAATATTATATTTTTATAAATATTATATACATTTTTTAAATCCATCATTATATCTAGCCCCGAATATTGGTAATGGAAAACGAATTTCATTGGTTCATAAGGCGGTAGCCCACTGTACACACGATCGATGGTTTTCTTTCCATTTGATAGAAGTAGATATGGATATGGACTATTAAATTAACATAATAACATATATTTATGAATGATTTACTATTTTTATTATATTATCATTGTGTACTAAAGTTTGAATCATGTATAAGAACAATTAAAACAAATACTCATGTTTGAGAATTTTACCACTTTTTTAGAGATCCTCTTTAGGTTTATAACTAAAGCCTTCATATGAAATATTAATAATAAAAAAATACCTATATGATTTTTGGATGTAATTAATGAATTTATTTGGGTAGTTAATTTCTGAAACAAAGGGGTTTGGAATTATTAAGAGGGGGAGAGGTGGTGTCCTTTTATAAGTGGGTGAGAGGATACACGTGGAATTTTTTAAAAGATAAAGTGATACCCATGTTTTTATCATGATAAATGCTCCCAAAATGGGTCATTATATAAAATTATAGGTTATTAGGTCTAAATATGGTAATAAAATGGTTTTGTAAAAATATTTAGGTCATTTTAACCCTTATCTTCTTAGTTTAACCCTCAATAAACCAATTTTTACCTTAATCGTGATAACTAATTTTTGATGTTTTTACTATTCATTACGATCAAAAATTAAGTTATAGTTATTAAATAATATAAATTATTATAAATACAAATATGAAATCAGTTTTTTCAAATTAAATTAATATAATTGGTAGAATTCAATTGAAAATTTAACAATAGATGCGACGAATGAACTGTTTTCGAAAGAAAATATTCTCATAATTATAGAATATTTTAATATAAAAAGTAAGTATGAAATTGATTCCATTGACCTAAATTAGTTAAATTTTAATATAATTGAACTAGTTTTAATTATAAATCAATTTAAAATAAAATTTAACTTTGTCAATAATTTGAATGAAAAGACAGTTTTCAATAAAAATCAATATTTTTCACTATTTATCAAAAAATTAATATTTTTAGAAAATTATAAAAAAAAATTAAACCAAATATAATTTTTAGATTTAAATTTAAAAAATAAATTTTATTTTTTCAAATAAATTTTAAAAAAGTGGTAAAAATTAATTTTAAATTATGTGTGCAGAGCACGATTAATCCACCTTTTAGAAAAATGAAATTTTTTAAAAACATTTATCTCTCTTTCGAATGGTTATAATTTTATTTCTAATAAATAGATAAAAATTGAATTTTATTTTATATATGTAAAAAACATATAATTTTCACGATTATGTTATTAATATCCACACCCTTCATCTCAAATTCTAGGTTATGTTGGTTATGTTTAAATAATAATATTTTTATAGAGTATCACGTTTCTTTTAGACCCAACATTTTATGCATCATAGGATATCAAAGAGATTTAATTTAATAAAAATGTATCATAATATTTCAGGGTGTTATATTTTCTTCTATTCTAGGACTTACATGTCATAAATTCTATCAAACATGATGTTCCTTCTTTAAAATCTCAAGGTGTTATAGAATTGGTAATGGATTGTTTTTCAATTGTAGAATTTTTTGATAAAGCTACCATAATATTTTAAACTTCCATAACAACTTTGTTAAATTCGGTTTCTAATATATTCTTTAATATTTCCTATTTGGATGGTAATATAGTCATACATATTTTAGTAATATGACCATCATAGTCACATATCTTATAATTTTTTTCTAAAACTTTATACCACCATCTATTGGAAATATATTATCAACATTGATCTCATATTATGAATCATGTTTCTTCAATTTTTCTTCAGAAAATTTCCATTTTTATTCATATTTATAGCCATGGAAATATGATCTTGAAAAATAATTAAGATCTCTTTATTACCTTTCACAACATTCTTATGCTCCTTTCCTTGGTCAAATTTTTTACCCTACCCAATATTCATAAACTTCTCACATGTATTTATTGAAGAATTAACATTAGTCACCTCCAGAAATTTATTTTTTAAATCAAAATATATTCTTGAAAAATGTGTTCTTATCATCAGATTATATCTCCACCTTTATTCATACATTTTTCTAGTAGATTAATTTATACCAGCATGAATATTTTTTGTGCCCAAAAACTCCACAACACCAGTAGTGACCTCTAAATTTTCATCTTTCATATATATAGATGTACTACTCTAATATTTTTATTCTTGTTTATTCAAAAAATATGGAATTAATTTTTCAATGAGATACTTTCTTGAAGAATTTGAATCATTCATAGTGGAGGAATATTTCTCAAAAATCATAATTTTTAGACTATAATTGTAAGTGTAAGAATATATTCATTGATATTGATTGGGAATAGAAACAAACTACTTATGTGAACCTATAATTTCAAGATCTTGAGAAGATTAAAATTTAAAATGAACTTATTTTGTAATATATTCTTTAAACATTATTAATAAACATTTTAATTTAATAAAAATTCATTATGTTTATAATAACTCGTCTTCTTTATCATCCAAACTTTCTCTAAGAAAATTAACTATCCTTTCAAATTATTCCATCTTCAGCCTTTTATTATTACAATATTCAACAAGTTTTGCTTTTACCATGTTGATATTCTTCTATATTAATGATGTTCATTTAAAAACTTTTAGTTTCTATTTAAACTCAACCATTTTATTTTTCCGAGCTCTAATCTAATAAGGCTTTATAACCTCTATTTTTATTGGCTATCCATTCTCAAAATATATATCTTTAACTTCTTTTTTAAACTTCATCCTTTCCTTTATGAGTTATAAAATTTTATTAAGTGAATCATCAAAATTTTCTTTTATAATTCACTCAAGTTATGTTCTCTCTTCTCCACCATCATCACTGTCTAATAAAGAACTTCCTTTTATAAATTGGGATAAGAAGTTGACATGAAAATCTGATTCATTTCTAGATGAAGTATCATCCTTATCTCTTCTACATAATTTTTTTCTTCTTTATAAGAAACATTGTCTCATGTTTCTTCCACTTATATTACTAAGACTTCAGAAATTATTCTTCCAATTCATAATAATCAATCTTCTTATTAGTTAAATTTCATGAAAAATGGAATATATCATAACATTCCAACATTTATGAGATTTTATACCTTTTACATTTATGTTTCCTTTTTTATATCTTATAAATAATAGAAATTATTGTATTTAATTCCACTTCATTTTCCATATCATTTTTATGACTATATGTTTCCTTTACTTTTTATCTTTATACGTCCATTTTTTTTAAAAAACATCAAAACCTATCTATTTATTATCCTTATTCTTAAATATTGGTGTTTTACTCATTGAATATTCCATAAGAATATTATGTACATTATCCAGGGATAAATCCTCTTGATCTTCTAGAGATGACACTTTGGAATCAAATCAATCTAGAAAGTTTCCCATCATTTTCTTAATGATAGTAAAATCTAATACCTTCTCACTGAAACCTCTGATATTTCTAAAAATATCATTAATCCATGTAAATTAATCATAAATAATTTCTTCATTATCCATCTTAATATATTCAAACTTGATCCTTCATATGTTTATCTTATCTCCCTTATCTTTTTCATTTCTTTAATAGATTATTCTAAACATATTCCATACCTGTTTAGTCATTAGAAACCCTATAATATCTTTATAAACATTATCATATAGATCCATAAAAATATAATTCTATGATTTTATATAAAAATAAAAACTTCTCTAATAAATATAAATTATATAAACCTCATTAATGGGAGGAAATACCATGATTGAAGTATCTATAAATTCAAGGCCAATATATTGAAGATAGGTTAACTCCTATTCTTACGACTATGATAGTTTTTCCATCAAATATTATAACACCCCTGATATTTACTGAATTTATATCTAAATTCAGACTACATAGTTCGGACGTTTATATAGAACCTCCTCTGATACTATTTAATGACTCTTAATCATGTAGGAACAATGAGAGGGGGAGAGGTTGAATCAGTGATCGCTTTCTTTTCTGAAATATTCTTATGAAAACAAACTCTAAAACTTTTTAGAAATAAAATTTAATCAAATATATTTCTTATCCTCACTTCACATGTAGTATTATAAATAATTATATCAATAAAAAATATTTAAATGGTTCTATAGAAATATATACTCCTTTCTAGAGTAGTTATCCCCCTCAATATGGATTATTTTAATGACTTCTCTCGAGAAAACCAAGGCATAAGCAGTAGCTGATTCTACACCCCAATAATTATTCTTACAACTAACCCTAAATCTACACCACAATAATAAACTCCTATTATGGTGTTGGTTATACCCCTATATTTTCCTTCTCATATCCACTTCCCTCTTAGATAGTCATACACCCTGGCCACAAGACTTTCTAGAAACTAGTTATACACCCCAGTTAAAAGATCATGCTTCTTCTTTTATGATCCACTATAGAAATATCTACTTCTATATATATTATTTCTCTAAAAAAAGTTGGTTTACCTTAACCTGTGTACAATATTCATGATCTTTAATAATTATCTCAAGATATTGTTTTCATCTCAAACATTCTTATTGATCTTAGAAAGTCCTGAATCACTTAATCTCACCTTAGAGAATATTTTCCAAAAATATACCTTAAAAAAAGTCCATATGATCATCCTTCATATGATATTAGTCTGTATGATGGGTCCCAATATTTGTCCAATATGATTTATTCTGATAATATTCTAATAAATGTTCTTCATTCAAGTGAAACTAGGTCTAATAATCCTTTTTCTATCATTCCTTCTTCATCTAATTTACTTCCTTTAACTAAGTAGAAACTCAATTGACAACTCACATTAATCTTATTCTTCAAATAATAATACTCAATATGATATTTCCTTCTTCTTCCATTTAAACTCAGTATGATGGTCTTATTATTGAATCTCCTTTGTCTAATGATCCTCCTTTAACTAAGTAAAACCATGTTTGTATACTCACAACACAATTACATCATAACTTATGCTCCTACATGAATATATAGGGTTCCAAAAACAAATTGTTTCACCACCATTTTATAGGTGTGCTTCTTAAGTGAGTAGTTGGGAAATCAAAATTATTTTTCCACCCAATTAAATTCAATTTTCAAATCTCATGCTCAATTAAATTTTAGGGGCTTCTTCCCAAATCTAGTGTAATATTCTTGAGACTTACTAGAAAATTTTAGGTGTTTAAAAACTTCCAAAAACATCCATAAATTGGTGTTAAGGAACATCATCGATCTTCCTTAACCTTGGTCAAATAACATACATCGAACGAATTGCTTAACATCATCATTGTAAAAGAAATTAAAAGGTTTATATAAATCTCCTTAGATATTCATTCATTATGATTGTATAATGTAATTTTCAATAACTATTATGTTTAATGTTATATCATCAACATTATCCATTTTATGGAATCACAAGAAAAATAAATAGTTGATATATATTCACTTGGTTTCACCCTATTAGGAACCCTCTATTCATTGGGATAAATATATCATTGTATAATAAAAATCAACTTCATCTCTAACTTTGTACAAACTTTTCTGACTGGAGTTCCTCCATCAAAAATCATCACGATTATTCATCCAATGTCATCGTATTACTCCATCCATTGGATATTTAAATCATTTTTCTAATGAAACTTCATCCAATGTGACCTTAGAGCTTACTTCATCTGATGAACTTAACTATTTATCTCAATACAATAGCATTTAAATGGTATCCTCTATATGATACATATTTGAACTTTTTAACTTATAATTTTCACAAAATTCATAACATCAAACTTTTTACATATTGTAATATAATCCTTGGAACATGAACTTTGTATAAAATTTCTATCCATTGGAACATTGTTGATGCATAACACACTTTTCCCAGTATGATTCAATATGGTATAATTTAGTTCATGTTCATATAGTTTCCTCCATTAAATTAGTCTTCATATAATCATGATAACATTAATAGTCAGACATTATAGAACAACAACATAGTTTATCAATATCTATACATCCACGTCATTGAATATTATAACCTGGACTACATTCATATTCATCCTTTCAAATTGAGTCTATCCATTAAAAAACATTGTTTAACTTTAAACAACCTACAACTCAATCTTTCTCTAGAAACCAACTTCTCACCCTTTATATTGACTCATAAAAACCTAGAAACACAAATTATATACAAATATATTTCGGGTAACATCAACCATTTTCTACCATAAATTTTTTTACATCAACTTGTGTGTTTCCTTCCCTTTTTATGAATGCATACAAACTCATCTTAGATCTTGTGTATGTTCATGATGTTACTAACTTGATGATTCAAATAACATCATCTGACTATGTAAAGAAAGTATCATAACCTTCATAAGTAAACTTTTGTAACCTTCATAAGGGACGTTTCTTAAAAATATTCTCTCAAACATCTCCATCTTTCTTATATATCATTCACTATAAACACATATTGATATATTGAGAAAAAATGCAACCAAACTCACAATAGAAAAAAATATCAATATAGGTAAGTTGGAGTAAAAGAGAAAATTAGTGAAAGAATGGAATAAAAGGATTGAGTTATTGAAATACACTTAAAATAATTAAAGAAATCATAAATCTCATAAGAAGTTTGATTCCCCAGAATGGGTGAACCGCTGAGGGTGAATTAGTTGTATATTTTTACGACATCCTTTAACTTAGATTTTACCTTTGTGACTTTATATGGTCTAGATATAGCCATTTAATAAATCTCATTCTCACTCATACGAAGTAAATCAAGTAGGAAATAAATTCACATATATTTTAACCAGATTCATCTCTAATGAGAGAACCTACTCTTTATTGTGTTCAGTTTTCATTGCATGCCAGAAATTTTATACTATAACCAATTATAAATTATTGTTGTTTTGTAAGGGATCATACTTTACAAATAATTGAATCCCATACTTATCTATTTAAAAAATATTATTATATTTATTACCACTTGTTACAATATATGGATCATCCTTCGAGTCTTCTGAATAGAAAAACAACTTTTACTCATAAACATCAGTATCTAGAATGTAGAAATTTATAACTTGTATCTACCAGTTCTATAACTTTTTTCCACCTCAACTCACTCATATCTATCTTTGACCCATTTTATACTCCAAAGAATGTAGGTTTGGATCTTGATTATATTATTTATTTATAAAATCAACTCAATAAACAACATTCATTCTATTGATGTTCCCCTTTTTATAGGAAAACTTCCTTCGATAATTATGGGGAAAACACTATATTCATTGTGAAATTCCCATAAAAATAATTTAGTGAAACAAATTCGATATATTCTGAGGATATTAGGTTTTGACTTAGTTAAACCTCCTACAAATATTTTTTTTAATGATATTTAACTCTTCAAAAAAATTCTTAAATAAATAATTTCTCTTTATGATATTAAAACTTTGAATGTCCATATCATCATCATTTCAATTATTTCCACTTCATAAATTTTATGTAAAGTCACTCAACATCATTTAGTGTTATCAAAAATTTTCCTTACATTCTTTTTATATAGCTACGACATAGACCTTAATTCCATTAGATTTAACAACTTACAAACTTATCTTGATCACTATCAATTTTCCTACAAATCAAATTTTATGGATCTTAAAGGATAACACATGTATATTTGGATTGATAATTTAGATCACCCTATAATAAAAATATAACTCTCTATGCCGCCATTATCTTTTAGTCATTATGATGTTTGGAATTTTTTTGATCATATTCTAATAACCACACAATAAACCATCAGAACATTCATAACATTAAAATGAATAACTGCTTTAAATTAATATGGTATCATCTTGTGAATTTTTAAAAGCCTATGGACATAGTTCTTTGGAATACAAATTTTTTACATCACAAATCAAAAAAATTCCTCCAAATAGAATCAATAAAAATTATAACACCTTCATAATCCTAGGTGAATATAAATTTGTCCCTTTGGAATTGATAGAAACATGACTATTTTTTAAAACTCAGCACATTTTCATTAACTCGGGTTTCTACTTCCCATAAATTTACAATCATTCTCAAAGAGAAAATTATTGAAATCACACTTCTGGATAAATAAATTATTTGAGATAATTTCATCACTCATTGAAATGAATGGCCAAGTGAATTAGAAAATATCTCCCTCAAACATCAATCACAAGTTATTCCTCTATAAAATTCTAGATAAATTTGAACTTTCAATAATTTCTCTCCCTTTCACATTTGAATCCATTTCCATCAACCATTTCATGATAACTTTATTATTGTATTAATGGATTATAAAAGAGTTATACCTATAATCCCATTTTATTAAAGAGTTTTATTTAGCTCACCCATTTTCAATATAATATAAATTAATTTAGGGGACATCATACATATTTAATTAAGTGTAAGTGGTGGGATTAATATGAAGTTTCATCTCTAATTACTCAAAACATTCCCTTGGTATAGATTTAGTTAAATCATCAACAATTTGATCCTTTTTTTATATATATTTTGAATTTAGTTCCGTAACAAAAACCTTTTCTTTTATAAAATTAAATTTAACATCTATGTATTTCGATCAAGAGTGTTTTATTGGGTTTATGTAAATATCAATTCAACTTTGATTAAGATAATAAATTTTCAACAGGTTTACAACATGTACCTTTAAATATTCTAGTTGAAATTTAATCCACATCATTTGAGTGCATGCATGGGTGGAATCAATATATTCTAACTAAACTATACTCAAAGTCATTGAATATTGATTCATTCTATTCTAGCTTATAAAAAAGTTTCATTAAAAGTAATGTTCCTCCAGATATTGATTTTATGTCATAAGAATCTCAAGTCGAATCAACTCTGTGAAATAAAGTAAATTTCACTCATTTAATATTTTTATAATCAACTCAAAATTGGACATTCCTTTCATATATAAGAATTCTTCTAGAATATATCATTTGTCATTATTTTGGAATGATGATATCAAAAAGTCAATGAAAATTAAATTTGAATAATTAAGAACTATTTAAAGTGTTGGTTTGAAAAAAAATAAGATAATTTCATCCCTACTAAATATGAAAATAAATTGGTTTTTATTAAACATGAAGGCATGACAGCCAAAAATAGATCATATTTGGTTGAAAATAATTGTGGGAAACTCTCAAAAACCATAATGGAAGTTATGAAATATTTTTATACATAGTTCCATCACATTCTAAGACAAAAGAATGTTATATTATCTAATGAACCATGATAATTGTTCTAAAAATATTATTTTTATTAATATGAATGATAGCGGGTAAATTGGTATTATTGGTGCTTTGCTATTTTTAGAAACAAATATTATAATTGCTATCATAACATGTATCTCCCATGGATAATCCATGAGTTGAGGGGGAATATCTTGAAGCAAATGATGCAATGACTTAAATGGGAGAAAATATTCAAAGGAATAAAATCTGACGTTAAAGAAACATCAATAAAGAATCATTCTGGATACCTCAATGAAACCTATGGAAGGTGTGACCAACCAAGATACTATATGGAAGAGTTTATGGATATATTAATAGGATAAATCTCATGTTCTGATAGATAAAATAAATAGTTAAAATTAAATGTATAAAAAAATATAAATCATATTGGAGTTCCCCTAAAATGTAAATGTAAATGGAAGTCATGGATTCCTAATAAAAGATACTCCTAACATATGACATTTGATGTTAATGTTTACAACAATTTTGAAAAACATAGGGGAGGATTAACTACCTTTATAAATGATAGTACCTTAAGAATTATAGGGATAAACACAATTTTCAAAGTTTACTATAAGATTATTTTTATGGAAGTTCTATTTATTGATGTAATTAAATATAACTTATAAAGTGTAATTTATATATGTGATTATGGAAATAATGTTTTCACCCAGATAAATTTTTTTATCATCCAATCGATGAATAATGGAAAATCTATTTTCAAAGTACTAAGATTTAAAATAAATGTATTAATTGATTAAATATAAGAGTAACTCATATTACCTAAGTGGGAAATATAAAAATCAAGTATAGTGTTAAAGACCTGGTCATCTTGGTTAAAAACCATGAGAATAATCTCAAATTAAGAAGATATAATATGTTTACCTGTACTATAAAGAAAAAGAACTTTTCATTGTGAATCTTTTCATAAAGATGAAATAACATAAGAAATACATAAAAATTTAGAAATTTAGACAACTATACCTCTTGAACATATACATTTTTTATGTATATAAACTAATGATACATCAATATATAAAGTTTGATTCATAATTTATCACTTTTATTGAATATTTCTCCCAGATAATAAGTGTTATGTTTATAGAGAATAAATATGATGTAGTTGAAATGTTCATGTTTTAATGAAGTAAATTATGAAAATGTAATTAGTGCATATATAAATAATATTAAAAAATTGTAACTGGTATATATGAAAAAATTTTAAACCCTATCTATCAAAGAAAAAATAATTAATTTGAATAGTTTTCTATACACCCCTCATAAAAATAGTTTTCAATGATAGGAAAAAACTATTTTAGTTGAAATAAGAAGGACCATAATTATGGAATATAAAATCTCTAAATTTTTATAGAGGGAAGATATATGTATTATATTAAGTTTTCAGAATAGATGTTTTCTATGATAGGATGTAGATATTAACCCTATCAGATAGGTCCAATAAGAAACTAATAATGAAATAATTTTAAGAGTTTTAAGTCCTTTTATAATTAAGATAAAAATACAATCATAGAAAAATTTTATGAAAAAGATTAAGAATTAATTTTATTGGGTTATTCATCCAATAGAAATAGTTATAGGTGCTGGAAAAAATAATTTCACAAAATAGTGGAATCATGCGATATTAAAGTGATTGAAAATAAGTTCTATCTAAAGGATGAAGATAAAGGTGAATCAAATTAACCAACAAAATATAAAATTTAATATTTTGGAATAAATATTTTAATTTAAATATGTCATGAGAAAAATATAAAACAAAAAATTTCTAATGAATATATTAATGAAAAAAGTTCTACTAGAAACAAAAAATCAATTTTTATGACATTATAAAAGGAGGTTTAATTGAGTAATATAATCATAAGTTGTGAGACTCTAATTTAGATAATAAAAAAACATTATAATGGATAACTAAATAGAAACAAAATCTCATTTTTAACATCATTCAGTATTATAAGAAATTGAGAATAATTAATATTAAAAATATATGAATGTGGTGTTGGATAAAATTAAGAAGAATGAACCCTTCAAACATGTTTTTAGAAATTATTAAAAGATTATTATCATAAATACTTAAGTTTTTAGTAATAACATCAAAAAAGGGGAGAGTTTTCATCAAATAAATAAAGGTTGGTTTTCAATGTTTATTCATAAGTGTAAGGTGATGTTTTTTTAGAAACCTTTTCCCCTATTTCTAAGATTCTCACTATCTAAATATTTTCAGATTTTTCTGCTCATAAAAAATATAGGGTATATCATATGGATGAAAAGTCAAAATTATTGGATAGATAAGTTAAAGAAGAAGTTTATATTTAAAAAATAGAAGGATTTATACATGATGAGGATGGAAGCATGTTTTATAAACTCATGAAATCTATATATGGGTTGAAAGAGAATCCTCATTCCTGTTACTGTAAACTTAATAGTTGATTTCTGATATTAATATTTTATAAAGTAAAATTTTATATTAACTTATATGTGAAGGTGGAGTGTTTCATAACTCTGATAGTCACTATTTATATTGATGATATAATATGTTCTAGTGATAGTGATCATGTATGTAAGGAGTCTTCATAGAAAATGAATATGTACATCAAAATAAAAATTCTTGGGAAGAATGATTTATTTCTATTTATATAAGTTGTAAAAAATAGAATTTATATCATGCTCTAATAGAAAAAAAAATTACAAGGATCCTTTGAGGATGTTTGACATGGAATATTAAATGGAATCTACTACACCTATATTTTTTCAGTAAAGTTGAGAAAATATGAATCCAATAAAAGATTTAATAAATGTGTTTTATAAAAGTTAATCAAAAGCTTACTCTATCTAACTGAAAATTTTTGTAGAAAATTGTTCAAGTAGTCACTTCAAGTGTTATATATCAGAGTTGGTTCCCTCTATTTTATATATTAAAAAAATATGGATAAATTAAATTTTATAAATATTCATAACATCCATAACTCTAATGTAAAAAACATTCATGGATGGGAAAATAAGAATATTCCTTGTCTCTTACCTATTGTCTTAGAAGTGGTGGATGTCTTTATAATAGTTTTTTCATCCTATATAACAAATAAAACTATGACTTTATTAGATGAATAGATCTTAAAAGTTTTTTGTAGGACCCAAAATGAAATTATAACGTCCATTTTAGAAATAGTTTATACTAAATGACTATTCTTAATTCAACTATAGAAACTTGGGATAATATCCAATGTATCTTTAAATAAAATGTTAAATTCAAGTAATAAATAATTAAATATTTAGAAATTAGTTACATGACATATATAAGGCTAATGATAAAACCATATATGATTATTTCATAAGTGTTAATGAAATTAGTAGTAACATTTGGTGATTTGGAGATACTATATTAGAGAAAACTATTGTGATGATGTTAATGAAAAATTTCCTAGGTAGATTAAAAATAAAAGACTCTTCCTTAAAGGATAAAGATGATTTATTCATATATGAACTTAAAAATATCCTAGTGGAACATAAAGTGAGGAAGGATCCAATATTTAAGAAAATGGATATGAAATTAATATACTTTGAAGCTATGAATAAATTCAAACTCAATGCATCAGAAGATGAACCTTCCAAGGAAAAAAAAGATGATGATCATATAGATATGAAGAATAGGATAATAATTTCTCTTATAACTAAAAATGTTAGGAAAGTTAATGGGAAGTACAAGTGAAATATTATTTTGAAATCAATTATGTACAGTACAGTTGGGAACTTTTCCATTAATTTATCTAAAAGAGAAAGAAGTGATTGTGAAGTTTATAATCTTAGTTAAAATCCTCTGAATTAGTGGATTAAAAGAATAAAAGAAGTTAAAAAATTCATTTGATGGAAAAATAATGTTTACTCATAATAAGAGAATGTGTTTTCTAAGAAAATAAAAAGAATAATATTCATCAAATGATGTATCATACGATAAAGAAATTTTAGAGAAAGTGATTTACTTAATGGATCCTATGAAACATGAAGAAACCTCAAGAGAATAATATGGAGAAATTGAAGTAAATTTTATTTAAAACATAAAAAATCATAACTTGAAACATTCCTTTATAAAAATACTAAACTAAAAAAGTAACTTCACTTATTGAAATGAATTGAGAAAATAAGACTAAAAGTGAAGATGATTTTCTAAAAAATTAGAATTCATATGCTGAATAAATCAAAAATCTTAAGTTAAATTAGGATAATAAGGAAAAAAATTAAGGATAAAGGGGGTTAGTTGATTTTGATTATTCTATTATTAGTTTTTTGAAATTATTGAGAGTTGTGGTTTTGAAGATCCTGACTTGTAAGCCTCGATGAATCCACTTGGTCAAAGAAGAATATAGTTTTTGGGGGACTTATATTTTAGGAGAAAAAACCTAAATTCCAAAATTTATATAAATTGATGTACCAGAATCACATGTTTTAGTGAATGAAGTTCAAAATAACTGAATTTCTAAGACTTAATAATGGGAATAATCTGAACATGACTATTAGGAGGCTCATAGGAATATCTAAATTTTTTGTTGGACAAACTGGAGGATATTATGGTTTTGGTGATGAATTCATTATAACATATAGGAATTTGGTATAATCATTTTAGTAGACACTTTGTGTGGTATGGGATATAGTTTTCAAATAACAATGATCTTGCACTACTTTAATTGATAAAAATATTATTATTAGAGAATCTAAACTTTGGGATAATAACTGAACATGGAAAGAATGGGTTTTCTCACATTTTGGATAAACCATTTACAAATCCTATGTACATTTCTCCCTTTTTTATTTCTTGAATTTAGGTGAGGGGGTTTTTTTATTTTAGTTTATTATAACTCTAAAAATTTATAAAATATTATTTTAGAATGTTAGGAATTGTTTAAAGTGGAAAATTATTAAGCACCCCTAGTACTCTAGCCATTAATGGGAATCTCAAGAAGTTTCCAAAATTTGTAACTTAATTATTCATGATAAAACATGTGGAATATCCAGTATTTTTTACCATATTCCTAAAAATTGTAGGATTATTTTTTAAGTTCAATTAAAAATGTAAATAAAAATAGATGAATCACAAAAGAATGCAAGTTATATAGGGAATTAATAAATTCCACATGAAAAAGAATTCAAAATTAATGAGATATTTTTTAAATGATATGACTTAATATTTCTTGAGAATCTATGTGGAATATGAAAATAGGTTGGACACAATTATAAGGGTTGTATGATCATACTTCAAACCTAAGTGGAGATGCTCAAAAAGACGTAACAAGAACCAAGAGATACATGTTATTTGTTAGATGATGCAAAGAATAATGTCCCACACATAGAATTATTTGAAAATTTAAAGATGAACATACTTCCATAGGGGATTGAAAATTTTAAAAACAGAAAAGAAATCATGATGGACTCTCTCGGTAATAGAGATAAAAACAACAAAGTATCATGGTTGAGAACCTTAATATTCTCTATGAATATTTGTAAAACCACCTTGGTCCCATTTACTTTTTGTTATATATCTATATAACAATATAAAGGTGTTGAATTAAAATTATATGTGTAATATTGATTATTTTGATTTATTACACTTATATTAAAAAATTTATCATTGAAGTTATCTAAACATTTTGTGTCTTGATGCCTATTTGTTCATCCTTGGTGAATATGTTGATGGAGTGTACTCATTGGTGGAGTATATTTATATATGATACCAAAACAAGGTATAAATGAAAATATATAGTTCTATAAATTACATGATCATTTACATTTTTTGAGTTGAGTATAGAAGTTATCTAATAAATATATTTGATTATTCCCTGAGACAATAATTTTTAGTTGGTATCATACTTTGGTTTAGTTATGGAAATAAATTTTTTCTATGTTAGTCCCTATTTTTATACATAAAGTATTTATCATATAGAATTATTGTGTAATAATATATTTTCCAAATAGATCTAGGTGAAATGATAACTACTTCTTTTAATATCCTTGTATATATTGTCAATAATGTCAATATAAAAAGAAAATTAAATTAAAACTAATTGAAATTAATTATATACATATTGATATTGAAAACAAATCCAATGTGGGATATTGTTACACCCATTTTTGATATATTATATGTTTTTCAATAAGAATTATTTTAATATGTGTTTCTTTTATAATATTATAAGATTAAGTAAGGTAATAAATTAAGGTGTAAATATATTTTTAGTTGTGGTTATTCGATGAAGATTTATGAATGTCCTAGATAATGGAGTTTTGAATTTAATGAAAAAATCCATGGAGTTTTTATCTTGTGGAATAATATGTCTCTACAATGATGAATGATTCTATATGAGAAATACTTTTTTGATTTAGTGGAACATTAGGTAATTATTACATATCGTATTACTGGAAATGAGATTTCAAGGTGTTTTGTGAAGGTTATAATTCATACACGTCCAAATCATTCAAAATTATGCAATGGTGAATCAAAAATATTTAAATAAAATTATACAAGTATTTAGAGAATTTACAGATATATTAAAGTGGATAAGGATGCTTTTAATTGATTTATAAAGTCTAGAGAATAAATTGGGAGTCCTTGGATTAGAAATTTTTTTAAAAATTGTGAAATAATGTGATATGTCTAATTAGAAAAGGTGTAGAAGGAATCATGTTAGAATAAATATAGTTTTATTAATGATAATTTAGACTAATTCTATAGAATATGAGTTTTGTGATATTACACAAGGAATAAAAGGTCTATGAAAGATTAAATTCATAGATAAGGAGATATGAAATATTAAAATAGGTGTTGCAGAAGATCAAATCATTCCCGCATAATGATACATCAAAATGATATGTTCTCGCATGTGATTAACTTCAGTGGACATAGAATAACAAACATAGAATTATAATTGATATATATGAATTCTTTTGAGGTGTTTTGAGTTCATGTATAGTATATTATAAGTTATGTATGATCTTTCGGAAACTTATAGAGTGAAAAAATGGTAATGCATTTGATCCCATAGAGATATCTAAGATCTTGTGGATGAAATTTAAGATTCTCTAAATGATACATAAATTATTCATGTGATACATAAGATCATGTATATGAATCATATGATTATTAAAATGATACACAATATTCTTCACTTCATAAGAGTATGATTTATTGAGAAATTTTGATTGATATTTCTGGTAGAAAATGTAAATTTAGATGACACTTGAAACATTCATTAGTATGTAAATATCATGATAAAAATTATAATAATGATTGAAGAAATTCAATTATGAAGAATATATTAGATTAATTATTTTCACTATGAAGAAGAGAACTACAATATAGAATTATTCCATGAACATGAATAACAAAATCCTATGTTGTGAACAAGAATGTTTCATGGAAAAGATGTAGGCATGGAAACGTATATTTCTACATTGGTAAAAGAAATTCAGTTTTATCAGGGAATAAATACCTTTTGTGAAATAATTTTTTAGGATTTATGATGGACATTATTTATATAAAAATTAATATTTAAATGAATTTTTTTTACTAGTTTATAAGATAATTAATTAGAATCAAATCATCAATATTTTATTGAGGACATTCTAGATTGGTTTGAAAGAATAATTAAATGTAGTGTTGGATGATAAATTCAAGGTACAATAAATATTAATGATTTTATAAGTTTTTATTTTTTAATATATTTATATGATATAATTAATTTTCATATGATAATTTCTGAGGTTATATAAAGAACAAAAGAGGTAGAAATAAGGTATGTCAGAAGATAACATGATGTCGCTATTATTGTGAATATGTTACTGTCAAATAAGTGGTGAAAATGTAAACACTTTAACTATAGAGAATTATTTATATTAGTGATGATGATGAATAAGGTAATAGAGAGAACTCGAACTAGTATGATTGATTGTTCTGGGTGTCGAAATAAGAAGATATTCTAATGTTTCTTCTATTGTAAGAATAGTTTAAACTTTAAATAAGAAGAGAAGATTGAGAGACCAATGATACTACACCACTGAATCATCAAAGGAGATATTAATAAGAATTATATAAAATATTTTTATACTATATGGACTGATTAATAATAATAAAACCATTTGAGATTATTATACTAGAGGTATTCTTAGTGATTACTGCATACTAAGGATGGAGATTAGATCTATATCATTAAGATAATACCTATGCTTAAATTTATGATCATAATCCAAGAGAGATCCATCAAAATATGTAATTTTTATATAAATACCAGGTTGGTGTTAGGTTTTGATGAAGCTCTCATGTATTCTAGTTGGTTCTAGGAATATAGGTTCAAGGATATATAATATCTTGTGATTCCTTTTGATAAGAAAAGAGAATATTTGAGTGAATGGGATAAAAACCACCATAAAAAGGGATGTAGTCGTCTATATTAGAGATGAACCTCATTGAAAAACTCCTACATTTTATTTTATTTTTCTTTCTTGCTTATATTACTTGCATGGAAACCCAAGGTGAATTGAGAGAGAGTGAAATCCATTCAATTAATAATTGCAGAGGAAAAAAGAAATTAATTAAATTTTGAAAACTCCCTAGCACAAATTCATCTCACCCTCTCAGTGTGGTTATACAAATAATTTGGGAAAAAAATTATAATTGGAGCTACAGTTATATCTCTAATTATCATTTCAATAATATGAATACTTGAAAATTTTGATATCTTGATTTCTCTATCTAAATTCATGATGAAGTAGATACTTAGAGAATAATTTTCAACTAAAAATAAAAAATCATTCCCTTAAAATATATATAATAGTAGGGAGAAAAAATAAGTAAATAAATTTAAAAATGCCTCCTTAAAGAATGGAGAGAAAGTTAATTATTCACTAGCTGAAGGTAATCATAGTTGGAATATTTATTTTATATTTTTTAATAATTTTTTTCTTAAATAAATTGATTATGATAAGTAAAAACTCATGTTAAAAGAGGGATAAAATATTACTTAAAAATTTTGTGATCATTAATAATTAAAACCTAGTGTGAATGGGGAAGACCTAGTGAAAAAATTCATTATTATAAAGATGGACGGAAATTATACCTCAAAAATTCACAATAAATATATGAAAAAGAGGTAACTGAAGATTCTTTTTAATATTTTAAATTTTATGAAATAATAAAAATTATGGAATATTATATATCTGAGGATTTAAAATATGAATTGATTTCAGTACAAAATGAAATCTTGTATAATTTTCTGAAATAAATATTTCCTTTTATATATGGCTTTATTAAATTCGCATAAGAGGATATCACCCAACTTAAAGGTGATTATGAAAGGATGTAGAATAATTTAGAGAAAAAGTTGTTGAAATATATAAAAATATACAAGAAATTATGATCCATAAGTTCCATGAATGTGTTAATTGAATAAAGGTGAATTAGATTTGAGAATGTGTGTCTTGATGTAATCTATAAAAAGGATGAAGTGATGAATGGGATTGGATAAAATATATAGTAAATTGATGAAGTAATTATTATTAAGGATACTCAACTATGGATTAATTATAATAGGATTAAGAAGTTAGATATTTCATTGAAAGAGAAGATTAATATGAAAAAATATAATGTTGATAAAAACAAGTATTGAGTATAAAGAAAATATGAGTTAATTTGAGGATGAGAAAAATATCCTCATAATAAATCGTATATAGTTATAAGTAATATTAACAAATATAAAAGTGACGTGATCGGAGTACTTAGAATATATTGATAAAAGATATGTGACAATCATCATTTCTACAGAGTACATTTGTGTTAAAAGACCTCTAACCATTGGAAATATGGGCATGCAATAATTCTATGATAAATCCACTATAAGAAAAAAAGTTGAACCATCATATTTTTAAATCTATGATAATTCATTCCATTAAAAGTTAGTATACCTATAATATTGAATATTTTTGGTCCACTGTTAGAAAAATATCTAAGACCATGGGAGGAAACTATTTCCATAGGTTTCAACCACCTGTATAACGTATATGGTTTCTCGATCCATTGTGATAGCCTTAGGGGCTACTTCCATGGGTACTGTCCATGGCTATAAATAGTGTAGTGTTATCCATGATCGATTTCCAAGGTAAGTTCCACTAGCATTACTCGTTTGGCTACTATGAGAGATATATCTTTCTTGGGTACAATTCTAATTAACTTATTTTTTTATATCACCACAGGAAATTCCTATTATGATAGGTAATTAAAATTAATTCTTATAAGGAGGTTTCAATCCCTATAACTCAATAATTTTTCACTAAACACCTTACCGCTGTTTCATCATTCATTTTAGTAAAATATTTTTATTTTTATATATTTAAATATTTATTTTTGAAATTAATATATACAATTAATATGTATTTAAAATATGTAATTGGTTGGCTATGTAGTCCCCACTCCCACGGACACTTAATATTGTAGTTGTAGGAAGCATATAATGAATCTATGGCCACAATCATGTATTTATGTTTCAATAAAAAAATTATGACTATGGACACATAATATTGTAGTCATATGAAAAGTTTCAACCACAACCATGTTTAAGATAGCCTAAAACCCATACACCTGGATCCAATGCTAAAATTTTATTACTTATATATTGGATTTGATTCCAACTGAAAAGACATTATTTTAACCATCAATAAAAATAATATTCATTTTCATCATTGATTCACTTTTATACCCATGACCTTTTATGTTTAGTGTTTTAGAGAATTACAGAAAACCCTTTACCTAACAAAACCCATGTTTTTCTTCAAAAATGGTCATTTTCCCCTTAGTACACAGATATAATTTCTTTAATAAGATGACATCAAAATCTCCTAAAAATTTCTTCACACATGACACCCTTCTAGACCAATAATACATAATATAATTATTAAAACCTACGTAAAATGGAAACAAAATGATGGTTGATCACATATGCTTAATATTAGTAAGCATGAGAGATATCAATCGGTGATCATATAAAAGAATAATATAAGTATAAGGTTATGAGATCAGGATCATAACTTATGAATCTTATATGTAATCAAACATAGATCATGATTCATGATTCAAGGCATAAAGCTTTATCATTTCAAAATACATGAGTCATAAGAGTGAGGAATCATTAATAATAAATCATAAGCTATAAGATAAAATCCTAAGCATGAGAGAATATCTAAGGAACTATGTGGTATAATCATAAGTATAGAAAATCACTTCATTTGTAAATTTTCACTTCAAATACTATCATAGATTACTGATTTAACTCCTCATTGCATCATTTCTGTATTCATGTTTCACTCCCAATACTATCATAGTGGACAAAGTTCCTTAACAAAATGGGTTCACTCCCCATTCCAGTACATGTTATCACATGAGATATCCATATTTACCAAATTCATTAGAGGGCTATATAATTTAGGTCACACCCATAATATAATAAAAATAATACATTCATGTTAAAAAAATACCATAAAAACTTTTAATTTCGTCATAGATAACCTATATAAAATAAATAAGTTTGTAAAATTCACATCATTACACAATTATAAGTTATCTAGAGAAAGTAATTGTAATGTATCATAAGATAATTCATTATCTCATCATAGATTAATTAACACATTGAAAAACAATAGGTTTAATGAAATCATACTAGTATCAACATTAATATAATTCATCTATAAAATTAAATGGAATCATATGATTATTTCCCTAATTAATCATAAGAATCCTTAAAAGATGTTGACGTAGATGAAAAAAACTCTTTTTAAAAAACAATTAAAATAAACTTTGAAAATAAAGAGGAGACATCCCTTTTTATTTGGTAACTTTTAAAACAAAAATTAAATGAATAAATTGATATAATATATTCGTTAAAAAAACATTTAAAATTTTAAGGGAATATTTATAAATAAGGAAGGAAATAATTGTGGAAAATCCACTCATTCCAAATAAGTTAAAATAAAATATTCCACTCAAACATTTGTAGATAATAAAAACTGATTCATATATAAAAAAATTGAAATGATTAATTTTAATAAATTTTAATGAATGTAAAAGGTATTAAAAATAATCTTTCCCAAAAATTAATTATAGATAAAAAAATTTATAAAATATTTTTAAGAATTTGGACATGAAGGAGAAATATTCCTTTTCAAAAGTGGAAATAAGTTTTGTTTTTTTTTTACATTTTCTCAGTCTTTTAAAGTACAAAATTGGGTAAAATGTATGGAAAACATGAAAACCAAAGATATAACTTGATTAGAATAAAATATAATGGGTTTATGGAAAATAATCACATAATTTCCCTCAATATAAATTTCACATAAACAATCTCGAAACAAAAAGTGATTGTAACATAAATACCTTATAGCTTCGGTAATCTCAGAATAAAAATATCATGAAAGAGAGAAACATAGATATATTTTTAAATAAAAATAATTTTCATGAAAAAATTCATAAAAAAAATCATGGTGATTATATACACCACTTAGTGGAAAAAAATTGGTGATGATGGAATATGTCTCAAAAAAATAAAATTGAGACAATAAACCCTTATCTCAAGTCTTATATTTATTAATACAGATTCAAACCTCTTATATAATAAATATATATTTATTATAAATGCATAAAAGAAACATATTAATATATATATTTATATTTATAACATTCCCTAATAATTTTCAATTACACTTTTATAGATAATTTATAATTAAAATCGTTATTCAGGTGAAAACTGATCTATTTTCTATATATGTTTTAGTTCAACGATTCCAATAATTATAGTATGGTCATGGTTTAAAAAATATCTATAATAATAATATTTTCATAATAATAATATGTAATCATTATATATACTTTTTTAATCATCTATATATTTTGATGATGAATAATGAATTACATCACCTTATGGAGATGGTAGTCTGTACGTATGTACGAGTGATGTTTCCACTTTTAAATAGATAAAATGAAAGAAAGGTAAATAATAATTAAACTTTATATAATAATAATTATATAATATATATAATATATATTTATTAAAACTATCCTTATTACCATCAATATAAATAAAAAATGAAAAACAATGTACATTGCTTTGTGGAAGTAGTAGTCCACACATATGCACACACGACATTATCATTTTCCAATGTATGGGTTGGTAAGAAGGTAGATAAAATACTGTAATTTAATAAGTATAATTATGTTATAAATATAATATATAAACATTAAATACATCATAATAACCATCCATGAAAGGTATTGATGAAAAATTAAATACATATCTTCATGGAGATGGTAGTTTGTATGTACGCACGAGTGGTGATTTCATTTTTGATTGGGATGGAAATAAGATGAAAAAGGGTATTTTTGTGAACATAATAACATTTAATTATATCAAATAAACATATTTTTTACTTCTACATGGTTATATAAGATTTAGATAAGGTGGAAAAATAAATATACATCGAAACAATCAGTTAAGAGTTATACCTCTACTTTGGAAAACCTCCTTTGGATTACACATTAATCCTTAAAAGGATGTTATTATGGTTAAAATAGGTATAATAGGACCTAGTTTTGGATTTTTTGAATGTATTTTTTTATTTATTAGCTGAAAATTTATTCAATGTTGTGAATAAGTGAGGAGAGGAGGTTCCATTTTATAAGTGAAAAGGGTAAAAAAGTTGTAAATACTTGTAACACTAATATAAAATAAGTGTATAAATCATATAAAATAGAAAATAAGTGAAATAAATTTTAATATAAGTATTATATGGTATAAATATACTAAAAATAAATTTTAGGTAGTTTTAGGTTTCATTTTAAACCACATATTTTGGTTTTAACCCCTCATTAAACTTATATAACCTTAACTGAAGTAAAAACTTTTACACCCATTGAAGGTAATGACGGTAATTTTAAAAATTAAAGGTGTCACATTATTGAACCATTCATGATAGAATCGGAAAATTTCAATCCACTTTATTCAACATAGTATTTTTATAATTTTATAATGATTTAAAAAATAATTTCAAAACATTAAGTACTGATTAAAGTAATTTTAAGGACTATTTCCGGACTATTCACATATATTGACATTTAGGGAATCAATATTATAATGGAATTATAATATAAAAATTTAATAATCACATATACATTATATGTATCTAAAAAAATTAGGTAAGCTATATTTCATCTAAAATATATTACTTTTAAGGTCTTTAAAAATATTTATTTGATTTTTCTACTTCCAGAATGAGCATTGTGTCGGTATTGCATAAGTGTTATTGGAAATTATACTATCACTAAAAATTAAAAATAAATTTAAATCAATTATTAATTATTCAGACTCATAATAACCATTTATAACCATTTAAAACATCTTTTAATTTTTTTGATAACATGTTAGGGATATTAAAAGAAAGAGAGTTTCATTTTGTACTTATTATTTATAAGATTATAAACTCTTTTGGAGATGTCTTGTGCTCATTTTCTGGTACTATTTTACCCTTTTTTAGTAAATCTTGGTAGGGTTTTACTTTAGGGATGTTTCGGGTGATTTTGGAGAATTTTGGAAGTTTTTTGAAGGAAAAGGGGTAGTGCACGGTTGGCGCACAGTTTTCCCAAACTATGCACCCACCCCAACAAACCATGAAAAGACCAATAGAGGAAATTTTCATGGTTGAAGAATTGTTTTTTAAACTGTGTGATCTCTTAGTAATAACTTTTCACCCCTAGTATGAGACACACAGTTGGGATGCATGGTTTGAAAAATTATGCGCCCCTACCCAGGAAACCATGCGCATAGGAATTATTTCCCTAAAAAAATATTTTGAAAATATAAAACCACACGGAATTAACCCTCATTCACCCCCAATCAACCTAATAAATTTAATTTCATTTTTATAGAACTTGAAAAGTATTCCAAGGCTTTCCAAACATTGTTCTTGATGAATCAAAGATCTGATTTATGGATCTACACCTCTCCTGGTAAGTGATTTCTTCCTGCGTGGATTTTACTCTCTCTCTAGACTCTCTTTCTAGATGAAGAGTGATGTTTTATTCTCTATTGGTGATGTTTTAGATATAATTTCTGATCTTTTTATTCCATTTTATATTGGATCTAGGTTTTGATTCTAAATCCCTTCCATTATTGTGTAATTGATAGTTCCACTTCAATTTGAGATTTTCTAGTTTAGAAAATACTCATCAATGATATTGAGGTAGGTGATATAAATGTCAATTCACATAGTCTTTAATTAATTACATGTATGTGATTATTCAATTTCAATTTCCATTATTGGTAAATTTAATCAAAAATTGGATTAATTAAATTGAATTTTTATGTGATAAAAAAATGGTTTGAAGTAGGGAAATGGAAATTGGTTGAATTGTGATTATGAAATTAGAGGGTTATTATGATTATGGAATTGGATGATTAATGTGATTATGAATTGATTGATAATGGGAATTAATGAATGGTTGGATTAAATATAAATGGTTAATGGTTGATATGATTAAATGTTGATAAATGGTTTAATGGTGAATTTTTCATATTATTCCATGTGATTAAAGTGAAGAATCATGATTGATTTGATAATTGAAATGATATACTATGATGTTAAATATTGATAATAATTTTAATGATTATTAACTTTGTTGAATGTGATACTTGTGATATATGTGATTCATTGATAATGTGTGTGGGACACGAACTGATTCTTCAAAATACTATATGTGATCACAAGTGTGGGATGCTAAATGATGCTTCAAAAGCCCATATAGGGTAAAAATAGGGTGTAGGATAGGAAATGATGCTTCAAATATCCATGGGTGCAAGATATGAAATTATACGTTGATGATTTGGCATTGGACTATGGTTCCAAGTAATCGTGATATAAAATGTAATTAAATAGATAATTAAATCCCTTGTTAAAATGAATTTTGATTCTTAATGTGATATCCCTTGGGGATGGTTTAAAATATGGCATGAGTCGAAACAGTTATTGATAGTTCAGGTGTCATTGTGAACCTAGGGATTTATGTGGTTAAATAAATAATAATTGAATATATGAAATTGTTTACTTTCTTATTGTATTTTATTATTTATAAAAATTCATACATTTTTATTGACGGGATATTGTTTTAGACATCATTGGTGGTGTCCTACTGAGTTATACTCACACCCTACTTGGGCTACTTGAATGATTCCAAAATATAATTCATATTTACAATACATAATAAGGGAAAGAGCCCAATGTTAGATGGCTTGGTTGGGATAGAGCATGGATAAGGGAATTGAGCTTGGTGTCGGGACCTGCTTGGGTGTGCCATCGTGTCTTCATTTTGGTTTTTCATTAGAAACTTTACCCTTATTATAGTATGACATGTCTATTGCATTAGTTTTGGATATTGTTTCCTATTTGGGTTTATCATGTGATATTAGTCTATATTGGTTATTGATTATATCATTTGGTTATTGTGAATTTACTTCCACTATTGAGATTCTTCGATAAAGAGTTTATAGTCTCCCCATGTTATATAATAGGCCCTCATTTATATTCAGTAGCCTCTAGCATGTAGGGAGGCATTCTTGAGGTCATGTGGCCAACTGAGTTGAGTCATCAGCATATGGAACCAAGTTCGGGACATCACAAAGTGTTATTAGAGGGTTTTCTTTTCTTTTATTTTGTCTCACTATTTAGGAATGGTAGATAGGAGATTAGGATGAGTCAGGCCTTGGTTAATTTCATGTTCATAGGAGTATCTAACCCATGTGTGTGGTTAAAAGCCAAGTACATAGGGTGGGATTGTTTTTATTGATGTGTGTTGGTACAGTTGAATGTTATTTCACCTTGAGTGATACACTTTTTGTGTGATATTGTTATTTTTATGAGATTTTTATCACGGATCGGTATAGAATGGGAGTTTTTTTATACATTCATCATTATAGGCACTCAATATTTATTGAGACATGCATAATTTTAGGTATGCACGAGAAAAGAGGGTTTTGGGGAAAATTTTCAAAATGAAATGCTTTTATTTGTTGGTGTAATTTGAATGAAAAGGTACCTAATATGAAATTGAAAAATTAAAAATGATTCTAAATGTGGTAAAATAAATTGGATAAATGGTTTTATAATGATAAAATTTAATAAATATAATTTTTTTACCCTTTGTTATCCATTACATAGGAGAGGGATGGATAAGGGTAGTGATATCGCCTCGATTTTGACCATGATATGGGGTTTGGGGGAATTAATTTTTGTGGATTATTATAAATACCTCTTATGTTTAATGTGAAAATTTTGTGTAATGTGTCCTAAGATGCGTGTGTGGAATTATAGAGATATTCCTCCCTGACAACAATTACTGAGAGAACGATAGGAGAACATAGCTAGAATTCTTCCTCTAGTAGTGGAACTTGAGGCTTCGATAGTGTCGAGTGAGGAAGTCAGAGATCGGTTCCATGATAACTTTTCTTGATTTATGAAATTTATGGAAAGAGGCCTAGGGAAGGTTTTAAAGAGTATATCTGATCTAAAAAAGGAGTTCTAGTTGCAACACCCTCCAACTTTCACCAGATAGGGTGGACCTGAGGTAGCTGAGTTTTGGATTGAGTCTATCCAGATAATCCTTGACCACTTAAGGACTCCTAATAATAATATATTCAAAAATGGATAATTATATGTTATTTTGTAAATAGAATAATTGGTGGGATATTCAGACTCATGATGGGAAGATTGGAAATATGGACTGGAAGACTTTCAGAATAAGTTCTTGGAGCACTTTTACCCAGATGTTCTCAGGAAGGAGAGGTAATAATAGTTCATGAGGATGACCCAGGGGTGTATGTATGTGATGGACTATATAGGATGATTTACTGATTTTCATCGCTTACTTCTGGAATTGGAAGGGGATGAGACTATTGTGGCAAAGTGGCTTCAGGATGGACTTAGGTGTGAGATTAAATCCAATTTCAACATATTTTGGCTGAAGAAGTTTTCAGAGGTGGTGAATCAAGATCTCATATCTGAAGGGAACCTAAAAGAGGCTTATAGTTGAGGATAGGTGGTTTCTATTAGACGAACAGAAAGTACATCTTCCGAGAGTAGGAAGCATCGCTATGAAAATATTGACCAGGGTAGTGGAAAGCATATTGGTTGGGGGGAAGGATTAGTTACTTAGAACCTTACTCACTTGCTCTACCACCATTTTGGTAGGTTAGGTCACCTTCATAGATAGTACCCTCGACCATTGGTAAAGTTTATATCTTGAGGTAGAATAGAAAATCTATAATAGTTATACATGAACCCATGATAGATGGGTAGCAATGGGGGAGATAGGAAGAATTAGAGTGATGTAAGGGGTCTTCTACAATATATCAATCTGGAAGTTAGACTAATACTAGAAGTGAAAGTTGAGGAAATAGAGGTGGTTCCACTGAGAAAGATTTCCCTTATCAATAGAGTGATTCCGCTTAGGGGACTCAGATTGTAGTATAGAAAATAAGGGTAGGACAATTTCATGCATTTAAACCTACAATGGTGGATACAGAGGGCGGACTATTGACTATTAGAGGTAGTATTATTGTAGATTCTATAATTTATAGAATCTTATTTGATATTGGATCCTCTCATTATTTTATATCTTCACAATTTGTGAATGGGTTGAGTATAAAAATGGAGTTTATGAGTGGGTTATAATGATCGATACACCTTTGTGGGTATAGTCAAGAGACATCTTTTTGTGCAAGGGGTGTTCTCTCGATGTTGGGGGTATCATTTCCTTTGGTATCTCTACGTACTTTACATTTTTGTATTTGAATTGATTTTGGGAATGGACTATTTGGTATCATACCAAGACCACATTAATTGTTACCATAGGATAATCACCTTTACATCTCCTAAGGGTAAAAATTATGTTCATCATAGAGAGTGGGATATCCAGGAAGGCTGTGTAGGTCTTGTTCACCAGCAACTGGTGGATATCACTGCCCAGTTTTCTAGTCTTTTTTTGTATGATGAGGGTGTAAAATATGATATCTTTACACCTATAGTGAATAGGATCTAAGATGTGTTTCTGAGTATCCTCAGGGTTTCCACCTAAGAGAGATGTGGAATTTACTATTGATCTCATGCTTGGACTTGAGCCAGTTTCTGTTCTACCATATATAATGGACCCAATATAGATTCAAGAGCTTAAGATTCAGTTGTAAGAGTTAATGGGTAAGGGGTTTATCCATCCAAGTATGCCACCTTGGGGTTCTCCAGGTTTTTTTACTAAGAATGATGATGGGTCATTGCGTTTATATGTTGACTAATAGAAGTTTAACTTTATAATAGTGAAGAACCGGTATCCTATTCCTTGTATCGATGATATATTTGACCATATGAGGGGATTTTATGTATTTTCCATGATTGAATTGATATCGAGGTATCATCATTTGAGAGTTCAGTCTTATAATATACCATGGACTAATTTCAGAAGCAGGTATGACCTTTCTGAGCTCGCCAGGATGTCATTTGGGATAAAAAACACACTAGTAGTGTTTATGTCCTTGATGAAAAGAATATCCCACCTATAATTGGATCAATTTGTAGTTGTGTTTGTGTATGACATCTTACTGTACTCCAAGACTTGTGATGATCATGAAAAATATATTAACATCATTCTGAGTACACTAAGATATGATTGGATATACTCTAAGATATCTAAGTGTAAATTATGGATTGATAGGGTATATTTATTGGGTTACATAATCTCAGAGGAAGGTGTGTTAGTAGACCTATATAAATTTAAAGTAGTGGTTTCTTGGGATAATCCTAAGAATGTATTTGATATCTATAGATTTGTGGGTTTAGTGGGATATTATCGAAAGTTCATCCGAGACTTTTCCTTCTTGAAAGAACCAATTTCAAGCTTGAATAAGAAGGGTATAAAGTTTTAATGGTAAGGATAAAGTGATAATGCTTTCTAGGAGTTGAATAAGCAGTTGAATAATGCACTGACTTGATCCTACCCAATCCAGGGGAGGAGTATACAGTTTTTTCTGATGCATCTAGGTTTAGTATTGGAGCATTGTTGATATAGGGAGATCGAGTTATAGTATATGGTTCATGGATTTTGAGGCTGAATGGATAGAAATATCCTTATAATGACCTCAAGTTACATGAACTTGGTTATTCCTTGAAGTGTTGGTGGTAATATCTTTTGGGTGAAAAGTTTACTGTTTTTACTTCTCACAAGATTTTAAAGTACATATTTTCACAGTGTGATTTCAATATTTGTAAATGGAGATGGGTTGGGTATATACTATCATTTAATTTTGAGCTGGTATATATTCTTGGTAATGGAAATAGTGTTTCTAACTCTTTGAGAAAGAAAACTCATACTCAGGTAGTTCATGAGTCTAGTTTTGAGTAGAAGATGATGGCTTTGTTGGATGAGATGCATGTTGTAGTTTAAGAGGTCTAAGAGTATATGACCCTCATATTAGAATCAGTGGAGTCCACAATTTTGAGACAGATTAGAGAGTGGTAGTATGATTATATGGATTGTTTTTCCTTAAGGTAAAACCTTGAAGGTGGAAAGTCAAAAACTAATTAGACTATAGATGTGGATGAGATCATCTATGTTTAGGGTCATGTAGTTATTTCTAAATGTATGCATGAGGAGTTGATGTGAAAGTTTGATGCCTCTAAGTGGGAAGGAAATCTAAGTTTAACCAAAATGTACCATGACCTATGCTAATAGTATTGGTGACTGGGCATAAAAAAGATATTGTGGGGTTTGTGACATGATGTTACACTTATCAATAGGTGAAGTCCAAGTATCAATGACCCATTGGTTCACTACAGTTGTTTCCCATTACATAATGGAAGTGGAATGAATTTACCATGGATTTTTGGTGTTTATCCCAATAATACATCATAAGAATGAAATTATTTATGTCGTTATGAACTAACTAATTAAAGTAGCACATTTCTTGCATATTTAGGATACTTTCTCAGTGGAGCGGTTGGAGGACTTGTACATTCAGGAGATAGTATGTCTGTATGGGGTGCCATGGATCATAGTTTAATACCGTGAATCATGTTATACTTCACACTTATGGATGGTATTATATAAGGTGTTGGGTACCTAAGAATTATAGAGTATGGATTTACACCCACAGATATATCAGCAGTCATAACGTATTATTCAATTTTTGGATTATATTATTAGAGCATGTTTCCTTGACTTTGGTGGGTCTAGGTAGAATCACTTAACGCTCATTGAGTTATCCTATAATAACATTTATCAGGAAAATATTCAAATTACACCATATAAGGCACTTTATCAAATAGTTTTATTTAGGTCACCCATTTTCAATATAATCTCAATCACTTTAGGGGACTTCATACATATTTAATTAAGTGTAAGTGGTGGGATTAATATGAAGTTTCATCTTTAATTACTCAAAACATTCCCTTGGTATAGATTTAGTAAAAGAATCAACAATTTGATCCTTTTTTGATATATATTTTTAATTTAGTTCCGTAACAAAAACCTTTTCTTTTATAAAATTACATTTAACACCAATGTATTTTGATCAAGAGTGTTTTATTGGGTTTATGTAAATATCAATTCAACTTTGATTAAGATAATAAATTTTCAATAGGTTTACAACATGTACCTTTAAATATTCTAGTTGAAATTTCATCCACATCATTTGAGTGCATGCATGGGTGGAATCAATATATTCTAATTAAACTATACTCAAAGTCATTGAATATTGATTCATAATATTCTAGCTTATAAAAAAGTTTCATTAAAAGGAATGTTCTTCCAGATATTGATTTTATGTCATAAGAATCTCAAGTCCAATAAACTCCTTGAAATAAAGTAAATTTCACTCATTTAATCTTTTGATAATCAACTCAAAATTTGATTTTCCTTTCATATATAAGGATTCTTCTAGAATATATCATTTGTCATTATTTTGGAATGATGATTTCAAAAAGTCAATGAAAATTAAATTTTAATAATTAAAAACTATTTAAAGTGTTGGTTTGAAAAAAATAAGAGAATTTCATCCCTACTAAATATGAAAATAAATTGGTTTTTATTAAACATGAAGGAATGACAACCAAAAATAGATCATATTTGGTTGAAAATAATTGTGGGAAACTCTCAAAAACCATAATGTAAGTTATGAAATATTTTTATACATAGTTCCATCACTTTCTAAGACAAAAGAATGTTATATTATCCAATGAACCATGACAATTGTTCTAAAACAATTATTTGTATTAATATGAATGATAGCGGGTAAATTGGTATTATTGGTGCTATGTTATTTTTAGAAACAAATCTTATAATTTCTATCATAACATGTATCTCCCATGGATAAGTCATGAGTTGAGTGGAAATATCTTGAAGTAAACGATGCAATGACTTAAATGGTAGAAAATATTCAAAGGAATAAAATCTGACGTTAAAGAAACATCAATAAAGAATCATTCTGGCTACCTCAATGAAACCTATAGAAGGTGTGACCAACCAAGATACTATATGGAGGAGTTTATGTATATATTACTGGGATAAATCTCATTTCCTGATAGAGAAAATAAATAGGTAAAATTAAAAATATAAAAAAAAATTAAATCTTATTGGAGTTCCCCTAAAAGGTAAATGGAAATGGAATTCATGGATTCCTAATAACAGATACTCCAAACATATGACATGTGATGTTAATGTTTCCAACAATTTTGATAAACATAGTGGAGGATTAACTAACTTTATAAATGATAGTACCTTAAGAATTAAAGGGAGAAACACAATTGTCAAAGTTGACTATAAGATTATTTTGAGGGAAGTTATATTTATTGATGTACTTAAATATAACTTATAAAGTGTAATTTATCTATGTGATTATGGAAATGATTTTGTCACCCAAATATATTTTTGTATCATCCAATGGATGAATAATGGAAAATCTATTTTTAAATTACTAATATTTAAAATAAATTTATTATTGATTAAATATCAGAGTAACTCATATTACCAAAGTGGTAAATACAAAAATCAAGTATGGTGTTGAAGACCTAGTCATCTTGGTTAAAAACCATGATAATAATCTCAAATTAAGAAGCTATAATATGTTTAACTATACTAGAAAGAAAAAGAACTATCCATTGTGAATATTTTCAGAAAGATGAAATAACTTAAGAAAGATATAAAAATTTAGAAATTTAGACCACTATACCTCTTGAACATATACATTTTTTATGTATATAAACTAATGATACATCAATATATAAAGTTTGATTTATACTTTATCACTTTTATTGAATATTTCTCCTAGATAATAAGTGTTATGTTCATAGAGAATAAATATGATGCAGTTGAAATGTTCATGTTTTAATTAAGGAAATGATGAAAATGTAGTTGGTGCATATATAAGTAATATTAAAAAATGGTAACTGGTTTATATTTAAATATTTTAAACCCTATCTATCAAAGAAAAAAATAATTAATTTGAATAGTTTTCTATACACCCCTCATAAAAATAGTGTTCACTGATAGGAAAATACTTTTTTTGTTTGAATAGGAAGGACCATAATTATGGAATATAAAATCTCTAAATTATTATAGAGGGAAGATATATGTATTATGGTAAGTGTTCAGAATAAATGTTTTCTATAATATGATGTAGATATTAACCCTATCATATAGGTCCAATAAGAAACTAATAATGAAATACTTTGAAGAGTTTTAAGTCCTTTTATAATGAAGATAAAGATCCTAGCATAGAAAAATTTTATGAAAAATATTTATAATTAATTTTCTTGGGTTATTCATCTAACAAAAATAGCTATAGGTGCTGGAAAAAATAATTTCACAAAATAGTGGAATCGTGTGATATTAAAGTGATTGAAAATAAGTTTAATCTAAAGGATGAAGATAAAGGTGAATCAAATGAACCAAAAAAAGATAAAATTTAATCTTTTGGAATAAATATTTTAATTTAAATATGTCATGGGATAAATATAAAATAAAAAATTTCTAATGAATCTATTAATGAAAAATGTTATACTAGAAAAAAAAATCAATTTTTCTGACATTATAAAAGTAGGTTTAATTGAGTAATATCATCATAAGTTGTGAGACTCTAATTTAGATAAGAAAAAAATATTATAATGGATAACTAAATGGAAACAAAATCTAATTTTTAACATCATTTACTATTATAATAAATTGAGAATAATTAATATTAAAAATATATGACTGTGGTGTTGGATAAAATTGAGAAGAATGAACCCTTAAAACATGTTTTTAGACATTATTAAAATATTATTATCATAACTACTTAAGTGTTTAGTAATAACATCAAAAAAGGGTAGAATTTTCATTAAATAAATAAAGGTTGGTTTTCAATGGTTATTCATAGGTGTAAGGTGATGTTTTTTTAGAAACCTTTTCCCCTATTTCCAAGATTCTCACTATCTAAATATTTTCATATTTTTTTGATCATAAATAATATAGGGTATATCATATGGATGAAAAGTAAAAATTCTTGAATAGAGAAGTTACAGAAGAAGTTTATATTTAAAAAATAGAAGGATTTATACATGATGAGGATGGAAGCATGGTTTGTAAACTCAGGAAATCTCTATATGGGTTGAAACAGAATCCTCATTCCTGGTACTGTAAACTTAATAGTTGATTGATGATATTAATATTTTATAAAGTAAAATTTGATGTCAACTTATATGTGAAGGTGGAGTGTTTCATAACTCTGATAGTCACTATTTATATTGATGATATAATATTTTCTAGTGACAGTGATCAATTATGTAAGGAGTCTTCATAGAAAATGAATATATACATCTAAATAAAAATTCATGGGAATAATGATTTATTTCTATTTATATAAGTTGTAAAAAATAGAATTTATATCATGCTCTAATAGAAAAAAATTTACAAGGATACTTTGAGGAAGTTTGACATGGAATATTAAATGGAATCTACTACACCTATATTTTTTCAGTAAAGTTGAGAAAATATGAATCCAATAAAAGTTTTAATAAATATGTTTTATAAAAGTTAATCAGAATTTTACTCTATCTAACTGGAAATTTTTGAAGAAAATTGTGCATATAGTCACGTCATGTGTTATATATCAGATTTTATTCCCTCTATTGTATATATCAAACAAATATGGATAAATTAAATTTTATAAATAAACATAACATCCATAACTCTAATGTAAAAAACATTCATGGATGGGAGAATAAGAATATACCTTGTCTCTTACCTCTTTTCTTAGAAGTGGTGGATGTTTTTATAATAGGTGTTCCATCCTAAGTAACAAATAAAACTATGAATTTATTAGATTAATAGATCTTAAAAGTTTTTTGTAAGACCCAAAATGCAATTATAACGTCTTTTTTATAAATAGTTTATAATAAATGACTATTTTAATTCAAATATGGAAACTTGGGATAATATCCAATGTATCTTTAAATAAAATGTTAAATTAAAGTAATAAATCATTAAATATTTATAAATTAGTTACAGGACATATAAAAGGCTAATGATAAAACTATATATGATTATTTCAAAAGTGTCAATGAAATCAGTAGTAACATTTGGTGATTTAGAGATACTATATTAGAGAAAACTATTTTGATGATGTTAATGAAAAATTTCCTACGTAGATTAAAAATAAAATACTCTTACTTAAAGGATAAAGATGATTTATTCATATATGAACTTAAAAATATCCTAGAGGAACATAAAGTGAGGAAGGCTCCAATATTTAAGAAAATGAATATGAAATGAATAGAATTTGAAGCTATGAATAAATTCAAACTCAATCCATCATAATGTGAACCTTACAAGGAAACAAAAGACGATGATTGTATAGATATGAAGAATAGGATAATAATTTCTCTTATCACTCAAAATGTTAGGAAAGTTAATGGGAAGTAAAAGTGAAATATTCTTTTGAAATCAATTATGTACAGTACAGTTGGGAACTTTTCCATTAATTTCTCTAAAATAGAAATAAGTTATTGTGAAGTTTATAAGCCTAGTTAAAATCCTATGAATAAGTGGATTAACAGAATAAAGGAAGTTAAAAAATTCATTTTATGGAAAAATAATGTTTACTCCCAATAAGAGAATGTTTTTTCTAAGAAAATAAAAAGAATAATATTCATCAAATGATGTATCATCCGATGAAGAAATTATGGAGAAAGTGATGTACTCAATGGATCCTATGAAACATGAAGAAACCTTAAGAGAATAATATGGAGAAATTGAAGTAAATTTTATTTAAAACATACAAAAATCATAACTTGAAACCTTCCTTTAGAAAAATACTAAACTAAAAAGTAACTTCACTTATTGAAATGAATTGAGAAAAGAAGACTAAAAGTGAAGATGATTTTCTAAAAAAGGATAATTCATATGTTGAATAAATCAAAAATATTAAGTTAAATCAGGATAATAAGGAAAAAAAATTAAGGATAAATTGGGTTAGTTGATTTTCATTATTCTATTATTAGTTTTTTGAAATTCTTTATAGTTGTGGTTTTTAAGATCCTGACTAGTAATCCTCGATGAATCCACTTGGTTAAAGAAGAACATAGTTTTTGGGGGATTCATATTTTAGGAGAAAAAACCTAAATTCAAAAATTTCTATAAATTGATGTACTAGTATCACATGTTTTAGTGAATGAAGTTCAAAATAATTGAATTTATAAGACTTAATCATGGGAAGAATCTGAAGATTACTATTAGGAGGCTCATAAGAATATCTAAATTTTTTGTTGGACAAACTGGAGGATATGATGGTTTTGGTGATGAATTCATTATAACATATGGGAATTTGGTATAATCATTTTAGTAGACACTTTGTGTGGTATGGACTATAGTTTTCAAATAACAATGATCTTACACCACTTTAATTTACAACAAAATTATTATTATAGAATCTAAACTTTGGGATAATAACTAAACATGGAAAGAATGGGTTTTCTCACATTATGACTAAACATTTTACAAATCCTATGTACATTTCTCCTTTTTTTATTTCTTTAATTTATGTGAGGGAGTTTTTATTATTTTAGTTGATTATAACACTAAAAATTTATAAAATATAATTTTAAAATGTTAGGAATTGTTTAAAGTGGAAAATTATTAAGCACCCCTAGTACTCCAACCATTAATGGGAATCTCAAGAAGTTTCCAAAATTTGTAACTTAATTATTAATGATAAAAAATGTGGAATATTCAATATTTTTGACCATATTCCTAAAAATTGTAGGATTATTTTTTAAGTTCAATTAAAAATGGAAATAAAAATAGATGAATCACAAAATAATGCAAGTTATATAGGGAATCAATAAATTCCACATGAAAAAGAATTCAAAATTAATGAGATATTTTTTAAATTAGATGACCTAATATTTCTTGATAATCTGTGTGGAATATGAAAATAGGTTGGACACAATTATAAGGGTTGTATGATCATGCTTCCAACCTAAGTGGAGATGCTCAAAAAGATGTAAAAACATCAGGAGATGCATGTTCTTTGTTAGATGATGCACAGAATAATGCCCCACACATAGAATTATTTGAAAATTTAAAGAAAAAAATACTTCCATAGGGGATTGAAAATTTTAAAAATAGAAAATAAATCATGATGGACTCTCTTGGTAATAGATATAAAAAGAACAAAGTATCATGGTTTAGAACCTTAATATTCTCTATGAATATTTGTAAAACCATCTTGTTCCCGTTTAATTTTTGTTATATAAATATATATAACAATATAAAGTTGTTGAATTAAAATTATATGTGTAATATTGATTGTTTTGATTTATTACACTTATATTAAAGTTTTTATCTTTGAATTTATCTAAACATTTTGTGTCTTGATGCTTATTTTTTCATCCTTGATGAAGATGTTGATGGAGTGTACTCATTGGTGGAGTATATTCATGTACTCTACCAAAACAAGGTATAAAGGAAAATATAAAGTTCTATAAATTACATGATCATTTCTATTTTTGGAGTTGATTATAGAAGTTATCTTATAAATATATTTGAGTATTCCCTGAGACAAGAATTTTTAGTTGGTATCATAATTTGGTTTAGTTATGGAAATAATTTGTTTCTATGTTAGTCCCTCTTTTTTATACATAAAGTATTTATCATATAGAATTATTGTGTAATAATATATTTTTCAAATAGATCTAGGTGAAATGATAACTACTTATTTTAATATACCTTGTTTATATTGTCAATAATGTCAATATAAAAAGAAAATTAAATAACACTAATTGAAATGAATTATATACATATTCATATTGAAAACAAATCCAATGTGGGAGATTGTTACACCCATTTTTGATATATTATATGTTTTTCAATAAGAATTATTTTAATATGTGTTTATTTTATAAGATCATAAGATTAAGTAAGGTAATAAATTAAGGTGTCAATATATGTTTAGTTGTGGTTATTTAATGAAGATTTATGAATGTCCTGGATAATGGAGTTTTGAGGTTGATGAAAAAATCCATAGAGCGTTTATATTGTGGAATAATATGTCTCTATAATGATGAATGATTCTATATGAGAAATAAATTTTTTATTTAGTGAAAGATTAGGTAATTATTACATGTCGTATTACTGGAAATGAGATTTTAAGGTGTTTTGTGAAGGTTATAATTCATACACATCCAAATTCATTCAAAATTATGCAATGGGGACTCAAAAATATTTAAATAAAATTATAAAATTATTTAGAGAATTTAGAGATATATTAAAGTGGATAAGGATGTTTTTAATTGATTTATAAAGGCTAAAGAATAAATCGGGAGGCCTTGGAGTAGATATTTTTTAAAAAATTGTGAAATAATGTGATATGTCTGATTAGAAAAGGTGTAGAAGGAATCATGTTAGAATAAATATAGTTTTATTAATGATAATTTAAAATAATTATATATAATATGAGTTTAGTGATATTACACAAGGAATAAAAGGTCTATGAAAGATTTAATTCATAGATAAGGAGCTATGAAATATTAAAATAGGTGTTGCAGAAGATCAAATCACTCCCGCATAATGATACATCAAAATGATATGTTCTCGCATGTGATTAACTTCAATGGACATAGAATAATAAACATAGAATTATAATTGATATATATGAATTCTTTTGAGGTGTTTTGAGATCATGTATAGTATATTAGAAGTTATGTATGATCTTTTGGAAACTTATAGAGTGAAAAAATTGTAATGCATTTGATCCCATAGAGAAATCTAAGGTCTTGTGGATGAAATTTAAGATTCTCTAAATGATACATAAATTATCCATGTGATACATAAGATCATGTATATGAATCATATAATTATTAAAATGATACACAATATTCATCACTTCATAAAAGTATGATTTATTGAGAAATTTTGATTGATATTTTTGGTAGAAAACTTAAATTTTGATGATACTTGAAACATTCATTAGTATTTAAATATCATGATAACAATTATAATAATGATTGAATAAATTCAATTATGAAGACTATATTAGATGAATTATTTTCACTATGAATAATAGAACTACACTATAGAATTGTTCCATGAACATGAAGAACAAAATCCTATGTTGTGAACTAGAATGTTTCATGGAAAAGATGTAGGCATGGAAATGTATATTTCTACATTGGTAAAAGAAATTAATTTTTTTCAAGGAATAAAATACCTTTTGTGAAATAATTTTTTAGGGTTTATTATGGACTTTATTTATAGAAAAATTAATATTTAATTGAAATTTTTTTACTAGTTTATAAGATAATTAATTAGAAGCAAATCATCAAGATTTTATTGAGGACATTCTAGATTGGTTTGAAAGAATAATTAAATGTAGTATTGGTTTATAAAATTAAGGTGGAATAAATATTGATGATTTTATAAGTTTTTATTTTTTAATATATTTATATGATATAATTAATTTTCATATGATAATTTATGAGGTTATATAAAGAAGAAAAGAGGTAGGAATAAGGTATGTCAGAAGATAACATGATGTCGCTATTATTGTGAATATGTTACTGTCAAATAAGTGGTGAAAATATGAAAACTTTTACTCTAGAGAATTATTTATATCGGTGATGATGAAGAAGAAGATAATAGAGAGAACTCAAACTAGTATGATTGATTATTCTGGGTGTCAAAATAAGAATATATTCTAATGTTTCTTCTATTGTAAGAACACATTAAACTTTAAATAAGAAGACAAGATTGAGAGACCAATGATACTACACCAATCAATCATCAAAGGAGATATTAATAAGAATGATATAAAATATTTTTATACTATATAGACTGATTAATAATAATAAAACCATTTGATATTATTATACTAGAGGTATCCTTAGTGATTACTACATACTGAGGATGGAGATTAGATCTATCTCATTAAGATAAGACCTATGCTTAAATTTATGATCATAATTCAAGAGAGATTCGTCCAAATATGTTATTTTTATATAAATACCAGGTTGGTGTTAGGTTTTGATGAAGCTCTCATGTATTCTAGTTGGTTCTAGGAATATAGGTTTAAGGATATACAATATTCTATGATTCCTTTAGATAATAAAAGAGAATATTTGAGTGAGTGGGATAAAAACCACCATAAAAAGGTATGTAGTCATCTATATTAGAGATGAACCTCAATGAAAAACTCCTATATTATATTTTATTTTTATTTCTTGCTTATATTACTTGCATGTAAACCAAAGGTGACTTGAGAGAGATTAAAATCCATTCAATTAATAATTGCAGAGGAAAAAATAAATTACTTAAATTTTGAAAAAACGCTAGCACAAGTTCATCCCACCCTCTCAGTGTGGTTATACAAATAATTTGGGAAAAAATTATAATTTGAGCTACAGTTATATCTCTAATTATATTTTCAATAATATGAATACTTGAAAATTTTTATATCTCGATTTTTATAACTAAATTTGTGATGAAGTAGATACTTAGAGAAGAATTTTCAAATAAAAATAAAAATTCATTCCCTTAAAATATATATAATAGTAGGGAGAAAAATAAGAAAATAAATTTAAAAATGGATCATTAAAGAATGGAGAGAAAGTTAATTATTCACTTGTTGAAGGTAATCATAGTTGGAATATTTATTTTATATTTGTTAATAATTTTTTTCTTAAATAAATTGATTATGATAAGTAAAAACTCATGTTAAAAGAGGGATAAAACATTACTTAAAAAAAATTTGATCATTAATAATTAAAAACTAGTGTGAATGGGGAATACCTAGTGAAAAAATTTATTATTATCAAGATGGATAGAAATTATACCTCAAAAATTCACAATAAATATATGAAAAAGAGGTAACTGAATATTTTTTTTAATATTTACAATTTGATGAAATAATAAAAAGTATGGAAGATTATATATCTAAGTATTTAAAATATGAATTGATTTTGGTACTAAATGAAATCTTGTATAATTTTCTAAACTAAATATTTCTTATTATATATGGCTCTATTAAATTCACATAAGAGGATATCACCCAACTTGAATATGATTATGAATGGATGTAGAATCATTTTGAGAAAAAGGTGTTGAAATATATAAAAATATACAAGAAAGTATGATCCATAAGTTACTTGAATGTGTTAATTGAATAAAGGATAATTAGATTTGAGAATGTGTGTCTTTATGTAATCTATGAAAATGATGAAGTGATGAATGGGATTGGATAAAATATATAGTAAATTGATGAAGTAATTATTATTAAGGATGCTCAACTATGGATTAATTCTAATAGGATTAAGAAGTTTGATATTTCCTTGAAAGATAATATTGATATAAAAAAATATAATGTTGATAAAAACAATTATTGAGTATAAAGAAAATATGAGTTAATTTGTGGATGAGAAAAATATCCACATAATAAAGTGTATATAGTTATAAGTAATATTAACGAATATAAAAGTGATGTGATCAGAGTCCTTAGAATATATTGGGAAAATTCATGTGACAATCTTCATTTATATAGAGGAAATTTGTGTTAAAAGACCTATAACCATTAGAAATATGTGCATCCAATAATTCTATGATAAAGCCACTATAAGAAAAAAATTTGAACCATCATATTTTTAAATCTATGATAATTAATTCCATTAAAAGTTATTATACCTATAATATTGAATATTTTTTGGTCCACTGTTAGAAAAATATCTAAGACCATGGGAGGAAACTATATCTATAGGTTTCAACCACCAGTATGACGTATATGGTTTCTCAATCCATTGTGATATCCTTAGGGGCTACTTCCATGGGTACTGTCCATGGCTATAAATAGTGTAGGGTTATCCATGATCAATTTCCAAGGTAAGTGCCACTAGTATTACTCATTTGGCTACTATGAGAGATATATCTTCCTTGGGTACAATTCTAATTGACTTATTTTTTTATATCACCACAGGAAATTCCTATTATGATAGGTAATTAAAATTAATTCCTATAGGGATGTTTCAATCCCTATAACCCAATGATTTTTCACTAAACACCTTACCATTGTTTCATCATTCATTTTAGTAAAATATTTTTATTTTTATATATTTAAATATTTAATTTTGAAAATAATATATACAATTAATATGTATTTAAAATATGTAATCGGTTGGCTATGTAGGCCCCACTCCCACAGACACTTAATTTTGTAGTTGTAGGAAGCATATAACGAATCTATGGCCACAATCATGTATTTATGTTTCAATAAAAAATTCTATGACTATGGACACATAATATTATAGTCATATGAAAAGTTTCAACCACAACCATGTTTAAGATAGCCTAAAACCCATACACCTGGATCCAATGCTATAAATTTATTACTTATATATTGGATTTGATTCGAACTGAAAAGACTTTATTTTAACCATCAATAAAAATAATATTCATTTTCATCATTGATTCACTTACACAACCATAACCTTTTATTTTTAGTGTTTTAGATAATTACAGAAAACACTTTGCCTAACAAAACCCATGTTTTTCTTCAAAAATGGTCATTTTCCCCTTAGTACACATATATAATTATTTTAATAAGAAGACATCAAAATCTCCCAAAAATTTCTTCACACATGACACCCTTCTAGACCAATAATACATAATATAATTCTTCAAACCTATGTTAAATGGAAACAAAATGATGGGTGATCACATATGCTTAATATTGGTAAGTATGAGAGATATCAATTGGTGATCATATAAAAGAATAAGATAAGTATAAGGTTATGAGATCAGGATCATAACTTATGAATCTTATATATAATCAGACATAGATCATGATTCATGATTCAAGGCATAAAGATTTATCATTTCAAAATACATGAGTCATAAGAGTGAGGAATCATCAATAATAAATCATAAGTTATAAGATAAAATCCTAATCATGAGAGAATATCCAAGGAATTATGTGGCATAATCATAAGTATATAAAATCACTTCATTAGTAAATTTTCACTTCAAATACGATCATAGATTATTTATTTCACTTCTCATTACATCATTTCTATATTCATGTTTCACTCCCAATATTATCATAGTGGACAAAGTTCCTTACCAAAATGAGTTCACTCCCCATTCCAATACATGTTATCACATGATATATCTATATTTACCAAATTCATTAGAGAGCTATATAATTTAGGTCATACCCATCATATAATAAAAATAATACATTCCTGTTCAAAAAATACAATAAAAAACTTTTAATTTCATCATAGATAACCTATATAAAATAAATAAGTTTGTAAACTTCTCATCACTACATAATTATAATCCATTTAGAGAAAGTAAGTGTAAGGTATCATAAGACAATTCATTATCTCATCATAGATTAATTAATACATTGGAAAACAATAGGTTTAATGAAATCATACTAGTATCAACATTAATATAATTCATCTATAAAATTAAATGAAATCATATGATTATTTCCCTAATTAATCATAACAATCCTTAAAAGATGTTGATGTAGATGAAAAAACTCTTTTTAAAAAACATTTAAAATAAACTTTGAAAACAAAGAGGAGACATCCCTTTTCATTTGGTAACTTTTAAAACAAAAATTAAATTAATAAATTGAAATAATATATCCTTTAAAAAACATTTAAAATTTTAAGGGAATATTTATAAATAATGAAGTAAATAATGGTGGAAAATCTAATCATTCCAAATAAGTTAAAATAAAATATTCTATTCAAACTTTTGTGAATAATAAAAAATAATTCATATATAAAAAAATTTAAATGATTAATTTTAATAAATTTTAATGAATGTGAAAGGTAGTAAAAATAATATTTCCAAAAAATTAATTATAGATAAAAAATTCTATAAAATATTATTAAGAAAGAGGACATGAAGGAGAAATATTCCTTTTCAAAAGTGGAAATAAGTTTTGTTTTTTTTTACATTTTCTCTGTCTTTTAAAGTACCAAATAGGGTAAAATGTATGGAAAACATGAAAACCATAGAAATAACTTGATTAGAATAAAATATAATGGGTTTATGGAAAATAATCACATAATTTCCCTCAATATAAATTTCATATAAATAATCTCAAAACAAAAAGTGATTGTAACATAAATACCTTATAACTTCAGTAATCTTAGAATAAAAATATCATGAAAGAGAGAAAAATAGATATATTTTTAAATAAAAATAATTTTCTGGAAAAAATTCATAAAAAACAATCATGGTGATTATATACACCACTTAGTGGAAAACATTTGGTGATGATGGGATTTGTCTCAAAAAAATAAAATTGAGACAATAAACCCTTATCTCAAGTCTTATATTTCTTAATACACATTCAAACCTCTTATATAATAAATATATATTTGTTATAAATGCATAAAAACCATATTAATATATATATATATATATATATATATATATTTATAACATTCCCTAATAATTTTCAATTACACTTTTATGGATAATTCATAATTAAAATCATTATTCAAGTGAAAACTGGCCTATTTTCTATGTATGTTTTAGTTCAATGGTTCCAATCCTTATAGTATGGTTATGGTTTAAAAAATATCTATAATAATAATGTTTTCATAATAATAATATTTAATCATTATATATAATTTTTTAATCATCTATATATTTTTGTGATGAATAATGAATTACATCACCTTATGAAGATGGTAGTTTGTACGTACGTATGAGTGATGTTTCCACTTTTAAAGAGATAAAATGAAAGAAAGGTAAATAATAATTCAACTTTATATAATCATAATTATTTAATATAAATATAATATATATTAATTAAAACTATCCTTATTACCATCAATATAAATAAAAAATGAAAAACAATGTACATTGCTTTGTGGAAGTAGTAGTCCACACATATGCACACACGACATTATCATTTTCCAATGTATGGGTTGGTAACAAGGTAGATAAAATATTATAATTTAATAAGTATAATTATGTTATAAATATAATATATAAACATTAAATACATCATAATAACCATCCATGAAAGGTATTTATGAAAAATTAAGTACATATCTTCATGGAGATGGTAGTCTGTATGTACGCACGAGTGGTGATTTCATTTCTAATTGGGATGGAAATAAAATGAAAAGGGGTTTTTGTGAACATAATAACATTTCATTATATGGAATAAACATATTTTTTTACTTCTACATGGTTATATAAGATTTATATAAGGTGGAAAAATAAATAGACATCGAAACAATCAGTTAAGAGTTATACCTCTACTTTGGAAGACCTCATTTGGATTACACATTAATCCTTAAAAGGATGATATTATGGTTAAAATAGGTATAATAGGACTTAGTTTTGGAATTTTTGAATGTATTTTTTTTATTTATTGGATGAAAATTTATTCAATATTGTGATTAAGTGAGGAGAGGAGGTTCCATTTTATAAGTGAAAAGGGTGAAAAAGTTCTAAATACTTGTAACACTATTATAAAATGAGTGTATAACTCATATAAAATATAAAATAAGTGAAACAAATTTTAATATAGGTATTATATGGTATAAATATACTAAAAATAAATTTTAGGTAGTTTTAGGTGTCATTTTAAACCACATATTTTTGTTTTACCCCCTCGTTAAACTTATATAACCTTAACTAAAGTAAAAAACATTTACACCCATTGAGGGTCATGGAGGTAATTTTAAAAATTAAAGGTGTCACATTATTGAACCATTCATGATAGAATCAAAAAATTTCAATCCACTTCATTCAACATGGTATTTTTATAATTTTATAATGATTTAAAAAATAATTTCAAAACATTAAGTACTGATTAAAATAATTTTAAAAACTATTTCAGGACTATTCATATATATTGACATTTAGGGAATCAATATTATAATGGAATTATAATATAAAAAATTAATAATCACATATACATTATATGTATCTAAAAAAATTTGGTAAACTATATTTCATCTAAAATATATTGCTTTTAAGGTCTTTAAAACTATTTATTTGATTTTTCTACTGCCTGAATGAGCATTGTGTCGGTATTGCATAAGTGTTCTTAGAAATTATACTATCACTAAAAATTAAAAATAAATATATATCAATTATTTATTATTCAGATTCATAATAACCATTTATAACCATTTAAAACATCTTTTAATTTTTTTGATAACATGTAAGGGATATTAAAAGAAAGAGAGTTTCATTTTGTACTTATTATTTATAAAATTCTAAACGATTTTGGAGATGTCTTGTGCTCATTTTCAGGTACTATTTTACCCTTTTTTAGTAAATATTGGTAGTGTTTTACTTTAGGTATGTTTCGGGTGATTTAGGAGAAGTTTGGAAGTTTTTGGAAGGAAAAGGGGTAGTGCACGGTTGGCGCACAGTTTTCCCAAACTATGCACCCACCCCAACAAACCATGAAAATCCCAATAGAGGAAATTTTCATGGTTGAAGAATTTTTTTTTAAACTGTGTGATCTCTTAGTAAAAACTTTTCACCCCTAGGATGAGACACACGGTTGGGATGCACGGTTTGAAAAATTATGTGCCCCTACCCAGGAAACCATGCGCATAGGAATTATTTCTCTAAATATTATTTTAAAAATATAAAACCACACGTAATTCACCCTTATTCACCCCCAATCAACCTAATAATTTTAATTTCATTTTTATAGAACTTGAAAAGTATTCCAAGGCTTTCCAAACAATGTTCTTGATGAATCAAATATCTGATTGATTGATCTACACCTCTCCTGGTAAGTGATTTCTTCCTGTGTAGATTTACATCTCTCTCTTGCCTCTCTTTCCAGATGAAGGGTAATGTTTTATTCCCCATTGGTGATGTTTTAGATATAATTTATGATTTTTTTATTCCATTTTATATTGGATCTAGGTTTTGATGCTAAATCCCTTCCATTGTTGTGTAATTTATCGTTCCACTTCAATTTGAGATTTTCTAGTTTATCAAATACTCATAAAAAATCTTGAGGTAGGTGATATAAATTTCAATTCACATAGTCTTGAATTAATTACATGTATGTGATAATTCAATTTCAATTTCCATGATTGGTAAATTTTATCAAAAATTGGATTAATTAAATTGAATTTTTATGTGATAACGAAATAGTTTGAAGTAGGAAATTGAAATTGGTTGAATTGTGATTATGAAATTAGAAGGTTATTATGATTATGAAATTGGATGATTAATTTGATTATGAATTTATTGATAATGGTAATTAAGGAATGGTTGTATTAAATATAAATGGTTAATGGTTGATATGATTAAATGTTGATAAATGTTTTAATGGTAAATTGTTCATATTATTCCATGTGATTAAAGTGAACAATCGTGATTGATTTGATAATTGAAAGGATATACTATGATGTTAAATAATGATAATAGTTTTAATTATTATTAACTTTGTTGAATATGATACATGTGATATATGTGATTCATTGATAATGTGTGTAGGACACGAACTGATTCTTCAAAATACTATATGTGATCACAAGTGTGGGATAGTAAATGATGCTTCAAAAGACCATATAGGATAAAAATAGGGTGTAGGATTGGAAATAATGCTCCAAATACCCATGGGTGCTAGATATGACATTATACGTTGATGATTTGGCATTGGACTATGGTTCCAAGTAGTCGTGATATAAAATGTAATTAAATAGATAATTAAATCCCTTGTTAAAATGAATTTTGATTCTCAATGTGATATCCCTTAGGGATGGTTAAAAATATGGCATGAGCCAAAGTAGGTATTGATGGTTCAGTTGTCATTGTGAACCTAGGGATTTATGTGGTTAAATAAATAATAATTGGATATATGAAATTTTTTTACTTTCTTATTGTATTTTATTCTTTATACTACTGCATACATTTTTATTGACTGGATATTGTTTTAGACATCATTGGTGGTGGCCTACTGAGTTATAATCACACCCTACTCAGGCTACTTGAATGATTACCAAATATAATTCATTTTTACAAGACATAATAAGGGAAATATCCCTATGTTAGATGGCTACGTTGGGATAGAGCATGGATAAGGGAATCGAACTTGGTGTCGGGACCCGCTTGGGTGTGTCATCGTGTCTTTATTTTGGTTTTTCATTAGAAACTTAACCCTTATTATAGTATGGCATGTCTATTGATTTATTTTTTGATATTGTTTCCTATTTGGGTTTATCATGTGATATTAGTCTATATTGGTTATTGATTATATCATTTGGTTATTGTGAATTTTCTTCCACTATTGAGATGCTTTGATAAAGATTTTATAGTCTCCCCATGTTATATAATAGACCCTCATTGATATTCAGTAGCCTCTAGCATGTAGGGAGGAATTCTTGAGGTCATGTGGCCAATCGAGTTGAGTCATCAGCATATGGCACCAAGTTCGGGACATCACAAAGGGTTATTAGAGGGTTTTCTTTTTTTTATTTTGTCTCGCCATTTAGGAATGGTAGATAGGAGATTAGGATGAGTCAGGCCTCAGTTAATTGCATTTTAATAGGAGTAGCTAACCCATGTTTGTGGGTAAAATCCAAGTACATAGGGTGGGATTGTTTTTATTGATGTGTGTTGGTATAGTTGAATGTTATTTCACCTTGAGTGATACACTTTTTGTGTGATATTGCTATTTTTATGAGATTTTTATCATGGATCGGTATAGAATGAGAGTTTTTTTATACATTAATCATTATAGGCACTCAATATTTATTGAGACATGCATCATTTTAGGTATGCACGAGAAAATTAGGTTTTGGGGAAAATTGTCAAAATGAAATGATTTTATTTGTTGGTGTAATTTGAATGAAAATGTACCTAATATGAAATTGAAAAATTGAAAATGATTCTAAATGTGGTAAAATAAATAGGATAAATGGTTTTATAATGATAAACTTTAATAAATATAATTTGTTTACCCTTTGTTAGCCATTACCTAGGAGAGGGATGGTTAAGGGTAGTGATATCGCCTCGGTTTTGACCATGCTATGGGGTTTGGGGGAATGACTTCTTGTGGAATATTATAAATACCTATTATGTTTAATGTAAAAATTTTGTATAATGTGTCCTAATACATGTGTGTGGAATTATAGAGATATTCCTCCATGGCAATGCTTGCTGAGATAACGATAGGAGAACATAGCTAGAATTGTTCCTCTAGTAGTGGAACTTGAGGCTTCGATAGTGTCGAGTGAGAAATTCATAGATCAGTTCCATGATAACTTTTCTTGATTTATGAAATTTATGGAAAGTGACCTAGTGAAGGTTTTAAAGAGTATATCTGATCTGACACCGGAGTTCTAGTTAAAACACCCTCCAACTTTCACTAGATAGGGTGGACCTGAGGTAGCTGAGTTCTGGATGGAGTCTATCCAGATAATCCTTGATCACTTAAAGACTCCTAATAATAAGATATTCAAAATTTATAATTATATGTTATGTGGTAAATATAAGAATTGGTGGGATATTCAGACTCATGATGGGAAGATTGGAAATATGGACTGGAATACTTTCAGAATAATTTCTTGGATCACTTTTACCCAGATATTCTCAGGTAGGAGAGGGAAGAATAGTTCATGAGGATGACCCAGGGGTGTATGTATGTGATGTACTATATAGGATGATTTACTAATTTTCATCGCTTAGTTCTGGAATTGGTAGGGGATGAGACTATTGTGGAAAAGTGGCTTCAGGATGGACTTTGGTGTGAGATTAAATCCTATTTCAACATATTTAAGCTGAAGAAGTTTTCAGAGGTGGTGAATCAAGATCTAATATCTAAAGGACACCTAAAAGAGGCTTCTAGTTGAGGATATGTGGTTTCTATTAGACGAACAGAAATTACATCTTCCGAGAGTAGGAAGCATCGCTATGAAAATGTTGACTAGGGCATTGGAAAGCATAGCGGTCGGGGGGAAGGATCAGTTACTCAGTACCTTACTCACTTTCTCTACCACCATTTTGGTAGGTTAGATCACCTTCATAGATAGTACCCTCGACCATTGGTAAAGTTTATATCTTGCGGTAGAATAAAAAATCTATAATATTTCTGCATGAACCCATGATAGATGGGTAGCGATGGGGGAGATAGGAAGAATTAGAGTGATGTAAGGGGTATTCTACACTATATCAGTCTGGAAGATAGAGTTATACTAAAAGTTAAAGTTGAGGAAATAGAGGTGGTTACACTGAGAAATAGTTCCCTTATCAATAGAGTGGTGCAGCTTAGGGGACTCAGACTGCAGTACAGAAAAGAGGGGTAGGACAATTTCATGAAGTTAAACCTATAATGGTAGATAGAGAGGGTGGACTATTTACTATTAGTGGTACTATTATTGTAGATTCTATACTTTACAGAATCTTATTTGATATTGGATCCTCTCATTATTTTATATCTTCACAAGTTTTGAATGGGTTGAGTATGATAGTGGAGTTTATGAGTGGGTTATAATGATCGATACACCTTTGTGGGTATAGTCAAGAGACATCTTTTTGTGCAAGGGGTGTTCTCTCGATGTTGGGGGGTATCATTTCCTTTGGTATCTCTACATACTTGACATGTTTGTATTTGAATTGATTTTGGGAATGGACTATTTTGTATCATACCAAGACCACATTAATTGTTACCATATGAGAGTCACCTTTACATCTCCTAAGGGTAAAAATTATGTTCATCGTAGAGAGTGGGTTATCCAGGAAGGTTGTGTAGGTCTAGTTCACCAGCAACTGGTGGGTATCACTGCCCAGGTTTCTAGTATTTCTTTGTATGATGAGGGTGTTAAATATGATATCTTTAAACCTATATTGAATATGTTCCAAGATGTTTTTCCTGACGATCCTTAGGGTTTCCACCTAAGAGTGATGTGGAATGTACTATTGATCTCATGCTTGGAGTTGATCCAGTTTCTATTCCACCACATATAATGGAACCAATATAGATTCAAGATCTCAAGATTCAGTTGTAAGAGTTAATGGGTAATGGGTTTATCCATCCATGTATGCCACCTTGGGGTCCTCCAAGTTTTTTTACTAATAAGTATAATGGTCCATTGCATTTATATGTTGACTACTAGAAGTTGAACTTGATAATAGTAAATAACTGGTATCCTCTTCCATTTATCAATGATATATTTGACCAGATGAGGGGATTTTATGTATTTTCCATGATTGAATTGATATCGAGGTATCATCATTTGAAAGTTCAGTCTTCTAATATACCATGGACTAATTTCAGAAGCAGTTATGACCTTTTTGAGTTCGCCAGGATGTCATTCGGGATGACAAACACACTAGTAGTGTTTATGTCCTTGATGAAAAGAATATCCCACCCGTAATTGGATCAATTTTTAGTTGTGTTTGTGGATGACATCTTACTGTACTCCAAGACTTGTGATGATCATGAAAAATATATTAACATCATCCTGAGTACACTAAGAGATGATTGGCTATACTTTAAGATCTCTAAGTGTCAATTATTGATTGACAGGGTATATTTATTGGGTTACATAATCTTAGAGGAAGGTGTGTTAGTAGACCCATAGAAAGTTAAAGCAGTGGTTTCTTGGGATCATCCTAAGAATGTATTTGATATCTATAGATTTTTGGGATTAGTGGGATATTATCAAATGTGCATCCAAAACTTTTTATGCTTGGAAGAACCACTTTCGAGCTTGAACAAGAAGGGTATAATGTTTTAATGGTATGGATAAAGTGATTATGCTTTATAGGAGTTGAATTTGAAGTTGACTACCACACTAACTTGATCCTACCCAAGCCAGGGGAAGAGTATACAGTGTTTTCTGATGCATATAGGTTTAGTCTTGGAGCATTTTTGATGTAGGGAGATTGATTTATAGTGTATGGTTCATGGATTTTGAGGCTGCATGGATATAAATACCCTTAGAATGACCTCAAGTTACATTAACTTGGTTATTCCTTGAAGTGTTGGTGGAAATATCTTTTGGGTGAAAAGTTTACTATGTTTACTTCTCACAAGATTTTAAAGTACATATTTTCACAGTGTGATTTGAATATTTGTAAATGGAGATGGGTTGGGTATATACTATCATTTAATTTTGAGCTGGCATATATGCTTGGTAATGGAAATAGTGTTTCTAACTCTTTGAGAAGGAAAACTCATACTCAGGTAGTTCATGAGTCTAGTTTTGAGTAGAAGATGATGACTTTGCTGGATGAGATGCATGTTGTAGTTTAAGAAGGCTAAGAGTATATGACCCTCATATTAGTATCAGTGGATTCCACGATTTTGATCCAGATTAGAGAGTGGTAGTATGAGTATCTGGATTGTTTTTCCTTAAGGTAAATCCTTGAAGGTGGAAAGTCAAAAACTAATTAGACTATAGATGTGGATGAGATCATATATGTTTAGGGTCATGTAGTTATTCCTACATGTATGCATGGTGATTTGATGTGAAAGTTTAATGCCTCTAAGTGGGAAGGAAATATATGTTTAACAAAAATGTACCATGACCTATGCTAATAGTATTGGTGGTTGGGCATAAAAAAGAGATTGTGGGGTTTGTGACATGATGTTACACCTATCAATAAGTGAAGTCCAAGTATCAATGACCCATTGGTTCACTACAGTTGTTTCCCATTACATAATGGAAGTGGAATGAATTTACCATGGATTTTTTGTGGTTATCCCAATGATACATCATAAGAATGAAATTATTTATGAAGTTAAGGACTGACTAATTAAATTAGCACATTTTTGGTCTATGTAGGAGACTTTCTCAGTGGAGCGGTTGGGGGAATTGTACATTTAGGAGATATTATGTTTGTATGGGGTGCCATGGAGCATAGTTTAATACCATGAATCATGTTTTACTTCACACTTATGGATGGTATTATAGAAGGCGTTGGGTACCTATGTATTACAGAGTATGAATTTTCACCCACAGATAGATGGGCAGTCATAACGTATTGTTCAATTTTTGGAGTATATTATAAGAGCATGTTTCCTTGTCTTTGGTGGGTCTAAGGAGAAGCACTTAACACTCATTGAGTTATCCTATAATAACATTTATCAGTAAAATATTCATATTACACCATATGAGGAACTTTATGATAGGCCATACAGATCCCCTCTATACTGGATAGAGACAGTGGAGTCAGAGTTGTTGGGACCGTGTCTCGTGCAAGAGATGATAGAGTAGGTTAAGATGATTTGAAAGCATATATATATGGATCATAGTAGGTATAATTCATAATTATATTTATTTCAAAAACCCCTTTAGTTTACTCGGGGTGATGGTTTGTTCCTTCAGGTGTCACCTAGATTGGATCAGTGTAGGATTCTGAGGTAGGGAAAGTTAGCACCCAAGTTTGTTAAACCTATTAAGGTTGTAGAATGAATCAGGCCATTGGTGTACCAATTGAATATTGTATAGAGGTAAATTTTTATTTATGATGTCTTTCATGTGTCATAACTTTGTAAGTATCACCCTAGACCTTCTCATGTGATCGATATTATTGATATTGATCTTGAGACTAATGCATCCTTTGAGTAACATCCAATACATGATGTGGATCACAGTGAGAAAGTATTTTGGGGAAAATGTATTGGTATTTAGAGTATTATGGAAGAATGGTTGTGTTTAGGAGTAAAATGGGAGAGAGAAGAAGATATGCATGCTCAGTTTCTTGATCTTTTTACCTTGGAATCTAAGAGGTGCTTGGGAGTACAGCCCGAGGACGAACTCTTATAAGGTGGGGATATTGTATGATCCCAACCTTTTCTGTAGATGTCTTATTCTTGTTTTAAAGTACTATTTTACCCTTATTTTGTGTAAATATTTGTAGGGTTTTACTTTTGGGGATTTTTTGAGTGATTTTTGGTGAAGTTTGGAAGTTTTTGTAAGGAATAGGCGTAGTGCACTATTGGCGCATGGTTTTCCCAAACCATGCACCCACCCCAAAAAATCACGCAAAGACCAATATAGGATATTTTCATGGTTAGTACACAGATGTACAAACAATGTTTCCTCTTAGTAGAAACTGTGAACTCCTAGGATGATGTGAATGATTATGAAACGCGGTTTGGAAAACCATGTGCCCCAACCCAGGAAATCATTCCCATAGGAATTATTTCTTCAAAAAATTATTTTAAAAGCCCTAACCCTCTAGATTTTACCCTAATTCACCCCCTCTCGACCTAAGAAGTTTTGTTTCATTTTTGGAGGTCTTGGAGAGGATTCTAAATCTTTTTTAGCACCATTCTCGATGAGTCAAAGATCTGATTGACATATTTTTACCTCTCCTGGTATGTGATTTCTTCCTGTTTGGATTTCTCTCTCTCATATGTCTCTTTTTGGATGAAGAAAAATGTTTTATTCCCAATTTAAAATGGTTTAGATCTAGGTTATGATGGTTGTTATTTCTTTTGATGTTAGATCTATGATTTGGTTCTAAATCCCTTTCTTCATTGTGAAATTGATCATTCTGCTTCAATTTGATGTTTTTTGGTTTGGCGAATGTTTTTTGATGATCTTGAGGTAGGTGGTATAAATGTCAGTTCCCATAGTTCTGATTTAATTTTGTGTATGTAATTATGCAATTTAAATTTCCATGATTGGTCAATTTTATCATAAATTGAATTGATTAAATTGAGTTGTCATGTGATAATGAAATGGGTTGAACTAGGGTAATTTAAATTGGTTGAATTGTGTTTATGAGATTAGTGGGTTATTAGGATTATGAAACTGGATGATTAATGTGATTATAAATTAATTGATAATTGGAATTAACGGATGGTTGGAATAACCGTGAAGGTTTAATGGTTGATGTGATTTAATTTTGATAAATGGTTTAATGGTGAATTTTTCATATAATTCCATGTGATTAAAGTGAGGAATCATGATTTATTTGATAATTTAAATGAATCACTATGATGTGAAATGTTGATAAGAGGGTTAATAATGATTAACCTTGTTAAATGTGATACATGTGATATATTTTATTGATTGATAATGTGTGTGGGACACGGACTCGTGCTTTAAAATCCCATATGTGATAACAAGTGTGGGACATAGACTGATGCTTAAAAATCCCATATGTGATAATAATGAGGTTTGGGATAGTGATTGATGCTACAAATACCCACGGGGTGCTAGACATGACATTATATACCCATGATTTGGCATTGGGTTATGGTTACAAGTATTCGTGATATGAAATGGAATTAAATATATAATGAAATCCCATGTTATAATGAATTGTGTTTCTCTATGTGATATCCCTTGAGGATGGTTCAAAATATAGCATGGGTTGAAGAATGTATTTATGGTTCATGTTTCATTATGAACCTAAATATTTATGTTGTTGAATAAAGAATAATTGAATATGTGAAATAGTTTACTTTTTTGTTGTATTTTATTCTTTATACAATTGTATACACTATTATTGAATGAATATTTTTTTAGACGTTATTGGTGTTGGCCTAATGAGTTGCATTCACACCCTACTTAGGCTGCCTAAATAGTTTCTCAATAGACTTCATGTTTACTAGACATGGAAATGGAAAGAGCCCTATTTTAGATGGATGAGTTGGGATGGATCATGGATGAGGGAACCAGACTTGGTGTTAAGACCATCTTGGGTGTATGAACATGTATTTATTTTGGTCTTTCATTAGACACTTGACACTTATTATGGCATAACATATCTACTTCTTTAGTTTGGGATATTATTTCATGTTTTAGTTTACCATGTGATATTGGTCTATATTGGTTATTGATTATATCATTTGGTTATTGTGTATTTACTTTCATTGTTAAGCTTCTTTGATAAAGTGGGTATAGTCTCCTCATATTGCATATTAGACCCTCACATCTAGCCGGTGGCCTCTGGCATACAGGAAGGCATTCTTAAGTTCATGTGGCCAACTGGTTTGGGGCACCGACACATAGCACTCAGTTAGAGATGTCACTTTATTTAATTAAAAAAATATAAAGGTCATAATCAAATGAATTTTTCTCTTAAATAATTAAAATTTATAAATAAGGTGATAATGGTCGAAATAATTTCATCCAATAAGAGTTAATAAAAGTTTTTGTGACCTTATCATTTAGTTTTAACCCTAATTAACTCATTTAACCCTTTTACCAAGGTGATAACATTGTTACCAAAGTTACTATTCTTAATGACCAAAAATGAAGTTGACCTCATTACTAAATTATATCATCATAATTTCAAATAAGAAATAATTTTTTTAGTATTAAATTTGTATAAGTGGAAAATTCAATTTTAATATAAGTTCAAAAAATAAAATGAAAAATAGTTTTTAGTAAAATGGGTTTTTATGCATAAAAATGAACTTATACCAAAATAAAATATAATTCTTATTACAATGACATTAATTATATAATTTTTAATGAATTTAATCATATGATACTATAAAACCAAATCAAAAATACAATATGACATTAAATTTTTTGATTTAATGAAGATAAATTAATGTTTTTTAAAAAGCAACATTATTCACTTTTCACACAAAAATCACCCTTTTTAGAAAAATCCAAAAAAAAATCAACATATTTCTATTATGATATTTTTATTTCAATAATTATTTCCATTTTTTTAGATAAAATATATAAAATTACTAGAAATTAATTACAATATCCATGCAAAAATTCATTTTAAAAAGAAAAAGTATTTTCAAAGCATAAAATGACATTATTATCATTACTTGTATAATAAAAATAATTAAATTAATTTTAATTCATTAAATTGGATATATAATATAATTATTTATTAAAAAATATTTATTAATAGTGAATTATTTATTCTATTAGTATAAAAACATATTGCACACTTAAAAACAGTTTCCTGAAAAATATCTCCTTTACCATCAAAATATTTTATTGTCATTTTCAACCAATTGATAATAAATATATAATTTATTGTTCATTTTATTAAGTAATAACATTATAAATATATTTTATAATATTTTTATTCTTATGTATACTTTCTAAACTAAAAACTAGTTCATAACAGTCATATTTAAATAATAATATTTCTATAGTATATTGTGGTTTGTTTAATTTCTATTTTGTGTGCATCAAATCACATTTATTAATTAGAAATATATTCTCAAATCTTGGGGTGTTACATTATATCCCCTTAAAAATAAATTATCCTTAAAAAAATTTCTCACGTATGATAAAAAGTGTTTAAAATATTATCATAATCAATTCCAAGGAGTGGGGAGTAAATATATATAAGTTGAAGGAAATTCCTTTTAATATGTCAATTATATTTACTTTTGAAAAGTTCATTAATGCCTATGTTAATACTAGGAAACTTTCATTTGAAAAAAAATCTTAAACCATGATTATATTTTAAAACTCATAATTGAGAATAGATTTCAAAAAAAGACACCTTTATAGTTAAGTGATATTTTCCACATAAGACTCGATAGATTTATCTTCCTATTTATTAAGTTTGAGGAATTATTTTACCATTAAGATGAAGAATATAATAAAATATACTTTCTTTATTTCATACCATAATTTCATCCATTGGTTATGTTTTAGGCAGTTTTCCACCTCTACTTAATGATTAATAACAATAATTAAATTTTCATGCCTGAAGTATTAAAATTATCTTTTAATGGATCATATGATCCAAAAATGAATGAAAATTTATTCCTCATATCCTTGGATATTTAGAAAAATAATTATTTTTTTTACAAGGTAATATAGTATCGGTATGAGTAAATAATACATTAATATCCAAAGCCTCAAAATTACACCCAAAGTTAAACTTTAAAATGTTCATAAATAAATAACCATGAATCTCTTTGAAATATTCCTAACCAAATTTAAAACATGAAAATTAGAAATATTTGATCACATCTTATTCTGATACCAACTTAACATTAATATCCAAACAACATTAATAACTCATAACTTCTTATTCCAAAAATTTTTATACCCTAATAATATATTCTCCAAATACACTAATAATTTTCAAAAACAACCTAAATCAACATAAAGTCACAATACAGCCATATATCCTTCTAAAGGACTACTCAATAATTATTCCTCAAACAAATATACATAGTAGTATTAATTTTCTATTCACTTTAATAACATAATTTTCCTAATACAGTGAACATATTTTAAAATAACTTTAATCACTTGGTCACCAAATCACATTTAAATCCCTCATATTCACAAAATATGATAATGCATTTTCTAAAAATTAACCATAATTACCTCATCATCAAAGAATTTATTAACCATCATGATTATTTGTTTATTTAAACTTATGTACCTAATAAAATTCTTAATGAATAAATTCTCACTAAATTACTTGTTAAACCTAAGGTTTACATAAACTTAAATGAAATATTTAAACATAATAAACCTTTGTCAAAATATCATCAGTCACATTAAAATTCTAGAAAAAAAACCTCAAAAGGGTGTCTATAACTCTAAAATTATGATCATCTTTAAGAAAATGAACCCATAATGGTATCTTTATCTATTAAATTATCCTCATATTATAACTTCCTAGCCTCTAATATTATCTAAAAACATGGCTGACACCCACTAAGATATCTTGATACCCATACACCTGAACCGTTACTAAAAACATATTATTTACTTATAGGATTTTATACCAACTAAAATAACCCAGTTTTAAAAATACATAATTACAATAACCATAACCAATATTAAGTCACTTACATACCCAATAACTTTTAGGTTTATATTTTATATAGTTAGTAAAAACCCATTTATATAAAAACCCATTTCCTCCTCAAATGGTCATTTCCCCATTATACCTAGATGTTCATGTTTTATAATAATACTTTAACATCTTTCAAAAAATTCCCCACACATAAAACCACTCTAGAAAAATCATGCATAATACCATTCTTCATAACCAATATAAAATGGAAACATAATAAAGGGTGAGATATGATTCTCAGTAAGGTTAAACATGGGGAATATTAATCAATTATCATATGAAATCATAAGAAACCCATAAGGGGATAAGATCATAATCATAAGGTATGATGTTCAAACCTAATAATTCATATATCATGAATCATTAGGCATTGAATAAATATTTATAATTTCAAAATACATAATCTATAATAGTGAGGAATCATCAGTAATAAATCATGATCCATGAGAGAATATCATTAGAATAAGAAAATGTCATAAGAATTATGTTGCACAATAATAATCAAATAAAATCATTTCATTAATCAAGGATCACTCCCAAGACAATCATAGTTAATTGGTTCCATTCCCAATTTCATGATTTACTTGGTCAAGGTTCACTACCAATGCTATAATAATGGAAAATTTTGCTTACTGATCTAGGTTCAATCCCCATTGCAGTACATGTAATCTCATGATATATTCACCTTTACCCAATCCATTGGAGTTATATATAATTCTTGGTGAACCCATCACATAATTAAAACCACATATATATGTGTTCCACAAGATCAAAAAAATCCACATATCAATATAACATAACCCATGAAAAATAAAATGGTTTCTTAAACATGTCATGTAACATCCCAGGTAAATAAAGAATATGACATTTTCATATTTATTAATATTTTTGAATAAAATATTAATATTACTTTAAATGGTTTTATATGTTCAATAGCGTACCCGATACACAACAACGGGTTTCTTTGAAATATTACGTTGCACACTAATAATATAATAATATTATTTTAAATGGTAGATAATGCCTAGTCGTTGTATTGGTAGGAATTAATAGAACTAACTAAAATATTATTATATATTTTTGTTAAATATTTTTACATTTATCCAATAAATGTTAGAGGCTTAAAATATGAATGAATCCAATTTTAAGTATAAATATTCTAATATTCTTTAAAAGGTTGATTAACTACCTTTTGATGGAGAACCCTTTTTAAATATACTTTTTGCCACTTTTATATATTATATTTGACAAAACAAAATCCTTCTTTGGAATCGGGACATCAAAATTTACTTTGTGTAAATTTTTGTTATTTTTCAGATAAAATTCATTTTTTAATGAATAGTGAAAATACTGTATTTTAATTCAAAACATCCTTTTAATATAATTTATTTATATGGTTATATTATCTTTTTAATTGGTTTTAAAGTTTAATTAGAATATATTTTTATAATTTAATCCAATGGTGGTCATTGGAGTTAATTTCACTTTGAAATTGAATATAAACAAGTGTCAATCTTTTGATAGATATTGTTTCTTAAAAACACGCTATTTGTTTTGACATCGGGAATTAATTATAAAATTAATTAATGCAACTTCTATGTTTTTAATTTGTTAAAATGGACATCATTTTTTAATTTGTAATATCAAATATATCTTAGGGTGAATTTTTGGTATTTTTATGAAAAACATCAATTTTTTATGAATAGTGAAACCACTAAGTAGTAGTTAAAAACTGAATTTTTTGTTTAAATGAAATTTTAACTCTTCTGTGAATTGAATTTCACAAATCCGACATACATGGTTGTCATTATTAATTAAAATTTTGTTCAATGGGATGAAAATAATTTTTGGCGAATAGTAACTTTTGAGTTTTACTAACCGCGATTAAAGGTAATTAGGGTAATTTAAGGTAAAAATAATATTATAAAAATATAAAAATACATTGACACATGTCCTAACCTTATTTTATGAGTCATTGCCGACCAATAAAATCCATGGGTCAATTTGGGGGCCCCATGGAGAAACTTGGGTATGATAATGACATTAATAACTTTTTATTTAAAGTAAAAACAAAAATGTCACAAACATGTATTTTTTTACTATAAAAATTTTAACATGGAGTTATATAAGTTATATTTTTTAATATAAATATTCGTTAGAAAGATAAAAATATTTCCTACATCATTGTATTTTTTTTATAATTTTTAGACATTAAATAAATAATTTTATTTATGACACCATGATGATGCAGTGATTAACTCAATAATGAACGATTTAAATAAAATGAAAAGATAAGGTAAAATATAAGACTTAAACTTGTCAAAAACCTATTGTATGGGTGGATTTATAAACCTTATCACCTTATCCCTTAAATATATCATTGTGGGACCTTTAAAATCCGAAAACCATTTTATAATAAAGTAACATTTCAAGACTTTACAAAAGTGACCCTCCTTCCTCTTATAAAAGGCCCCCACCTCTACCCCCTTACCCACACCTCTCAATCCCTTGAATCATCCAACCTCTGATCATATTATCTCTCCACATCCCTCTCTCACTCCTAGAATCCTCACTTTGGTAAGAAGTCTTTCCAAGGAATCCTTTGTCTCAAATCAAAAAGAGTTACCCGATTTAGAGGTAATGTCTTCTCTAGAGTTTCTTTCTTTTATTTTCCTTCTTTACTCACCACTATCTTCTTATTATTTGATCACATAATAACACCATTATCCTCAATATACTATTATGTTGTTATGATTAGTATTCTACCTACACTTACACACACCTCTGTCTAATGGTTAAAGAATATATTGTTTCTGTGGATGGCGAATTATTGCCTCACGAAACAATGATTGTTCAATCTTCTCCTACCACCTCTCTATTGGGTACCAGGACTACGCAGCGGATGCCAGTGGGCCGGGAATTTAAAATTTTCTTCTTCACCGGAGTGACATAACCCTGTCAACTTCAGTGATCTTTTCCCTACTTGGTCCGAGGATCTCTCAAGGTTTATACAGAGCACGAAAAATTAAACTGAACATTTACCTTGTTCGAATTGAAGTGTGCAAGTCTGCCGCAGGACGCCGGCGATCGTTGTTTGAAGACTCCGACGTCAAATCCCTCTAAATCATCCACACAATCCTCTAGAATCTTCTCACACGCCGTTCTTCAAGATCTGGGTTCTAGCACGGATCTTCGACGCTCACTTCAGCCCAGTGACGATCACTACAAAGGAAGAAGCTTCAATCCGAGTTGGATGATCTTGAAGATCCTTCTTTTCTTGAGAGACTCTCTCTCTCTCTAAATTATAGGAGGATATAAAATCTCTCAATCTTGAAACATGAATAGTAATGATGGGATATCCTCTCTCTCACTTATATAGGGAGTGTTTAAAAACACGCGGTATAGGTTCCCGGCCCCCATGTAATAGATGTCTGATATATAAGTGATATAAATAATTATTTATGAAAAATAAAATTATTCTATAAATAATATTTAAAATTTTTCACTTACTTGTAATATATAAATATATTACGTGATAAATTTGAGTCTTTAACTCGGCTCATTCCTCCTGCTAATATTAAACGAACCTAGGATATTTAAATCCATTCGAATAATATTAATACTTGTATTTACTATATAACTTGTAAATACATGTTATAAATAAATTCAAATAATTATTCTAAACTCAAATAATTAATGAATTTATTTTATTATTTGGTGATCCATAGAACTTTTATAGTTCTCATACCCTTTGGCGGGGCCCACCAAGTTCTAAATTCCTATTCCCAGAATAGGGCAGATTCTCAAGGTGCTATTGTGTGTAACCCTCTAGGCCCTTATCTCAATAGTAGTGAATAATATCACTAACCTAGAGTGGGGTCTAGAAACCCATAGAGGCCCCTATAGAGACAAGGCAAATTCAAATCAACGAATGCCTTCCTACGAACACGGGTCGTGTGATATAATCTCTTCATCATCGATATCTCAATAAAACAGAATGCATACTAGTGTCATAATTATTTATTTGATTTATTTTGTTTGTTGATTTGTCCAGACGGTCTTTCCTTCGAATACCATGGCCATGGATTTATTGAAGGTGCAACCATCCTAATCAACCAGGCCCGAGATATCTCTTTATGAACTCGGAAGCGACAAATCCTTTCTTGATCATTCAATCAATGCCATGCCATTAATGACGTACCTGATACAACCTACCTCACCACGACTTTGTTGCTATGGTTTTCGCTTTATATCAAATGTACATAATTAAATGACATTCATTGATAATGATCTCAAGTCAGGAGACCATTACACAGGTCTGTAGATAGGAACGACCAATGACACCAGAAACATGTGGCGTTCTTATTAAGCGGGTTTGTCCTCATGATCTCAATTACTAGAGATCATCAAGTGAGAACTTAATGAGAAGAGGTATCAATGCTTATGAGCCCCCAGCACCTGATGATCACACATCATCTGTGTCCTTTCAGAATGATGTAACTGGACCATAGGACATTACTTTAAGATTACTGTCATGCCATCTCAGGGTTCTCATTATAGCATGGGACCTGATATAACCATTTGATGCGATAGGTAATATAAGGACATTTCCATAAACAAAATGGATGCAGAAGTATCTACACTATCATGGAAATATAAACACATGTATAAAAAAAACTGAATACATGTAACAGTAATCAAAGTACAATACAAGTTGGGTATAGGGAACCCACTTTCAACACTCCCACTTGCACTAGAGCCAACTGCTAACAGGTTTCAATCCGCTAGCTCTCACATGTGAATCATACTTCTGCTGAGAAATGGCTTTACTCAGGGGGTCTACCACATTATCCTCTATGGATACTCTGCTAACTATCACTTCACCACTTTGAGTAAAATCCCTCAATAGATGAAACTTCCGAAGAATATTCCTTGTCCTCTGGTGAGACCTGGGATCCTTAGAAAGCACAAATGCAGCAGTATTATCACTATATACTAGAACAGGGTATCCACTGCTAGGTACAACACCAATGTCTGTGATAAAGCTACATATTTAGACTTCTTCCTTTGCTGCATCGGAAGCTGCAATATATTCAAACTCTACTGTAGAATCAGCAACCACAGCTTGCTTTGAGCTTCTTGAGCTCATTGCACCACCATTCAGGAAAAAGATGTATCCTGACTGTGATTTCATATCATCATGATCTGTCTGGAAACTAGAATCAGTGTATCCCCTCACAACTAGTTCCTCATCTACTCCATACACGAGGAACATATCCTTAGTACACTTTAAGTACTTTAGGATAGTTTTAACAGTTGTCTAGTGTAGCTCTCCTGGATTGGATTGTTATCTACCCACCATACTTAAAGAAAAGGCAACATCAAACCTAGTACATAGCATGGAATACATGATAGAACCCACTTCCGAAGCATAAGGGACTCTACTCATTCTGTCAATCACCTCCTATGTTTGTGAAAACATTTTCTTGGAGAGATTTACACCATGTGACATAGGTAATAATCCTCTCTTGTATTGTTCCATATTGTACCTTTTGAGTACCTTGTCAATATATGTACTTTGACTTAGTCCAAGAAACCTTTGAGATCTATCTCGATAGATCTTGATCCCTAGAATTTAGGCTGATTCACCTAAGTCTTTCATGGAGAAGCATTCATTTAACCAAGTCTTAACTGACTGTAAGACTTGTACCACGTTTCCCATGATTAATATTTCGTCAACATATAAAACTAGGAAAACGATATAATTCCCTTCAACCTTTTTATAGACACAAGGCTCGCTTTCATTTATGATAAAACCAAAATATCTTATGGCCTCATCAAAGCGAACATTCCATGATCTTGATGCCTGCTTCAATCCATAGATGGATCTCTGCAACTTGCATACTTTATTGGCATTCTTTGACTTAAAAAACCCTTCGGGTTGAGTCATATAGACGTCTTCAACCAACTTCCCATTTAGAAAAGCGGTTTTGACATCCATTTTCCAAATTTCATAATCATGAAAGGCTTCTATTGCAAGCAATATTATGATGGATTTAAGCATTGCCACTGGTGAGAAGGTTTCATCATAGTCAATGCCTTGAAATTGTCTAAAACCCTTTGAAACCAGTCTTTCTTTAAAGGTATTAACCTTACCATCCATGTCCAGCTTCTTCTTGAATACCCATTTGCATCCAATGGGTTTTACATCAGCTGGAGGGTCTACCAAAATCCAAACTTGATTTTGGTACATGGACTCCATCTCATAATTCATGGCTTCTTTCCATTTATCAGCTTATTTTCCTTCTAATGCTTCCTTGTAGGTTAGAGGTTCATCATTATCAAGGACTTTTGTGTCACATGACTCGGTGACAAGAAAACCATAACTCTCTGGTTCTCTAACCTCTCGCATAGACCTACATAGTATCTGTGTCTCAGGAACAATTTCTTCTTCCACTTGCTCTTGTGGAGATTTTTCCTCTACCAAATCTTATGCATATAGAGCATTAACTTCATCAAAGTCAATATTTCTCCCACTATTTCCAGTATAATGTGATACCTTTCTAGAAATGTGGCATATCATGCCACAATGACTTTTATATCTAAAGGTTTATATAGGTAGTATCCTCGATTTTCCTTAGGATAACCTATAAAGATGCACTTAGTGATTATGGATGCTAATATGTCACTTGGTAAAGTCTTGAAAATTGTCTCACACCCCCACACACACATGTGTGTTAGATTGGGTTTATTTCTATACCATAACTGATACGAAATCCCATCTGTAGCTTTAGTTGGTACTCGGTTAAGGGTATATGTTGTTGTCTATAAGGCGTATCCCCAAAAGGATAATGGAAGAGTTGTATGACTCATCATTGATCTGACTATGTCAAGAAAGGTCTTATTCCTCCTTTAACTAACACCATCCCATTGTGGTGTATAAGGAGTGAGTTGGGATACTATCCCACACTACTTCAAGTGATCAATGAAAGCTTCGTTAAGATATTCTCCACCTTTGTCTGAGCAAAGTGCTTTTATCTTCTTACCAAGTTGCTTTTATACTTCATTTTGGTATTCCTTAAAGAAACTAAAGGAATCTGACTTATACCGCATTAAGTAGATATATCCATACCTACTATAATCATTGGTAAAAGTAATGAAGTATAGAAAACCACCCCTTTCCTCTACTGGAAATGGACCACATACATCGATATGTATTAATTCCAGCACTGCATTAGCTCTTTCTCCCTTTCCTGAGAAGGGTTTTTTGGTCATCTTTCCTTGTAAACAAGCTTTACATACATCTAAGGGTTCTAACTGTACTGATTCTAGATACCCTTCTTGATGTAATCTTCATAATCTCTTCTCGTTTACATGACCAATCCTGAAGTGCCATAGGCGGGTGTTGGTTGAGTGATGTTGTATGTTTTTGTCATTGATTACCATTACTGAGTTTTCTAGTTCTAGAATATATAAACCATTGTTAAGATGTCCTATACCATAACATATGTTATCCCTATAAAAGAGACAACTTTTATTTCCAAACTTGAAATAAAAACCCATAGTGTCTAAACTTGACACAGAGATAATGTTCCTAGTAAAAGACGGTACATAATAGCAATTGTTTAAAACAAGAACCAAACCAGTTGGTAAAGTCAAGTGATAGTCTCCCACTGCCAAGGCCGCCAGACTTTCACCATTTGCAGCTCGGAGATCCACTTGACCTTTTGTAATCTTCTGGAACCGACTTGGTTCCTATATATGAATAAAAATGTGTGAGCCACATGCCGTATCCAATACCCAACTTGTAGATAAAGATATATTGCATTCAATGACAAAGATACCTGAAGTAGAAGCATCAGATTGCTTCATCTTCCCAGCACTACAATTCTTCTTCCAGTGGCCTTTCTTGTAACATCCAAAGCAGACAACTTCCTTCTCATTACTTTTCCTCTGAATCTTTGGCTTCTTTGCAAGATTATGTATTGGTTTATTTGTCCTTGACTTGTTCTTAGATGCCTTTTCCTTGCCCTTGTTTTTATTGTTCACCATAAGGATAGTTGAATTGGTGTTTTTCATGTCCTCATCAGCTTGGTGAACTAAATCCAAGAGATCCGGGAGAGACTTTGTCATATCATTCATATTATAATTGACAATGAAAGTCAAGAAGCTTGATAGTAAAGAGGCAAGAATGGGATCCACTACTAGTTCTTGGTTCAGTTTGAACCCAAGGGCTTCAAGCCTCTCAATATACCCAATCATCTTGAGTACATGAGGACCATCTTGGTTCCCTTCTTCTAGCATGCACTTATAAAGCGCACTTGATATCTCATACCTTTCTTGTCTAGCACTCTCCTCATGTAGTTCTTGGAGATGTGAAAGTATCTTGTAGGAGTCCTCTTCCTCATGCATTTTTTTCAATTTGCTAGACATGGATGACAACATGATGCATTGTACATCAAGCGCATCGTCTACATGATTTCTCCACCTATCTTTTTCCATCTTGCTTGCTCCCTGAGGAGGCTCATCAGGAATTGGGGATTACAGAACATATAACTTCCTTTCTTGGCATAGTACTATGTGCAAGCGCCTGTACCACTCTTGGAAGTTATTGCCGGTCAGGATATTTTCTTTATCCAAAATCGATCGCAGTGATAAAGTACTTGTGGTGTTGGTGATTTCCATTTTGAATCTCCATCAGATAAACATTTAACAGTTAGTACTTTATCTTGATTACCTTTTGACATTTTATGATTAATAAATTATATCACTTAATGTCTCTCACTATTTTAAAGAACCTTAATAGACCTCACTATTAGATTCAGAATACTCTATTGCTTGAGAATTCTAGTGGCAAGGATCCTTGAAACCTCCCTCGTAGTCTACAAGCTAGGGCTACAACACTACTTCGAGGGTTTCAAGGTAGGCGCTATTCTGGCCAACCACTTGTTCTTGTGGTTCCTTGTGTTGTTGAGTAAAGTCCCAGCTTTCAGAATCTGAACTTGATTCTCTCAACCTCTTTCCTTAAAGTGATATAAAGTTAGCTAAGTCTAAAACTTGACTACTCACTTTAGTTAAGTCAACCCATTTCTTTCATGAAAATGCCCCGGTAGTAAGAGGTGCTCTCAACTAAGGCTAACGAGCACCCAAACAACCGGTTTTGTTTAGATGTGAGAAATCGAAGGCATTTAGACTTAATATATCTTTGAGGGATTTTTAATATTAATTGATGAATATAATCCTTTTTCTATTTATTATGTTCAAACTGGGTTGTCGCGCTCACAACTGAACATTCAATAGAATATTATTTGTCACAACTTTATTCATTTTATCTTGTTTACTATCCTATGTGATCATGCAATAATCATGAAGACGCATAAAATAATAAACTATGCATAAAGTAAATCATGCATTCCAACTAGTCTTGATCATTCTATAATGATCGATTGATAATTGATCAATCATCACCTAAGGGCATCCATACCTGATTCAATACATGACTCATGTCACTACTGGCCCCAGTGCAAAGCACCCAACTCATGTCTGGACTACCGCCTCAACATGGTAAGGTATGCCTCTCGGATCGTCACCATATAATCACAAAGATACTCGCATTCAGGCGAGGGGGTCTGGGGTATAAAATACAACTAGTGCAATGGACGTGCAGACCCTTATACATATTTGAATTAAAAGATGATTTGCAGACCATCATTTATCTTATTAATTATTGCAATCATCGCACGCATTGAGTAAATAATTAAATAAATAAATAAATCCCAGACATACATAGGTCGGTCACTTGCTCAAGACCAGTCGGGGTAAAATCACAATAAAATTAAATTGCAATAAATTTAAATAATGTGAGGGTGTTCTAATAAATTAAATGAATTAGATTAAATTCAAGTAATTTATTTTTATCGGTTCCATTTTTTTAATTTAATTTTAATTCCAAAAATTAAATTAAACCATTAATTTAATTCTAAACTTAAATTAAATTAATATTTCGGATTAAAATAATTTAAACCCCTAAATTAATTCCAAATAATTTAATTTAAAAACTAAATTAATTAAAATTAATTTAATTCAGGATTACCTCTAGCTGGAGAGGATTCCATCAGGACTGTGTACCGTCGTGGGATGTCGTCCTGGAATAGGGTATCGCGGCTTGACCGCGGCGTGACCACAGCGTCCAACGACTCCCGCGGTGGCTGCATCTCCCAGCGTAGTCTGAGTGGAGTGGAAGGAGGTCGGGAAAGAGGTCGGCCAGCCACATGGCCGGCAGCCCGCTGCTCCGGCAAGCTAGCGAGGCAGCTGTCTGGTCTGGGATGGCCATGGATGGTGCGGCGCGACCCGTCTGGCGATCTTGGGGTAGCCGGCTGGAGGAGGTCCTGCGTGGAAGGGAGGCCGGCTCAGGCTCGGGCGGCCGGACGGAGGGGTCCGGTGCGGAGCAGGTGTCCGGCGCGAGGTTGGGTCTGGCGTGAGGCAGGAGGCCGGCACGAGGCGGGGTCCGAGGCAAGGAAGGGGGTCTGAGGTGGCACAGCAGGCTGGTCCGGCGGGAGAGGAGAAGGTCGGCGCGGGGTCGGGGCGGCCGGACGGAGCTAGTCCAGCAAAGGTCGGTGCAGGGTGCGACTAGGGTTCCACCCTCAAGGGGTGTCGCACCCCCTTTCTCCGCGTGAGAGGAGACCCCAAAGGGGGTCTTCCTTCTTTTCCTTTTTTTTGTCTTTAAAAAAAAGGAATGTCAACTATTTTTTTAATTAAAGGGATAAGACCCCATTTGGGGTCTTTTCTTCCCTTTTTTTAAATTAAAAGCAAGAAGACCCCAAGTCTTGGTCCCCTTCTCTCTTATTTTATTATTAAAAAAATTACCACACACTTATGTGGAAAAATATTTTAAAATAAAATATATTATAATAAATATTTTATAATATTTTATAACAATAAAAAAATATTTGATGTTAATTCTCAATTTGAGATAAACAAAAAATTAACAAAAAAACACGATGTCGATCCGATTAAAAATTTTAAATGATCGTAACTTGATCATTCGAAAACGAAATGGCGCACGGTCGAATCCAAATGAACCGTTTTAACACCCCACAATTAAATTTAATTCATTTTAATTTTTTTGACTCAGAAAAACCTTTTGATCGCTCTGATACCATTGTTGGGTACCAGGACTTCGCAGTGGAAGTTGGTGGGCCGGGAATTTAAAATTTTTTGCTACACCGGAGTGACATAACCCTGTCAACACCAGTGATCTTTTCCCGGCTTGGTCTAAGGATCTCGCAAGGTTTATACAGAGCACGAAAAATTAAATTGAACATTTACCTTGTTCGAATTGACGTCTTTAAGTCTGCCGAAGGACGCCGGCGATCGTTGTTCGAAGACTCCGACGTTGAAACCCTCTAGATCATCCACACATGCCTCATGAATCTACTCGCGTGCCATTCGTCAAGATCCGGGTGCTAGCGCGGATCTTCGAAGCTCACTTCAGCATAGCGATGATCACCGCAAAGGAAGAAGCTTCAATCCGAGTTGGATGATCTTGAAGATCCTTCTTTTCTTGAGAGACTCTCTCTATAAATTCCAGGAGGAGAGAGAAGCTCTCAATCTTGACACATGAATAGTAATGATGGGAGAGCCTCTCTCTCACTTATATAAGGAGTGTTTAAAAACACACGGTATAGGTTCTCGGCCCCCATGTAATAGACGTCCGCTATATAAGTGATATAAATAATTATTTATGACAAATATAATTATGCCATAAATAATATTTACACTTTATCACTTACTTGTAATATATAAATATATTACGTGATAAATTTGAGTCTTTAACTCGACTCATTCCTCCTGCTAATATTAAACAAACCTAGGATATTTAAATCCATTCGAATAATATTAATACTTGTATTTACTATATAACTTGTAAATACATGTTATAAATAAATTCAACGAATTATTATAAACTCGAATAATTAATGAATTTATTTATTCTTTGGTGATCCATATAACTTGGATAGTGCTCGGACGCTTTGGTGGGTCCCACCAAGTTCTAAATTCCTATTCCCAGAATAGGGCAGATTCTCAAGGTGTTATTGTGTGTGACCCTCTAGGCCCTTATCTCAATAGCAGTGAATAATACCACCAACCTAGATCGGGGTCTAGCAACCCATCGAGACCCCTATAGAGACAAGGAAAAGTCAAAGCAACGACTGCCTTTCTACGAACACAGTCCGTGTAATATAATCTCTTCATCATATATATCTCAATAACGAAGAATGCATACTAGTGTCATCATTATTTATTTGCTTTATTTTTTTTATTTGTCCGGATGGTCTTACCTTTGACTATCATGTCCATGGATTTATTGAAGTTGCAACCATCCTAATCAACCAGGCCCGAGATATCTCTTCCTGAACTCGGAAGGGACAAATCCTTTCTCGATCATTCAATAAATGCCATACCATTAATGATGTACCTGATACAAACTACCTCACCATGACTTTGTCGCCATGGTTTTCGCCTTATATCAAATGTACGTAATTAAATGACATTCATTGATAATGATCTCAAGTCAGGAGACCATTACACATGTCCGTAGATAGGAACGACCAATGACACTAGAAACATGTGGTGTTCCTATTAAGCGGGTTTGTCCTCATGATATCAATTACTAGAGATCATCGAGTGAGAAATTCATGAGAATAAGTCTCAATGCTTATGAGCCCCAGCACCTGATGGTCACACATCATATGTGTCCTTTCAGAATGATGTAACTGGACCATAGGACGTTACTTTAAGATTACTGTGCTAGCATCTCAGGGTTCTCATTATAGCCTAGGACCAGCTATAGCCATTTGATGCGATAGGTAATCTAAGGACATTTCCATAAAAAAATGTATGCATAAGTATCTGCACTATCATATAAAGATAAAAACATGTATAAAAAACTGAATACATGTAACAGTAATCAAAGTACAATAAAAGTTGGGTCTAGGGAACCAACTTTCAACACTCTCATAGTGGACATTATGATGACACTATATTTATATATGATATATATTATATTTATTTCCTCTATATTCTTCTGTATTTTATATTTAAAACATACCTTTATGCTTTTCATGTTGTGAAAATGTGATAATTTCATATGAGGAAGTGTGGACAACCACCCCCTCAAGTGATGTGACTCATTCATGCCAAACAAGGAATTTATAAAGAATGTAATTTATAAAATTATGTAACATATATAACATATATATTATAATATAATTATAATATACCTATGTATAATTATATTTTCATTCCATTAAAGTATGAAATAGAAATGAAAGTAGCGTTCATGCATACGTATGGCTTGCCGTCTCCATGAACGGTGCATTTCATTTCTTATCTCCAAATGTTATGTACTATTATAAGTACATATATATAATGGATATATATGATATATATTACATATAAATTATTAATATCATTCTGGATTTAATGAACTTTGGACCACATGAACATCATGTAATTATAAGAAATCCATTTTTTTGACTCAAGTTACGAACCTCGACAAAATGTCCATTATAAAATCAAACAATTAAATAATTGTTATAGAAAGGTAATAAGTGATATAAAAGGAATAATAAACTTGAAAAATATTCTTAAGCAATTAGAAATTAATTTATGTTTATCATTCAGAAATTACAAGGAACATACAAGCGATTCAAGTCGGACACAAGGTAAGGGATTTCTTATCTCACTTTTAATTGCGTGAGATTTCCATTGTTCGCCACTTATTTGTTGCATGTGGTGTATTTTGTACTTCCATTTCATATATATTATCATGATACTATTTATATTCATGGTATTATGTGATTCATTTTGTGTTTATTATCTTTTTTTCATACGAATCGATTGATTACAATGAGGTAAGGGGTTTTTATCTCACTTTTTATTCCCGTGAGATTCATGCAACATTTGCCACTATTTCCTTTTGTGTGGTGTATGTACTGCCCGTGATTTTATTATTTGTGTAATATTCTTTAATTTATGGGTATTTACATCTCAATTGTATGACCCTTATTTCATGGGGTGTACGCTTCGAAAGTTACCCAAATCGGTAAGGGGACCTTTCACCCTCCTCTATTTAAAAGACTTCTTTTTTGTTAGGTCTTTTAATTTAAATCTTATTATGTTGGAATATGTTCTTATATATCCTTATTGTTGTAAATTTTATGTCCAAGTGATGAGATAACCTTTTTATCTCTCATAAACTCATTTTCTGAATGTTAAAGTGACACCGTTAGGCTGTCGAATTTCTTTAAGGGAACTTCTTAACCCAATTTCAATTATTCGGATTAAACCTCTACTTCTTGATTATGTCATACTATGAATATGTGTGGATGACCTCTGATTTTTTTAAACTTAATATACACTAATATTGAGTGTATTTATATTTTTCACACATAATTATGTAATTGATTTATTCTTAATCTAAAGATACCGTCTTTGTACGAGACTTCGTCTCAATATCCTTTCGTTGAGTCATACTTCAATTTATATACGACCTTCTTTTATTAGTTGTATAATAAAACCTTTTGACTTTTAATTTCATTCAAAAGGAATATTTTTACACTAATCATTTTACAAAACGACAAAAGGAATATTTTTTTCTTACATATGCGGCGACAACGACTTCTTCGCCGCCGTGACCATTATTTGAGTTTCGACTTCCTCTAAAAGCCATAACTTTTTTAAATGAAAAATAAATACCATGTTTTAAATTTCTTTTACTTTGGTATTGAAAATGGTTTTGATAATGTTTTGATTATATCAATGTGTTGTATTGATATCTTGTGATTGAAATGTGGAAATGTTGTGTTTCCTTTATGCATGTTTTATGTGATAATATTATGTTATGGATCTTGGTCATTGTTTATGAAGTTGGGTGGTTCCGTGATAAACTAAGGGCAGGATAGCCCGAGATAGCTCTCCAATGCATTGGGTAATGCGAAGGAGTTAAACTCTAAGGTTTATCTGAAGAGATTTAGGGAATATACTATGATGGTTATTCCAAATGTAACCAGGAGGGTTACTCCCTACATAAGAATGTTATGAATGCCTCAAGTTACCTTTATTTCTTATGATTTCTATGATTTATTCATAAATCTTATGATTTAATGAGGTATGTTAAAGTGATTATGTTTTATGAGTAAAGTATGATCTCATTGATTCTTATTTATACATGGACTAATGTTTTCTTTCCATATTTTTATGTCCCTTACTGAGCTTTTTATGCTCATCCCAAGTTTTTGAAATGTTTTTCACAGGACATAAAGTGGAATAAGGTCAAGGATTGGATCAAGGAAATTTCATGCTGTCTAAAACATGGAACTAGACATGACTCTTTTGTTCAAGAGTTTTTATTTTGTGAAAAAAATTGAAACTGAGTTGATGTGTCTACTTTGTAATCTTTGAGATATAATAGTTATGTCCTAATTCTCTAAAACTCTAAACCTGAAAAGATCCTCAATGTGAATTATTCATTTAATTCAATATTATGTAATTTTTTAAGGTCGGGTTCTTATAGTTGGTATCAGAGGACGGTTTAGATAATTTTAGGGATTAGAAGTTTTCGTTACACACATGGTTAGTCCCTATGTATATTATTTCAGTTAAATCATTGTTTTATAACTTTTTCAGATCAAGTATAGTCAGTTAAAAATGGAAGGAGGAGGATCTCAAATGACATTCCTATCTCTTCCTAAGAACATGCTTGCAATAATTATTACAAAGTATTGTTTGGATGATTGTGAAACTTTTTTCTAGAATACAACTCACTTGAAAGCAGTTGTTTGAGATATCAGACACCTCCACTATACCTCGTTATCATCGTGGATCATGGGTTGTATTTGAAAAATACTATTTTCACAATATTCTCATATTTTCAAGAAAGGTAAATATTATCAAGGCATTTTCAAATATTTTACCTTATCACAAGATTTTGAATAAAATTATGATTTTAAAAAAGGTGCTGAAGAAGGAGACCCTTGTGCAACCTATTTATATTTGCTTTTATAATATAGTCTCTCATCACATACCTATGGTATTTTAAAAGGACCATTAATTAAAAGTTTCAACTCGAATTCGGTCCGACTATTTTATAGAAATCATGTTTTATCATATGTTTTGAAATTATATGTCATACATGATTATTTTCCAAACTGTTTTTCTGTGAACACCCATATGACCCATGTTGTACAAGGTGTATTTGGATGGAGGAAGAAAATGATTTTGAAGGATCTCTAAATCAATGTTGCAATACATGGACCTTCTACCTATGTGAAAAAGATGACGATGAAACAAAATGGACACCATGATCAAGGTATGATGTTCTTCATTTTGGGGATCATTTTATTTTATCTTATGGGGGTGAAATAAGAATTCAAGAATTAAGATGTTGAGATCATAATGAATTTGGATGAAAATGATAGGTATAAGGTAACCATTGAGGTTAAAACATGTTAGGGTTATTTTTGAGTTTTATAAAAAGGACAACCCGTAGGATGGGTGAAAACTCGTTGCATCTAGTAAGGCCACAAGAATCGAACCCACAATCGAAGGGCGACAAGGGCGCATCGCCTACCATTGGCCTACTTGAACTCCCTGGTTAATATGAATTATTATTTTGGTAAAATGATTTTACAGAACAAGAATAAGTTGATTTTGGGAATTTATGTTTTATCAAATGGATATACATAGTATAGTAAAATGATTTGGTGATTAAGTGATAAAGGTTGTTGTGAAATATGTTCTCTCTTTTGGGGAAACACTATATCCCTATGGAAGATAGAATACTATGGAATTTCAATTGTGGAATAATGGTTGAAATTTTAGTTTGGAAGAATCTATGTTTTTATTTTGGACATATGATGATTTGGTTTATTTATGAAAATGATTAACCTATCATGGAGAATATGTGATTAGGTTAATTACTTTTCAATATGAGACTTTAACAGTAATTGATGTTATTTGGAAATAAATGGTAAGATTTAACTTGGAAGACTGTGTGATTAAATCCTTCAGATATTTGGGTTTAAATCTTAGTTTGGATTAATTTGAAGAATTTTATGGATAGATGTTTATTTAATGGTATTTCTTGAACCTTGGGTTCTTTTTTTTGAATTTTGGAAATTGAGAGTAGTAATTCTTTTTATAAAAGATTATCCTTCTAGGGATTATCTAATCTTGTACTAACAACTTTGGTTTTGGTTAAGGTATAAAGACATGGGAAATATATAGTTCATATTTTGTAGATTAGGTGATCCTCAAGAAGTTGATTATAGCGCTCTTAATGTGAACAAGTCATCCTAAATACTCATCTTTTGGAGAAAATATCAGTTTGTGTAAGAAATATAGTAAGAGATGAAAGTATACATGACAAGTAAGTATGTTTCCTTATGATTTAGTTAAGCTCATAAATAAATTCCTCAATAAAAAGTAACTTAAAGCAAAAATGTTGTCTGTTAAATTTTTCTACTGGGGAATCAAATACCATTTAACCCATCATAATTTGGTGATTTTCTGGTGGTTAACTTTGTGCTAAACATGTTTTCTATCACTCTCCATCAAAACTTAACCCTTTTTTTTCTCTTCCATATCCATGTTTTCATGGAATCCTAGTATCTGTTGTCTCGGGTGACCTTTGTACTTTTCTTTCTTTTTTTTAAAGTGATAGTTTTATTGACTCCTTTTCCAATGTGGGGCTTTAAATTAATTTTCTGAGCCCAATTTTAAAATTGTGAGGACGCAATTCCCAAAAGGGGGGAAGGATGTAACATCCCAAGTTAATAAAGAATATGAAATTTTCATATTTATTAATATTTTTGAATAAAATATTAATATTACTTTAAAGGTTTTTCTATGTTCGATAGTGTACCCGATACACAACAACGGGTTTCTTTGAAATCTTACGTTGCACACTAATAATATAATAATATTATTTTAAATGGTAGTTAACTCCTAACCGTTGTATTGGTGGGAATTAATAGAACTAACTAAAATATTATTATATATGTTTGTTAAATATTTTTACATTTATCCAATAAATGTTAGAGGCTTAAAATATGAATGAATCCAATTTTAAGCATAAATATTCTAATATTCTTTAAAAGGTTGATTAACTGCCTTTTGATGGAGAACGCCTTATAAATCTACTTTTTGTAACTTTTATATATTATATTTGACAATATAAAATCCTTATTTGGAATCGGGACATAAAAATTTACGTTGTGTAAATTTTTGTTATTTTTCTGATAAAGTTCATTTTTTAATGAATAGTGAAAAATTTTGTATTTAAATTCAAAACCTCCTTTTAATATAATTTATTTATATAGTTAGATTATCTTTTTAATTTATTTTAAAGTGTAATTAGAATTTATTTTTACCATTTAATCCAATGGTGGTCATTGGAGTTAATTTCACTTTGAAATTGAACATAAACAAGTGTTAGTCTTTTGATAGATATTATTTCTTAAAAACATGCTATTTGTTTTGACGGTGGGAATTAATTATAAAATTAATTAATGAAACTTCTATGTTTTTGAATTTGGTAAAATGGACATCATTTTTGAATTTGTAATGTCAAATATAGCTTAGGGTTAATTTTTGGTATTTTTCTGAAAAACATCAATTTTTGATGAATAATGAAACCACTAAATAGTAGTTAAAAACTAAATTTTTCATTTAAATGAAATTTTACCACTTCTGTGTATTGAATTTCAAAAATCTGACATACATGGTTGTCATTAGTAAGTAAAATTTTGTTCAATGGGATGAAAATAATTTTTGATGAATAGTAACTTTTGAGTTTTACTAACCGCGATTAAAGGTAATTAGGGTAATTTAAGGTAAAAATAATATTATAAAAATATAAAAATACCTTGACACATGTCATAACCTTATTGGATGAGTCATGGCCAACCAATACAATCCTTGGGTCAATTTGGGGGCCTCATGGAGCCACTTGGGTATCATAATGACATTAATAACGTTTTATTTAAAGTAAAAAAAATGTCACAAACATGTATTGTTTTACTAAAACAATTTTACATGGGGTTATATAAGTTATATTTTTTAATATAAATATTCATTAGAAATATAAAAATATTTCCTATATCATGGTATTTTTTTATAATTTTTAGACATTAAATAAATACATTTACTTATGACACCATGATGATGCAGTGATTACCTCATTAATGAACGATTTAAATAAAATGAAAAGATAAGGTAAAATATAAGACTTAAACTTGTTTAAAACCTATTGTATGAGTTTATTTCGAACCCTTATCACATTATCCTCGAAATATATCATTGTGGGACCTTTAAAATCCTAAAACCATTTTATAATAAAGTAACATTTCAAGACTTTCCAAAAGTTACCCTCCTCCCTCTTATAAAAGGTCCCCACCTCTACCCCCTTACCCACACCTCTAAAGATCTTGGATCATCCAACAACTATTCATATTATCTCTCTAAATCCCTATCTCACTCCTATAAGCCTCACTTTGGGAATAAGTCTTTCCAAGGAATCCTTTGGCTCAAATCAAAAAGAGTTACCCGGTTTAGAGGTAATGTCTTCTCTCAAGTTTCTTTCTTTTATTTTCCTTATTCACTCACAAATATCTTCTTATTATTTGATCACATAATAACACCAGTATCCTCAATATACTAGTATGTTGTTATGATAAGTATTATACATACACTTACACACACCTCTTTCTAATGGTTAAAGAACATACTGTTTCCGTGGATGGCGAATTACTGCCTCACAAAACGATGATTGTTCAATATTCTCCTAACACCTCTCATGGTGGCCATTATGATGGCACTATATTTATATATGATATATATTATATTTATGTACTCTCTATGCTTCTGTATTTTATATTTAAAACATACCTTTATGCTTTTCATGTTGTGCAAATGCGATAATTTCATATGAGGAAGTGTGGACAACCACCCCCTCAAGTGATGTGACTCGTTCATGCCAAACATGTAATTTATAAAGAATGTAATTTATGAACTTATGTAACATATATAACATATATATTATACTGTAATTATAATATACCTATGTATAATTATGTTTTCATTCCATTAAATTATGAAATATAAATGAAAGTAGCGTTCATGCATACGTACGGCTTACCGTCTCCATGAACGGTGCATTTCATTTCATATCTCCAAATGTTATGTAATATTATAAGTACATATATATAATGGATATATATTATATATGTTACATATAAATGATGAATATAATTCTGTATTTAATGAACTTTGGACCACATGAACATCATGTAATTATAAGAAGTCCATTTTTTTTACTCAAGTTCCGAACATCGACAAAATGTCCATTATGAACTCAAACAATTAAATAATTGTTATAGAAAGGTAATAAGTGATATAAAAGGAATAATAAACTTTAAAAATATTCTTAAGCAAGTAGAAATTAATTTAATTTTATCATTCAGGAAGAACAAGGAACATACAAGCGAGTCAAGTCGGACACAAGGAAAGGGATTTCTTATCTCACTTTTAATTCTGTGAGATTTCCATTGTTCGCCACTTATTTGTTGCATGTGGTGTATTGTGTACATCCATTTCATATATATTATAATGATAATATTTATATTCATGGTATTATTTGATTCATTTGGTGTTTATTATCTTTTGGTCATACGAATCAATTGATTACAACGAGGTAAGGGGTTTTTATCTCACTTTTTATTCTCGTGAGATTCATGCAACATTTGACACTATTTCCTTTTGTGTGGTGTATGTACTGCCCATGATTTTATTCTTTGTGTAATATACTTTAATTTATGGGTACTTAAATCTTCATTTTATGACCCTTATTTCATGGGGTGTATGCTTCAAAAGTTACCCAAATCGGTAAGGGAACCTTTCACCCTCCTCTTTTTAAAAGACTTCTTTTTGTTAGGTCTTTTAATTTACATCTTCTTATGTTGGGATATGTTATTATTTATCCATATTGCTGTAAATTTTATGTCCAAGTAATGTGATACCATTTTTATCTCTCATCAACTCATTTTCTGAATGTTAAAGTGACGTCGTTAGGCTGTCGAATTTCTGTAAAGGAACATCTTAACCCAATTTCAATTCTACAGGTTAAACCTCTACTTCTTGATTATGTCATACTATGAATATGTGTGGATGACCTCTAATTGTTTTACACTTAATATCCACTTATATTTAGTGTATTTATATTTTTCACACATAATTATGTAATTGATTTATCCTTAATCTAAGGATATCGTCTTTGTACGGGACTTCGTCTCAATCTCCTTTCATTGAGGCATACTTCAATTTATATACAACCTTCTTTTATTAGTTGTATAATAAACCCTTTTGAATTTTAATTTCATTCAAAAGGAATATTTTTACATGAATCATTTTACTAAATGACAAAATGAATGTTTTTGTCTTACGTATGCGGCGACAATGACTTCTTCACCGCCGTGACCATTATTTTAGTTTCGGATTCCTCTACAAGCCATTACTTTTTTAAATGAAAAATAAATACCACGTTTTAATTTTATTTTATTTTGGTATTGAAAATGGTTTTGATAATGTTTTGATTATATCAATGTGTTGTATTGATATCTTGTGATTGAAATGTGGAAATTTTTTGTTTCCTTTATGCATGTTTTATGTGATACGATTATGTTATAGTTCTTGGTCATTGTTTATGAATTCAGGTGGTTCCATGATAAAGTAAGGGCGGGTGAGCCCGAAATAGCTCTCCAATGCATTGGGTAACACGAAGGAGTTAAACGCTAAGGTTTCTCCGAAGAGATTTAGGGAATATACTGTGATGGGTATTTCAAATGTAACCATGAGGGTTACTCCCTACGTAAGAATTTTATGAATGACTCAAGTTACCTTTATGTCTTATGATTTCTATGAGTTATTCATAAATCTTGTGATTTCATGAGGTATGTTAAAGTGATTATGTTTTATGAGTAAAGTATGATCTCATTTATTATTATGTATACATGGAATAATGTTTTATTTCTGTATTTTTATGTCCCTTACTGATATTTTTATACTCATCCCAAGTTTTTGAAATGTTTTTCACAGGACATAAAGTGTAATAGGGTCAAGGATGGGATCAAGAAAATGTCATGCTGTCTAAAACATGGAACTAGACATGACTCTTTTGTTCAAGAGTTTTTATTTTGTGAAAAAATGGAAACTGAGTAGATGTTTCTACTTTGTAATCTTTGAGATGTAATAGTTATGTCCTAATTATCTAAAACTCTAAACTTGAAAAGATCCTCAATGTGAATTATTCATTTAATTCAAGATTATGAAATGTTTTAAGGCCGGGTTCTTATAGTTGGTATCAGAGGTCGGTTTAGACAACTTTAGGGATTATGAGTTTTCGTTAGACACATGGTTAGTCCCTATGTCTATTATTTTAGTTAAATCCTTGTTTTATAACTTTTTCAGATCAAGTAAAGTCAGTTACAAATGGAAGGAGGAGGATCTCAAATGACATTCCTATCTCTTCCTGAGTACATGCTTGCAATAATTATTTCAAAGTCATGTTCGAATGATTGTGAAACTTTTTCTAGCATACAACTCACTTGCAAGTAGTTGTTTGAGATATCAAACACCTCCACTATACCTCATTATCATTGTGGATCATGGGTTGTATTTAGACAAATCCTATTTTCACAATATTCTCATATTTTCAAGAAAGGTAAATATTATCAAGGAATTTTCAAATATTTTACCTTATTACAAGATTTTGAAGCATATTATGAATTTAAAAAAGGTGCAGAAGAAGGAGACCCATGTGCAACCTATTTATATTTTCTTTTACAATATATTATCTCAGAACATACCTATGGTATTTTTAAAGGACCATTAATTGAAAGTTTCAACTCAAATTCGGTCCGACTATTTTATAGAAATCATTTTTTATCAGATTTTTTGAAATTATATGTCATACATGATTATTTTCAAAAATTGTTTTTCTGTGAACACCCATATGACCCATGTTGTACATGGTGTATTTGGATGGAGGAAGCAAGTGATTTTGAAGGATCTATAAATCATTATTGCAATGCATGGACCTTCTACCTACGTGAACAAGATGACGATGAAACCAAATGGACACCATGATCAAGGTATGATGTTATTAATTTTGGGGATCGTTTTATTTTATCCTATGGTGGTGATAATAAGACTTCAAGAATTAAGATGTTGAGATCATAATGAATTTGGATGAAAATGAGAGGTATAAGGAAACCATTGAGGTTAAAACATGTTAGGGTTATTTTTGAGTTTTATAAAAAGGACAACCTGTAGGATGGGTGACAACCCGTCTCATCTGGTAAGGTCATAGGAATCGAACCCACAACCGAAGGGCGACAAGGTTGCATCACCTACCATTGGCCTACTTGAAGTCCTTGGTTAGTATAAATTATTATTTTGGTAAAATGATTTTATGGAACAAGAATAATTTTATTTTGTGAATTTATGTTTTATCAAATGGATATACTTATTATAGGAAAATGATTTGGTGATTAAGTGATAAAGGTTGTTTTGAAAGATGTTCTCTCTTTTGAGGAAACACTATATCCCTAAGTAAGATAGAATACTATGGGATTTCAATTGTGGAATAATGGTTGAAATTTTATTTTGGAAGAATCTATGTTTTTATTATGGACATATGATGATTTGGTTTATTTATGAAAATTATTAACCTATCATGGAGAATATGTGATTAGGTTAATTACTTTTCAATATGAGACTTTAAGAGTAACTGATTTTATTTGGAGATAAATGGTAAGATTTACCTTGGAAGACTACGTGATTAAATCCTTAATAGATTTGGGTTTCAATCTTAGTTTGGATTACTTTGAAGAATTTTTCAGATAGTTGTTTATTTAATGGTCTTTGTTGAACCTTGGGTTCTTTTTGTTGAATTTAGGAAATTAAGAGTAGTAATTCTTTTTATAAAGGATTATCCTTCTGGGGATTATCTGATCTTGTACTAAAAACTTTGGTTTTAGTTAAGGTATAAAGAAATGGGAAATATATAGTTCATCTTTTTTGGATTAGGTGATCCTCAATAAGTTGATTATAGCGCTCTTAATGTGAACAAGTCATCCAAAATACTCATCTTTTGGAGAAAATATGAGTTTGTGTAAGAAATCTAGTAAGAGATGAAAGTCTACATGATAAGTAAGTATGTTTACTTATGATTTAGTTAAGCTCATAAATAAATTCCTCAATGAAAAGTAAATTAAAACAAAAACGTTGTCTATTAAATTTTTCTATTGGTGAATCAAATATCGTTTAACCCATCACAAGTTTTTGATTTTCTGGTGTTTAACTTTCTCCTAAACATGTTTTCTATCACTCTCCATCAGAACTTGACCCTTTGTTTTCTCTTCCATATCCATGTTTTCATGGAATACTAGTATCTGTTATCTCAGGTGACCTTTTTACTTTTCTTTCTTTCTTTTAAAGTGATAGTTTTATTGACTCATTTTCTAATATGGGGCTTTCAATGAAGTTTTTGAGCCCAATTTTAAAATTGCGAGGACGTAATTCCCAAAAAGGGGTAAGGATGTAACATCCTAGGTAAATAAAGAATATAAAATTTTAATATTTATTAATATTTGTGAATAAAATATTAATATTACTTTAAAGGTTTTTCTATGTTCGATAGCGTACCCGATACACAACAACGGGTTTCTTTAAAATCTTACGGTGCACACTAATAATATAATAATATTATTTTAAATGGTAGTTAACTCCTAGCCGTTGTATTGGCTGGAATTAATAGAACTAACTAAAATATGATTATATATGTTTGTTAAATAATTTTACATTTATCCGATAAATGTTAGAGGCTTAAAATATGAATGAATCCAATTTTAAGCATAAATATTCTAATATTCTTTAAAAGGTTGATTAACTACCTTTTGATGGAGAACCCTTTTTAAATATAATTTTTGTCACTTTTATATATTATATTTGACAAAATAAAATCCTTCTTTGGAATCAGGACATCAAAATTTACTTTGTGTAATTTTTTGTTATTTTTCCGATAAAGTTCATTTTTCAATGAATAGTGAAAGATGTTGTATTTTAATTCAAAACCTCCTTTTAATATAATTTATTTATATGGTTAGATTATCTTTTTAATTGGTTTTAAAGTTTAATTAGAATATATTTTTACAATTTAATCCAATGGTGGTCATTAGAGTTAATTTCACTTTGAAATTGAACATAAACAAGTGTCAATATTTTGATAGATATTGTTTCTTAAAAACACGCTATTTCTTTTGACGGCAGGAATTAATTATAAAATTAATTAATGAAAATTCTATGTTATGAATTTGTTAAAATGGACATCATTTTTGAATTTGGAATATCAAATATATCTTAGGTTGATTTTTTTGTATTTTTCTGAAAAACATAAATTTTTTATGAATAGTGAAACCACTTAGTAGTTAAAAACTGAATTTTTCGTTTAAATGAAATTTTACCGCTTCTGTGAATTGAATTTCAAAAATCCGACATATATGGTTGTCATTAGTAAGTAAAATTTGGTTCAATGGGATGAAAATAATTTTTGATGAATAGTAACTTTTGAGTTTTACTAACCGCGATTAAAGGTAATTAGGGTAATTTAAGGTAAAAATAATATTATAAAAATATAAAAATACATTGACACATGTCCTAACATTATTGGATGAGTCGTGGCTGACCAAGACAGTCCATGGGTCAATTCGGGGGCCCCATGGAGCCACTTGGGTATGATAATGATATTAATAACTTTTTATTTAAAGTAAAAACAAAAATGTCACAAACATGTATTGTTTTACTAAAACAATTTTTACATGGAGTTATATAAGATATATTTTTTACTATAAATATTCATTAGAAATCTAAAAATATTTCCTACATCATGGTATTTTTTTATAATTTTTAGACATTAAATAAATAAATTTATTTAGAACATTATGATGATGTAGTGATTACCTCATTAATGACAGATTTAAATAAAATGAAAAGATGGGGTGAAATATAAAACTTAAACTTGTCAAAAACCTATTGGATGGGTGGATTTAGAACCCTTATCACCTTATCCTATTAATATATCATTTTGGGACCTTTAAAATCTGAAAACCATTTTATAATAAAGTAACATTTCAAGACTTTCCAAAAGTGACCCTCTTCCCTATTATAAAAGGCCCCCACCTCTAACCCTTACCCACACCTCTCAAGCACTTGGATCATCCAACCTCTGCTAATATTATCTATCCACATCCCTCTCTCACTCCTAGAAGCCTCACTTTTGGAATAAGTCTTTTAAAGGAATCCTTTGGCTCAAATCAATAAGAGTTACCTGATTTAGAGGTAATGTATTCTCTCGAGTTTCTTTCTTTTATTTTCCTTCTTCACTCACCACAATATTCTTATTATTTGATTACATAATAAAACCAGTATCCTCAATATACTAGGATTTTTTTATTATAAGGATTCTACCTACACTTACACACACCTCTATCTAATGGTTAAATAACATACTGTTTCTGTGGATGGCGAATTACTGCCTCATGAAACGATGATTGTTCAATCTTCTCCAACCACCTCTCATGGTGGCCATTATGATGGAACTATATTTTTATATGATATATATTATATTTATTTCCTCTCTATGCTTCTGTATTTTATATTTAAAACATAACTTATGCTTTGCATGTTGTGAAATTGCGATAATTTCATATGAGGAAGTGTGGACAACCGCCCCCTCAAGTGATGTGACTCATTCATGCCAAACATAGAATTTATAAAAAATGTAATTTATGAAATTATGTAACATATATAACATATATATTATACTGTAATTATAATATACCTATGTATCATTATGTTTTCATTCCATTAAAGTATGAAATAGAAATGAAAGTAGCGTTCATGCGTACGTACGGATTACCATCTCCATGAACGGTGCATTTCATTTATTATCTCCAAATGTTATGTACTATTATAAGTACATATATATAATGGATATATATGATATATATTACATATAAATGATGAATATAATCCTGGATTTAATGAAATTTGGACCACATGAACATCATTTAATTATAAGAAGTCCATTTTTTTTACTCAAGTTCCTAACATCAACAAAATGTCCATTTTGAACTCAAACAATTAAATAATTGTTATAGAAAGGTAATAAGTGGTATAAAAGAAATAATAAACTTGAAAAATATTCTTAATCAAGTATAAATTAATTTAATTTTATCATTCAGGAAGAACAAGGAACATAAAAGTGAGTCAAGTCGGACACGAGGTAAGGGATTTCTTATCTCACTTTTAATTCCATGAGATTTCCATTGTTCACCACTTATTTGTTGCATGTGGTGTATTGTGTACTACCATTTCATATATATTATCATGATACTTTTTATATTCATGGTATTATGTGATTCATTTGGGGTTTTTTATCTTTTGTTCATACGACTCGATTGATTACAATGAGGTAAGGGGTTTTTATCTCACTTTGTATTCCCGTGAGATTCATGCTACATTTGCCACTATTTCCTTTTGTGTGGTGTATGTACTTCCCTTGATTTTATTATTTGTGTAATATAATTTAATTTATGGGTATTTACATCTTAATTGTATGACCCTTCTTTCATGGGGTGTACGCTTCGAAAGTTACCCAAATCGGTAAGGGAACCTTTCACCCTCCTCATTTTAAAAGACTTATTTTTGTTAGGTCTTTCAATTTACATCTTCTTATGTTGGGACATGTTATTATATATCCTTATTGCTGTAAATTTTATGTTCAAGTTATGAGATACCCTTTTTATCTCCCATAAACTCATTTTCTGAATGTTAAAGTGACGTCTTTAGGCTGTCGAATTTCTGTAAGGGAACATCTTAACCCAATTTCAATTCTTTAGGTTAAACCTATACTTTTTTATTATTTCGTACTATGAATATGTGTGTATGACCTCTGATTTTTTTACACTTAATATCCACTTATATTTTGTGTATTTATATTTTTCACACATAATTATGTAATTGATTTATCCTTAATCTAAGGATATCGTCTTTGTACGGGACTTCATCTCAATATCCTTTCGTTGAGGCATACTTCAATTTATATACAACCTTATTTTATTAGTTGTATAATAAACCCTTTTGACTTTTAATTTCATTCAAAGGGAATATTTTTACATGAAGAATTTTACTAAACGACAAAAGGAATGTTTTTTCTTATGTATGCGGTAACAACGACTTTCCGCCGCCGTGACCATTATTTGAGTTTCGGCTTCCCCTACAAGGCATAAATTTTTTAAATGAAAAATAAATACCATGTTTTAATTTTTTTTATTTGGTATTGAAAGTGGTTTTGATGATGTTTTGATTATATCAATGTGTTGTGTTGATATCTTGTTATTGAAATATGGAAATGGTGTGTTTTCTTTATACATGTTTTATGTGATACGATTATGTTATGTTTCTTGGGCATTGTTTATGAAGTTGGGTTGTTCCATGATAAATTAAGGATAGGTGAGCCCGATATAGCTCTCCAATGCATTGGGTAATGTGAAGGAGTTAAACGCTAAGGTTTCTCTGAAGATATTTAGGGAATATACTGTGATGGGTATTCTAAACATAACCATGAGGGTTACTCCCTACATAAAAATATTATGAATGCCTCAAGTTACCTTTATGTCTTATGATTTATATGATTAATTCATAATTCTTATGATTTCATGAGGTATGTTAAAGTTCTTATGTTTTATGAGTAAATTTTGATCTCATTGATTCTTATGTATACATGGACTAATGTTTTCTTTCCATAATTTCATATCCTTTACTGAGCTTTTTATGCTCATCCCAAGTTTTTGAAATGTTTTTCACATGACATAAAGTGGAATAGGGAAAGCATGGGATCAAGTAAATTTCATGCTATCTAAAACATGGAACTAGACATGACTCTTTTGTTCAAGAGTTTTTATTTTGTGAAAAAATGGAAACTGAGTAGATGTGTCTACTTTGTAATCTTTGAGATTTAATAGTTATGTCCTAATTCTCTAAAACTCTAAAACTGAAAAGATCCTCAATGTAAATTATTCATTTAATACATGATTATGTAATGTTTCAAGGCTGGGTTCTTATATGTCATCATAAAATAATCATAAGCCATCCAGAGAATGGAAGTGGATAATATCATATGAGCATTAATTATCTCATCAAAGCATAATTAACCTATGGGAAATAAATGGCTTTCATTAAATCATCCTTAGATCAACATTATCATAAGTTATCTATAAAATTGGATGGAATCATAATATCATATCCCCAGTGAAGTATAATAATACTTAAAGGATGTTGACAGAGATGAAAAATATATTTTATAAAAGAATTTAAAATATTCATTGAAAATAAATAAAAAAACATCAATTTTATTTTGGTAACTTTTGAAAAAATATAGAACAAATGGGAATATTATTTTCTTTATAAAATTTTTTAAAATTATAAATTAATATTCAAGAATAAGAAATTACATGAGGGTGGGAAAAGCTACCCATGCCATAAATGATAAAAGAAAACATTCCTTTCATGCATTTTTAAAAAATTAAAATTGGGTAATATGTAAATACTTTGAAAAGATACATTTTAATCATTTTTTAATAAATAAAAAGGTAGTAAAAATAACCTCTCTCAAAAATTTATTTATAGATAAAAACTACCATACACCGTTTTGAAGAACATGGACATGGAGGAGAAAGATTCAGGATCAAAAGGAGTAATATGGTTGATTTTTCTTATAAAAATTTTAATAGTTGTTTAAAGTAATAGTGAGTGGAAAAGGTAATAAAAACATGAAATCCCAATTAATAACCATAAGATAAGAAAATATGTGGGTTTTAAAGGAGAATTATCATATAATTTCCCCCAATGGAAATTTAAAATAGGAAATCCATAATCAAAAAGTGATTTTAATATAAATCCATTATAGATTCTGTAATCATTGAATCAACATCTCATGAAGGGTATAACCATTAATGAACTTTTAAATCCATATAATTTGAATGAAAATTTTAATTAAATAAATTCATGGGTATTATGTATGCTACTCAATGTAAAACAAGTGGTGAAGATGGAATATGTCTCAAATAAAAAAATTGAGTGGATAAACCCTTACATCAAGTCCAATATTTCTTGTTATGCATTTAAACATGTGGTATAATAAATATAGATTAATTTTAAATTTTTAAAAAAATTATATATATATATATATATATATTACTATATATCATTGCCTTATGATTTCTAGTTATCTTTTTATTAGTATTTCTTCATCAAAATCATTATTTAGTGAAAAATAGTTTATTTTCCATGCATGTTTCAGTTCAATGATTCCATTTTATTCACCTTGGTCGTTGATTAATAATATATAGAATAATAATCATTAATAATTGTCATATTTATTTATTATATACACTTTTATAATAATCCAATCAATGTGGTGATGAAAAATGAATTACATCACTTCATGAATATGGAAATTTGTATATACACATGAATGATGTTTCCCATTTTCAATGGAAGAGGTTAAGGAGGGGTAAATAATAATTCAATTTTTAAAAAATATTAATTATATCATAAATAACATATATATTCAATAACTATATCCTTATTACTATACATGTAATGATGAAATGAATAATAAGTCACTTCACTTCATTGAGGGGGTAGTCCATGAAAATGCATGCCATTATAATTTTACAAAATATGGGAAGGTAAGAAGGTAAATTAAATATTATAATTCAATAATAATAAATATTTAATAAATATTATATATAAACATTAAATTCATTATAATAACCATCCATTATAAGATTGATGTAAAATGAAATACATCACTTCATAGAGATGGTAGACCGTACGTATGCACGAGTAATGATTTCATTTACCATTGGGATAGAAAGTGGATGTAAAAGGGTCCTTCCATGGACATAATAACGTTTTAGTATATGGAATATATCTATTTTTTATATCAACATGTAAATATAAGATTTATAGGATATGGAAGAATAAATAAACATGGAAACACTCAGTTAAGAGTTATACCTCTACTTTGTAAAACCTCCTTTGGATTACACATTAATCCTTAAAAGTATGGTATTGTGGAGAGACTAGGTCATATAGGACATTTAGAGGTTTGTTAGGAAGGTATTTGGGTAGCTAGTTTTCGAGAAAAAGTTTCAAGAGGTTTGAAGGATTGATGATAGGAGGTGCCCTTTTATATGTGAGGTGGGTGGAAAACTTGTAAATACTTTAAAAAATAATATATAATATATTCCTTATAACACCTAGATATTTTAAAACAAAAATATTTCATCAATATCATATACAACACACAACATTGAGTTTTAGGTGAATGACTATATACTATTAAAATATAATTATTTAATGTAACCATTATAAATTATTCATTAAGTTGGAGGGGATGAACATTATAAAAATATGTATAAAGGTTTTATATAAAGTATTTATAAATAAGTACTTAATTCTCAATAAAATAATTTTATGCTTCAAAAATAATTTTTCCTCAAAAATGGTTTTATATTGCATTTTATATTTATGAAATATTACATTTTCATCAAAAATGGTTTTATATTGAATTTTAGAAAATATAATAAATGTATCCCACTTTTAAAAAATTTATTTTTGGAAAATAATATCATTTTTGAAATTGAAATATAAAAAATAACTTAGGTAGATTTTTTTTTTGAAAAGTTATATTTTTCAGTGGATAGTGAATGATATTACTTTCTGTCCATCTATCATCTTCTTTTAACAAAATTAATTAATTTAAAATTACTTGTATTCATTTAATTTTATTTCAAAGTAACATATGTATTATTTAGTAATATTTAACATAAAAATTTACATTTTAATCATCTATATACCTGGTTTTGTTATCATTTTTTAAGGCTTAAAAACACCTTTTCTAAAAAAAATTAGTGCCTAGTATCCCTCCATTTTAATTAATTAAAATAACCAATAATAATAAAATATATAAAAATATATATAGATTATATATATAAATATATTAATTTAAATCCACATGATTATTATCAATAGTAATATAGTTAATGTAAGATCATCCTATGCTTAAAAAATTCATTTATCAAAATATTATTTTTAACATGATTTGATGGTTGATTCTAAAAATAAATTATAACACTTTTATAAATTAAATTTTATAAAATTTATTCCATATTTGGAATAAGAATAATCCATATTATATAATATTTTCAACTTAATTTTTGGTCATAATGATTAGTAAAGTCATTAAAATGTATTTACCGTGATTAAGGTTAAAGCATGGTTTTCCACATTACATGCGCTTGTGTTAGAATTAATTTTCCACACAAATGGAATTTTTATTTTAAAAGTATTATTTAATATTAATAATAACTGGATCCAAAATATCTAATAAGGATCATTTTATTTTATTCTTAAAGGTAAAATTACCTAGTTTATAAAAAAACTAAACACCATGGAGAAAAATAAAATGGTAAGAGTAAGTATACATAGAGTATAAGAAAATAACATGTTTAAAAAATGTTTATTTTATTTTATATTTTTATTTTTTTGAGGTTTGGATCAAACATAAATTCAATACACTCTATTATTAATCAATTTTGGAGTCACTTGTGTTGAGAGTGACTTCCCATTATTGAATAGTTTTGGGTATTTACAAAAATGTCACTCCTCAATTATAAATGGTCACCCCTCCCCTCACATATTCACACCTCTAAAGACATATAGATCAACCAAAACATAAAACAATATCTACATAACATTATTATACACATTATATTGGTTATGGTATTCCGAAAAGACTAACCCTATGGTCTTTAATAAGATATCCTAATGAGGTTATTTTAAGCAATGTTAATCATCTTCACTAAGGTCATTCATTTTAATTATTCTTTTTATAATTTCAATTATGTATTAATAATTACAATATAATAACAAAAATATTTAACATATACCTAGAAGTTATTATATTTATGTAATAATATTTATTCATCTTCTTCTCTATCAAATCTAGAACAAATCCATCGCTCGTGTTTCCGACAGACTACCGCCTTGCAAAATGATGTAATTTATTTTACATCACTGACTCAAATGGATAGTCATAATTATGTAAATAATTAATTTATAATATAAATATGAAATTCTTTTAATTTGATAAAATTAACACATCATCCACTTCTTTAACCTTTGTAAGATCCCAAACTTTCATGGAGGCGCGTCCTTGTTTAAATTTTGGTTAAACTTCTTTTTTTGTCTAATGAAGTGATCCATGGGAGTATGAGGAGTTATGGAGGTCTCTAGGGGTTTTGGTAAATTAAACTAAAATGAAAATAGGTCAAAATGTGTGAATCATACATTTGGAACACAGTTAGTAATAACTATGTGCCTAGCCAGCGAAACCGTGCGGCCAGACCTCCTCTCGTACAGAGGTTGGTGCATGGGAACTGCACGATTTTCCAAACCATGTGGGTGATTATAGTAGAAAATGTGTATTGTACCATCTTCGACATAGGGAGTCGCATGGTTTTTCATGATTTTTCCAACTGTGTATCCAAATCGTCCGGCCCTTAAAAAGTGGTAATTTCCCATTTTTCTCTCTCGGGATTAAATATTTCTTCCCCAATTTTTTCCCCCATTAAACCACATTAAACCCCCTCCATCTTGGGTGATGAACCAATAGACCCCTTATCTTCCTTGGTTTATTATCCTTCAATTATTAGGAATTTGGAGTGTCTTTTAGTGGGAATCAAAGCTCTGGGTATGTCTTCAACTTTGTTTCCTTCCATTTTCTGGAAGATGATTGGTGTGTGGTTTCCTCTCCTTTTGAAACCCTAAAACCCTAACTTTTCAAGTATATTATATGTTGGGGATTTAATGGGTGATTGAGATTGAATCAATAGTAGTGGTTAAGTAATAGTTCATCAAAAAACATGAGGTATGTGATCTTAATGCTTTTTTCCATAGTCTCATTGTTATATTTGTATATGTGGTTTTGTTAATGTACCGCCTTATTGTGTTTTTATGTTTTTGACTATGGAAAGTTATTTGGGCCTTATATTGAGGTGATATACTCTTTAAGGACATCGTTGGGTTCATTGATAATGTGATACCATACCTAAGTCTACCCTTGGGGTATTCCAAACCCATGAAAATGGTGAAATGAGTTGGTAAACATTGAGATAGGGTAATTATAAAAATGAATGAGTTGTGAATTTTATTTGGGTATGTGGGCTTGGTTAATGGGATAATAGAGATGATTAAATGTTAGTTTTTTAAGTTACCAAGGTGTTTTTGAAATGTTTTAAATGATTTGTTTTGGGTTTTGACCCAGCCATAGTTTTAAAGAAGGAATTTATGTTTTGAAAGTGAGTAATATTTTGAAAGGAGATGCTAACCTCAAAATGATTTGGAAAAGGGGTACTTCTTAATGGATTTAAATTTATGATTTGAAATTTGGGGTGTGGTCCCTTATTGTGAAAAATTATTAATGATTGTTTGAAAATGGAAATGAAAGCTTTGGATAATGTTTTAGTTTTTCTCAAATAGGAAGACCCGTGTTTTATAGGGTGGCTTCAAGATGATTTTAAATGAGTAATTTTTTTATCATTGAATTATAAAATGAAGTTGATGTTAATTTTTTTCTAGATGATAATAAGGCATAATGGAGAATTTGGTATATTTTGATAAATGGGTTACATCATGTAAATGGTAAATTTTTCAAATGGTTAAAGAAGCATGTGAACATGGATTGGTGGTATGTGTGGTATTGGACTTTAGGATCTACGCCCATAAGTCAGGTTACACTGAGGCTCTAAACCTCTCCCCTATGATGCATGGTCTAGGGAGTCATATCGAGGATTTATTCCCCCAATGAATGCATGGGATATGAACACCTAGACTAAGGATCCAAGATTAGTATTATGTATTGTTGAGTTGGGATATCAGTTTGAGGATCTATACTTCCCAACATATGGACATGGCATCATTTGGGATGTCAGACTGAGGCTCTATGCTTCCCAAACATGTATACATGGATTGATTACTATACTGAGGCTATGGGTATGTTGATAAATTTTGAATAGTGAATTCCCCTTATAAATTAAAAGTGTGTAACACCTTCTGTTGTGATTTAGGCACCCGGTGTGCCTGGAGCTAGATTTGTTAGTTGGATGACCCTTGATAACTTAAAGAATAAAATGGTTACTTGATATCTTCTTAGTTATGGGATATTTGTATTTATTTTGTTGTCTTATTTATTTATTACACTTTTTTACCTACATGAACTATTGTGTAAACTGGTTATTTCTTTAGACACTGTTGGTGGTGGCCTACTGAGTTGTACTCACACCTTACTTGAGACACCATGGAACTTGGGTTCCCAAGTAGATTTTATTTTTTCCAGGTACATGTTCATTATAGGGTCCCGATGTATGTTTCTTGCATGGGTTGTTTGGTTGAAGCATGGGATATTAGGACCAGGTTGGGACTCGGGTCCATGTTTAGGATATTTCAGTTTTTTTGGTTTAGGGACTCTAGTTGTAAGACTGCCTGACATGTATTGTATCCATCATATTGTATAGAATGTATTACTTGATTACTTATGGGCCTTTTTTGTATGTTTTCCAATTATGGTTTATATTGGTTATTTTTTAAGTTGATATTGTTTCTGCTGTGGTATTACTCTGATAAGCGGGTAGTGTCTCCCTAATATATTACTCTAAAATCATACTACTAGATGGAAATCTCTAACATATAGGTAGGTGCACCTGAGGTCATGTGATGACCCAAATCGGGGCATCAGATATAGTGGCTCCTTGGTTGTGGATGTTACACCCTTTCACCCATTGAGGGAATGATATCATATCTCATGTGTACATACAACCTATCGTCTCCACGAAGTGATGTGATTCATTTTCCATGTATGAATTTAAAAAATAGTTTTAGAAATGTATTAAATAAATAAATAGTATATCTAAAAAATTAATATAATTCTTATATTATGGATCTATATCAAATTCATAAGAACTAGAACTTCCACAACAAAACATACATGATAAAATGAAGTAGTTAACACCCAAAACAATGGTAATAATGAAATATTATTAACAAAAGGGTGATAAGATGTTATAATAAGATAATATATGATATTATAAATATAAATACGGTTTTGATATAAATTATTAACAAGTATAAAACCATTATACATGAGTTTAAATCAAAACCAACTAAATGGAAACAAGAGGTAAAGGATTCTATCTCAATTTACTTCATCAAGGTATATTTTAATGTTATACACCCAATTAATTTATATGGTGTATATAATTCTACTTTCACATGTAATAACATGAATCATTCATAATTAATGGAATTTTAATATTGAATTTGATTTATTTCATCTAATGGGATTTGACATGAAAATTACAAAGTTATAGGGAATTTCATAACACAATTTCTTTTCATTGGGTTTTATTACTTATTCATTGTCTTTGATATTAAAAGATTATGTGTGTAATTAATTTTGATTATTTTATGTTGTGTTTAAACTTTTTTATGTTTATTTAAATTATATTCACATAATCAACTCACAAATTAATTCTCACTTCAATGGTATGATCATTGTAAGAGATTTTGTGTAAATTTCCACTCTATTGAGATGTATTTGGAATTATAAACCAATTTATATTTATGATATGCTTCTAATTACCCATTTATATGTTATATCATGAATATTTTTATTCATGATATTAAATTTTTCATTTGATTTTAGTTAATTCATGGGGGTTATGATTCAAAAGTTATAAAAGCGGTAAGGGTTTATACTTTGATCACATTTTAATTGGGATTGTTTATGCTTGAATTTCACTTGAAATAAATTATTAGATCAATTTATTATAATCCCAAATAATTTTATCATCCTATGGTTATTCAATTAATTTTTAACTAATAATTCAATTTTCCTCTATTTGGTACTTAAAATGATTTAGAATTTTTTTTAATAAAATCCTATGTTATTACTCTCTTCGGTCAAAAAATATTTTTCATCCAAATCCATATTTTCTAAAAACGTTTTAAAGAATATTTTTAATATTCTAAAATGAATTATGAAAGTTATTTTGACCCAATTTTTACTATTAAAAAAAGTTTAAAAGGTATCTTCTCCTCATTTTTTGAATATGGTACTTTTTGAATTTTTTTACAAAAATATGAAAGGAATATTTATTTCATCATACTCTACATGTAAATAATTTTACCATTGTAATAACCACTCATTTTTTTAAGTTTTATTTTCAATTTTATAAGGATCATTTAAAAGAAAAAGAAAAATATATATTCTGGGAATTTTTAGTTTTTAAAAGTGATTTTTAAAGTGAAAAGGTTATTTTACTCATGGATATTTTAATGATATTTTTATGGTATTTCTTTTCAAAAATTACAAAAAAAAACATTATTTTATTTATACTATATCAGATATATATTATAATGATACCATCCATAATCTTTTTTTGGTTGTTTTATGATCAGTTTGACCAGGGAAAGTATTAAAATTTACTTTCTTGATTAATTTTTTGGTTGTTAAATCTCTCTTGAAACATTCACTTTATAGTGAACATAGAAAATTTCATTTCCATTAAATATATATTTTATTTATAATTTATGTTCTTATTGATTAAACAGTATATCATTTCTAAATACAATGTTTTGTTATGGAAGTTATTTGATTGATTAGGGGAAATCATGATAAATCTATATTCTTTACTCAATATGGATATTTAATTATTGGGAATATTGTTCATGAATTAAATAAATAAATTTATATATGAGGAATTATCTAGAAATACATTTATGGGCGGGGATAAAATTATATATCCCTTTGATGCATTGATATGTATCATGAGACAAATCAGTAAGATAACATTAAAGGGGTATTTACCCGTAGATTTAAAATTTCTTAGTGAAATGTCTTGACGGTATAGATACCATGATGTCTGAGATCATAACATTCAATATTAAGCATTTCTTTCATTGAGAATTTAGTTATTATTATTAATGACAGCACTCTGTTGATATTATCCATAGATTAACTTCATGATCATGTGATTATTTATATGACATTATTTGATCATCATTTATTCCTGACATATTATTCTTCATACTCAAGTTATTAATTAAATGGAATGTGTTTTTAGTTATTTTCCATCCATATTGATTATTATTTATTGATTCATTATATTTTATACTATACAATACACTTATTGGCTCATGGATATTACCCTTATTTTATTTCCTTTCCCCAGGATATGAAGAAGGTATTTTGGAATGAGTTTAAGGATGCATTATTTTTACATTCACTATGTTTTATATCATGTTTTCAAATGTAATGTGATATTCAAGTATATATATAGTTTAGAAAAACTACTAAACTATTTGATCTTTTGGGATTTGATCACTTATATATTATTCCAAGGTAGTAATGTAACCACCATCTCTGGGCTACTAGGCTCAGAGTGTTTACAGTTGTTATGAGAATAATTTTAGTATAAACCTTGGGAACTAGATTTAGGAAAACATAAATTATGGGATATAGAAATATGATTGACTTTGGGGATAATTATAAGTATATGATAACATTCTAATGTTTTGGTAAGGTGTAAATTATGTGGTTTCATAGGAATACATCAATTTTTGGATATTACAAGTAGAAGTGGCTCTGGAACAGTTATACCTAGGGGTAATAACTCTAAAAAAGTTATATTGGGATTTTACTTGATCGTCACCTAGTGCAAGACAACGGGCCTTGCTTCACACCTGGTTTGACACTCCTGGGGGATATGCTTGTGCTAATTCACATGTTATTTACAAACCATCATGAAGAATTTGAATAGATAATGAAAATATGTGACCTAGGTTAAACTTATGGTGTCTTAGATTGAAAATTTAGTTTCATTATTTAGACATCCTATAAATGATTATATGGTTTTTCAAATATGATTAGTGTTTTTCATTCTATTCTTTTTAGTTTTAGTCAATGGATTTAACCCAAAGGAATCATGTTATTATTGAATATGATAGATAATGTGGTTATTATGAGCAACCAAATGGGTTGATGACTAGATTTAAAGGTTTATTAATTATACCTAATTAGTTATCATGATATATGAGTAACAACCTACACTATAACCAACTCTTAGAATCACCAAAGAAGAGAATTATGGAGTCCTATAAGATCTTGAGTGGTGGATATCATATAGGAAAGAAGAATAAATTTTATTCATGTTAGAAATATGTAAATATACAACAAAAATAAAATCTCAAAGGAATAAGAAAAAAAATTGTGTAGAAAAGAAGGGAATATAGTGACAAATTTTTTAGGAAAAGTGATGATTTTAGTGGAGAGAAATAAATTTCATCCTAAAAATCCATTTATTGTTTGTTGTGTTGAATGTGGGGAACTTGGGAATTAACTAATTCAATGACCTATTTTAATGGTTAACTCCTAAAACAATAAAGGACCTAGGATGACATATAAGGGTTAAAGTATTTATGTATTTGGTTTTAGTAATTATATTGTATAAGTGTTTTTATCTTTGATATTTTGGTTATATGATTCTTGAAGCATCTAAGGATTGTGTTGATTTTTTTGGAAGAAAATATTTCTTCATCTATGATTCACTCAAGAATTATGGATACCATCATGTTTTTATGAGTTTAATGTTGATCATAAGTTCAAATTCTTAGAAACCCATTTTAATGTTTAAAATAAAGGTATTTTCATGTGATTAATGACATTCTGGGAGATGTTTCTTTGGGTTGAGGTATATATAACTATTAGGTTAAACATGAAGTATTATTTGAGGAATAATGATGTCTTTATTATTTTATAGTTATTGATAACCTTTAGGGTTAATATAATCTTATATGTTGAAGTAATAATAGTAAATTAAGATTAATTGAATTCATAGAATGAATAAGTCATATAGAAAACCTTAATGGCTAAAAAGTGATTTGATATTAATGTTATTTTTGAGGATATTCATCATATTTTTAGCAATGTTATATTATTTATATTAATATTATTTTAGAAAAATGAAAACTTTTATACTGGGTGAAAACCTATCACATCCGGTAAGGCTACAGGGATTTAACCCATAACTAAAGAGCAACAAGGGTGCAACACCTACCTGTAGCATACATTATGTATTGGTTAGTATGGAATTTTTTTTACTTAAAAATTGACTAATATATACTTATGGAAATTATTAAGTTAAATTTTAGTTGTTAATATTGAGTTTTAATGGATTGATGTATTATATTTGATAACATGTTCTACCCATTTTGGTTTTGGAAAATATTTATAGGTAAATGATGAGACTTGTCACTATTTTATAGATTTTATGATTCGTTGAAAGTTAATTTTATTGGTTCGATTGAAACAATCTAGACAATATTATCCTATAGTCTTCGTATACTTTATTATAATTACATAGATACATGGGGTAAAATTCCAAAGGATATATTGGTTTAGTATTCTTGTAGATCCAGATACATAAGTGATACCCATTTTACATTTGGGATAAAATATAAAACATATTACTGGAAAACACTCAGAATCATTGAGCTCATTCAATGGATTATTTTTCATATTCTAGGGTAAGAGAAAAAAGGGTGAGATCAAATGATTAGAAAAGGTAACCTAAAATTTAAGCTATCATGATTATATATATAATGAACAATATGTAAAGGTAAATAACTAAAAACACATGTAATTTAATCAAAAAACATGATCATGAAGAGTAATATGGAAGGAATTAATGATGATCAAATAATTCCATATAAATAATCACATGACCTTGAAGATAATACATGAATAATATAAATATGGTAATATCATGGATAATAATAACTAAATTATAAGTGAAGGAAATTCATTATATTGGATTCCATAATCTTAGAAATCATGATATATATACCATCAATACCTTGAGCAAAGATAGTCTAAAACTATGCAGTAACAACCCATATAATTTGACCAATTTATGTGTATGAGACATTTCGATGCATTAAGGGGATATATTATTCCTTTCCCCACCCATAAATATATTTCAAAAACATTCCACAAATATATGATTTAATTCATGAACAAATTTCCTTATCAATAAATATCTATATTGATTAAATAATAAAAATTTATCAATATTTTATTCATCCAATCAAATAACATCTATAACAAAACCCCATAAGTAAAAATGGTATACAGTTTAGGAATTAATAATATCCATGATAAAAATATTATATATATATTTAATATAAATGAAATTTAAAATGAAAATTTACCATAAGAAATTTATTTTCTCAAGATAAAGTTAATAATAACAAAATTAATCGAGAGATAAGAGGTGAACATCGGTTCATTGGGAATGTAGGTTTTATAATAAAATCATGTCCTTTGGGAGAATAAATGGAATTGGAATTTAAAAATTAAAATAAGTCTTCATTAAAGATTTTTTTATTTCAAATCATTGAAAATTTGTGGAAGAATATAAATTTCATAAAATGGTTATGATGATGGGGAAGTCAATTATCATTGTATATGTTAAAAACATTCCTTTTAACTTTTTTAAAGAAATTTGAAAACATCACTTTTAGAAAATATTATAAATATTACTTTGAACCCATTTTTAAAATTCAAGGATAACTTAAAATATACTTAATAAATCATTTGTGTAAATAAAAGTACATCTGTAAAACAATTTTGTAAAACAAGGACATGGAAGAAAAATATATCTGATTAAAAGTGCAATATAATTGGTTTTTTTAACATTCCATTTCTTGATTCAAGTACGAAATAGATGAAAAGTTGGAAGAAAATGTGGAAACTATTTAAATATATATTTAAGGAAAATTATTGGAGCTTATGATGGATAAATGATAATATTCATTCAATGAAATTAAAATCAATCCCAAAATAAAGTGGGGTTGTAAAATAGATTCTTACTTCAATCGTAACTTTTAAACTGTAAAACCTTGAAATAATTAACATGAATTGAAACATTAACCATAATGAATAAATATGTATTAATTTTAAATAAATTAAAGGGGAATTATATAAAACACATCAAAGTGAATAGGTGTGTATTAATAAATATATCTCGATATAATGGAAATTAAGACGAAATTCTTTACCATAAACTTCCCTTTAGTTTAATGCACTTTAAACTCGTGTATAATGGTTTTAAAAAATTTATTAATTTATAAAAAAACCATATTCATATTTATAATATAATATTTTATCCTATTATAAAAAAATCACCCATTCATTAATAACATTTTAGTATTTTCATTGTTTTGGTTGTTAACTAATTTGTTTTCACATGCATGTTTTGTCATGTAAGTTTCAATTATTGTTCATATGATATAGATACATCATATAAAAAATTATTTTAATGTTATTAATGTCATATTTATACAATATATATATTTTTATAACCATTCTTGAATGTTTTACATAGAAAATGAATCACATAGATTTGTGAAGATAGTAGGTCGTACATACGCATGAGAGGCGAAATAATTACTTTTATAGGTGAAAGGGTAAGGAATTGGATGATATATTAATTCACATAATCAATATAATTTCATAAGTATCGTAAATATTTACTATTTCCATAATTATGACTATCTATGTGAATCACTTATGGAAAACAAATTACATTTGTTCACAAGGTGGTAGTTCGTCATATAAACGAGCGATGAATTTGATTCTCATTTGATGCAAAAAGAGATGGATAAATATTTTTTCATCAACAGAATAACATATCAGTGTATGTAAGATAGTGGTTTTATTTTATTGGATATTTTAAGACATTAATTAATGTGTAAAAATAATGATTAATAAGAAAGAGCATATTGAAGACAATTACCTTCTCTTAAAAGAACATCCTTTGGGTCTCATATTAAGGACCCTAGGGTAGGTATTTTGGAAAGATAATCACTACTAAAATGAGTATAAGGATGTTGGGGAGATATTTTTGTAGGTTTTGGGTGATAAAAATTTCTTGAGTGGTGTGAATAATTAAAAGGATGGGGTTCCCTTTTGTAATTGAGGTGATTGGAACACTTATAATATTTCAATATTTTTGAATAATTTCATCTCATGTTCTTTGAAATATGTCTCAAAAAATGATAAAATTACATGTGGAAAATTTTAAGGTCCAAATAAAACCATAAAAATGGGTTTCATAAAGTTTTTAGGTCATTTTTATCTTTATCTGTATATAATAACCCCTGGTAAACTCGTTTTTACCTTAACCATGGGAATTAATTTTTACTATTTTTACTATTAATTATAACAAAAAAATTGAAATTATTACCTAATATTAATTATAGTGATGAAAAATATTTAATCTATTTTATAAAATTAAATTCATATAAGTGGTGAATATTAATTTAAAAACAAATCTGTAAAACGTGTCAAAAAACGGTTTTCAAGAAATGTAATTTTCAAGCATAAGATGATTTTATATTAACTATATGAAAAGTAATCATCATTAAATGGATTTAAATAAATATGGTTAAATATATAATATAAGAGATTAATTTCAATTTTTCATCATTAATAAATATTTTAATTAATTAAAATGGATAGACATTATGTCTTTTTAAACAAAAATAGTTTTTTGAAAAAATAATGTTTTTGGAAAAATACCCATGTTTACCTCTAGATGATATTATTTTTATTTATATAAAATTTATATCTAATAAATTTTTAATTATAATTATTATTAAAAATTATTATTAATAAAAGGGGTAATATTTAAATACAAAATTTTTGATTATTCATAAAAACTTATTTTTAACGGAAATTTTGAAAAAATCATTCTAGGCATATGCTAACAAAGTTAAAAATAAATATTCACCCTATAAAATTAAAAATTTTGTGACATGAAATATTAAAATGTGAATTGTTTTATAGTTTAATTAAAATATATTATTCTATTTCTATAATAGAGTCCTGAGTGTTACATTCTTCCCTCGTACAATAATTCCATCCGTTAAATTTTCATTGATATTACTTTATAAATAAAGGAGGGTGGTTCTTATTCAGAACATCCTCTAGTTCCCAAGTTGATTCCTCTATTTTATGATTTCTATAATGTATCATTACCATTCGTGTCATCTTATTCCTTAATAAACTATCTCTAGTGTCAATAATCATCATGGGATCTTCATAGTAATATAGATCAAGTTCCAATTCTATATGTTTAGAGGTGATCACATGTATTGGGTATAGCTAGTACTTTCTTAACAATGATATATGGAACACATCATGTAATTTGTATAGAATTAGTCACATTTCCAATTGATAATATATGGATCCAATTCTTTAAGTAATTCTAAAAGGTATGATGTACCTGGGGCTCAGTTTCCCTTTCTAACCAAACCTTATAACACCATTCCATGGAGATAATTTTATGAAAATGTGATCTCCCATTGTAAATTCAAAATCTTTCCATTGGTTATAAGAAAAAATATTTTACTTAATTTGAGCTACTTTGATATGTGTTTGAATTTTCTTTACCTTTTTCATAATCTACTCAACAAGTTCTAGGCCTACAATTTTCCTTTCACCAACTTCTTCCCAACAAGTTGGAGTTAAACATATCTTTCAATATAATGCTTCATACAACACTATTTGGATACTTGAATGGAAACTATTATTATAATAAAACTCTACCAAAGGTAAATACCAATTCCACTTACCTTTAAAGTCATGTAATAATGACCTCAATATGACTTCCAATGTTTAAATAGTCCTTTAAAACTATCCATCAGTTTGAGGATGGTTGGTGGTGCTCAAATAAATCTCATTATCAAGATGATTTTGAAGAATCTTCCAAAATTTTAATGTAAAGTAGGGATCATGATTAGAAAAAATAGAAATATTTTCACTATGATGTAATAAAACCTCATTAATATAGAGCCTCGTAAGGTTATTAGGAGGTAAATATTCTCTTATAGTGAGGAAATGTGCTTATTTTCTAAGGTTATCAACAAATTATTATATTGTATCATTTCATCTCAGAGTATTTTGTAATCCTGTGATATGGTCCATGGTAATTTCATCCCATTTATACACAGTAATATGAAGTGGTTTCATGAATCCTCTGTTATTATTTTTTCATCCTTCGCCTATTGGAAAAATAAGCATCATGATACATAATCAGTAATTTCCTATATAATGTTATCCTGCTTAAATTTATCCCTCATATCCCTATACATCTTGGTATAACCAGGGTGTATATAGAAATTTGATCTATGAGCATCATTTAACAATTCCATTTTTAGAATAGTTAGATATGGAAAAAATAATCTCTTCCTAGTTTTTAGGATTACATCTTCACAAATGAATTATTTCGACATATCAATTTTCAAAGATTTAATTTTCCACTGAAAATTATCATCATCATCAAATTGAGAGCTTTTTATCTTTTTAAAAAAATATTGTTTCTTAATAATTTTAAAAATTAATGATGTATCACCTTCTTTAATAATTTCTATATCCATATTTACTAAATCTATGAACATAGGATCCCTCTCAATACTTATATGGGTTATAACTCCATGTTATCTCTTGGTCAATGCATTCACTACCTTATATTTTTTCCTCGAGTGGTAGTGTATTTATAAATCATAATCCTTGAGTAGATTAAGCCATATTATTTTACTCATGTAGAGCTATTTTGGTGAAAGGATTTATTTTAGGCTCTTATTTTCTATGTATATCTCACATATTTCACCATAGAGATAATGTCTTTATATCGTCAAATAAAAGATAATGGATTCCAACTCAAGATCTTGTGTTGGATAGTTTTGTTCATATTTAATTAACTGCCTTGATTCATATGAAATAAATTTATCATTTTACATAAGGGTGCAACCATATTTTTTATTTTATGCATCATTATATATCCCAAATCTATAATTTCATGATAGTAAAGTAAAAAATTTAATCATTAACCAATCACCTCTTCAATTATTTAAAACATTCTTCACATTCCTTTATCAAAAATAACATTACCCCTTTATATGTAAGCATGGTAAACAGGTTATCCAGTCTAGAAAAAGTTTGAACAAATCATCAATAATAACCTTCTAAGACAATTAAACTATATACCTTGGTTATGTTCATTATTGTATTCCATTTTTTTGTCTTCCTTCATTTTTATAAGATCAACTGATATTTAATCCTTTTAGAAAATATGTCCAAGAAAAGAAGCATTCTGAAACCAAAAATCAAACTTACTAAATTTCCTATATAACTCTTTTCTTCTAAGAGTCTCGAGAATGATTTATAAGTGATTCTCATTGTTCTTATAGACTTTAGAATACACCAATATATCATAAAAAATACCAAAAAAATACTCAATAAATTCCTTATATGCTTTGTTCATTAGATCTATAAAAATAGATGGTGCATTAGCTAATCCAAATAGAATTGCTATAAATTCATAATGTTCATACCTTAATCATAATGATGTCTTTAAAATGTATTCCTTATTTACTTGTAATTTTTTATTCCCCTAACAGAGGTTAATCTTTGAAAAATATAGAACTATATAAATTTGATTAAATAAGTTATCAATGTGATGTAGAGGATGCTAATTCATTATCATGATAGCATTGATTTCCATATAATAAATTCATAGCCTCATGGATCCATCCTTCTTATTAACAAAGAGAATAGGGGATCCCATTATGAAACAATAGGGTGAATAAATCCATTATCACTCAAACCATCTTGTTTTTTTTTCAACTCCACTAATTACGCATTGTCCATTCAATAGAGAATATTTAATATAGGTATTTCATAGGGTATTAAGTCAATGGAGAACTCGACTTAATACTCTAGTGGATTTCTAGGTAATTCCTCAAGAAATACACCAACGTATTCCTATGCAATATGTAAGGACCCAGCCTTAAACAATATATATTCTAGTTATTTTAAAACTATAAATCACATTATTTTCCTAGATATATTTTAAGGTCTAGAGTTTTATAGAATTAGGAAAAAATCTTATATAGTAAACCCATATATTACAAGTAGACACTTATACTCAGTGTCTATTTTTTCCACAAAAGGAAAACCATTTAAAATAAAACCCTTTTAAAATAAAACATGTTTTCTTTTCATTGACTCATATTCCCAATTTGGATCTTGACATCAACCTTGTACTTACTCTTCCTTAAAAAGCCTGCAATTTTTTTTTTAAAACATGGGATGACCGCAAAATTCACAGTAAGGTACATAAAAAAATAAAAATGTTAGTTCAGTGAAAAACATGAAAACTCATTTAATGTTCTTAAAGTTAATGAAACAAATCATTTCCACCTAAAAAACACACACACTTTTTGTTAAAATAAAACCTTTAAAACACATAACAAGAAAATAAAAACCCTTTTTTTTAACTTAGATAATAATATTCATATAACCCTTTTAATTGGAATAACCATATGGTCGACTTCTAATATAATCATTATTCAATGTATTGGAGAGCTATAATGGGTATCACCCTTTATATTAGCTATATTGGGCTAAAATATGAGCTATAATGGAGCTCAACCCTTCGTATAAGCAATATCGGTCTCACTTGTGAGCTATAATGGGGATCAACCCTTCGTATAAGTTATATCAAGATCACCCATTTTTCATGAGCTATAATGGGGCTCAAACCTTCGTATAAGCTATATCAGTTTCACTCATTTTTCATGAGCTATAATGGGGATAAAACCTTCATATAAGATATATCGGGCTCACCTATGAGTTATAATGGGGATCAACCCTTTGTATAAGTTGTATCAGGCTCACCCATTTCCTATATAATGCTCAAGTACCATATCATAAATAAACATTTTTTGCTTTCACTTTTCATCCTAAACCCTTGAAAAAATATTTAAAACCCATATTTGAAACACTTTCTTGTTTCAAAATACCATTTTATTTTAAAAATAATTTTCAATACCAAAATACCCAAAATAATGTAATGATGGTTTTCTTTGAAGAAAATATCATTAAAACATTTTTGAGGAAAATAAATTTTCAACTTTGAAATTGCTTATTTTTTAAAAAAAAATGTGAACTTATATATGAAAACATTTTTATTTGAGATAAACATTTACACTTATAAAATAAAATTCAAAACATTAATGCATCATGAAAATAGGAAAATATGATCATGTTGTATAAGTTAAAAAAAATCCTTTTGACTTTTGTAAAAAAATATTTAAAATATGTTTTTTAAAATAAAGTCTCTTACCTCGAGTTTGATTTTTCATGTATATCCTTTATCTTTCTGAATAATAAACTTATGTTAATTATTTACTTTCTTTATAACCATTTTCAAGTTTATTTTTACTTTTATATTTTTTATTACCATGTTATAACAAGTACTTAATTATTTAAGTTCACATTGAAGATTTTGACCATATTCGGTTCATATATCCAAAATAACTTTGGTGGCTTGAATTTGGTCAAAGAGTTAACCATTACATAATTTATAGAGTAATATTCATGACATATTTATAATTTTATATATAAATCATACTTTTAAATCCATCCATTACATATGGATATGAAAAATGAACTAAGTTACAATTATGGAAATGGTAGGCTATACGTACGCATGAGTAACGTTTCCATTTTTTAATGATCACTAATGAAAGAAGGTGAGTATAATTTTATCTTTCCAAAATAATATTAATGTCATAAATATAATATTAATTCTCTAAATATACTTATATATATCATTCATGTCATGTGGTGATGAAAAATTAATCGCATCACTTCGTGGAGGTGATAATTCATACGTACACACGAACGACGATATCATTTCTCTATGCATAGAAATTTAAGAATATATATCATGACCCATCCCATTGGGGCCTATGTTGAACCAACCCCAAGCCTTCATCCAATAGGCTATGGGATGGTGACTAGTGCTAAGTAGGCATATGTCAAAAGTAGGAGGCATTTTCCTAAATACTTGTATGCACACACACATATCCAAGCCCACAAAGCTAAAAAGAGAAAACATCAACCACTATGCATGTATACACTAATAACCAACAATATAGTACAATGGGAAAGTAAATTAGACGAAGTTAAATTGGGCCAGAATAAAATCCCACCAAAATAAAGACAACTACAAAGCCTGTGTAGGGGTGAGTAAAACAATACTCAAAAGGACACTCTAAAACCACAAATGAAAAACCACAAAAGAATGCACAGTCAAATATACATTGGTATATGCTCATACATATACCAAGAACATCTAAATATATTCATAACCAGCTAAAAATAAAGATAGGATAATTCACAGCCAATCATTAGCCACGGGATTCTGCTCTAGGCACTCTCGTTCTGGGAGAACTCACTCCTCAAGCCTTGATTTCATTGGGGACTCTTACAAGAGGTCCTACTAATTTGGGCCCCGTCCAAAGAGAAAACACCGGTCAATAGATCAAGATATATAGATAGGGGATTCTTCTCAAATAATACCCTAAACCCAATCTATATTAACCCACAATTTAGGGTATTCTTATCAGATAATACCATGAACCCTACCGATGCGAATTATAATGTAGTGATTCTCCTCAGAGAATACTATGAACCCAACTGATATGGACCACTAGATGGAGGATTAATGGACTGTGCTCAGAGGTCACGTCAACACCCAAGAAAATTATTTATCATGGGTGATAGAGTATCACTTTAGTCACAATGAGGTTTACACAACTCTATATGGGACTCTATCCTCTCAAGAGGATTAATGCCCAGTGATGTGGACACAATGTCATATTGAACCCTCAAGGAAAGAACCAAGGGGAAGATTTTCACTTACATTGGTAATCACTAAAAACCCACAAAGCCATATCAAAATTATTAACTCATCGCGAGTGTCCCAACATCGTAAACGGTTCGTCAAACGGACTTACGGTTTGAAAGCTATGGGTCTTTTATTGAAGAGGGGCCAATTGGGTCTGGGTCCAATCTGACCCGGTCGGACTGACCCAACCCACTGAGCCTGGCCTGACTGCTCCAACCCAACCCACCGTATGCGGATTATCCCACATGCACCGGACACGACCTAGCTAGTGGTGCCCCACCCTGGTCACGCGGTCACCTGACCGCATGCCAGTTGGTCTCCCCAGTCAACACGATCATTCCTTGATCCACATAGTCGGTCTTTATGACTAGTGCCCACCCGTGGCTCTGCCATAGGTCCTCCATCTGACCTGGCTCTGAAAAGCTACATTCCTCTTTGGCCTGCTTGGTCACGGCTCCCACACACTGCCCGCGTATGTGCCGTTGCAGGATTTTACTACTAGCATCCTCATCCACCTACACCTGGGCACCGATACATGCCACTACTACGTACCAATCGTCGTCGTTACGGCTCTCACTATCTTCCTTGACTACGGTTGTTCTTCTAGGATCACCTAGATCATTTCACCATGAATAATGAGAAGTAGATTTGGGGGAAGGAGGTGTAACACGATAATGCACAGAGTGGACAGATTTGGGCCTTGTTTGTGTCGGCCTTGATCCATCCACATTATAATTAAATAAAAGAGGACCAAAAACTAAATCAATTCTAACATAGATTCAATTCTTGGTAAATATCCCGAAATCAAAAACCCATATCGCAAATATATGAATGATCTGTGAATCAATCTGTTCGTCGATTGATTCACATTCGTCGTAGGAATTCAATAATGGGTAAAGAAATCAAATCAAAATGCTCGCCTTAATTGGTATTGGATCTTTTGATGTTGTGGATTCATCGTCTTTTATGATTCGTTGAAGAACCATCTTGATTCGTGTCTCAATCATCATTTGTCGTTGAGAGAAAAATCTTCAGGATTCTCTTAAGATCTCTCAAGGAATTTCAAGGTTGTGAAATATAACCCTAGACCCCTACCTCTAGGTTTAATAAAATTAAACAAATCTACGTTGTTGTGAAATTCCAAATTAAAATATTTTTATTGAATATTTTAATGATGTTCACATCAAAAATTTAACTTTTACCCTAGAACCATGCCAGTCATGGTTAGGCCCCACCTAAGGTAAATTCAATGTTCTTGATGCAACGATACCCTCTAATTTTTAATCCAGGCACCCATTTAGAAGTTATTAAACTTCAAAGTTAGTCACCAAGTGTTTTTAATTTAAAAACTGAACTTTATTCAAATATTCATTCCAGTTACACTAGGCCTTGGAATCTTGAGCCGTCTTAGTGATTGGTCTCAGTATTTTCCCAATTAATTTATTAAAATAAATTAGAGAAAAATACGATTCATTATATTCTCCCCACCTTAGGTCTTTACATTTCTGAAATCCAAAACAAGGGCTACTCAAAAAAAAGATGATGGTACTTAGCATGCATCCGATCCTCTCACTCCCAGGTTCTCTCCTAGAGATTCTCATACTTCCATCAAACGCGCACTAGAGTAATTGACCGCCTAAAAAGGATCTTCTCTTATCGATCCTCAATATCCACTAGGTACTCCGCAAAATTATCCCCATCATCAATGTCCATCTTTCCCCAGTCGATGACATGTGATGTGTCATTCACGTACCTCCTAAGATACGACACTTGAAATACATCATGCACTTGGTGCAACTATGGGGTAGATCTAGGTAGTATGCCATCCTGCCAACTCTGATCAAAATCTGAAAAGGTTCAATGAACCTTAGAGATAACTTTCCACCCCATCCAAATCTATACAATCCCTATCGAGGTGAGACCCAAAGTAAAACATGGTCTTCACACTAAAACTCCAAAGACCTCTATCCCCTATCATCATATGAATTCTTCTCACTCTGTGCATTCCCCATCCACTTCTAAATGATCTTCACCTTCTCGGTGGTAGCCCATACCAACTTTGGGCCCATAAGTGTTGACTCCCTTGGGTTAGTCCGCAATAAAGGTGATCTGAAAGTTCACCCGTACAAGGCCTTGAATAGTTCCATGCCAATGGTGGGGTGGTAGTTTTTGTTTTATGCAAACTTCATCAGTGGTAGGTGGTCCTCCCAACTACGACCAAAGTCAAATATGTAGGCACGTATCATTTCCTTTAGAACCTGGATGGTCCTCTCCATCTAACCATCCATTTGGGGATGAAAATATTTGCTCAACTACAAATAAGTCCCAAAATCCTTCTTCAAACCCCTCTATAGTCGGTAATTGAAATGAGCATCACGGTCTAAAACGATTATCAAGGTCACCCCATGAATTTGAACTATCTCCTAAACATAGAGGTGTCCCAAGATATCTATGGAACTCTGCTTTTGGATGGGTAGGAAATTGTTCGTCTTAGTGATTCATTCAATGATCACCCAGATGGTATTGTGTCCCCTAGATGTTCATTGTAAACCTTCCATGAATCCCATCGATATCCCATCCCACTTCCACTCTAGAACCTCGAGTGGGTGAGTCAATCCTGTTATAACCCGGTGCTCTGTCTTCACTTTTTTACAAGTAAGGCACCGAGAAACGAACTCTGCCTATTCCTTCTTCATCCCTATACACAAGAACTAACGTCGAAGGTCCTGATACATCTTTTCCACACCTGTATATACCACCAAGGGTGGTGTGTGGAAATCCCTCAGAACCTCCTCCCGTAATGCCACCAACACAACCGTGAACCCTCTGAAGAGAACGAAGTTCTCACCACCTATTAAATATTCATCATAGGTCTTCCCTGTGGACAACTGAGAATGTTAGGAATCGTAGTCAACATCCCCAAGATGTGACTCTCTAACTTGCTGTAAGAGTGGACAGGTGACAAACATCGACTAAAGATAAGATTCTCCACCATATTCCATGAAATATATCTGTAATGTGGAAAACTATTACAATGTCTCACTGAGAAACTACAAGATAGATCTTCTACTGAGTGTATCTGCCACCATGTTTCCCTTCATAGATTTATAGACAATATCGAAGTCATAATCCTGGAGGAACTCTATCCACCACCTCTATATCAATTTCAATTACCTCTAGTAAAATATATACGTGAGGCTCTTTTTGTCTAAGTAGTTGATAAACCACTCCCACATAAAGTAATTCCACCACATATTTAATGTGAAGACCACTACTACTAGATCAATATCATAGGTCGCGTAGTTATACTCATGTTGTCTCATTTAGAACAAGCTATAGTAAATCACCACTTTCCTCTACATCAAGACACATCCATATCCAGTCTCTGATGCATCATATAACATTACATACCTAACACCCTCCTCTAGTATCCTCAGGATGTGAATGCTTGTCAACATATGCCTCAACTCCTGAAAACACTACTAGAACTTCTCTGTCCACATGAATGGTCGTCAATTCCATGTCAAAGTGGTCAAAGTTGCTTCTACCATAGAAAATTTGGTCACAAACCTCTGATAGTACCCATCCAAACCCAGGAAACTCCTCACCTTAGTCGCACTCTTTGGTGTCTCCCAAGAAAGCACCACCTTAATCTTAACTGGACCCACTGTAACTCCAGTCTCTAAAATGAAATGTCCTAGAAAGTGGACCTCCCAAATCCAGAACTGACACTTCAAGATCTTCCCATAAAGCTGGTTCTCTAAAAGCATGTCCAGGACCATCCTCAGGTGTATCATGTGCTCCTCCTCAAATGCTAAATACACTAGGATGTCATTAATGAAGACTATGATGAACTAGTCAAGGTATGGCTGGAAGATTCTATTCATGAGTCCCATGAACACTTATGGGGAATTGGTTATGCTAAATGGAATAACCAAGTACTCATAGTGGCCATACCAATATCTAAAGGATATATTTGGTATATCCTCATCCCGTACACGAAGCTAATGATAGCCAGATCTTAGGTCTATCTTCAAGAACCACCTTTATCCCTTCACCTAGTCAAAGATCTCATCAATTCTCAATATAAAATACTTATTCTTTACAGTCACCTGGTTTAGGCGCCTGAAGTCCACACATAGCATCAAAATCTTATCTGCCTTCTTGGAAAACAAAACTGTGTCCACCTATGTTGAAACTCTGGGTCTCACAAATCCCTTCCTTTGTAAGTCCTCTAGCTATACCCTCAACTCACAAAGCTCCTCAGAATCCATCTGATATGCATGTGGGGATATCAGTTCCATCATGGGGTACAAATCAATGCATAAGTAAATATCCCTATAAAGAGGTGATCCTAGAACATCTTTAGGGAAGACATCCTCGTACTCATCCACCACTGTAGGAAATTGAGGAATTATATCATCTAATGCATTGAGGGTAAGACTATCCACCTGGTGAGCAATCGTCTACACCCTCCTTAGAAAAAGTCCATCCTACACTTCATGTGTTTTCTTTTCATCAACAAAGTAAAAATTAGTCCCATATATGTGTATGCACTGCACTTTATGCCTAAAATAGTCAATCTGAGCATAAATTGTGTATAACCAGTCTATACCTAGAATGACATCGTAAGGCCTCAATGTCGCTACTATGAGATCTCAGCCAAATATCTCACCTCCAAGATTAATCTCACACTGCTGGAACCAGTGTGTGATCACTGAACCCCCTCCCATAGGAGTCTCTAAATGTAAGGATCGAGCCAACGGATCCATTGGAATCTCTGAGATCTGAACAAGGTCTGTATCAAGGAAGGAGTGACTAGAACTTGTGTCTATAAGAACTATATCTAGGGTGGAAAATATATAGATCGTACTTATAATCATATCTGGATAATTAGGATAGTAAGCCTCCAACGACTGAATTTGGCCCCGCCCCTGTCCATCGGCTCACAAAGCCCACCGTGGACCACATGGGGGTGGTGGTGGTAGTACCTCAAACCTCCTCCCACCTCCTACTACTCTAACTACTCCCCTTCCATGTCCTCCTCCCTGAACACCACCCTGATCAAACCTTTGTCTCTACCTCAGCGGTCCATCGACCGTCCACTGATCGTCCATACAGCATGTCCTTAAATCATGAGCTATATGTCCTCGACCGCTGCACATGAAACACAGTTTTTCCTTCAGCTATCCTGCTCTGCCCTGGGAGCCTTGCACTGTTGGTCCCATATCATGGGGCTATCTCTTGAAGGACCTAACCTACTTGGGAACCTTCATCTATTGTCATCTACCCACCACTAAAGACTCATTTACCTGGTGCCTGCTGGTAGCTCCCACTACTGGCGTCTTCTCTTTTATAAATATCTCCATGATCATAGCTCGCTACATTACCCCATCCTAAGTAGGTGTTTTGAGAGATACCATTGACACTCTGATCTCCCTATATAGTCCCTGGTCAAAATCCTGATCCCTGAAGAATGGGTCTCACACCAAGATAAGTTTGTGAATCTTTCTGAGCACTCTGCTACCGTCTGATTTCCCTATTGTGGATGCAAGATATTCTATATACACACTGATCGTAACATACCTGGGAAGAACTAATCTCTAAAGAGTCGCTCAAATTCCACCCAAGTGAGGGTCACCTCCTTTTGTGTCTGGATCACTAATCTCAACCACCGTCTTACTAAGCCCTGAAGAAGGCTCGTGGCTTAGACTTCCATCTGGTCAGACGGTGTCCACATAAGGCGGAAGACATGCATGACTACCTCTAGCCAATACTCACCTACCTAGGGGTCAGTCTTACCCCTAAACCTGAAAGTTTGCTGCCTTTGGAACTCATGTAATTCACTCAACCTACGTGAATACTTTACCGGTGTTGCTAGAAAGAACTATGGCTCGACAGGTGGAACTACAGGAAGAAAACCACATGGAGGTTCCATTTCTGGCATAGGCCCTTGTACTGACACCTCATCATTAGTTGGATCATCCTTATGATCATGCATCAAAATCCTAGATAGCTATCTTCAAGGAGAAGTTCTAAAACAGATCAAGATGAACCATGGTCGATAGAGTATATCTAGAGAGGTGACTTAAGAAGGACATGGAAAACACAGCCCATTATTATATGATTCATGTACCATTCATTTCCCTAAAATCATTTTTTCATGTATTGAGTTGGAAAGCAGGTGTCTAGAGTCCTGTTGTATGGATACGTCGGCTGTCACACCAACACTAGATTCCCTAGCATCAAATTTGAACTCGAAACACTTAACACTATTTCCCCAAACCAATCTCATAGACTCCCAGTACTAATGTGAAACCAACACTCTCTGATACCACTCTGTCATGACCCGTCCTGGTGGGTCACATGTCACCATACCCCAAGATCACCTCCAATAGGCTAGGGGTTGGCGACTAGTGTCGAGTAGTTATATCTCACAAATGGGAGGCATTTCTTTAAGTACTTGTACGCACATACACATCTCCAAGCCTACAAATCTAAAAATAGAAAAAACCAAAACCATCCATGAATACACTAATAACCAAACACAAAGTACAATAAGAAAGTAAAGTACATGAAGGTAAATTGGGTCAGAATACAAGGCCACAAAAAGAAAGACAATAGAAAAGTACAACTCGCAAATAAGGGTACTGAAGCTACTGTAGAAAGCTTTTGGAAACACCTCGGCTCATCTGGTCTCCCAAGGAACCATCCATTCCTAGTCCTAGTCTTTCTCATCCTAGGACTCTATCAAATAATCAGTTGTCCACAAAAGACACAACACGTGCAGGAAAATCCCATATAGGGGTGAGTAAAACAATACTCAGTAGGACACCCTGAAACCATAAAAGAAAAACCACAAAAGAATACATACTCAGCTCTACATAGGTATATGCCCATACATATACCAAGAATATCTAGATATACTCATTACCAACTATAAAGAAAGAGAGGATAAGTCACAACCAATCATCTGTCATGGGATTCTGCTCGAGGCACGCTCCATCCGGGAGAACTCACTCCTCAAACCTTGATGTCATCAGAGACTCTTACAAGATGTCCTACTAATTTGGGCCCTGCCCAAAGAGAAAAAATTGGTCAATAGATCATGATATACATATAGGGTATTCTCCTTAGAGAATACCAAGAACCCAATCTTTATTAACCCGTAACGTAGGGGGTTCTTCTTAGAGAATACCATAAACCCTACTGATACAGCTCGTAACGTAGGGGATTCTCCTTAGAGAATACTGGGAACCCTATTGATATGGCCCACTAGATGGAGGATTAATTCCCTATGTCCAAAGTTCACGTCAATACCTAAGAAACTCCATCATGGGTGATAGAGTATCTCTCAAATACCAAGGAGATTTCTACAACTCTATCAGGGACTCTATCCTCTTGAGGGGATTGTTTTCCAGTGATGTGGATGCAATGTCATACCAAACCCTCAAGGAAAGAACCAAGAGGAAGATTCTCACCTATGCTTTTCCTTAGAAAAAACCCAAAAATCCTTTTCAAAATGACAACCTCATCGCGAGGGTCCCAACTCTGTAAACGGCTTGTCAAACGAACTTACAGTTTGAAATTTATGGGTCTTTTAGTGAAAAGGAGTCGGTTGGGTCCAAGTCCGGTCCAACCCGGCCAAACCGACCCGACCTGACCCGAGGTCCGCCGACCCGACCCATCAGGTCCAACCCGGCCTGTCAGGTCTGACCCGACCCATTGGGCCCGACCGACCATCTCCAGCTTAGCCTACCGCATGCTGGCCATCCCACTTGCACTGGGCATGGCCCAGCTGGCTGCGCCCCACCCTAGTCATGCGGTCACCCAACCACATGCCGAACGGTTTCCCTAGTCAATGCGGCTAGTCTGTGATCCATGCAGCTGGTCCGCATGACCAGTTCCCACATGTGACTCTAACATGGGTCTTCCATCCAACACAGCTCTAATGTGCCGCGTCTCTCCACTATGGTCTCCTATCACAGTCGTCTGCCGCCACCACGGTCCACCTGGCTGCGACTCCCACACACCACCCGCGGTCATGTCATTGCGGGCTTCCGCCACCATCCATCAAGCCAGTGGCCTCCTTCTCCAACACTTGGGCTCAAACATGGCATGTTGTCGCATACAGATCATCGCCACTATAGTTATCACATGTCACCTTCGTTGTCGATAGTTCTATTGGGAATGCATGGATCTTTGCGCCACGAAGAATAATAAGAATATTTGGAGAAAAGAAGGTGTATCATAAGAATGTACAATTTGGATGGATCTGGTCCTTTTTCGTGTCATCCTTGATCCAACCACGTTAGAATTGAAGAATGGAGGACCAAAAGTAAATCAATTCTAACTTAGATTCAATTCCCGATAAACATCCCAAAATCAAAAACCCTTCTAAAAAATATACATACGATCCGTGAATCAATCTGTTCATTGATTGATTCATGTTTTTCATAGGAATTCAAGAAAAAGGAAGTAAATCAAATCAAAATGTATTCTCTGCCTAATATTGGATTGTTTTCTATCATGGATTTGTTTTTATTGACGATCCGTTGATGAATGATCTCAATCCCTATCTCCATCTTCATTTGTCATTGAGAGGAAAAACTCCCAGCTTCTCTCAAGATCTCTCAGGGAATTTCAGTGTTGTGAAATGTAATCATAGACCCCTACCTCTAGGTTTAATAAAAGAAAACAAAGTTTCTACAATTTACAACGCCAAATTAAAATATTTTTATTGAATATTTTAATGACATTCACATCGAAAATATAACTTTCACCCTCGACCCATATTGGTTGAGGTTAGGCCCCGCCTAAGGTAAATCCACTGTTCTGGATGCAACAGTGCCCTCATATTTTCAATCTGGGCACCCATTTAGAAGTTATTAAAGTTAAAAGATAGTATCTGAGCATTTTTAATTTAAAAACTGAACATTATTCAAAGATTCATTCTGATCACATCAGGCCTTGGAATCTCGAGCCATCTCAGTGCTTTCTCTTTGTATTTTCTCAATTAATTTATTAAAATAAATTAGAGAAAAATATGATTCATTAAAATATAAATGGTATACTATCTTTTCATAATTATAAATATTTCATGAATATCATATATAAACATTAATTCTATCATTATAACAAGTCTTGATAGATGGTACTGGAAAATGAATTACACTGGTTTGTGAGGCGATAGTCCGTTGTACACAAGAATGATTAATTATTTTCCCATTTGATGGAATTGGAGATAGATATAGGTCACAAAACTAAAATAATGGTATCTCAGTATATAGAGGATACTAGAGTTATTATTTTATCATAGTTGAATTAGTTTTTATGGATGTAGAAGAATAAACAAAAAAGAAATGCTTGATTGAAAATGATGCCTCTTCTTCAGATAGTCTCCTTTGCTTAACACCTTAATACCACTAAGGATTGTATTATTCCTAAACTAAGACCTCTATAATGATGGTATTAATTATAACAATGGATTTTAGAAGATCCTGTATAAACCAAAAATGGTTTTGAAGTGTGAATAAATAAGAAGAAGATGAGTCCTTTTACAGAAGAGGGGAGGGGCACTCTTAGAATTTCTTAAAATATAAATTAATTTTTTATTCCAAATGGATCAAAACAAATTTATTTAGAATAGAAGATTATTTTGGGTCTAAATTCATTTATCCAATGAAAAATATACATATTTGGACTATTTCGTATTCCTCATCCTTTTGTAACCCCTATTTAACCCCTTTAATTCTTATCGTGACAGTATAGATTTTTAATCTTTGAGGGTTAATATAGCTACTATAAAATGATAAAAGACTCACAAATGAATCATGGATGAAATTTTCAACATTATAAAAATAATTTAGAGTAATTTAAAATTAAAATATTTTTATATCATTTAAAAAAAATATTATTTAAAATACAATATCATTAATGTTAATTTTGACATTATTCATTACATTGACTTCTTAAAAAATAAATACAACAAGATACATTCGAACCAACTATTTTATACACCCAATATATGTAAATTTAATATTTAAAATTCTTGTATGATATTAATTATCTCAAATTATAATTATTTTAATAGTCTTAATACCATTTATTTTATTTTTCTATTAAATGAATAATTATTACATCATCATTGTATAATTATTTAAGGTAATTATTTCTTCACTTAAAATTAAAAATAAATTACCATGATGAATATAAATATTTTAAATTTAGAATTACTATTTATATTTGAATATATAACCTAGATAATCCCATATTAAAAATATTTTAGTTATTAAGAATATTATTGTGACATCTTTGTCTTTTCTTTAAATAAAATATTACAAATGTCTTAATCACATATAAATGAAAACCAGATGCCATATATTCGAACCTTGAATGATTATGGATAAAATTTAATCATAAAATAAAATTGGGGAAAGTGTTAGGGTCATTTTATAATCTTTATCATGTTATTTTTACCCTTTGTTACTTGATTTTTACCTGATTTACCCTTTACCGTGGTAACAAAAATTACTAAAGTTATTATTCATATTAGCCAAAAATAAAAGGGTATTATTTACTAAATTTAGACCTTATGATTTAAAATATGGAATCCATTTTTTAATATTCAATTTATATAATTTTTATAATTTAATTTAAAATTTAACCGGCAAAACACAATGAAAAATAGTTTTTCGATAAAACGCCATTTTTAAATTTAAAATGGTTTTATGCTAAATTACAGTATAAAATACATTTAAAAAAATAATTGGAATATTTTAAATCCAATTGAACTAATAAAAATTTAAAACTAATTCAAAACATAATTTTACCATGTAAATACTTGAAAAATATAATTTTTAATAAAAATTTGTATTTGTCACTATTCATTGAAAAAGCACACTTTTCAGAAAATTATCAAAATTTAACCATTTTAAAATTTTGATATACCGGTTTAAAAAATGAATTTTATTTTATAAAAAAACATTTTTTAAATTTTTTAGAAGTTAATTATATTATTTGTACATAAAAAAGCAGTGAAAATAATTTTTTAAAGAAAATGTGTTATTGATGAATAAAATGACTTTACTAGAAACCTAATAAAATGAATTTACTAAAAATATATCACTTATTTACAAAGAATTAATCAATACATTTGTAATTACCATTAGATATTTCATAATGCAATTAATATTATTCATTCTTACCAATTTAATGTCTAGGTTATAACAGTCACATTTAAACAATAAGATTTTGTTGTTCGTTTAAGTTAGATGTTATGTATCTTTTACATTATAATATTTACTTTTAATAACTCAGTTTGATAAAAAATATTTACATCATCAATTTTAAGATTTCCTTTTCAATTTATATTTTTTTTTCTCTTTTTCCCCATGAATCTCATTCTGAAGAGTTACTAGGGGTGGAACTAGACATGAATCAGCTGAGATTTCCACTATGTGTTTTGACTAATACTCTTTTATTAAGGTTCTAGGGAAATATATAATTTTATTATAAATAATGGAAGGTATAAAAGAGTGAAAATATCTTGAATCAAATAAATCATTGGCTAAATTTGAGGTTTTAATTAATGTACCTTCCACTATATCTTTGGGAATATCATTAAACCATAATATTATTTTCAAATACATCACAATGGTATGAAAAGAAAATGTGAATTATCCAAATAATATCCCCCATGGGTGTAAAATTATGTGGGTATTAATACCCATTATCATGCACCATTTAATGATTGATTCAATTCCCAATCCACCCTTTCTGGTGTTATCACCCCTAGGTACAACTGTGCTAGAACCATGTCCACTTGTATTATCCAGATAGAGATTTATTTATAAGAAAAACTATATATTCTCTTCCTTAAAAAAATTAGGATATTATTCTACAATTTTACAAATTCTTAAATTCTTTCACAGGTTTATGTTTTCTAATATTTTTTTACTTAATATGGTTCTCAAGGTTTCTAAAAAACATCCTTGGATATCAACTATAACAACATGAACTCTAGTATCCCTGAGTCAGTGGTCTACTTTATTAAATTGGTATATATATGTGGGGTTAAATGCTGAATAACTGATAAGTTTAGTAATTTTAGAGATCCATATATATAAATTATATTCATTTTATATTGGGGATAAAATATAAAACCTAGTAATGGAAATAATCAGCATCCTTGAACTCATTTAATGGATTATTATTTACATCATGTAAAAAAATAAACAAAATAATTATGAGATCAAATGTTCAGTAAGGGTTACATACAGTGGAAGATATCATGATTAGATAATTCATAAACAATATTAAAAGATAAGTAACTAAAAAAACATTCTATTTAATCAATAAATTGAGTATGAAGGGTAATATAGTTGGAATAAATAATGATCAAATAATACCATATAAATAATAACATTATATTATAGTTAATACATGTATAATATCAATACAATAGATTTATGGATAATAATCACTTAATTTTCAATGAAGTAAAATCATAAAATTGTTCTTCATGATCTCAAATATCATCATATCTATACCGTTAAGACCTTACAATAATAAAGTTTAATACTATAGGTAATAACACAATTAATTTGGAAAACTAATTTTTATCATGTGACCTATCAATGCATATAGGGGAAATATAATTTCAGGCCCCACATATCACTTCATGTCCAAATAATTCCTAATATATCAAATGATAAATTTAATTAATGAATAATATTCCTTATCGATAAGTATCTGTATTTAGTAAATAATATAGATTTATGTAGATTTTCCTCAGTTAATCAAATAAAATTGTAGTAAAACAAGATATGTAAAAAATATATACAGTTTAGGAAATAATAATATCCATGATATAAAGATGTTGGATATTTTATATAAATAAAATTTCCAATGAAAAATGATCACAAAAAATTTATTGTTTCAAGAGAAAGTTAAAACCCACAGAATTAATCATGAGATGCGAGGTGACCATCTGTTCACCAGGAATATAGGTTTTATAATAAAATCATGAAATTTTTAATAATAATGGTAATATAAGTGAAATATTAAAATAAAATTTAATAAAAGGGTTTTCTTTATAAAATCCATTGAAAACATGTATAAGAAACTATATTTTTTTTAAACGGTTAAGGTGGCAGGAAGTCTATTATCACCATATACGCTAAAAAATATTCCTTTGACTTTTTGTAAAGAAATTAAAAATATTACATTTTGTAAAATAGTTGAATAATTCATTTAAAACCATGTTTAATATTCAAGGATAACTTAAAATTTAGGTAATAATATTTTTAGTAAATAAATGGGCTTTTTTAAAACAATTTTGAAAAATATGGACAAGGATGAAAATTTTATCAGATTAAATGAGAAATAAAATCAATTTTATTTTAAAATTTTCTTTAAATGATTCAATTAAAAAATAAAAAAAAGGATGGAATAAAATAATTAAAATCCTTAAATATCTAGTGTATAAGAAATTTATTGGATCTTATGAAGTATAAGTGAGAAGATTCCTTCCATGAAAGTAAATTCAATCCCAAAAAATGAGATTGTAAAATAGATTCTTACCTCTTTGGAAATTTTTATATTGTAAACCCTTGTAAGAATAAATGTGAATTAAAACATTAAACATCATGAATAAATATTTATTCATGTTAAATACATCAAATGGGAAGTATATACACCATATAAAAGTGAATATGTTTATATTAAAAAATATGTCTCAATGGAATATAAATTGAGATGAAATCTCATACCTCACGATTCCCTTTAGTTGAATACACTTTGATACCAATTATAATAGTTTTTATAATGTTATAAATTTATACCAAAACTATATCATTATTTATAATATCATTTATTATCCTCTTATAACATTTTACCACCCATTTATTAAAATATTTCATTATTTTAATTGCTTCGAGTGTTAACTGCTTTGTTTTCTCATGCATGTTTTGTCATAAATGTTATTATTCTCATGATTATGATATAGATAAATAATATAAATAATTATATTAATGTTATAAATATAATATTTTTATAGTATAAAACTTTTTAGAACCATTATTGAATGTTGTACATGGAAAATGAATCACATTGCTTCGTAGAGACAGTAGGTCGTACGTAAACATGAGAAACGATATCATTTCCTTTAAGGGTGAAAGGGTAAAGAATTTGATGATATATTAATTTAAAAAATAATTATAATGTCATAATTATCATATATTTTTACTATTTCCATCATTCTAAATACCCATGTGATTCGGTCATGGAAAACAAATTACATCGGTTTGTGAGGCGGTAGTCCACCATACACACTAGTGATGTCTTTGTTTCCCATTTTATAGATAAGGGGATGGATAAATATAATGACATAAACATAATAATATATCATTATATAGGTTATAATGTTTTTATTATATAATAAGTGTTAATACATAATTTAATGTGGAAGAATAAGAATTAAAAAGAAAGTGATTAGTGATTACAATTACATTCACTTAGAAGAACCTCCGTTTGATATCTTATTAAGGACCCAAGGATTAGTATTATGGGAATAAAAAAACTATTTAATTTATATAATGATTTTGGAGATATATTTTTAGGGTTTTTTCAGGTAAATTTCTTGATAGGTGTGAATAGGTGAGGGGAGGGGTGACTTTTTATATTTGAGGGGAGTGGCACACTTGTAATTTTTCAATGTTTTTTAATAAGGTCATGTCACCTTCTTGGACATATAGATCCAAAGTGGCTGAAATTAGAATAGGAAATGAATAAGGTACAAATTAAACCAACCAATGGGGTTTTATAAAATATTTAGTTCATTTTGACCCTTATCGTTATAGATTAACACCTCAGTAAACCTTTTTTTACCTTACCCATGGTAATTAATTTTTATCATTTTTACTATTCATTGTGACCAAAAATTTTGTTAAAATTGTTATCTAATAATAATTTTTATGATTAAAAATATTTCATATATTTTATATAATTCAATTCATAAAATTGGTAAATTTTAATTTAAAAATAAACCTCCAAAACGTGTCTAAAAGTGGCTTTTCAAGAAATGCATCTTTCAAGTACAAGATGATTTTATATTAACTATTTGACAAGTAATCATCATTAGAAGTATTTTAATTAATATATTTAGATATTTAATCTATAAATTTTTTTATATAATTTATCATTAATTATTACTATAATTAATTAAAAGTGACAACATTATGTATTTTTAAACAAAAATAGTTTTTTTTAACTATTTTTAGAAAAATACCCCCTTTACCTCCAAATAATTTTTAAATTATTTATATAAAATTGATACATAATAAATTTTTAATTTCAAATATTAGTAAAAATTATAATGAAAAAAATTGGTAATGGTGAAATAATAAATTTTCTGTTATTCATAAAATCTTATTTTAAAGCAAAAATTTCAAAAATTCATTACATGCTTATTTTGACTGTGCAAGATAAAAATCATTATTCTTCCTATAAAATTAGAATTTTTGAACCATAAATATTAAAATGTTAATTTTTTTATAGTTTTATTAAAATATAATCTTCTATTACTATAATTGAGGCTATGTTGTTATATCTAGCATAAAAAATTCATCTTGGATATTCATTTCTTAGTGTATGAAATGAAGTAAAAATTAATCAAAGAACAAGAAAATGATTAAATTGAGATTATGAAAATTAAATCATAATGATTAAGTATATTTTATAGTTTTATATATCGTGATAATAAAGTAATATCTTAGATCTAGGAAAATTATATTGAAACAAAAATATTCTCATATTACCATCATATCTGATGAATCAATAGTCTTTTAAACCATCATGAATTTATTGTTTTTTGGTCATTAAATTTCAATTAATCATTCAATTTATTGTGATAAATTATTTTTAGAACCCCCATATTTATTTTTTCTTTTATTACATGAGAAAATTTTCTCTTTCCACCAAAGTTATCCTAATTGGAAATGTAGTTATGTGTTATTCTAGATGACCTTCGTATATCCCTTTCCGAATTTTATAAGGAAGTTTTTTACCCCTTTTTATGATGTGGGTTTTTCACCAAGGAATTATCAAACATAAAACCATTGATTTCCAAGAACAAGATCAAATTTCAATGAATAAGTTTTTTGAATTTGGGGATAATGTAACAACTTGATTTTTTAAAATAAGAACATTGTGTCGATGGTGTATATGACATGAAACACCGAGTTTTAAGCAAACCGCTATATATTATTAAAATATTATTATTTAATGTTACCATTATTACCTAAACATTAAGTTGGAATGAATAAAAAAATTAACCAAATTATGAAAATATGACAAAAAATATATAATGTATTTATAAATATTTGCTTAATTCTCAATAAAATCATATTATGCTTCAAAAATACATTTTCTTCAAAAATGGTTTTATTTTACATTTTAGGTTTGGGATTTATAATTAATTAATCACACTTTTAGAAATTTTATTTTCTTAAAAAAATAAAATTTTTATTATATCATATCAAAATTATCTTAAGGTGAAATTTTGGAATTTTTCTAAAAATGGTTATTTTTCTATGAATATTGAAAAATATCTCTTTTTTGTTAAACAGTCATATCTTTTCAATAAATTAAGTAATTTAAAAGTCCCATTATTCATTGAATTTTATTTCAAAGTAACATATTTCTTATATATTAAGATTTAATATAATTTAATACATTTGATTCATCTTTATTAGTGCTTTTGGTATAAGTTTATTTTATGCTTAAAAACACATTTATCTGAAAATTATTTTTTTAGAGCGTAATGTTCCTACATTTTAATTAATTTAAAAAAGAAATAACAAGTAACTATTTATGTAAAATTAATATATTATATATATAAATATATTATTTTAAATCCATATAATTATGATCACTGGTCATATAATTAATGTATGATCATCTTATGCTTGAAAAATGTATTTCTTAAAAAACTATTTTCAACATGATTTGTGTGTTTATTTTGAAATTAAATTATAAAAATTATATCAGTTGAATTTAATAAAATGGATTCCATATTTTTATTCATAATAATTAATAATATATAATAAGATCAATTTTTTTCATAATGATTAGTAAATATAGTAAAATTTATTTACCATGATTAAGGATAAAAGGGGGTTTTCTCATTACAAGAGCTTATGATAAAATTAATTTTCCACACACATGGAATTTTTGTTTGATAAATTTTATTTAATATTAAGAATAATAGGATCCAATTTATATAATAAGGATCATTTTATTTTATACTTAAATTATAAATTACGAATATTAAAAAAACCTAATTACCATGGTGAAAAATATAATGGTAAAAGTATATAAAATAGAGGATAAGTGAATAACATGTTTAAAGAATGTATTTTTTATGGAGGTTTTTATTTAACTTAAAATCTCTAAATTCCATTATTTATAAATTTTTGAGTCACTCTGGTTGAGATTGACTTCCCATTATTGAATATTTTTGGATGTTTACAAAACTGTCACTCATCCTCAATTATAAATGGGCACCCCTCCCCTAACTTATTCACATATATAAAGACATATAGCACAAAAAAACCTAGAAAAATCTCTCCCAAACATACTTTTACACATTATAGAGTTTCTTTTCTTCCCAATAGACCATCCCTAGGGTCCTTAATAATAGATCCAAAGGAGGTTCTTCTAAGGGAAGGTAATCATCTTCACTAAGCTCATTGTTTTTATTTATTATTTTTACACATTCAATTAGGTATTAAAAATTACAATATAATAACACAAGTATATCACATATACTGAGATATTATTTTATTTATTAAAAAATATTTATCCATCTCCTTCTCCATTAAATTGGAAACAAATCCATCTCTTGTGTGTACGGTGGACTACCGCCACGCGAACCGATGTAATTTGTTTTCCATCACCGACTCACGTGGATAGTCATAATGATGGAAATAATTAATATATATAATAAATGTGAAATGATATTAATTATGTAAAATTAATACATCTTCCACTTCCTTACCCATTCATCGATTAAGGGAATGATATTGTTGTTTGTGCATGTGTATGGCATACCTTCTCCACGAAGTGGTGCAATTCATTTTTGAGGTCCAAAATTAAAGAATGGTTTTAAAAATGTTTACCTTGAATAAATATTATATTTATAACATTTAAATAGTTCTATAGATGTTTGATATATATCCTATGCACAAGAAATAGAACTTTCATGACAAAACATATAGGAGAAAACGAAGAAGTTAACACCTAAAACAATGGTAATAATGAAATATTATTAACAAATAGGTGATAAGATATTATAATAAGATTATATATGATATTATAAATATGAATATTATTATGGTATAAATTAATTAAAATTTTAAAATAATTATATAGTTAGTTAAACCATGATCAAATAAATACAAATGTGAGGTAAGGGGTTCCCTCTCAATTTCCTTAATTGAGGAATATTCTAATGTTATGGACCTAATTTTTTTTATATGGTGTAGATAGTTAACCTTTAACATATAATATCATAAATACTTTATAAATTGTGGTATTTTATGTTTCAATTTGAATTATTTTATCGAAGGGGGTTTTACATGAAAATTACTAAGTGGTAAGGAATTTCATAACTCAATTTCTTTTCATTTTGTTATATTACTTCTTTATTGTACTTGGTATTCTAAGATTTTGTGTGTAATTAATTTTGATTATTTTATATTTTAATTATATTTTTTATGTGTATTTATATTTTATACAAATAATCAACTAATTTATTAATTTTCACTTCATTGGTATGATCATTGTATGATATTTCATCTTAATTTCTACTTCATTGATATATATTTGGTATTTTGATCCTATTTATTTGTTTGAGGTGTATATACTATCCCATTTATATTTTATATCATAAATATCCTTATATTCATGGTACATAATGTTTCAATTGAAGTTATTTCTTTCATGGGGGAAATGATTCAAAAGTCACCAAAGTTACAAGGGTTTAGGCTTCAATCTCATTTTAATCAGGATTGTTTATAATTGAATATAAATTGAATTAAATTATTTTGTAATTGTCCTATCTAACCCATTCATTTTATTCACCTCTCATTATTTATGAAATATTCATGTAATAGTGCAATTTTCCTCTCCTTAGAACTTAAAATTACTGAGAAAATATTTTTAAGAAAATCTGACTTTAATACTCTCTTCGGTCAAAAATCTTTTATCTTTCAAATCCATATTTTATAAAAAAAAATTAAAGAATGGTTTTCATATTCTACAATGGTTTATTGAAGAAATTTGGACCATTTTTTACTTTAAAAATGGTTTAGAAGTAATCTTCCAGTCATTTTTAGAATGTATTTCTTTTAATTTTTATTACAAAAAATGCAAATAGAATCGTTATTTTAATGTTCCTAACTTCTTTGTAATTTACCCATCATAATATACACTCATTTATATATATATATTACTTTTAATTTTTACAAGGATATTTTTAAAGAAATTTTTTTCTAATATTATGAATATTTTTAATTTTTAAATATTATTTTCAAAGTGACAATTTTATTTTCCTCAATAATGTTTTAATGATATTTTTATGGTATTTCTATTAATCAAAAATAAGAAACATTTATTTTAATTATAATAAATTGGGAATATGTTGAATTTATAACATATTTATTTATTTCTAGATGTATTATGATTAGTTTGTCTTGGGGAAGTAATGAAATTCACTTTCTCAATTAATTTTTTGGTTGTTAACCTTCTCTTGAAACATTCACTTTCATATGAACATTAAAAATTACATTTCTCTTAAATATACTTATTTTATATCATGGATATTATTATTACTTAAATTGTATATTGCATATACATACAATGTCTTATTATAAAATTAATTTGATTGACTATGGAAAATCATTATAAATTCATATTCTTTACTAAATATAGATATTTATTTATAAGGAATATTTTTTATTAATTAAATCAATCATTTGATATATAGAGAATGCTTTGGAAATTTAGTGAAGTGTGGGGCCTATGATAATATATCTCCTCGATGAATCAACATGTCTCATTAGACAAATCTATAAGCTGTCAATAAATGGGTATTTACTTATAGTTTTAAACTTTCTTGGGGAAAGTTCTTGATAGTATAGATATCATGATGTATAATATCATGATATCCAATATTAATCATTTCCTTCATTTTGAATTTAGTTATAATTATCAATGAGAATATTGCATTGATATTATCTATGTATTATCATCAATATCATGTGATTATTTATATGGAAATATTTGATCATCATTTATTACTTCTATATTATTATTCATTCTCATGTTATTGATAAAATGGAATGTGTTTCAGTTAATTAAATTTCTATATTTATTATAAATTATTGATTTCTGATAGATTCTAATGTATGTAACCTTTATTAAGAATTTGAGGTCGCCCTTATTTTGTTTCCTTTTGCTATGATATGAAGAAGGAATATTTGAATGAGTTCAAGGATAAAGAATTTTTACATTCGCTATTTTGTATTTCATGTTTCCAAATATAACGTGAGATTCAAGTATGTATCTAGTTTACGAATACTACTAAACTATTAATACCTTCAGGATGTGATCACTTGTATCTTATTCCAAAGTAGTAATGTAACAGCCAATTATGGGCTACTAGGGTCGGGTTATTTATATGTATAACAAAGGTAAAATAGTTACAAAGTGTTATAGATTATAATTTCATGAGGATAATGTTGAAATATAGTCATGTGATTAATTTAAGATAGGTTTAGGTGTCATTTTAAACCATATATTCTTGTATAAAAACCTCATTAACAATGTTTAACCTTAACCGAATTAAAAGGAAATTTTAAAAATTTGAAGTGGAAATTACAAGAACCATGCATGATAGGATTGAAAATTTCATATCCATTTAAGTAAATATAGGATTTTTATAATTTTATAATGACTTACAAAAATAAATTTAAAGCATCAAATACCAATTAAGTCTATTTTTGGGACTATTCGCATATCTTGACATTAAAGGCATCAATATAACACTATAATTCAAATGTAAACTCATTAATAATCATGTATTTATAATAATTATCAAAAGAAAATGGGATACTATAATTCATTTAAAATATATTACTTGTAATGTTTTTAGTATATATTTTTTTAATTTCTCTACTGCTTTCACTAGAGTTACGTCGACATTTGGTACTCATCCCAAGCATTTATAATTTCAAAAAAAAATAATAACATAAAAATAATCTATTGATATTCGTAATAACAAATTATAACCATTAAAATCATATTTCTATTTTTATGAAACCATTTTTCAGATATTAAACGAAAGAGAGTGACATTTTGTAATTATTCATTACATTAAATAATATAAAGGTTGTAATAAAAGTAAATAGTCAATTAATTAATTAAAATATAAAAATAAGGTGAAATTGATAAAAATAATCTCATCCAATAAGAATTAAGATAATATTTTCTAACCTTATAACATAATTTTAAACTTAATTAACTAGTTTTACCAATTTATTATGGTGAAAATATTTATAGCAAAGTCACTTTTCATAATGACCAAAAATGAAATTGGCCTTATTTATAATTTTAAAACTCCTTAATACAAATATGACACTAATTTTTTAAGATTAAATTTTTTAAATTTTTAGAAATAAATTTTAATATAAGTTCACAAAATGAAATGAAAACAATTTTTTGAAAAATCAGTTTTCAATCATAAAAATGAACTTATACCAAAATCAAATATAATGCTCATTTATATAAAATAAATTAGATTATGTTTAATCCAATTGATCTTATTTTTATTTAATAAAAATTATAAAACAATATAATAATTTTAAATTACTTGATTTAAAGAAAAGAAATTATTATTTTAAAAAAATTAGCATTTTTCACTATTAGCTAAAAATCAATATTTTCTGGAAGAATCCCAAAAAATCATCAAAAGACTATTATTATATTATGATTTCATTAAATATTTCAATTATTATAGATAAAATTTTTAAAATTGATAGAAATTAAAAAACAATCCACAAAAAAACATTTTTTGATGAAAAATAATTTTTTAAGATAAAATGACTTTATTATCATTGCATGTATAAAAAATAATTAATTTAAAGTTAATTAACTAAATTAGGTATATAATATAATTATTTCATCGAAATTATTTATAAATAATTTTTTATTTAATATATTGATATTAAAATACATTTCACACATAAAAATAGTTTTATGGAAAAAAAAATTACTTAAAAATATTTTTTCTTCCTTTCCATAAAATTGATAATCAATATATGATTTATTATTCATTTTTAAGAAAATTATAACACCCTAAGATTTTAAAAGTGTAAAATCTTATTCGATAGGGTGTATGACATGAAACACCAATCTTAGAAGAGAATATAACACCCCAATACTTTATGATATATTTATTTTTACAAAAAATCATTATACTCTATGTCTTGCAATGAAACACCGAGATTAAATGAAATGTGATACTCTATTAAAATATTATTATTTAAACACTACCATTATAACCTAGACATTAAGTTGGCAGGTATGAATATTAATAACTAAATTATGAAAATTATATGGTTCAAAAATGTATAAAATAAATTAAATAGTTGTCTATTGATTATAAAAAAATACGAACCATTTTAAATAGAAAGAAATGTCTTATGAAAAACTTTATTTTTCTAAAAGGCATATTTGTCAAGCTTTGCACACATAAATTAAAATTAATTTTTACTAATTTTATAAAATTAATTTTAAAAAATTAACATCATTTTTTAAATCTAAATTACAAAATTATCATTGGGTGAATTTTTTATAATTTTCTAAAAAAATAAAATTTTTGATAAATAATGAAAAATACTAATTTTTATAGAAAACCACATTTTCTTCTAAATGATTTATAAAGTGGAATTATATTTTAAATTGGTTTTAAAGTAAAATCAGTTAAATTATATTAAAATTTAACTATTTTATGTCATTTTAATCAATCTCATATTTAATTTTGATATTAACACATTCTATATATTTGATAATTTTTTCTTTAGAAAACCCATCCTTCGTTGTGTCTGTAGTTTAATTTTAAATTGAATTCTGTCAATTTTGTGAGTTTAATTTATAAAAATGGTTTCTATATTTTTAATAAACATAATTTATATTATATAATAAGGTAAACTTAATTTTTGACCATAATGAATAGTGAAAAAAGTAAAAATTAATTATTACGGTTAAGGTAAAAATTGGTTTACCAAAGGGTAAAATAAGAAGATAAGGGTTAAAATGACCTAAAATTTTTTACAAAAAACATTTTATAGCCTTATTTAGAACATATAGTCTATAGGTTTTTGGAATGAACCATTTTTTGATACTTTTTTCATGTGAAAAACTTGGGTGTCATTTTAACTTTTCCAAAATTCTATATGTGTCCTCTCCCCCACTTATAAAATTCCACCTACTCTCCTCCCCTCTTTTCACATCCAAAAACCTTTATTTGGACAATACCTACCCAAATAAATTCATTAATACCCTTCCCAAATACTATTGTCCTTAATGTTTTTATTAATTTCTCCTTTGAAGTCTTTAGGTATAAACCTAAAGTGGATCTTTGAAGAAAAGGTAAAATTCTTAAACATTCATATGTGTTTTATTTATTCTTACACTTCCTAAAAACCTTTTTAAACTATAATAATATAATAAAATAATTATATCCTATATATTGATATTTTACTATGTTAATGTTGTAACCCAAATTCATCTCCACTTCCATTAAATGGGAAATGAGACCTTTGATCGGTTGTACAATGGACTACCGCCTCGTGAACTGATGTAATTATTTTTTCAATATCAACCATTAAATGATGGTAATAATGATTTATTTAACATATATATTTGATATTTATGAAATTATTATACTTTTATAATTATTATATCATATACACCTTCTTAATTTCTATTTCATTGGGGATACAATAACGTCATTCTTGTGTACAGAGGATTGTTGCCTCGTGAAGCGATCTGATTCGTTTTTTGATTACACATTGAATGAAAGGTATTGAGGTTAATCTTAAAAACTATATTTAATATTTATTATATAACCATACTTATGAAAATATAATATAAAATTTGACTTTTAACACCTTAAAATTATAAAATAATAATATCGTATTCGATAACGTATGTAACACACGATACCAAGCTTAGAAGAAATTTTAACACCCTGAGACTTTACGATATATTTATTTTTAAATAAATTCAATATATTTATTAGCTTTAATTACATGAAACTCTGATTTTATATTTCATTAAATGAAAAAATGATTTTAACTTTTGTTATATGGAACCCTCAGCTTAGCATGCATTACACGCAACACCGAGCCTAAACAAAATGTGAAATATTATTAAAATATAATAATGTAATATAATAGTTATAGCCTAAAGATTAGAATTTAGGTTATGAATATGATTAAATGGATTATTAAAATTTATATTTTACACATTTTTATTATTTATATATTTATTATATATAAAATAGTATTAATTTAAGAGAAAAATAAATGTTTTCTTAAAAAATGATTTTTTTTCTAAAAGATGGTTTAATCAAGCTTTGCGCACATAATTTGAAATTAATTTTTACCACTATTAGGAAATTTATTTTACATAATAAAATTTAATTTTTTAATCAAAATATGGAATTTATCTTAGGGTTAATTTTTGTGATTTTTCTAAAAAGATTCATTTCTTGATGAATAGTGAAAAAACTGAATTTTGACTAAAACCAAATTTTTATTTATATAATTTTTAAAGATAAAAAATATTATAAATTTATTTTAACATAAAATTAGTCAAATTTTATATAAATTATTCCAATTTATATCTTTATAATTATTTTCATATTGAATTTTGATATGTAAACTTCGAAAACGTTTGAACATTTTCACTTTAAAAACTCGATTTCTTATCACGTCTGCGGAATTAATTTTAAATTATATTTTTTTACTTATATGAATTGAATTTAGAAAAATGGACTCCATATTTTGAATAATAATAATTTATAATTTATAATAATTCCAACCTGATTTTTGACCAAAATGAATAGTGAAAATAGTAAAAAATAATTTCCATAATTAAGGTAAAAATTGATTTATCAAGGGTTAAAATAATAAGATAAAAACAATCATTCATGATTGGTAATAAAATTATAAATAGTGTATAAATATGATAATTATTTCATGATTATTATTATATAGATTATTTAACTATATACTTTTTTCAAAAAAGGATCTTTCATGATGAAACACGCATGAGAAACCAAGGCAATTAACACCTGAAAAAATAGAAATAACGAAAGATTATTAACTAATGGGTGATGAGATGTTATAAATGGATAATATATGATATTATAAATATTAATATGGTTATTTTATAATTTAATAATATGTTTCAAATCACTATACATTAGGTTAAATTATTTTCATCTAAAGGAAGTGTAAGGTAAGGGATTCTGTCTCAATTCCATTTTATAAAGGAATATTGTAATGTTATGCACCTAGTTTTTTTATATGGTGTATATACTTACTATTTGACATGTAATATCATGAATAAATAATTACTCATGGTATTTTAATTTTCAATTTGAATTATTTAATCTTAGGATATTTGATATAAAAGTTACCAAGTGGTAATGAATTTCATAACTCAATTTATTTTCATTAGATTTATTACTTCTTCATTGTCATTGATATTATATGATTATGTATATAAAGAATTTTTAATATATATTGTTTTATTTACACTTGTTTTATTGGATTTACATCTTCAATAAAAAATCGATTCATTGATTAATTCTCACATCAAAATTGTTATCATTTTAAGGGATTATTTCACAATATCATTCTAATCGAGATTGTTTATTATTTAATTTCCATTAAAGTTAAAGATAATTTCTATTTAATTTTAAGTACCAAAGAGTGAAAAAATAGTACTATTATTTGAAAAATATCATGAATAACCAGATAATAATAAAAATTAAATGTTTTATTAAATAATTATCAAATAATTTCCTTTAATGGAAATTAAATAATAAACAATATCGATTAGAATGAGATTGTGAAATAATCCCTTAAAATGATAACAATTTTGATGTGAGAATTAATCAATGAATCGATTTTTTATAGAAGATGTAAATCCAATAAAACAAGTGTAAATAAAAAAATATATATTAAAAATTCTTTATATACATAATCATATAATATCAATGACAATGAAGAAGTAATAAATCTAATGAAAAGAAATTGAGTTATGAAATTCATTACCACTTGGTAACTTTTATATCAAATATCCTAAGATTAAATAATTCAAATTGAAAATTAAAATACCATGAGTAATTATTTATTCATGATATTACATGTCAAATAGTAAGTATATACACCAGATAAAAAAACTAGGTGCATAACATTATAATATTCCTTTATAAAATGGAATTGAGACAGAATCCCTTACCTTACACTTCCTTTAGATGAAAATAATTTAACCTAATGTATAGTGATTTTAAACATATTATTAAATTATAAAATAACCATATTAATATTTATAATATCATATATTATCCATTTATAACATCTCATCACCCATTAGTTAATAATCTTTCGTTATTTCTATTTTTTCAGGTGTTAATTGCCTTGGTTTCTCATGCGTGTTTCGTCATGAAAGATCCTTTTTTGAAAAAAGTATATAGTTAAATAATCTATATAATAATAATCATGAAATAATTATCATATTTATACACTAATTATAATTTTATTACCAATCATAAATGATTGTTTTTATCTTATTATTTTAACCCTTGATAAATCAATTTTTACCTTAATTATAGAAATTATTTTTTACTATTTTCACTATTCATTTTGGTCAAAAATCAGGTTGGAATTATTATAAATTATAAATTATTATTATCCTCTCATCCCCTCGAATTCGTGGGAACTGGCCCAAGCCCAAGGCTGGCCACCTTGGGCCTAGCTGGGGACGTGCGACAGGGGGTGGGGAAGGCCACCTCAATACCCTCTAAACCAACAACACGTTTTTCTCGAATCCAAGAGAGCTCTCGCAGCGGCAATTTCCAGCGAAACCCTTGATGGCGTAGCATGACCTCGCGGCGGCGCGCCCCCTCTGTGCCTCGGCTAGATGGGGGCAATGACTCTCCTCTGTCACAGCGTGGGATCCCTCCTCCTTCCCTGACTTCCCGGAGATTGATGTTTGCCCTAAGGTGCCGAATCGGGTGAATGGTGAGATATCAGTTCTGATTTCCTCTTTGGAGTTCGCGAAGGAGATGTCGCGGTTGGACCTCATCCTTGTCGCAAGGTTTGGCAAGTCTCGGCCTTCAGTGGACAGCTTTCACAGGTTCGTATCCTCTACCTGGTTACTTCAAGAATAGGCGGTTGTAGGGATTTTAGACACGAGGTATTTCCAAACCCGTTTCTCCTGTGAAGATGACTTAATTTATGCCTGGTCTTCTGCATCGAGGGTGGTTAATGGTTCAATATTCTCTCTTTTTCGCTGGTCCTTTTATTTCCATCTCCACCGTGATCCTCCTACCACTGCGTTATAGGTCACGCTCCCCGGTCTTTCTTTACCATTTCAGAATCCTGCTATCCTCTGTGTCATTGGCAATCTGATCGGGCGTTTCCTGTGTATGGACATGAGAACCCGTGTTTCCTGCCATCCTGTTGCTCCGCGCATCTGTGTCGAAGTGGATGTCTCGAAGGAACCAGTTTAATCGGTCTACGTTGAAGTGGAGGGTGAGATCAGATGGCATCAGTCTGTCTTCTTTGAGTCATGGACTCCTTATTGTGCAAATTGTCGTCGCCTTGGACACTCGGACCTTCATTGTCGCTGGAATGCCTTCTATAGAAAGGATGCTGCTGTGATAATGGAGGAGGTTCCTGGTCGACGTATGCCACTGGAGATAGGTGGGTCAGCGGAGCTTGCTGTTACTACAACTGTGAAGGATGCAAGCACAGGGGCCCCGAGTGCCAATGCTTCTGATTCTGTTCAGAAGGAGGAAACCAATGAGGGTGTCAATCCCTCGGTTGGGGATGTTTTTAAAAGGCTGAAACATGATCTCAATTATGGTGCTGGTGTTGATTCGGGAAGGACAAAGGGCTGTTCAGATGCTGATTGTGGCAACTATATGCTGGTTAAGGGAGGCTGTGAGAATCTTCTGAAGCAAGGTAGTGATGTACCCCTGGATAACAGATTTGCAGGCTTGACTGAGCTGGACTCCAATGACCAGGAAGCACCCTACCCACATCAGGATAGGGCTACTGCTAGTGCTGTTATATCTGATAATATTGGGAATGGGGAAATAGGAGGGGCTGCTAGAGCTCCTGTCATCATGCTTCAGGTGGAACTGGATAAGGGATGTGGTGAGTCACAAGGGAGTGATTTGTTGAACATGGTGCAGGAAAGTCCTGAGGAGGATGCTGAAAAAATCTCAGAGGGGGTGTTGAATGACAATAATAATTCAGAGAAGCAGAATGTCAGGGAGAGATCTTTGAACAAACAGGAATTTGTAGCGGCAAGCTGCAAAAATCAGAATAGCAGGGACCATTATCTGTGTCTGACACCTGTAGACGTTAACAAGCAAAATTACAAGTTTGCACCCTCCTTGGTGCATGAAGGCACTCTAGGGATGGATGAGGGGAAAGAAAATCAAGGAGGCAGATTAACGAGTTCTATGAAGGGAACATATAGTGACATTCTTAGGAAAGGGGGGAATAGGGATGAGAGTATTGGGGCTTCCACTGCTCCACCAAAGAGGAAACCTAGGAAAGACTACTCCAACACGCTGAGGACCATATCCACCAGATCATCTACCAAAAATGGAAAGCTGAAAGATTTGGATCAGAAGAAGGGACGACAGAACAAAGAGCCAATGTCCCCAGCAAAGATACGTCTGCGGGAGCAGTATATCCACATGCTAAATCAATACGCTCCACAATCTGAATGGGAGTCGGCAGATCCAGATGAGTTCTCAGAAGGTGGTGGTGATGTTGTGTTTGATGCTTTCTAAGGTATGAGGCTCTAAGGTTTTGTGGTACGCTGTCTTTTTATTTTTTCTCTCCTCTGCTCTTTGAACTTTCTTTTTATTAATAAATTTCTACGGGACTGGGCATTCAGCCTAGTCCTGCACCTTCCTTGCTATGTTATTCCATATAACCTTTGTACTTCTTTTTTGCTCTTTTTAAGCAGATATTTTATAAACTCTTTTTACGATGTGGATTCTCAAAAAAATAGTTTTCAAATATCAATCCCTTGATTACCTATATAGATTTTATATTGTGAGTACATGATTTATTTAAGGTGGGTAGAATATAACACCATTAAATTTTAAAATAATAATATTGTATTCGATAGCGTATGTGACGCATAACACCAAGCTTAGAAGAAAATATAACATTATGAGACTTTATGATATATTTATGTTTAAATAAATTCAATCTATTCAATAGCTTTAATTACACACAACACTGAGTTTATCTTGAATTATATCCAATACTATTTTTAACTTTTGTTACATGCAACATGAATTTTAGTATACGTTACATGCAACACCGATTTTAAAAAAATGTGGAATATTATTAAAATATTATTATTTAGTATAATATTTATATCCTATCCATTGGAATGGTTGGTATGATTAGGATTAAATAACTTATGAAAATATATAATTTACACATTATTATTAGTTATCTATTTATTATATATAAAATAATAATCATTTAAAAGAAAAATAAATGTTTTCTTAAAAACTGTATTTTTTTAAAAGACGGTTTAATCATGCTTTGCGTATATAATTTAAAATTAATTTTTAAACTTTTATAACATTTATTTGAAAAAATAAACTTCATTTTTGAAATCATAATATCAAAATTATCTTATGGTTCATTTTTGATATTTTTCTGAAAAGATTCATTTCCTAATGAATGGTGAAAATACTGGATTTTGATGGAAAACTGGTTTTTCATTTATATAATTTATAATGGTAAATTATATTTTTAATTGATTTTAAAGTAAAATTATTTAAATTTTATATTAATTAATCCCATTTAATTAATTTTAATCATTTTTATATTTAATTTAGCTATAAAAACTTTGTAAACTTTTGAACATTTTCACTTTAAAAACATGTTTTCTCATTGTGTATATGTAATTAATTTTAAATTAAAATTTTACAATTATATGAATTTAATTTAGAAAAATAGATTCCATATTTTTAATCATAATAATTTATAATATCTAATAATTTGAACTTAATTTTTGATCAAAATGAATAGTTAAAACTGTAAAAATTAATTACCATAGTAAAGGTAACAATTGATTTACCAGGGGTTGAACTAAAAATATTAGGGTAACAATGACCTATAAAATTGTCTAAAAACATTTTTTTGGCCATATTTATACACAAAAACTATAATGTTATATAATTATTTATTTTGGACCCTTTTTACATATGAAAACATGGGAAAGTTCAATTCTTTTCAAAAATACAAAGTGTGTCCTCTCCCTCACTTATAAAAGGTCAACCCATATCTTATCTTCTTAAAATCTTAAAACCAATTTGGTTAAGACAATACCTGACATCCACTTACCTAATACCATCCAATAAGCCTTATTTTTTCATAAATTCAATCTAGGAATGCTTTAGTGAAAACCTAAAGAGGATACCCGAATAAGAGGTAAATTTCTTCAAAGAGCATTTTTATTTTATTTCTTCCTACACCTCATTAAAATATTATTAAAATTTTATTATATAATAACCTAAATATTATAAATATACTTATATTTTATATGTTTAGTTAATTTATAACAACCACCTCTACTACTATCAAATGGTTTACAAAATCATCGTTTATGTGTACGGTGGACTACCGCCTTGTGAACCAATGTCATTCGTTCTTCCATTACAACCTTTCATAGTTGGGAATTATGATGGATATAAAGTATATATATGTGATATTTATAAAATATTTATACCTATGGAGTCATTATATCATATGTATCCTTTTAATTTCCATTTTTTAGGAGATATGATAACATCGCTCGTGTGTATGGTAGACTACCGCCTCGTGAAGCGATGTGATGCGTCTTTCACTAATGCATTACATTTAAGGTTATAAGAGTAAGTTTAATGATTATATTTGATATAAATAACATAATTGTGATATTTATGAGATATATATCTTTTTTTAAAGATAATATATATCATTTTCTATCTTACCTTTTCACTAAATGAAAGACAATAACATCATTCGTGTACATGTGGACTACCGCCTTTATGAAACGATGTGACTCTCTTTTCATCAACACACCACATGGATGGTTTATATATGTAAATTAAAAGAGATAATATGTTATTTATGATATTATTATTATTATATAATGATAAAATATTACATACCTCCTTTTAATAATGATCATTGAAAAATGAAAATGTCACTCATACGTACGTAAGCCCTACAGTCTTCATGATCATAACATAAATTATTACTCAAAACCAACATTAATGAATGTTATTAAAAGTATAATTATTTTATAAATATGAAAATTATATTATTATTATTATTCTTTAGATGATGAAACTATATAATTTGGGGAAAATGGATTTTTCAAGATGAGATGCACATGAGAAACCAAGGTAATTAACAAACGAAACAATGGAAGTAATGAAATATTATTAATGAACGAGTGATAAGATGTTATAAAAGGATAATATATGATATTATAAATATTAATATGGTTTCTTTAAAGTTTAATAACATGTTTAAAATTTATCTACAAGAGGTTAAATCATGTTCAAACAAATAAGTGTGAGGTATGGGATATCATCTCAATTTCAATTCATTGAGGCATATTGTAATTTTATGCACCTAGTTTCTTTTATATGGTATATATACTTCCCATTTTACATTTAATATCATTAATAACTAATTATTAATGGTATTTTAACTTTAAATTTTAATTATTTATTCTAATTATATTTGAATTAAAATCTCACAAGTGGTAAAAAAATTCATAACTCAATTTATTTTCATTGGGTTATATTACTTATTCGTTGTCATTGATATTCTATGATTATGTGTATAATAAATTTTGACTATATATTTATTTATTTAAACTTTTTTTATGTGTATTTATATCTGATACACATAAATAATTCATTTATTAATTCTCACATCAACATTATGATCATTTTAAGGGTTTATTTCACAATCTCATTCTAATAGATATTATTTATTATTGAATTTCCATTAAAGGAAATTATTATATCATTATTTAATAAAACATTTAATTTTATTCTCATATTATTATTAATAATATTTTTCAAATAATATTACCATTTTGATACTCTTTAATACTTAAAATTGTAGAGAAATTTGTTTAAGAAAATCTGACTTCATTTCTCTCTTCGATCGAAAATTTGTTTTCTTAAAAAACCATGTTTTCTAAAAAAAATTCAAAAATGTTTTTAACATTGTTAAAATTATTTAATATATTCATTTTTACCCATTTTTTATTTAAAAAAATAAAATCATTCTTCTTTTTTTATTTTCGAATAAGGAACTTTTCTTACCTTTTTACCATGAAAACGGAATGTTCTTTACAACATATACGGAATTACCCTATAACATGACCATAATTTATTTTAATATTCCATTGAAAGTTTACAAGGTTATTTTTACAGAAAATATTCTCCTAATATTCTATAAATTCATAGTTTTTAAAAGTGTTTTTCAAAGAAAAGTATTTTCAAAATGTTTTATGTTTTAAAAAGTGATTTTCAAAATGAAAAGAATATTTTCATCAAGAATGTTTTTAAAGATATTTTTATAGTATTTATATTCATAAATTTCAAAAAAAATTATTTTAAATATACTCCACTTGAGGGTATATTGTATTGATACCATTATTATTCTTCCTATGGATGGTTTATGATCATTTTGACTAAGGAAAGTTTTGAAATTCACTTTATTGATTCATTTTTGTAGTCAATAACTTTACCTTGAAATGTTCACTTTCCTATATTCATTGGATATTAAATTTCCCATAAATATTCATATTATTTATCATGGATATTTTTATTGAATAAGATTTATATCATTTCTATATATGGTGTATTATATTCAATGTTATTTGATATCTGGGGAAATATTGATAAATCAGTATCCATTATTCAATATAGATACATTATGATAAGGAACATTGTTTATGAATTAAATTGATTATTTGATATATTAGTAATTATTTGTACATGAAATACACAGGTTGGGGACCTATTAATGAAATCTTCTGGATGCATCAGTAGTCTCATGGGATTAATTAGTTGACTAGACTTAGTTGAATGGGTTTTTACCTAGTATGTTTTAAACAATCTTGAGGATATATCTTGATGGTAAATGTATAATGTTCCTAGGAAACATAACCTCCAATATTTATACATTTCCTTTATTCATAATTCAGTTGTTATTATTATCCATAGTATTTTCACAATGATATTATATATGGATTTATTTCATTCTTAGATTATTTATTTAATTGAATGTGTATTCAGTTATTTAACTTTAAATATTGATTATTTCTCATCTATTCATATAGTCAAGTTATTTAAATGTCATGTGTGTTCATTTTTTTACCTTTCCTTATTGATTATGCTTATTGATTCATGATTGCTTCCATTGTACTTAACTCATACTAAAAATTTTATCTTAACCTTATTCTGTTTCCTTTACCCAAGAATCCATGAAGTGTACTATGAAATATATGTAATAATATTCTATAGGAAATAATGATATTCTCAAAAAAAATTATGTTGTAATTTTTTTTCAAATGTAATGAACAACTCAAGTATGTATCTAGTTTACTAATAATTATAAACTAATTGATCATTTGGGATGATATTCCTTGTATCTTATTTTAATGTAATAAATAAAGAACACTTTATAGGCTTCTAGGGTTAGGTTTTATATATAAATTCTTACCTCCCAATCTATTGGAAAAAAATAATTTTGCTCGTGCATACGTGTGTACTGCCACCTCCATACGTAGCAATGTAAAATATTTTTCATTTTATTTTTACCTAGATGGTAATAAAGATGTATTTGATTAATATATATTCAATATTTTACCTAATAATTATTCTATAAATATGAATTAATATTTATTTTCTTTTCATTCTTTCCATCAGGAAAAATGGAAGCAGCGTGCATTCTTACATACGGCCTACCGTCTCTATGAACGATGTAATCCATTTTTTATATCTAAAATTAAAAGAGTACTATAAATAAAAATATATTAAATATATGTGATATTTATATCATGTTTAATATTATTTAGATTATGTAACCATTATTAAATTAAAAGGGTCAAAATTACCAAACTAAAGCATACATAAAAAACAAATCAATTATCAAATAAAATAGTGATTTTAACAAAGAATTATTAATAAAAGGATAATAAAATATTATAAGTAAATCATATATGGTAAGATATATATGAGTATGTTTATATAAAATATTTATAATAAATCTATATTTATTATAAAGTAAGTTCATACACATACCAAGGAAGTTGAACATGAGTTAAGAGTTTCTCATCCCACTTTTACTTCTGTGAGACATACTTCATATTCAATATTTATACCTTTGAATTGTGTATATATTGCCACATTAAATATTTTATATCATGAACATATTCTATTCATGGTATTTAAAGTTTTATTTGTTTTTATTTCATTCATGGGGCTTATGATTCAAAAGTTACCAAAGTGGTAAGGGTTTATTTCACAATCTCATCATTATCTAGGAACATTTTTGTTTAAGTCTACCTTGGGAGAATTATTTTATATTTCTATATTAAAATAAATATATTTTTTTATCCTCTTGTTATTCATGATCTTTTAATTAATAGTACTTTTTTTCTTCTCTTTGGTACTTAAAATGATTTATAAAATGTTTTTAATAAAATATTAATTTATTTCTCTCTTCGATCAAAAATCATTTTTCATCAAAATCCATGTTTTATAAAAATGATTTCAATAATGTTTTTAACCTTTTAAAAATTATTTATTAAATAAAATTTTACCAATTTTTTTTAAATTGAAAGGAATCTTCATGTCATTTTCCAAACATGGCTCATTTTTATTTTACCAAAAATGTGAAAGAAATCATTGTTTTGACATGTATATCATGAAAAGAATTTTTGACCATCATGAACACTAATTTTTTTAAGTTATTTATGGGAAAAAATATTCTAATAATAATTTATTGAAAAAATAAATAGGTTAAATAAGTCTAAAAAAGGGGATTTTATTACAATCTTTCTCAAATAGGAAAAGCATATCAGACGGTTGTTCATCTAACCAAGTAAGATTGTTTTTTATTCCTTTTTTTGGAATCCCATACACCACTGTGTTAGCTTCCTAGTAAGTATGGTTGATTATTAAGTTGATTTCATAAAGTAATGAGAGAAATTTTATCCATCTATTTTTGAGTTTCCATGACAAATGGATCGTGCCATTCTGTATAGCTTGGACAATAGTGGTGGAGTCACTTTCAATCCAAAGATCATCCCATCTTTTTTGTCTAAAAAACAAATTAATAATGATGATAATCTAAACCTCTAAATATGAGTAGATACTTCAAGTACCATAGAAACATCCAAGGTTATTTCCATTGTGGTCACGAAAAATTACACCACAACCCTCAGGACCCAGATTACCTTTTGACACACCATAAAAATTTATTTTGATCCATAACTGAATAGGAACTTTCTAGAAGACATCAAAGAAACTATATGGATGCTTATAGTTTCTTAAAACTCTTATCCTTTATAGAACCAAGAATTTATGTACAGTGTTGTAGCAGTTTCCAGATCAGAGAGTGTTGGATTCTTTAGTCATAGTGATGAGTCACACTAAGGTAGTCTATAGAGAAAAGGGAGTCTATTTGTGTATAATGGAGTTGTTCCTATAATAAATGATATGTAGTGTTTTAAAAACATCTTACATATGTATTTTACTGATTTGAGTAGAAAGATGAACAGAGGTTCAATGCTTCATTAAGGAAACAAGGTTAGAGACCTCTAGAAGTGGGACTTTAAAAATGTCTTGAAGTGCTCTCCAAAGTGACAAGGTAGTGGAACAAGATAATAAAAGATAAGATGCATCATATCTGTTATAATTAAAGAGTCTACACCTAGAATATAGAGAAATTCCAAAATATTTCAAGCAATCATTGGTAGGAATTATTTTGTGATCAATCCTCTAAATCAGGGTCAGTCTTGATGGAATGATCCAAGGCTTATCAAAACATCCAATCCAATAAAAATAATTTTCAGAGTCAACAAAATTAGTATAATAAAAAATATCAAAGTCAAGAATTCCATTCTTAGTAGGTTCCCAGATCAAAATGTCCCTATTAGGAGAAAAAACATAAGTATTCATCAAGATGTGATTTTCACCTGACAACTCCATATTGGGAAGAGCCATAAAATCATGTATGGATACATTAGTGTCCAAAGTGATTTTTTGAGAATCAACCAAATAAATTAGAGGAGTTACCATCTAATTTTCAAGCCAAAATTTAAGGGAGGACTCCCTACTAGCAATCCATCTAGAATGTGACATGATATTGGAAAAGAGGACTTGATGGGTGGCCAAATAGAAGAGTCCATATAATATAGTTTTCCCATTTTTATTTTATCAATAAATATATATCTAAGAAATCTAATATTCATCTAATCACTACTAATAAGATTCTAAGTGAACCTGTCTTGGAAAGATTCATTGAATAACTTGAGGTTTTTGATACTCAGGATTCCATTTTCAAGAGTCTTTCAACACTTGATCCAAGTAATGGTGGACATTTTCCTTTAAAGAGTATTACTACTCCAAAAAAAGTTCTTAATATAGGCATTGAGATGTTTTAGGAGAGATATAGTCTATTTATAAATCATAAAATAATGAACCAATTTGGAGAAAATGGTAAATTTAACAAGGAAAATCCAACCAACTATTGAAAGAGACTTCCCTTTCCTAGATGAAATTTGTTTTTTTATTTTATATTTAATCTTGAAAAAATAACTGGCCTTAGGTCTCCCCAAAAACAAATTATCTCCAAGATAATTAATGTACATTTAACCCTCTTTGATTCCTAGGTCCAATAAGGAATGATATCTTCTAGCAGTGGTAATTCCCTTCTCAAAATAGATAAAAGACTTATTCCAATTGATAGCCTTCCTCGGGACATCCTCATAGTAAGAGAGATTCACCTTGATATTTTGAATATTTCTTTTACCTCCTTGAAAAAAATTTATTTCATCCTCATAGATAAGATGTGTAGGAAAAGTAAGGTTCTTTTATGTATGAATGGGTTTAATATTTCCTTATTTTACAATGTGAGTGAGAATCCTACTTAGATAATCCTCAGATATGCTGAAAAGTATGGCATAAAGTGGGTATCTTTTTCTAACTCCCTTTGAACATTTAAAATACCCCTTTGGAGAACCATTAATAAGCACTAAAACATGAGTAGACTAAATGATAGAATTAACCCATTTAACGAAAATTTCATTGAATCTAAAACTGTGAAGAAATTTATAAATAAAACTCCAATACCAAATGTTAAAGGATTTTCTGATTTCTTACTTAAGGGAAATACTACCACCCCTATTTTCTTTATTAAGAAGAATGAAATATTCAGAGGTCATACTAATGAAATATTGGATTTTCTTCCTTTTACAAAACCAAAATCATTGAAATAAACAATTTTAATTTCAATTGTGTTAAGTCTATTAGAAATGAGTTTGGTAATAATTTTGTATATGGTGCTGATGAAGGCTATGGGTCTAAATAGGTGTATCTCAGAATCATTTTAAAATTTGGGAATTAGGGTGAGAAACTGATCATTAAGACCATGAGGCAAGATAACTATAGAAAAAAATATTTAACCAATATTTAGATATCCAAGTGGATGACATCCCAGAATATCTAAAAGAAAGAGTTGGTAAAACCATCAAGTTACAGAGAATTTTCAGGTTTAAGAATAAAGACTTCTTCTCTTATCTCAAAATCAATTGATATTCTAGTAATCCATTTATTATCTTCATCACTAACCATATATAGAATGATGCCACCATTAAGGTCTTTATTAATATCATACCCATTAAATAGATCTAAAAAATAAGAGACAATATGATCAGTAAGGGACTCTTCATTATCAATAACCTTATCACCATCTTTCAGTAGGGTTAGGGGTCTACAAGCCTTCCTGGATCTTTGAAGATAATTATAAAATTACGTATTTCTATCCTCATCCTTCAGTCACTTGAACTTGAAAGTATCCTTTTTTATTTTTTCTTTGATGTAGACTAAATAATTCAGTTTAGAATAAAGTTCAATTTCTTTCTGAATATCCACCTCAAAATCAGAATTAGTGGACTCATATTGCATCTTATTAAGGTTGTATTCAAGGGATAAAATATCATTATCTATCTTATTGTAGTTTTCCTTACAACAATCCTTGAGATTATACTTCAAAATATTTATATTTATGATGCAATAAAAAGAATCACTACCATAATTATTAAAATTCAAAAAATCAAGAACAAGTTTCCACAATTAGGATGTGAAGCCCAGGAATTATTAAATCTAAAAGGTAGACTTGGATTGTAATTTCTAGTAATGAGGATGAAAAAAATTGGATGATGGTTGGATTTGATCCTTAGGAGGTTAATACTTGAGATAGTGTCCCATTTGTCAAGTTCTTGGCCATTGGTGAAATCCTAGTCTATATTGCTATCAATAATTCTATTATTTTGACTTCTATACCAAGTTTACATTGCTCCAACTAAATTAATTTTCATAAAATTGTTTCCTTTAATGCAGGTCTTAAAATCTCTTGAAGAGATTATGAAATGAGAATCACCCATCCTTTCACTAGGAAACAATATGTCATTGAAATCACCAAGAATAATCTAAGAGTCTTGGATTTTATGGTTGATGCATTGCATGATTTAACAAAGCCTTCTCCTTTCATGATATCTATTTTTTCATAAATGAAAGATTATAAGAGATTAACATTAGAGGATTTGTATTCATAATTAATCATTTCCCCATAAATATTTAAGGAAGAAACACTACAAAGAGATGAGTGAGCGAAACCCCATATAATTTCTACATTAATAAAACTATTGTTATTACCAATAAATTTGTATCCTCTATTTTCCAAACTAGAAATATCATGAGAATAACACTTTTTGGGTTTAGAAATGCCAAGTATTTTAGGTTTCTAAATATTAATGGATCTATGTAATGATATGGTAGTGTCAGATTTTTCCACACATTGATAGTTCCAGAAGAAAATGTTTATTTGAATTTGTTCTTGGGGGTGGAACCCCCTTTTTTTGCCTCCTGGGTGCTTTTTCTAGGATGATTTTCTAGTTGGTAGAACAAACTTATTTGATTGGGATAATTATTAAATTTTAAATTTTAGTTTTTCAATACAAATTATTATATAGATTATGTTTTACCCCATTAATATGAAAAATTAATTAGGCTTATTAATTGAAAAGTGGGTCCTAGTTATAGATAGTCCCTTGATATATCGACGGTTATCATGAGACAAATCAGCTGGCCAAATTGGATGGATTTCTACAATATTATGATCAGTTAATGAATAAATGGAATGTGTTTTAGTCATTCACATTACTATATTGATCATGCTTATTGATTCATAATAGATTCCACTGTACTCTTACCCTTACTAATCATCTAATCTCACCCATTTATTATTTTTTATTTTACCTAGGATACCAGGAAGTGTTTTGTGATTTATATGCAGGGCTACGCTGTGAGTAATATTTGTATTCTCAATGAAAACACTTTTTTTATTTTATTTTATCAATTTTAATGTGAGTTTCAAGTTTGTATCTATTTTACCAAGATTATTAATCTATTCAGTACATTACAATATGATTATTTGTATTTTATGCCAATGTAATAAAGTAAACACCAACTCTGGCCTACTAGGTTCAGGGGTTTTAAAAAAATTCTCTATATATTTCATAATATGTTCATTCTAATTCATACCCACCAAAACAATGTCTTGGTCATAAAATTAATGTTTAAATAATAATATTTCTATAGTATATAAAGGTTTAATTAATCTTAGTATTACATGTATCACATAAAATCTATTAAATAGAAATATATTCCAAAATCTTGGGGAATCTCAATGTAAGCAAGTATATATAGGAACTATCCCACCCAAAAAAATTCTTATCACACTATCTTATGGCCATGGTCATAACTCCCATGGCCATAGTCCCATTCCCACTCTTTTTCCATGGTAAAAAAAATATTTTCTTTCCCTTTACTTGGCACAATTCACCCCTGAGAACAAATTCCCATGGAGATACTCAATATATAGACATGGTTAATCTTTTACCATGGCCTTATCTTAACATAAAACCACAAATTTTCTATGATTGGCTATAGACCCATGGCCATGTGTCATTTTCTAGTTTTTATTATACATCCTTTTCTTTAACCCAAAATGAATACTTCATATGGAACTTGGTTTTTTTAATGCCAATTATATTTCCTAGTTAACTTTTGAGTAACACTAACAGGGGGTTTATAAGTATTACATTATTATATAATTTATTTTGTAAGCTAACCATTTTGACTAGTTAAATTCAATATCCTCTAAATTATTTAAACATAAACTCACCTATATGAAACTAAGAAACTAGAACATAGTCACATACATGAATTTTATAGGGATCTCCCCTAATTCAAGTGACTACATCCAAGCCGTTTTCAGTGAAATACAAGACATAAATTCTCCACAAATATAATAAATTTGATACACTAATGGAAGGTATCATCCTTGACCATGTACTATTTTCTGAATACATTTTCTCCTGATAGTTTATTTATACTAGATCCCTCATATTTACAATACTATTGAATCCAATAAAAAATATCATGAGTATACTTCAGAATGATTCATTATAAATATATTAATATTATTTTAAATGTATTATTTCTATCACAATTTCATATAAAGAAACCCTTGATCCTATGTAATGTTATAGAAAAAATGGGAGGAATAATGATGAATGTTCTCATAAATGAGAATAAAATTGATAAAAAGTTAAAATAAAGAAGAAAAACAAGAACACAGGATAACATGATTTTCATGGTTTTAAAATAATACATATATCTATAGAGAGGTATAATCACTTCACGAAAATTGGGAATAATATTTAAGGTGATTTTAGAGAATATAGAATACCTAGCTTGGAATGGGTTTATAAAGTAGATAGTGCAGCAGTACAACTAGAAACATGGTAATTCTGCTATACAACACTAATCGGTGGTAGGAAGCTTAAGGATCTACATAACCGTAATCAACAAATTACAGGATGTTAGAATTTTATTTCAACCAAGTCTTAACTACCATGGTACCATGGCAGCGTCACTGGTTGGATCTACTATATTGACTTAGCATTTCTATAGTTCCCAAAAATTTGGGTCGGGAGCTCTCATCACATGGACCCCTGAGCAAGGGATTGATTCCCCCTTTAACCTAATGACCTCACTATTAAGGTTAACCATAAGAGTTATAACTTGGGGTAAATACAAGAAACCAAAAGTTGGTTGGACTTCATCCAAGGATTCAGATACATTGTTCCAACAATCTCTAATATGGAGCTCAGTCCACTATGAAAAACTACTTTGATGCTACTAACTTAGAAAACATACACAATCTGAGCTCCACCTCTTCTTTACTCACTAGTGCATGATTTCTATTCAAATATTCAATTTCAAGATGAAAATTCAATAAATAATTTCTATTTTACCTTCAATACTCACATAGTGTTCTCAAATATTCTACCTATCATCCTCTATTCATCAATGATGACTAAAAAAGGTATAATAGTTCCATGAATTCTCTATCACCATCAGCTTCATCAAAATGTTTTATTGATTTTTTGTTCAACAAATATTCTACAATGTCAAAAACCCATCCCATATTAACCCTTTGATAAAATGGTACTTTAAATTAATATGGTTCATTTAGGAATGAAAAAATAGGTTTTTTTAAAATATGTATAGAACTTTGAATCTAACAATGCAATACATTTTGATCACACTTTCTGTCCAACTCCTCTAAAAATTTCTTTATCCAAATTATCTCCTTCATATACTTTATTACAAAAATGTATTATTCCTATATGGTGGATAAAGCCACCACAATCTATAATTGAGATATCCAGATCGCTATAATTCCTCTAAAGGTAAACACATAACCCATGGAACTCACCCTACTATCAACATCACCCCCATGGTCAGTATCCACATACCCTGATAATGAATTTCCTTTACAAATATATAGATATACTTACTTACTTCCCTTATGGTATCTTAGTATCCACTTTATAGCATCCCAATATTGACTTATAGGGTTATCCATGTAATTTTACACAATTCCCACTGCATGAGCAATATTAGGTCGAGTACGTACCATGAAATACATCAATCATCCAACAACTGATGCATATAGAACCTTTTCCATGTACTCAACATATTATACCATATTTATTGCTTCCACCTTTGACAATTTGATATGGATTTCTAGTGTAATAGAAATTGAATTTGATTATAACATACTAAATCTACACAAAACCAATCCAATATAGTCAAAATTTGAAAACATCATGGTTCCAGTTTTGTGGTCTCTCTTTATCTTTATCCCCAAAATCTTACCTTCTTCTCCATAATCATTCATCTTGATCTACTCAGACAGCTACCCTTTTAGCTCATAAATCCTCTGCATTAATGATCCTATAATTATCATGTCATATTATATAGAATAAATAGAATGTATCCATCACTAAATGCCTTATAATAACATCATTAATTGATGTTAAGTCATCTGTATTCATTATTTCTCAATAATGCATCAATATTTTTATTCCACTACCTTGGTTCCTGATTTAACCCATACAATCTCATCTGGATTTTTCACACCATGTATTCCTTTCTAGACTCAAATATCCCTCAAAAGGATGCATATAATTTTCCTCCTATAGATCTCTAAGAAGGAAAGCAGTATTTATATAAAGTTTCTCAAGATCTAAATGCTCTAATGAAACAACATAAATAACCATTTGAATGGTGGTTAGAATCACTATAGGTGTGAAAATTTTATTGAATTCCACACCTTCCTTCTATTAAAGAAATTTAACCACCAACTTTTCCTTATACCAAATCTCATCATCATGTGATTCCTTGACTTGATATACCCATTTTTTTATAATGATTTATTTCTTTGTGGAAAATTTTTTAGATCCCAAGTATTGTTATCAATAAATGAAGAAATATCCTTCTTTATAGGTAGTTCTCACATGTTTGACTCTTTTAACTTTATTTCCTATTGAAAACATTCTAGTTATCCACCATTAGTCAATAACAAATAATGTATGGATGATTAATACCTATTAAAAGGCCTTCTCAACCCTTTTGATCTCCTTAACTCCACATACAGAGTGGATCCACTGGGTTTAGTTCTACATGCTCAGTTATACATCCAAGAATCACTTTCTATTGGAACTCTGGTTCTTTATTCCTACTATCATATTTAGATACATAATGGTCCTTCTGCATTACATGTTAATTAAATATAACATTATAGATTATGATGATTATATTGTTCTTATCATCCCATATGTAATAACCAAATTTCTCAGTACCATAAACAATAAATAAACATGATTTGGACTCAACCTAAAGATTGTCCATTATATCAGTATATATATATATATATATATTATAAAAAATAAAAGACTCATAAATATGTGAGTCTTACTTACTTTCTAGACTAGATCCTCTTAAGCGAATATTCTCCCATTTTTACAGATGGGCTCATGTTGATGATATATGATTCCATTCTTACTGCCTTTGGCCATAAAGTCTTTGGTAACCTTGATTATAGCCTCATTCTCTTAACACATTCATTTTTTATCATATTCATCCTTTTAGAAACACCATCCAATTTTGGTGCACTAGAAAGAGTCCTCACCCAATGAATTCCACTATTTTCATAAAATTCCATGAACTATTGACTACCATAATATCCTCTATTTTCAATCCTCAAGCATTTCAAATTTGACCCTCACTCATTCTACACTGTGGTATTTCACTTCTGAAACATATTAAACACATGATATTTTCTTTTTAGAAAATATAATCATAACATCCTTGTTGATTCATTGATGAATGTTACATAATATTGTGACCTGATAAGGAAAAATACTTGTGAATACTCTTAAAACGGTGTGCACTAGGTATAGTTTTCCAGCCTTTGGGGTTTTTCCTCCTTTCATAAAAGATAAATTTTTCTACTTTATGGAGATACAATCTTCACATAGTCCAACATCTATTGACTTCAACTCTGGTATAATTCCTTTTGTTTCCAACACCATCCCCTTCCCACTCATGTGGCCTAGCCTATAGTGCCCAAATTTTGTATCCATGAAATTATTTAGTGATTCAATAATGTCTATGCATGTTTCTATCATGTTTTGTAGGGTACTATTCCTTACACCATGAGATATGACAATAGATACCTTGGTAATATTATATGAACCACCAGTAAATATTTTCTAAATACCTTCATTATCAAGCTTCTCGATAGAAATAAGATTCCTTCATAGTCTAGGAATATAACTAAATTTTTCTAGAATAATAAAACACCCATTATTTTTTTTAATCCATGCATCTCTCATCCACACATTCTTTATGGATTCATCATCAGCAAGATATACCTTTCCATAATTTCTATAAACCTAATTTTTTAGGATACCTATCTCTAAAGTGGAATAGAAAGATTTCTATAAGTCTAAAATATAAGAATCTAGAGGTCTATGAACACTCATCTGAAACAAATCATTGGTTACCTCAACTAATTTGTTTGTTGTATTGGTTTCAAGTGACTTCTATTTTTATATATACTTCTCTTTGGCATGTCCCTTCTAAAAACCGAGTAGGTGGGATCTAACACCTTTTTTGTGTCAAATATTTCCTCTTGATTTTTATTGTACTATGATATTATCCTACTAGGTATATATGCTTATTCCTTCCTCATTCAGAGAATAACTAAAGAATCTATCTATTCCCTTCTCTGAATATACATAATTAGGATTATGTCTTCCACATATTTTTTAACCAACTTTTTAGTCCCCAAAGAATTACTCACAACTATTATAGTTTCTTACCAACTATTAGATAATAATGATAGTAAAACCTAATCACATACATAATCATCTAGTATAATTCCCACCAATGACAAATCACTTGTGATGGTGTTGAATTTTTTGACATTATCAATAAAAATTTTCACTATAATCATCTTTATATTGAACAATCATCACATAAAGTACACTTTTTTCAATGCATAAGGATTATCATAAAAATTCACAAGATCTTTCATCAACAAATTCGACTGAAAGTTATTTTTTATTATTACCTTAACAAAAATCTAGGGTTACTCATCACGGAGGACGAAAATAATGAAGTCCAAGTGCATCCTTCTGAACCACATTAACACACTCAAAAGGAAGAGAATTGATACTATCATAAATTACAAGAGTCTCCTCCAGACTGCCCCAACGAGCCAACATGTCAGCCGAAAAGTTGGATTCCCTAAGACTGTGATGAAAAATCCTTCCCTGATTAGTCTCCGCTTTGCACCTTCGATAGACATAAACCAAATCCCAAGAGATTTCATGATTTCCCTACAGAGATATGACCAAAACTTCCAAGTCAGATTCCACCTCCATCACCGAGAGGCCTCTCCTCCTGCAAACAATCAAACCTGAAAGAAGTGCTCTAAACTCCACACCCATAGAGTTTCCTGGTCCATAATATGCACTGAATGCAATATAGACTGAACCCTAACAATCCCAAAGCAAACCACTACCCCTCATGACTCCTCCCACGCAGGAACCATCCACATTCAGTTTCAACCCATTAGTCGGAGGCTGCCACCTTACCCAACACCCTCTATCCATAGTCTGTATACACTGACTATTTATGAGATTCCCCAGCATAACTGAATGAACTCCATTCTTGAAAAGGGAAGCCAGTTCAACCATGAGGGACCTCATCCGGACCTGAAGTGCTAACAGAGACCTCCTGTGACCCAACCGCACCTGGTTGCGCGCTTCCCAGATTTTCCAACAAATAGAAACCAGGATAATTATTCAGGCTGTTTGCTCCCATGTTCTGCTATCAAAACCAGAAAACCATATCAGAAGGTAATCTTGAACTGTATGAAACTCTCCAAATGGAAACCCATATTGAGAGAGATGATACCGGAGGAAAACAGCCCATCATCCCTGAAAAAACAAATGCAACATTGATTCAGAACACGGCCTCTCACAACAGTAGCATCGTGATGCCATGAAAACTTCTCTTCTCTGAATATTTTCCTCTGTGGGCAGAGCTCTATTTTGGATCCTCCAAACTAGAAAGTTCATTCTCGTTGGGATCGCATTACACCATGTAACCTCACCCCCTTCTACCATGGTAGAGTTCATATGAAGAATTATCCTGTATCCATTCATATTAAAATGCCCCGAGCTAACCTCTGTGAAATAACATCTATCTGGTTCGTCACTCATAACAATGCTGCTAAAAAGATTCAGCTGTGAAAGGTTAAGTTTTGCATGTATAAAATCATACCTGCCACATGCTTCCCTAAATGAGATGTCAGGATGAGGACAGCCTTGATACAGAAGCCTCTCCTCTGTCCATGTATTCTCCCAAAAGTTAATCTCCCCACGACCAATCACCCATCTGGTGTAATCAAGCAGAACCTCCAGATGATAGAACATGCACTTGGCTAGACCAGTCGCTCCACGCATGCAAAACTCCCCATGCCAACCATATCTTGCTCTGAAAAATCTTGCCCAGAGAGATTTACCAACAATCACCTCCCAAGCCAATGTATGGTGAAAAAAATCTAATAAATTTTCATTCTATAATCTCACACTCCATCTTCTCCATCTCTGTTGGTTTTTTATCCAAAATCTATAGTAAAATTTTTTTGGATAAAGATAGTCTTTTATCTACATTCTCTAATAACTGATGTTTTTCCATCAATTAAATAAATCATCACATTTAATTCTTTTATATGTATCATTAAATTAATTAAACCTAACCCTGATCTTTTGAACTCATCCTCTAATAAAAGTTTTCGTTGAAACGTCAAGAGAATCGATGATGAATGAACTCAAAAATAAAAGTAAGAGGGAGAAAAAGATAGAATGAAGAAGATGGAAAATAATATATAAAACATTGATTTACATGATTCACAAATAATAAATATGTCCATAGAGAGGAATAATTAATTCACTAAAATAAAGATAAATATTACAATGAAATTTAAGAGAATAAGAAACTCCAATATCAAAATTTGTCAAAAGGAATATGGTGGAACAGTTCCATCTACTACACAACTATATTAACCAGTAGTAGGATTTCCATAGAGCTATAGTACCACCATCACCAAATTATACACTTCTATAGTTCCATGTTGATGAATTTTTCATAGATACAATGGATTATTTATGTTATTGGTCAACTCTGGTATCATGAGTCGGCATTGTTATAGTTCCCAAAAATTTTGGCCAAGGGCCTTTGGCCCATGAACCTTTTATTATTTCTATTATACCCATTATATCTCCTATCAACCTCACTGTGGAGGTCTAACAACGTGATTTTTAGCCTAGTGTGAAATATAGGACACCAACAGTTATTGCAACTTCATCTAAGTATCAAGCTACAACAGCCCAAAAAGTAAATCTCATAAGGAAATGGAATATTTAGGGTGAATATGATCTCTCCTTATTCAAGAGTTTTTATGGTCAAAATATTCAAAAATAGTAATATCACATTGGTATATGTCAATATTTATCTACCCTCCACTTCTTATTATTCAACTCATTTAATTTTTTAATCTTAGTTAATATCACATGGATAGCTTCCATGTATAAATTTTAGAAACTTTGTGCAATATAGTCTTTTTTATCATCCACCTGAGAATAATGCTACATTGAATCACAAAATATTGAAATAAATATTCTCATTAAAAACTAAAAAAATATCATTAAAAACTATTATATCCTATATTATAATTCTCACTTAATTCTATAGAAAATATACACTAGACTCATTCAAATATTACTATTAAAGAAAGTAGATATCACTTAGAATCTAGTTCGTGTTATATACCTTCTTTGAATCCTTATGTAAGCTTAATTTATTCTAGAAAAATATAAAATTAATCTTAAATAATAATTAGAAGAATTATTCTAACATTACACGGATTTAATATTATTATTTTATAGCCTTTGGTACTTTGGAACTAATCTTACATAGATATTTGAATATGTGGATTACTCTTATATAGATAAATTATAGCCTTCCTAGAAAAACTACATAGAATTAGAAAATTTCATTTTATTCTTTTGAAAGATCTATGTTATTTTTACATGATCACAAAAAACCTTATGTGATTTTCAAAAAAAATCAATCACATATATCCAATTAAAAATTCATCAAACTCTTAGGTTTCCAAAAGATAGTATAGATCTATACTTTTAGGAATTTCTAAAACATATCTAAATTTCACAACTTTTATCCAATCATCTCAAAATAATTTCCAAATATTTTTAATACTTTAGAAATTTTTCTAAATAAAATAAAATAAACCTTCAACAATTCTTTAGGTACTTTTCATATAAAACTTGATGAAAGCATACATTTTTATTCTTCCTTTTGTAAATAATATTAATAAATATTTTTAAGGAATGAGTTTTAATAAACTAAAATCAGTTGTAAACAGAAAACATAAATTGAAAATATTTTGTATAACATGTTTATTCTCTCCCCAAATGATGGAAACACCATATTGATTATCAAATATAGAATAATTATTAGAAATGAATGTGTATATATTTCCTTTTCATTACAATTTGACTAAAAATATATATGATATGATGAAATACCCAAAGTAGGTTTTATAAAACTAGGGATAATTAAAATAATTATTTGAGAAAAAAAATTAAAAACAAATAGAGAAACAATATGATCATTAGATAATGTAAAAAATGGATCTATAAAAAATATAAACAAACATTTTTAGATAATCGGAAATGAGGAAAAACTTTTTTCATAAGTTAATAAAAAAGATAAAGGTATATGTTATAGATACAAATTTTATAAAATGACAATAATAGTATTTATTTAGATCTTATTGGACTATAGAAAATATGGGAATTTAAAACAATCTAAAATATATAGGAAAAGTAAAATTTAAATGGTTTTATTTTGGGTCACAACTATAAACAATTATGAGACACCTAGTGGTGAATTATTCTATGACTATCTTACAACATGTTCTTAATTATCTATCAAATCACACCAGTCAAAAACTATTCATATCTTTACATATGTATTAAAAGGGTCTTTGTTATATATAAATAATATTATGATTTCTCTATTCACTAAATCATTGATATTCACATCCTAACACACCCACACATATAGTTATGTAAGTAATTTACCTATGTATTTTAGTTGGTTCCATAAATATGGGTTAATTTTTTGAGTGTGGGAAGATCAATGCATCTCCATACCTCTAGAACTCACTAATATTGAATTAATTTATGATGGCCTAATTTTCATATAAATAATATCTACTATGGAGAACTTCCATATAAATTATGTATTCACTACTATAAATACACATACAAATAAAGAGTATGTATGATAAAAATAAAATTCACTCTTATATTATGCCTACTATGGACCATCCTTGTTGTATACTTAGATAGTTTAACTCCATCATCATCCTCCATAATCATGTGGTATTTATTTTATACTATATAAGTCCTATATCAATTCCCCTATCACTTATATAGTGATATACTTTGGATGAGTAGTATATCTCCACTTCACATTCTTCAATAATTCACACTATATTTTAAAAAATATTGTTTATCTATTCTTAATTCACTCAACCAATACTACTAATATTTCAAATCCATATATGTGTTCATAATATTCATTATATGTATGATACTTAATAGATTTATCTATGTATTTTTCATGGCTCATGATCATCAAACCATCATTTATCATGGTTGAACTTATTTTTTTGGATTCTTTTGGTTTCTACCATTATCTTATTGGATTCATTATCTTTAGGGATCCATGATATTCTTTGATATAAATGGATCCCCACATGTCTAATGTGTCTCACTATGATCCACTTCTTCCTTGAATGAGTTCCACATATAACACGAACCTTCCCAAATACTTTATCTATCCTTTATTCTTTATAAGAACCCAAAATACTAACCATTCTACATTAACATATCAAATTCATTTTTTATCACTATTCATGTTTGATATATGTCAATTGAATTTACATAATTTACTATTACAAAAAATCCAATTGATATGAATAGACTATGTTCTACTTTTACTTTTTATCTAAATATTCATGTAGGCTATCTATCCGACAATTTTCATTAATAACATTATCTTCCTCATAGTGAAATCATTCTATATATTATCCCAAATGTTGTGGACATATTTTCATTAGAAAAAAATTATTTTGATATATAATATATCCATTATTTATTGAAATATACTATTAAATTATTATCCTATATTGTAAATGGACATATATGTGTTTCATCTTATTTTTAATTTGTAACCACCACCGATATATTATGTATCCACTTATTATATAATCTATTATATAGATTCCTTCTTATCATCACCTGTGATCAATCTGATCTACTTCATTATAAAATATCTCATCTCATATTTTCATCAGTGATATCCTATATAACTATTTACAACTAATTTCCCTTTATTAATATCTCCTTATCTATCCATGATAGACCTTCTTCCTTCACTTTAAAAATATTCAAGCCATGTTATCACTATGAAATCATCCAATAACTACCTATGAATTAGTTGATTTAATAAAATATGATTTCACCTTTAGTGATTATGTCCACTCCTCATGTTAGATCTAATGAATTCTCCATGTTGACTCATACAACATCGATGGTTACATTAATTGCTAAAAATAGCATCATGTGGCCCCATCATGACATCAGTATAATTCCCTTTTTTATTGTATCACAACTTGCAATAAATAGTGTGACTTATTATTATATCTTACACTCATTTTTGAACTATTTCATGATCAAAGATTTGTACATTTCATCACTCATGAAATGCCATAAAATTTAGGATCCTTTTTCAATCATCATGTGGTGGCCCAAGAATAAAAAATGTATCCACCTTTAATTGCTTATTTTTATTTTAACAACATCTATATAGATTTTCCAATAATTCTAATAGTACATGTGTACGTTCCCATGTTTTTTTTAATTCTATTAAACCTACAAAAATAATGTAAGTTACCCTTCTTATATTACTCATAGGAACCTCGTGACGTCCATAGCATACAAAAATATCCTTTATTTTTTAATTCTCTTAGAAATCTCTATAAGTACTATGATGTATATTCTTTATCCAAAATAAATTGAAATATCTATCTCTTTAAGTGGATCAACATATATTTAATGACACCCATATTTCCTCTATGGTTCATGTGACTTCTCTGTATCATTTATTAAATACAAAAATTTCATCAAAATCACTAACTAGTAAACATTAATGTATAATAAAATTCTTTGATCAATGAATCCAACATATATGTAATGTATTACAACTAAATGTTCTGTATATTCATATGAAATTTCCATTGTATTGTTAATTTTTTATTAAAATCTCATTTTTTTTCATTTAACTATAGTGTAAATACTCTTCATGTGTAAGTTTTAAATCATGGGTCAATAAAAAATCCATCAAAAAATTATACACTTTGGGTTGGAAAAGGATTCAAAAAATATATATAACAGGTAATATCCTATATTGGATTTCATTGTCAACCCAATACATTTCTCCCACATTCAAATCCAAATTAAAATAAAAATAATTATTATTTCCATTTATCTATCACATTAAAAAAAGATATTTTTCTTCATAAATGTAGATACTGAATCAAACTTTCTAGGAAACAAATTATTTAATCATCAAGTCCTATGTAAGCATGACATCTTACCTTGGGTTCCATATACAGGTTCCCTGAGTCGGTTCGTTACATGACATCAGGCACGCCTCCCAATATTCTAGATGATTCCAACTAGCAATGAGGGCCTAATATGTAACTTGGGGATACTATACCCTCTTTATCAAAGAAGTGAAATTGAAAAAAAAAACAATATTCAATATAACCAATATACTAAAATAATCAATAATCAACCAAATAATACATGAATAAATCCAAAATAGGGGAAATGACAATGAATTAAAGAATTAAATATGGCATTCCATATAATTTTTTAGTGTCTAATGAAAACCCAAAATAAATACACACTGAAAACTCCCAAATGGGTCCCAAAATCATGTCTATATTCCTTATCCATGCTCTATCCTAAATCTTCACTAATCTATCTAATTTAGGGATCTTATTCTTATCCTATCCTGAAAACATGAATTCTATTCGGGTACCAATCAGGCATCCTGAGTATGGTGTGAGTACAACTCAATAGTCCACCACCAATGAAGTCTGAAGCAATATACATTCTATAATGGTGTATACACTTGTATAAAGAATAGACAATAAATGAAAAAAATAAATTGGTTTCACATTTATTATTATTTATTCAACCACACCATACCTTCTTTGGCCCATGTCAAAGTCTGAACCATACACTATAGGGATTTTAAAATTTAATAATTAATGGATTTCATTATTTACATCAATTATGAATTCATTTCGGTGCCTTGGAGCATTAGTCCAGGTACCATTTCACACACATGAATCAGGGGCCTAGAGCAGTAGTTTGGAACCCCATGGGTACTTGGAGCATCAGTCTATCACCCACAACTCATTGATTTATCACAAATATCACCAATTGAAAGGAATTAAAAGAGGGACTATAGAAGTAGTCTAGAACCCCATGGGTACTTAGAGAATCATTCCATCACCCAAAACTCATTGATAAATCATTTAACAACATCATATATATATATATATATATCAAGGTTCAACATCATTAACCTTATTTCAATAATTCATGTCACATTGAACCATTTCATTTATCAATCACAACCACGGTTATTTACTTTAATCACAAGGAAACACAAGAATAATTCACTATTAATCCATTTATCATCAATTATTCATATCCTGTTAACCCTTAAAGGTTAATCCAATAAACCCTTTAAATTACATTTCAAACCATGAAACAATGATTTATTTCAATTCCATAAACCTATATTTCACCTTTTTACATCCCATAAATCATCATTTCAAGGATATTGGAACACCCCATGGGTTTTCATCAAGCCTAATCTCATAATCTCTATAACATATCCAACGGGACCGAGAAGGGTCTCACAAAATCATGGAATTAAATTCACCTTTTTAATTTAAATGTAATTTCACAAAATGGAAATGTAATGGTATAATTACATACATTAGATCATAATCAATACTATATGAAATAGCATTTAGACAACCTAACTTGGGATTTTTGATGAAATATCTCCAAACCATAGCCCTTAATTCAATGTATAATGGTCGAATTGACAACAGTGGAGGAGATATATGATAAAAAATAGGATCAAGATTAGAAAAAACAAGATACATAAAAACCTATATCTAAACCATAAACAATGGAGGAATTCATCTCTCTTAAAGGGGGAAAAGGATGATAGAGAGAAAGATATAGTAACCCAATAAAATAAGGAATCACATACTAGAGAGGAGTTTATTCTTCCATCGGATCTTTGATTTGAAAAGAAAGAGGTTCAAGGATCCTAGTAATCCTCTTAGGAGCCTACAAGAGAAAAATAAATTATATTAGGCCGCGTATGGGTTATTTGGGATATAAACTAGGGGTTTAGGAATTTTTAATTAATTTTCATGGCACTTAAAGTCTGCATGCATGTTTTCCTGGATAAACCACATCGTTAGACAAACTGTGTGCCCCTACTATCTGGGGTGCACGGTTTCTCTTAGGTGGGCACACGGTTTGAAAAACTATATTCCAACCATGAAAACCCCCTTTATTCAAGGTTTAACGGTTTGGGGGTGGTTTTATGGTTTGTTTAAACCATGTGTCACCCTTTAGTGGATCAAAATGGGGTATATAGTCTTCTAGGGAAAACTACATGGTTTTCCCTAACCATGTGCCAACCATGCACTAATCCATAGGCTTCCAAAATTAACTAAATTCACCCAAAAAGATCCCAAATAAATATCCAATCAAGTTATGATAAAAAATAGTAAAATAATACAAGAAAATGAGTACAATAATCCTTAATAAAGTTTATTATCTTACAATCTCTCCAAATTATAACAACTAGTCCTTAAGATGCACTCCCAAGCATCATTAAGCCTCTGAGGTGAAAAGGTCAGGCCACTAGGCCTATATATCTGCTTCCCTCTCCCATGTTCCCACCTAAACGTGACCATGTTTCCACAATACTCAAACCAATTACATAGTCTTTCCCCACAAAATTTTTTAACTATGATCCACAACATGAATTGGATACCCCTCAAAGGATGCATGAGTCTCAATCTCAACATCATCAACACCGATCACATGAGAAGGGTTGGGTTGAGACTACTGAAGTTGTGACACATGAAAAACATTATTCATGTCAAAATACATTTTTGTAAGAGTCAATCACTATGCCACAAGTTTGATCCTATATAAAATATCAAATGGTCTAAAAAACCTCAGTGCCAACTTTCCCTGCTTTAGAATCCTATGGTGACCCAATATCAGTGACACCTGAAGGAATACACAAACACTCACTATAAACTTAAGAGGTCGAATATATTGATCAACATAAGAATTATATATACTCTACACCATATCCATATGTTTTTGAATCATCTGAACCTAATTTGATGTATCCTACATGATACTTAGTCCCAATAACTCTAAATCACCCACCTTTATCCTATATATAGGTAATCTGAATGGCCTTCCATAAATATCTACATCTAGTTCCATAAAACTAGTCACCTGATAACTATTTTTATAGGAAAATTAATCAGTGCTAATTGATTCTCCCATTATCCACTAAACTCTAGGATACATGCATGTATCATGTCCTATAACACATGAATAGTACCCTTTGATTTCCTATCTATCTATGGGTGAAATGTTGTACTCATAAACACATGGGTACTTAATGCCTTCTGAAAACCTTTCCAAAATAATGAAGTAATGCACGAATCATGATCTAAAACTATACTTCATGTCACCCTATGTAAATAAAATATCTCTCAAACATATATATCCCCTAACTAATAAACCATGAAATTTTCTCTAATTGGAAAGAAATGGGATACTTTTTTCAACTGGTCCATAATCAACCATATCACATCATTCTTATAAGGAATCCTTGAGAGACCCACCTTGAATTCCATGGTAACATCATCTCTCTTCCATTATGGAATGGTAAATTTCTATAACATACCACCAGGTTACTAATGATCAACCTTCACCTACTAATAGGTGTAGCATCATGTTCTAAACTCGTGATCTCTTTATTCATTCCTAGATCTGAATATCATGATACATCATGGTCAAAATTGGGTTCAATGACCACTTAGATGCATAAAATTCATGCATAAAATCCTTTTAAATACACATAGTCACAACAACATAACCCCGAACATAGATGATCTTATCCACATCTATAGTCTAATAGTAAGGTTAATCCCCACCTTCAAAGATTTTCCTCAAGGAAAAACACTTTGGATACTCATACTACCTCCCCTTGATCAAGATTATAAGTGTAGACTCAAAGGATAAATACACAAGATTTATCCTCCCCTATCCCTCTTGAACCTCTATATGCATCTCAGCCAACAAAGACATTATATTCAACTCAGAACTGGACTCCTAGAATTCTTGATTCTGTGTCTTTTGGTTCCAATAATTAGAAAAACTATTTACCTTCCTTGGAAAATATTCTAGCTCAAAATCAAATGAATACATATACTAAACCCTTATCCACTATCATAGATTTAAATCTCACTATGAAAAGATGTACTTCAAACTTTTTTTATTGGTATACATAGTAAAATTTTTCACCCAATAGGTAAGGTTTCCAAAAAATTAAGGAATAAAAAAATGTGGCTATCTAGAGATCATGTTTAGGGTAATTCTATTCTAGGGAGGGGAAATTCCGTGTAGATAGTCTAGTTGAATTCCCTAAAACCTTCGGGTCATGTAGTCTCCTTATCCTACGAACCATGTAATATTTGAGCCTATGGGCCTTGTAAGGGCTCCCACTCATCCCTTGAAAGGGGGGTTATCAAAAATCAATAAAAATGAAGGCCTTCAGGCCATTCAGGCTAACAAAATTGCTCTAAGTTCAATCTCAAACACATCACAAATAAATGTATACTCCTCACCTGGATTGGGTAGGATCAAAATTGGTGTGGTAGTTAAATGCTTTCTCAAATACTGGAAGGAATCTTTACATTATCTAGACCATTCAAACTTGATCCCATTCTTTTTTAATATTGAAAGTGGTGCTACCAAACGGGAAAATTTCTAGATGAATCTCCAATAATAGCCTATTAAACCCAAAAAGCTTCGAATATCAAAAAAAAATTAGGTTTCTCCCAAGAAAAAACTACCAAAACTTTCTCTGGGTCCACTGACACACCTTACTCAGAGATGATGTGACCTAATAAATATACCATGTCGATCCAGAATTGACACTTAGATAGATTAGTGTATAGCCTATGCTCTCTTAATGTATTCAGGATTATGTAAACATGTTTAGCATGATCATAATGAATCTTTAAGTACATCAAGATTTCATCCACAAGAACAACCATAAAATGATCTAGGTATGGGTGGAAGATTCGGTTCATCAAGACCATAAACACAACAGGAGCTTTTTTCAAACCAAATGGAATTGAAATTAATTAATATAGTTCATGCCTATTACTAAAAGTAGTATGTGGTATATTAGAAGGTATCACTCTCAATTGATGATACCCTGACCTCAAATCAATCTATTATAACACACAACCACCCCTAATCTAGTAAAAAAGAACATAGATACATGGAAGGGGATATTGTTTCTTAAATTTAATCCATTTAAACTTACAATAATCAATAAACAAGCATAATGTTCCATTATCCTTCTTAGAAAACAATACTAAAGAACCTAAAGTAGATGTACTCTGATAGATGAATCCATTATCCATAAAATCTTGCATCTATGTCTTAATCTCTTGAATCTCTATTGGTGCAATTTGGTACGGGGGGATGGAAACCATCTCATCTCCGAGTATTAGCTCAATTGTGAGCTCAACATCTCTCTTAGGTGGAATCCCTGAGAAGTATTTAGGAAACACATCCTGAAATAGATATAATACAAGTCGAAAGAAACTATGATTCACACCCCCATAATCTTATAGATGACTCTCAACCTAGGTGGTGAGCTCACCCAGTTGCTAATGAACTAGCCCTACACAGCCTGCCAAGATATCTCATTCTCCCCAATGAACATAACTGTTATAAAAATGAGATATAAAGGTTACTCTTATATAGTAACAATATATGTGGGATCGATATGATACCAATTAATACATACCCAAAATTAGGTCAAAACCTTACATTTCAAGCACATAAAGATTCATAAGGAAACAATACTCGCCAAACTCAAGGGAACATCCCTTACATAAACAGATTTCCTTTGACAGTATGCCCAGCGATGTGTCTATCATCAAAACCCCACTCAAAAACTCAACTATCAGACTCAATCCATTCACATGTTTAGTAGATATAAAATAATATGTCGATAATTTATCAAATAAATCACTAGAAAGTGTAGAAGATATAAGAATAGTACCTCTAGATATCGATGACCCAGCCTCACTATCCATAAGCGTGGGATAAATTGTATGCAACTGATTATCCCATATACCTTGTGCTCTGTTCTGAGTTCCCTATACTACACTACTTTTCTAATATGGGTGATCTTTCCTGGAATTTCTAAGTTCACTACCCCGACCAGCACAACCAGTAGATCTCAAATTGCATGATTGGTATGGGGTAGAAGATCCCATTCCAGTACATTGGTTCAGCCTAGCTCGTCTATCACTACCCATTGGTAGAGGTTTCATGAAGTACCTCTATATGTGTCCCATCCTACCATAGGCTCGACACTCCATAGGTTGTCGGGAACACTGACTAAGAATGTGACCCAACCTACCACACTGATGGAAGAACACTTGACTACCACTCCTTATAACTGATCCTTCCCCATAGATACTATATTTTCCACTACTCTAGTTAACATTCTCATAGAGACACTTCCTACCATTGGAAGGATTACCTCCTCGTCATCCAGCAAAAACCACCTAACCTCCACTAGAAGATTCCTTTAGGTTCCCTTAAAAAATGAGATCCTAATTCACCAACTCAACAAACTTATTAAATTAGAAGATATTAACTTGTGACTTAATATCACATTTAAGTCTATACTAAAAACATATCCCCATATCTACCTCGTCTTCTACCAACACTAGAACAAATTTCTTCAAATCGGTGAAGTGGCCAGCATAGTCCATCAATGATATGCTACCCTAGGTCAATCGCATAAACTCATCTTCCCTATCCTACCTGAGTGTCTCTAGGTGAAAGTGTTCTAGTAATTTCTCCTTTAAGACTTTACATACCATGCCCCCAAACTACTCATCCTAATACTAAATATCCCACTAGAACTTTGCTTAACCTCATAACATATAGGCTTCTAACTTGACTATTTTCTCTATAGGAGTCTCTAAATGATCCAGGATGGTCTTGATAGACTCAATCTAGAACCCATCTGCCTTAGGTCCACCCTCTTCGATGAATGTCAGAGGATGTTTTAGCTAGAACTCACGAGACAGATCATTCATACTCCACACATCTAAAATTTTGTCTCTTTCCATGAACTGAATAAAGTGAGAAAATTTCTCATGGAACTAATCTCCTGCCCCATTACCTAGAACTATTGAGGCCTCATGTCCCACTACTGGAGGATCATTTTCAGCAATGTCCTTCTTTAATCCTATTAATAAATATCATCATAGTGGCATGTCTCTACAATGCCAAGCACGTATCTTAGAACACATAACACATCATTAACACATTTACACAAGAAATATTCACATAAATTTAGTTTAATTAATCCCTCATACACCACCCCAAGATCAAAATTGAGGCACTATCACAACTCTAAACCATCTTTTTCTTGGGTCATGGCTAACAAAAGGTAAACAAATTTTCACATCATAAGTTTCCTATTAGACACCCATTTTTTAACCATTTCAAATTACAACATTTAACATCATTTAACCATTATAATTTCATTATTATGAACCATTTATTTTAGATTACTCAAATAAATAAAATAATTTTCATTTTCTAAAACCCACTCATAACTTCCTTTTTTGTGCATGCCTAAAATGATACATGTCACATAAAATACTGAGTGCCTAGAATGATTTATTCATACCCAACTCTTATACCATATTGGGCCATGATTAAAAATATCAAAAAATAATAACATCACATATAAATTACATCACCCAAGGTGAGATAACATCCAACTATAATAGAAAACATCACGAGAAACAATCCCACCCTGGGTACTTAGGTTTACCCCCACACATGGGTTAGCTGCTTCCATGCATGAGCTCATGATGAAGGCCTGAATCATCCTAATCTCCTATCTAGCTTTCCCCAAATAATAATACAATTGTAAATAACATTCCTTTGATTAAACTTTATGACATCCTGAACTGGGTGCCACATACCAGTGTCTCAATTCAGTTCGTTGCATGACCTCAGGCGCACCTCCCATACTCAAGAGGCTGCTAACTAGCAGATAGGGTCTAATATGTAATTTGGGGAGACTATAACCTATTTATAAAATAAACACAATAGTGGAAATCAATATGAAATATATACAAGATACTAAAATAATCAATATCTAACTAAACAATACATGAATAAATCCAAAACAGGGTAAATAACCATAAATTAAAGAAGTAAATATGTTATGTCATACAAGTGTCATGTGTATAATGAAAACCCAAAAATAAGTACACACTAAAAACTCCCAATAGATTCCCTACATCATGTCTAGTTCCCTTACTATTCTTAATACTAAATCCCAATTGAGACATCTAATATAGGGGTCTTTCCCATATTATATCTTGTAAACATGAAGTCTATTTGGGTACCAATCAGGAAGACCGAGTTGGGTGTGAGTAAAACTTAGTAGGAAACCTCTAAATACATCTAAATCAATATTCATTATATAAAAGTATATGTAGTTGAATAAAGAATAAATAACAAATGAAAAAAATAGGTTTCACATTTATTATTCTTTAGTTAACCGCGCCATACCTGCTTCAGCCCATGTCAGTGTCTAAATGATACACCATAGGGATTTTACAATTTACTAATTCATGGATTTCATTATACACATCAATTACAAATTCATTTTGATACATTGGATCATCAGTCCAAGTACCATTTCACACACATGCATCAGGGACCTAGAGTAGTAGTTTGGAACCCCATGGGTACTTGGAACATTAGTCCCTCACCCACAACTCATTGATTAATCACCTATGTCACTAATTCACATGCATGAAACGGAGGCCTAGAGTAGTAGTCTGGAACCCCATGGGTACTTGGAGTATCATTACCTAACCCAAAACTCAATAATCAATCATTCACCAACATCATATATATATATATCAAGGTTCAACATCATTAAACTTCTTATCAATCATTCATATCATAGGGAACCATTTCATTTATCAATCAAAAACGTCATTATTTACTTTAATCATAATAAAAAACATGAACAATTCACTATTAATCCCTTTATCATAAATTATTCACATCCCGTTAACCATTAATGGTTAATCTAATCAACCATTTAAATCCTATTTCAAAGCATGAAATAAGGATTTAGTTCAATTACATAAACCAATATTTACCCTTTTTAAATCTCATAAATCATCATTTCAAGGATATTGGAATACCCCATGTGTTTCTATCAATCCTGGTATCATAATATCAAACTGATCTAATGGGACCAAGAAGGGTATCACAAAATCATAGAATTAAATTCACCTTTTTAGTTTAAATTAAATTACACAATATGGAAATGAAATGGAATAATTAAATACATGGTATCATAATCAAGACTATGGTAAATAGAGTTTAGATAACCTACCTTAGGATCATTGAAGAACACTCCCCAAACTGTAGCCCATAATTCATTGTAGAATGGTCAAATTCACAATGGTGGAAGAGATCTAGGATCAAAGCTAGGATCAAGATCCAACAAAACAAGATCCATCAAAACTGAGATCTAAACCATCAAAAATGGAGGAATCCATCACTATTTAATGGGGAATAAGGATGAAAGAGGGAGGAACCCAATAAAATAAGTAATTAGATACTGAAGAGGACTCTATTCTTCCATCAAATCTTTAATTCACAAAGAAATAGGTTCAAGAATCCTAGGAATCTTATCTAGAGCCTCCAAGAGAAAAGAAAATCATATTAGGATTATCTGGGTTGATTAGGGATATAAACTAGGGGTTTGGTAATTTTTAATTAAATTTTTGGGGCACTTAAAATCTGAACGCACAGTTTATTGGATGGGCTGCATGGTTAGAGAAACCATGCACCCTAATTTTGCACCCCTACTGTATGGGGTGAACAGTTTACCCTGGGTGGGTTTACATTTTGAAAAACCTTATGCTAACCAAGAAAGCCCCCTCTCTAAAAGGGTTTATAGTTTGGGAGGGGGTGACCACAAAGTTTGGTCAAACCATGCACCCCTTCCAGTGGCTCATAATAGGGTGCACAGTTTTCTGGGGAAACTGTATGGTTTTCCCTAACCATACTCCAACCATGCACAGCCACATGTCCATCCAAAATTAACCAAATTTACCCAAAACAACCTCAAATCAATATCTAATCAAGGTATGATAAAAATGATAAAATAATACCTAAAATGGGTACGAGAAGCCTCAAGAAAGTTCAGGATCATACATTAAGTTGTGGTCTAGAGTTGAAAATGTTAATATTATATAATAATTCCATGATATCCAAAAACACTCATTTTATCCTGAAAGATTATATGAAAAATTGTATTGTAATTTTATTTTATACAAATGTATAATAATTTTAAATACTCCCCCAGACTGAAAAAAAAATATATCTAACAAAAATAACTTCTTCTGACCTTTTATCTACATTTCAAAAAATATTTTTAAAAAAAATACAATGGGAGTGATAAGATAACCATATTTCCAAGGATATTTAAAATAAAATTTTTTCATTCTACTGTGTATCTATATTTTTAAGAATATATTTTTTTGATTCATCATTTAAAAATATATGATATTTTATCCTTTGAACCAAATTACTAAATCATTTATTTTCTACAAGTTAATAACACACACACACTTTATGTTAGAAAATAATTAAATTATTTTCCATTACACTACTGCCAAGATCATCCATTATCTGATAAGACATAGAATCCAGTTTTTCCCTAACATGATTGATAAAAAAAATCCATCAAGAAGAATGGGGTTCGTCCTTCTAAGTGTGAGGAATATGGTTGTGTCTTATTACCTAGATTCTATATTTATTTCATTTTATACCAATAAAACTCAAGATTTATTCCCTTCAAATGAAACTTTTTAACTTATATTTATGAATTTTCATGAATATTTACTTTAGGCTTCATGTCCATATTCACTATGGGTATTCTCCTTATAAAACCACCTTTATAAATTTCATTTATTATTATAATACTACAAAATATCATACCATTATACTCAAACACACTTATATATAGACTATCATAACATGAATTGAAATTGTACTATATGAATTAATATTTCTCCTATAACTCTATTAAAATCCATTTGTTTTGTTCATTTTCTTATTTTAAAATGACAAAAAATCCACTATTATAGAAATAATATTGTACTTATCTATTTTTTACTTAGATACTTCTTTATGTTTACACTATATATCATTAATATATTCTTAAAATTATTTTTTTATTCCTATTATACTTCTATAATTTAATCATTTCTTTCCATGGTACATAATTAATATTAATAGCTTTATCATAATTTTTCTCATTATCTTTAGCTTCATATTCCACTTTAACTAATCTACTAAATGAATTTCCTAAACAATAAAGCATCACATTTATTGAGATAATAATTTTTTTGGGGAGAGTAAACCATTTTCCTTCTACTAAAATTCATATAAACATATATATGATTATTTACTTTAAATATATTTATGTTCTAACCATGTAAATTCTATAATTTTTACTCAAATGATTTTTTAGCAGTACTTGGGTCCCAAAACTTTTTAACCTTTTTACAATTATCTATCAGATTCCCATATTAACACTGCTATAAATATGGTCTATACCAATAGATGTATATGAAAGGTTTTAGAGAAATGTTGATATAGGTACCCATTAGAGACCTATACTAGAAGTTTTCTAAAACCATTGTTATAAGTTTGAATAATTTCCTAGATATTTACTAATGGTTTTGGAGAATCATTGGTATTGGTATCATTTGAGAACATATACCAACGGTTTTCTAAAACCATTGTTGCAAGAAATACCATTTAATTTATATATTTATGTATAAGAAAATTAAATTCATTAAAATTTATAATTATATATATATAATTGTATATACAAAAGTGATCATTGGTTAGTTGTTAAGTAGTTCAGTTGTAAGATAGAGCTTAGGGGTTCAATACTTACCACCTTTTATTTATTCATAGAACCTACATCAACGGTTTTGGAAAAAATTTTGTATTAACCTATACCAATGATGTTCCAAAACCATTGTTATGATTATTTATTATGAAATTACATATACCAATTGTTTTTTAAAACTATTATTATAGGTCTATCCTGATATAAAATCACCCAATGGTTCATTAAACCAATGATATAGGCTATACCAATGGTTTGGGGCCTATACCAGCAGTCCCAAACCATTAGTATATCCTTTTTTATAGTGGTGTAATCGAATACATGACATCTAATAAAAATTTATGTTTAATTGTGTTTGAAGAATTTTATTGGCACATCCTCACAGAAAAATATATAAGTCCTTCCTAATTTATTTATTTTATTCACTAAATACTATGATTGTTATTATAAGAAGATATGTTTATATAAGAATTGTGTAATTTTTATTATGATTTTTAAAATGTATAATTTTTCTCATGATCAAAACAATGAATAAACTTTATTTCTTCATTACTGAAACATAGATAATTTATTAGAATCCCATATAATAAATACATGATTCCATATATTTATCTTGATTAATATATCTAATATTTATTTAATGGTTCTAATTTAGATTTTGAGCTCAAATAAACTATATTCCTCTCATCATACTATAATTTAGGTATCTTCACATCACCCTTACTTAATTTGTTAAAAAAATTATGTGTATTCTTCTTATTCACCTATGATTATGATCAATTATATATAATTCCATATTTCTCTATAAAATGTGTTTATTAGGTTGCAATACATTCTTCTATACTCTTTAGTGATTCAAAGAAACTTAATTATTATTGAATACTTATAAAAACATTTTATTCTTTATCTTTCAACTTTACTTATAGTTATACAAGAATATTATTTGTAAGGATTTTATTATCTTGGATATCTTTGATTTTATATTTATTTTAATTTTTATTAAAATATATATTAGATGTTATAATTAATTTTAGTTTTCAAATTTATTTTAACTTTCCATAAATATCCTTGATCCTACTAAATACAGTCATTATTTGTAAATTATTTACTTCCAAAGGGGATTTTAGTTATTTTTCCAATACATATAACTTTTATTAAATATTATTTATCTATACAATTAAGTGATAGTTTTAATTCCCATGTTTCTCATTGCATACAGTTATATTATCTTGATATATTATATTAAATAATTAACCTTAAATTTTATTTTTACAATATATATATAGACCTTAAATTACTAAATTTGATCCAAAATAAATATCTCCTTTAAATGGGTGTTTTTTTATACTCTTAAACTAAATTTCAATTTCCACTTAACCTTTATAAATACTTATAGAAGTAAAAAATATAACATTTTTGAATCATTTTATATGTTTTATTAGGTATTCATTATCAATAAACCCACTTTAGATGATAGTTCATTCAAAATTTATTTTCTACAAAAAATATCTCTAGATTTTTAAGATTCATATTTTCCAGAAACACCTTCCTTACTTATATTGATATTTTATTCCCTATGTTTTATACTTTCTTCTTTGTCTAGTTTCATTAATTTTTTGATATAAAACAATTGTTGTTACTTTATATTTAAATAAAATATCCTCTATAAAACTAATTAAATTTATTACATATATCATTGGTTATGGATTAACACTCACTCAATCAATTTTTAAATTTTTATTATGCCAAATGATCAACAACCTAAGTTCATAGAGGTCTAAAATAGTATATCCCCAAGGAATTTACTATCACAATGGTCATATAATTATTGGGTAAAAATCTAATATAGCTATGAAATAACACAAAATTATCTTAATGATTATATTATCCAAGAATGAACCCAATACCTTATGATATTTCCCATTAACAATTCTTGTAATTGAATTAGAAATATAATATATTTTTAAAAAATGTATTCAAAAAGTTTTAAAAAATTAAAATATAAAATAATATTATTTCCCCTTGAGAAATATCTATTTCATAAAAATCATGTATTAAAATATTTTGTTACATAAAAAATAAACAGACTAAGTGAAAAACATCACAAATTCACATTGTTTATAGGATTAAATTAGAATGAGTGAACTATTGAAGGCCTATCCCTATTATTAGTTATTTAGGATTGGTTATATATTATAGTAAGACATGAGGGTAAATCTGGGTATGACTAAATTAAAATTTATTCTTAATTATCCATTTAATCACACCTCCCATAGTTTGTTGAAATCATGACCCATGTTTTATTAGGCCTTTATTATCTCTTGTTAATATTTTGATCACATTATTCAATTAAGCTAACTTATTCATAACCCAATACACCCATATATATTAATATATTTACATGACTTAAACCCCTATGACCCCACCTAGGCTAGTAGGAGTTTGAGTGTTCTACCCCTATACTAACTCTAATATTCCAGTGTAGGTGACCAGCACCAAGAAGGCATATCATGTGATACCTGAGCATCAATTATAGTAGGTGAAGTTTTTATTTTAATAAAACTACAATATAATGAAAATTTTAATATTTCATTTTATAAAAATTCAAATTTTATAGGATTAATATTGGTTTTGAACTTACTTGGTCAAAATAATCCTAGAATGATTTTTTGAAATTTTCACTTAGAAATAATATTTTAGGAATAATAAAAAATGTAGTATTTAACTATTACTACTTAAATTTATAATATATTTTAATAATATTTATTTATAATAATTTTACTATCTACCAATTTGATATAAATAAAGATAATATCATTTAGAGGTAAAAGGGTTATTTTCCATAAAACTATATTTTTTATAAAATGGTTTACATATAAAACGACATATTCTATATCCATTTTAATAGATTAAAATAATAATTAATGAGGAATGATTTAAATGAAAATTCTATATTATTTATCTAAATATATGAATTTAAATATATTTAAGTATTATTAATTATCATATTGTTATTATAATATCATCCTATACTTAAAAAATGCATTTCTTGAAAATATCTTTTTCTACATGATTTACAGGTTTATTTTTAAACTAAATTTTGACACTTTTTTATTTAAATTTGATAAAATAATTCCCATGTTTTTAATGATAATAATTAATAATAGGTAATATGGTTAACATAATTTTTAGACATAATGAATAATAAAAAATAAAAAATTAATTACCCTGGTTAAGGTTAAAATGAGGTTTTGTGATTTACATGCATTTGTGTGAAAATTAATTTTCCACACACATATAATTTTTATTTGATAAATTTGATTTTATATTTATAATTAGTGGGTAAAAATTATATAATAATTATAATTTTGTTTTGTTTCTTAATGGATAAATTACTTATGTTAAAAACTAGTTACCGTGGTGAAAACTAAAATGGTTAAAGTGAGTAACCTTGGAGGTAAAGAAAATAAAATGTTTAAAAATGTTTATTTTTAGTGGTGTAGGTGTGGATATACTTTATCATACATAAACCCCTTTATTTATCAGTATTTTAGGAACATGGGTTGATAGTGACTTCCTATTATTTTATAGTTTTGGGTATTTACAAAAAATGTCACTCCTCCTCAATTATAAAAGGACACTCCCTCCCCTAACTTCATCAAACCTATCAAGACAATTGGCTCAAAAAACACTGAAAAAACTGACCCCATAATCTTTAAAAATATTTAATAGGTTTTTTTATCCCTAAAATACCAATCTTAAGGTCCTTAATAAGTGATCCAAATGATTTTTCTCTAAACTAAGGTAATCATCTTCACTGAGCTCTTTTTTTTAATTATTCTTTTTCCACCTTCAATTATGTCTTAAAAATTTTAGTATAGTAACACAATTATCTCCCATATAATAATATTTTATTATGTATTATGAAATAATATGTATCCATATCCTTCTCCATCAAATGGGAAATGATGTCATCACTCTTATTTACGGCGGACTACCGCGTCACGAATCGATGTAATTAGGTTTCTATCACCGACTCACATAGATAGTCATAATTATTGAAATAATGAATATATGTGATAAATATGAAATTATATTAATTATTTAAAATTAATATTCCATCCACTTATTTACCCTTTCACCTATTAAGGGACTGATATCATCGCTCATGCATACGTACAACCTACCATCTCCATAAAGCGATGTGATTAATTTTCCAATACCAAATTTCAAGAATGGTTATAAAAATTTATTTAATGATTAAATATGATATTTTTAACATTAATAACATTATTATGATTATGGAACTATATAAATTACATAATAATTGAATCATTAATTACAAAACACCCAAGAGAAAACAAGGTAATTAACACCCGAAATAATAGTCATGTTATTGATTAAATTCCATGTGTATTTAGTTATTTACCTTAACTTATTGATTATTACTTATTGATTCATGATATATTACATTGTACCTAAGGTTTACTGAGAATTTTATCTCAACATTATTTTTATTCCTTTCCCTAGGATATGAAAAAAAAATCTTTTGAATGAGTTCAAGGATGTTGAATGTTTTCCATTACAATATTTTATATTTTATCCACAATATTAAATGGGTATCCTATATATATGGTTCTCTAAAACTAATAAATTGATAATTATTGAAATATTTAACCCCTATTTTCTATGCCAATGTAATGAATTAGACCATCAACTCTAGGTTACTAGATTCGAGGTTGTTATAGTTTGTATTAAAGTAAGTTTAATAGAAACCTTAGGAACTATATTAAAAAAACATAGATTAGGGAACATGAAAATATGGTAGAATTTTGATATATGTATAGAAGAACATCCTAAAGTTTTGATATGGAAAATATTGTGTTTTTTATTAAGAAATTATATATTTATCTAGTTACCATAAGTGGATGTGGTTCTAGCACAGTCTTATCTAGGGGTAATAACTCTGAAAAGGGTGTATTGGTCTTTGACTCGATCATAACCTGGTGCATAATAATGGGCCTTAATGAACACCTAGTTTTACACTATTTGCGGATATGATTTTGATAAATCGAGTTTTATTTATAAAACATTATTAAGGATTTGAAAATATTTTTATGGTTTAAAGATATAATGAGAGAAACCAAGTATAAGAATCCAAGATTAACAATGAATAAATTTTCAATTTATGTTATGTGTTACACAGATTTAGAATTATACATAATGATTTAAAAAATCATAATGTTATTAACTAATTCATTATATAATATTATTTAGAAATTTTTCCTCGAAGAAAGAATGGTATCAAAAATCATGGTCAATATAGAAATTTCCCTACTGAGCAAGAAAATATAGTTGGTATTGGATATAAGTACATCAAGGATATATTTGGGAAATTTACTCAAGTTTTCATGAATAACATTAACTTAATGGTGTAACCTATTATTCCATAACATGGTTATCCTATGTTAGTTCACTTCATACAACATTATCTTCCATCATTTAGTGGGACTATAAATCCTATGGTGGCTAATCAATGGATTAATTTCCTTGAAATGATATTTATGTCCTTGGGTTGTGATGAAATGGAAAAGGATATACTAGAATTATACTATATCAAGGGTGATGTTTATAAATGGTGGTTTTTGATCTAAAATACTAAGGTGTAAGAATAAATAGAACACATATAAAGGATATATTAAAAATAAACATTCATTTACAAATATTTCCCTCCTGGGGAATGAACTAAAATAAATAGAATGTTCCTTAGCTTAAAGAAAATGGAAGAATAAAGTGTTTTAAAGTATGAGGATACCTTTATAAGATTATCCAGTAATTTTATAGATTATATAAGTAATAAAAAATTAAATATAGACAATTTTGTTGAAGGGTATAATCTAAGTCTTTGAAGGGAACTGGTTTCTCAAATTTTTCATCACATGATAAAATAGTTTTATGTGCAATAAAAATAGAGAAGGAATTATATAGACACTATATATTCAAGGGAAACAATTTGAAAATAGGTAATCTAAAAACCATGAAAATGTAAATGCATAAAAAAATAATATGATGATGAAGTAAGTTCCATCATGTGAAAATTGCGGAAAGAAATATCCTAAAAATGATTGAAGGGCATGGGATTTTGTTACAAGTGTGGTGATAAGGTTCATTTTTATCATGAATGTAAGGGAATGAAAGAGACCACATCTATAAAATGCTTCCAATACGAATAAATAGGTAATTATTCAAACTAAGTTCTAAGTGTCAAGATAATTTACCATATAACGTACCAAGGGGAGAAGTCAATTTTTATATGATCACTACAACTAATATGGGAGTACTTAATGATGTGGTAAAATGTATATTAATCATAGCCTCAAATTTATCCAATGATTTATTTGATTCTGAATTTTCATACTCTTTTATATATTCAATTTTTTTCAATAAAATTAGATACTTACCTAGAACCTTAAGGTTATAGTTTTCAGTCAAAACTCCCAGTGGAAGTATCACTGTAAAAAAATTTGTTAGGAAGTCCCTATTATGACACATAAACATTATTTATTTTAAGAATTTATTATTATACCAGTGGTTTAATTTGATATAATCCTTGGTATGGATGGGATTTCAAAATATGATTCATAAATTTATTACAAGGAGAATAAAATTACGATTTTTGATGGAGATATGGAATTAATTATCTTTAGAGTGAAGACATCATCATCTGTGTTATGTCTAGATCCACCCCTGGTAGCAATTATGAATGAGATTCTTGGGAATAAGAGAAAACAAAATCTATGGATGGAGAATTTAATCTTTAAATTGAGGATTTTCCTATTATATAGGAATACATAGGAATATTTTCTGATTAATTACGTGGACATCCACCATAGAGTGAAGTTGATTAATCCATTTATTTAATCCCTGATGCAAGACTTATATCAAATAATCCATATAGAATGACCACTATGTAGTTAGTGGAGCTGATGAAAAAATGGAGGATTTTTGTGACAAGGGATTTATACACCCTAGTGTTTCACCTTATGGAGCCCCTAATCTCTCTGTTAAGAAGAAAGATGGATCCAAGAGGCTATGAATTGGTTATAGGGAAATAAATTTTATTATGATTAATAAAAAGGTATCATTTTCCTCAAATTGATAACTTATTTGACCAATAGTATGGAGCTTAATATTTTCTAAATATTGACCTTCTTTATGGGTATACTCAACTAAAATAAAATAAGGAATATATTCCAAATAATACATTCCAAATGAGTTATGTACATTATGAGTTTATATTAATGCCATTTGGATTGACTAATTAACTGACAGTTTTTATGGTTTTAATGAACAAAGTATTTAAGGAATATCTTGATTGTATTTTTGTGGTTTTCATTGATGATATTTTGGTGTCTTCTAAAATCTATTTGGAAAATTGGAATCACTTTTGGATCATTATTTATACTCATAGAAGAAAATATTTTTATGGTAAAATTAGTAAGTGAGGTTTCTGGATTTAGGAAGTTTCTATTCATGGTTATATTGTCTCTAAGGATGGAATATCATTTGATCCTATGAAGAAGAAATTAGTCATATAATTTACTATATGAATGGACATAACTGAGGTATGTAGTTTCATTGGTTTGGTAGGTTACTATATGTTATTCATTAAAAAATCCATATTGTATAATCCATTAACCAAAATTACATGTAAAGGGGATAAGTTTGTTTGGACAAAGGAATGTGAATAATATTTTGAATAATTTAATATCATATTGGTCAATGCTCCAATTTTGAATATACAATCAGGTGGTGATAGGTTTGTGATATATATCGATTCATAAAATATGGGGCTTGGTTTCTTACTTATGAAAAATGATAAAGTTTTTGAATATGAATCGAGGTAATTAAAGACTCATGAATAGAACTATCCAACCCATGATCTTGATTTGGAAGTTGTAATATTTTCTTTTAGGATATTGATACATTATCTCTATGGTGAAATATGTGAAATATAAAAAGACCATTAGATCCCAAAAAATATGATTTCAAAAAATAGAGCTCAACATGAGGTAAATACAATGGATCGAGCTACTCATGGATTATGATTTATTAATATACTACCACCCAAGGAGAGAAAATAAGGTAGTGGATTCATTGAGTGAGAAAGATCACAAATTTATGACCTAAATGAGGATTGAGAGGGATCCTATGTTCATGGATTTATTAAAGATATATATATGAATTATTACGTAATGGGATAAATCACTCTTTTTCAAATGATTGTGAAAATATTTTTATTACAAAAGATAGAGTGTTCTCAATCTAACGATGTGAATTCTCAGAAGAAAAATAAAGTTGTGAACAATTTTAAGTTGGAAGAAATAATTTTTGAAGATGGCCTCCTAAAATTTGAAAAGAGATTATGTGTTCCATCTATATATGAGCTAAAAAGGGAATTTTTTGGTGATTTACATAGATCAGAATTCCCTATACACCCTGGTAGTACCAAGATGTATGGGTATTTGAGGGAACATTTTTAGTGGGATAACATGAGGTATAAAATTTTAGATTATGTATTAATATTAATGGTTTTCCAATATGTGAAGTATTAGAGACAACATCATAGATTATTCATTCAACCTATTCATATTCCTATGTGGAAATGGGATTACATTACTTGGAACTTTGTCACAGTACTACTGAAAACTCCTAGAAAGAATGATGAAATATGGGTTATTGTTGATTATCTTACCAAATATTCATATTTCCTCTATATAAGATAATATCTACCTCTATTGAGCATTTCAATGGTCTATATTAATGATTTTTTAAGACTTCATGGAATACTTCATTCAATTTTGTTTGATCATGAGCCTCATTTTACATCAAAATTATGGAAGAGTGTTCAAAGGGATCTTGGTGCTAAGCTTTATTTGAGCACCACCTACCATCCTCAATTTGATGGACCATTTGAAAGGACTATTAAATTAGTGTTGGATATTTTTATGACATGATCACTTGAATTTCAATATATATGGGATTAGTATTTAACTTTGGTTGAGTTTTCCTATAAAAATAATTTTCATTAAAATATTCAAATAGTGTTATATGAAACATTATATGTCAAGTGATTTCATACACCAACTGGTTGGGTTGAAGTTGGTGAAAGGAAACTTTTCATCCCAAAACTTATTAATAAGACAATGAAAAATTTAAAGACTATTCAGACCTATAATAAAGTAGATCAGAGTAGAAAAAAAATTTATGTTGATAACCATATGAATGATTTGAAATTTAAAGTGGGAGATAATGTTTTCTTGAAATTTTCTTCATGGAAGGGTGTAAAAATGTTTGGTAAGAAGGTAAAATTGATACTCAGGTACATCATACCTTTTAAAATTTTGGAATAAATTTTAGTTATGGCTTACTGATTGGAAATTCTACAAAGCCTCTCCAGATTACATGATGTGTTCCATATATCTTTGTTAAATAAGTACATTACAGAGTAAACACATGTGTTCACCTCTAAAGAAATATAATTGGAACCTGATCTATCTTACTATGAAGACCTTATCCATATTATGTATAATCAAACGACTCGACTAGTAAAGGTACTTTGTAGAAATGATAAAATAGAGGATTAAACATGGAAATGAAAGGATATTATAAATAAGAACTACCCTCGTTTTTTATAAGGTAATGTACATGAAATATTCAAGGAAAAAAATTTATAGGAGAGAATAATGTAACACCTAATCCTCAAATATAGCAGGTGAACTTTCTATTTTAATAAAAATATAATAAAATGAACATTTTAATAATTCATGGAACAAAAGTTTTAATTTTATATGATGAATAGATATTTTGAACTTACTTGTCCAAAATAGGCCTAGAATAATTTTTTGATATTTTCCCTAAAAAATAATCTTTTATGAATAATAGAAAATGTATTATTTAACTTTTCCTTATTTTGTTTATAATAATGTTTAAAAATAAGTATAATTAACAATTAATGAACTATCAGTTTTATATAAATTAAGATAATATAATTTGGAGGTAAATAGGGGTATTTCCAAAAAACTGTTTTTTTTTCTTTAGAAAACTATTATTTATTTAAAAAAGGTAAAATTTCTATCCATTATAATTAATTAAAATAAACTTGATTGAGGAATTATTTAAATGAAATTTATAGATTATATATCTAAATATACTAATTTAAATCAATATAATATGATTAATAGTCATATAGTTAATATCATATCATATTATTCTTGAAAAATGTATTTCCTAAAAAACCATTTTTCGATGCAATTTATGGGTTTTTTAAACTAAATTCTTCAAAAAAAATTATTTGAATTTTATAAAATGGATTCCATATTTTGAATTGACAAAATTAATAATAAGTAATAATTTCAAATTAATTTTTGGTACTAATGAATAATAAAAATTTTAAAAAATAATTTCCCTATTTAAGTTTAAAATGCGGTATTTGCGTGTTACATGTACTCATGTTAAAATTAATTTTTCATAAACATAGTTTATTTATTTATTAAATTGGATTTAATATTTAGAATCAGTGGGTCCAAATTATCTAATAATGATAATTTTATTTTTAGGCTTAATGGATAAATTAACAAGGATAAAAATAGTTACCGTAGTGAAAACTAAAATGTTAAAATTGAGTGACCTTTGAGGTAAAGGAAATAACATGTTTAAAACATGTTTTATTCTAGTAGTGTAAGTGTGACTTGACCTTATCATACCTCCTAAATTATACATGGGAACTCCCTCTCCTCACTTATTCACAACTCTCAAGACATTTAGCTCAACCAACCCCTACCAAAATCCCTCCCCAACATCCTTAGAGACATGTTAGAGGTTCTTATCTTTTCAAAAGACCAATCATAGGTTCATTAATAAGATATCCAAAGGAGGTTTTTCTAAGCGATGGTAATCACCAATCTCTTTCCTTTTAATTCTTATTTTTCCTCATTAAATTATGTCTTAAAAATTTATATATAATTAAACTAGTATCTCCCATATACTAAGATTTTATTATATTAATGTAAAAATACTTATCCATATCATTCTACATCAAATGAGAAACAAAGTCATTGTTCACGTGTACAGCATATTACCACATCGTGAACTGATGTAATTTGTTCTCTATCACCAAATCACATGGATAGAAATAATGATGGATATAATGAATATATATTATTTGTATTACATGATATTAATTCTATAAAATTAATTTATAATCCACTTACTTACCTTTTCACTCATTAAGGAAATGATATCGGCACTCGTGTGTATATACGACTTACCATCTCCATGAAGAGATGTGATTCATTTTCCATGTACAACATTAAATAATGGTTATAAAAATGTATTTAATGATTAAATATGGTATTTTTAACATTAATTTCATTGTTTAAATGAATTAACTATATCCTATAAAAAATAACTAAAAATTTTAGGATAAAACATGCATAAAAAAACAAGGCAATTAATACTCGAAACAATAGTAATAATAAATGTTTGTTAACAAAAGGGAAGTAACATGTTATAATAGGATAATATATGATATTATAAATATGAATATTGTTTTTATATAAATTAATAACATGTTTAAAATCATTATAAAGAATAATAATACACATTCAACTAAAGGAAAGTGTGAGGTAAGGTGTTTTATCACAATTTACATTCCTTTGAGATATATTTGTTAATATAAGCCTATTAACTTTTATATAGTTTATATACTGACCCTATGATATATTTAACATGAGTAATTATTTATTAATTATGGTTAATGTTTCAATTCACATTTATTCTTTAAATAGATTATGATTTGAATGTTACTAAAGTGGTAAGAATCTATTTTACAATCTCACTTTCTTTTGGGATTACTTTTACTCTCATTGAAAGAATATTATCCTTTATCCTTCATATTTTCCAATAAATTTCAAATCCACTGGATATTTAAGGATTTACTACATTTTATTTAAACTTTTCCTCTCTTTGGTACTTAATTTAAGAAAATAAATGATTAAATTAGAAACCAATTTTATTTCTCTTTAAATCGGATATATTTTCCTTTCATATCCATGTTTTGAAAAAAAATTGTTTTACAAAAGACCTTTTATTTAATCAAATGATTTATTAAGAAGATTTTATGTTATAATTTAATTTTAAAAGTGGTTTTAATGGGATATTTTTACTTTTTTAGAATGGTGTGTTTTAAATAAAATTTCAAATGGAATGTTTTTTTAAACATATGCGGTGATAACAGACTTTCCCACCATCATAACCATTTTAAAAAATGTAGCTTGTTATATATGTTTTCAATGTTTTTCAAAATAAATATCTTTTATGAAATATTATTTTAAAATTTCACTTAAATTTTCTCTATTCTTCCAAGGTAGATGATTTTATTTCAAAAACCTATATTCCCGATGAACCGATGGTCACATCTCATCTCTTGATAAATTTTGTGATTGTTAAATTTATCTTAATACAATCACTTTATTGTGATCATTTTTCATTGGAAATTACATTTATTTTCAATATCCATATTTTTTGTATCACGTATATGATTTTTTTTAAATCTTATACCATTTTTACATATTATTTTTACTTTAAATATTATTTGACTAACTTTGGAAATATTGATAAATATATATCCTTTACTCAATATGAATACTTATCGATAAGGCATACTTTTCATGAATTAAATAAATAATTTGATATATGAGGAATTTTTTGGACATGTTGTGATAGGTGGGGCCTATAATTATATATCCCCTTGATGTATCGATAAGTCTAATTAGACAAATCAGTTGGCCAAATTAAATGGGATTTGCCCATAGTTTCAAACAGTCTTGGTACAAGGTCTTGATGATATAGATATCATGATGTCTGAGATCATGACATAAAATATTAATCATTTCCTTCATTGATAATTAAGCTATTATTATTCATGATATTATTTCATTGATATTATTTATGGATGCATTTTTTTTTTTGAATTTATTGATTAAATGGAATGTGTGATCAGTTTTAAACCTTAATATTTTGATTATAGAATATATAATCATAATAGTCATATTATTGATTATGTTTTATGTGATATCAGTTATTTACCTTTCCATATTGATTTTTATTTATTGATTCATGATAGATTTTGTTTTATGTTTCCCTTACTGATAAATTGATCTCACCCTTATTTTATTTCATTTCCCTTGGAGATGAAAAAAATCATTTTAATGAGTTAAAGGATGTCAAATATGTTATATATTTTATAACTAATGAAAAATGGGTATCATGTATGTATCTAGTTCTACAAAACTATTAAAATGATTGATCCTTCGGGATTTTCCCCCTTGTATCTATTCCAATGTAATAAATTAGACCACCAACTCTATGTTACATGATTCGGGGTTATTATATACCACATATATGGGAGGCCTTATCCAGAAAACCTATAAACATTCATACATATCCATGAATGAATATAAAACACACACCCCTAAATAAATTAATCAACTAATGTACATTACACATGGTCCCAACCAAATTTATAAAAAGGTAGATTACATAACCTAATATCCCAAGATAAATATCAACCACGAATAATGGAATAGATAAACTCCATGTCCAATCAACAACACCATGTCAATATACAGGTAATGATTGGAAACAATATCCCATAATCCCCATCTCCACTAGCTCTATTTAATTTAAAACTACTAATGAACTATTCTTCATTTTCATAGGATGACCCTAAAATATAAGAACAAAGTAGGGAAAAAGTTATATTAAGATAATTAACTAAGAAATTAATTTAAATTAACATGTATCCAATATTAAGGTGGATATTATTCAAAATAACATAGATCTACGAAGGTCTAACACTTAAAAGATACGTGAAATACCTAGATCACTTCAAAACCCAAATCACCTAAACTATCTCACACCCTTAACTTTCTCATCATCCCTTTATAGAAGCAGTAATGGGTTTACAATTCCCAACTAGAATCCATCTATGTAAATAGGGTTATTGATCCCTATGATAGACCCACACCCCATTATGTGTAATGTGCATTAGTTAGGAGGGTTACCTACTACATGAGTGTAGGTCCCATGGATCGATGGAAGACACCTCAGTAAAGAGGGCATTTTACTCCACTATATGCATAAATGACTTATTCCTTATATATAGATATTCTCCAAGAGGGTTACAGACCTCATGGATACTCTAAACATTTTCCCACAAACATCAATACCTCTATGAATATATAAAACTATATTTAATTAAACACATAGAATATAAAATCATGATGGTAAATATATATAAACAATAACATTATATGTAAAAAAGAACTGATAATAGTCTCCTCATATAAGAAAAATTTACTCCTGGGTAGAAATATACAAAAGGTATAAGAAAATATTCAGTACATGATGTGTTTGGTAGGATACATGGAATTTAGGAATAGTCGGGTAGGTTGGACTTGTACTACCATCATCCAACTCATGTAAAAAGGTTATGTGGAATGTTGGGAGGGATACATGGTTTGTGGGATTTCCTAGTAACTCTTCCATGTAATTTTAATAGTGTGTATGTCATATATATGGTACATGGAATTTACTCATGATGTATAACATCTATTTATAATACATGATGAATAGGTCCTATGTGGGTATTGAGAATTTACAACCTATGCACACTTTGTTTCCTTTAATAGAATACACGATATATGTGGTCGGGCACATGGTGTGTGGGTCATACTATGTATACTTGGTGTGTATGTAAGGTACACATAGAGAAACTTGATATAGAGGTACATGAAATATGACTCAAAGTCACATGGCATGTAAAATTTAAAATTCCATGTATACTTTCTTCGATTCAAATTGTGATCCACCCAGTGCATGTCTTGGTGATAAATTTTATGTGTCGTTAATTAAAATTCAGACCAAATATGGAGACATACATGCCATATGATCTAAGTCTACATGTCCTATAGTAATAAAATTTCAAGAAAATTTCATTTTCAATGTTAAAGCCTCTATCTCCTCTACCTCTATCCATGCCTCTATTTCTAGTCGATCTTAATGACCATGTTATGATCATATCACCACACTAGGGTGGTTTATTTCCTTCCACCATTTTCTAGACCATTTCTATCCAAATATACCTGAAACTTTTTACATCATTATTTCTATGTACCCTAACCTTAGATTCCCATTTTAAAACCATTGAATAATCAGTAACCATATCACAACACAATGTGAGAATATATAGATAATAAAAAACTATATGGTTTTTTTAGTGGAATACTCGACCACCCAAAGGAATGGGCCCGTATTTAGGTCAACTAAGAATTACCAGAGAAGAAAAATAGTTAATATTTTCCTTAGTGTGATTTCTTTACTGGGATGGTGAAACAATTAAAACTTTAATTTATCAATGAATTTTTTATTAATGATAAATATTAATATTAATATGATTTTTAACAATAAAAACTCTATTAGTCTTATAATATGGTAGAAATTTTTAGTTATTAGAAATTATATGTTCATGGAGGCTCCATACCCAAGATAATATCAGGACATAGATAATCTATAAAATAAAATAGAATCATAACATGTGCATTTTAAATAATCATAAATTAAACTTTGAATTATATTTTTATAAGGATATATTATGAAATATTTTTTCATTAAATATCTCCAAATGGCCTCAAGTCAAAATTTATTGTCATGATCATTTATTAAATAATTCATGATTCTCAATTATAATAATTTAATTATAAAACTGAAATTATTATCATGGAAAAAATAAAAACTTTTCATATTAAAATAAATAATATTTATGGAAAGTTATGAAGTAATAATTTAATGTTTCCTTAAAATAATAATTTTATTCATCATGGAAAGTGTCTTGTATAATTTTATTCATTAAGTTTCATCTAAAAATGTGAGATATATGAAATGTAGGGAGGGGGAAACATAATATGAAATTCCTACATCATTAGTTATTATATTAATCTTGAAGATCAGTCCAAGGTCCCTATTCATTTTTTGATACCACCACTCTGAAGAACATCATCTACCACTATAACAATGGATATGAACTTATTAATGGGTTTCTCCCACAAAAAGAGTGGAGAGGAAGAGATATTTTTCTATCTAACTTCATAATAACTAAAATAATTATAAGATAAGGGGAAAATATTTTTCTCTTAAATTTAAATCATAACTCACCAAATTGATTCTATCCATTTATCACTTTATTAAATACACTAAAAATGGAATGTAAACCCCTAAAAATAGATAATTTCCCACTAAAATATTTATATTTACACAAAATCACCACATTAAACATTATTTTCTATTTCTGTGTGACATGTCACTGCCACAGCTCCATGCACAACATAATAAAAATATTAATTTATTGTTATTTTTGTATTAAATATCATAAATACTCTGTATCAGGGTTTGATGACTTAAAATAAAATTATAACTCTCCTAGGAAAAAAACTCAGGTCCTAGACACTACCATGATGTTATAATTTTGATATTATATTCCATTTAATAGTTATGAAATATGTGTACATGTGTGACTAAAAATAATATATAAAATATATAATATATATTTCAAAGGAACACAATGAAATAATAAAAAAATTGACTTCATGAACACCATCAGAAATATAATTAAAAAATCAATGGAATTTCTATAGAAAAAATTGGTTGTTAAATATATAAATAAGGAACATGCATGTTTTAATCAATTCATGAAATATGGGTTAATATAAGTGGTGTAGGATGCTTAATATAACTCCAAAATAGTAACAATAGACCTCATTGATCCATTATAAATTATGGGTGGGAATTACATCTAGTTATCAATTCCTAATATATGTTTGGATTGTTTCCACTATGGGGATATCAAATATATAATGTGTAACTCACTATTACATATACTCAAACAAATAATGAGTATATATTAATAAAAAAAGTAATCCATGTATGTCGATCCACTATAGCTCCTCTTTTATTATCTCCTTTAATGGGTTCTCTCCATCATCATCCACCAATATTATTTAGGATCTCTAATATATAGTAAATATCATTTCCTTCTTCCCATTCAACTTATACAATTAGGTACATTGAATATTCAAGATAGATCTATTTTTTCTTGCTTAATCTATTATCATTCTCTTTTAAATAACACTATGACGTGAAATTATCATAACCCTTTCCATCACCATCTTCTTAATCCTTAATATATATATTTATCATGCACTCATCAAAGTGATCCTATATATCGGATCTTTATACATTGTTATCTTATTTTATAATTGGATAAATATTAATCGACCAAATAATGTATATTCTATATCTCATGATCAGAAAAAGATCATATATCATAGTATTAAATACTCCAAGATTATTCTAGGTTCATGAACTATCTTATTAGACTATTTTTCTTTATTTATTCACAATATAATTGGTTAAGAATTACTCTGCATATATCTTGTGGGTCATATATTGATCCCCTTATTTCTTACAGGCATGCCACATGTTGTATGAAATTTGTAGAATTATTAATTTGTTTGATTTTATTTTTAATACATCAATCCACACAAGCATTACCTATTAATAACACATATTCCATTTTTCTTCTATAGCTATGTATACTGACATATTTTTAGTATTCTTATAGAATTATATTTTATAGAAAAATAAATTTATATAAATATTTTCCATTTTCCATTTACTATTTATTTTAACATAAAAGTGTAAAATTTATCCAGATAAAATCCATTAGTAAATCAATCATCCAATTTTTGTAATCCTTCAATGAAATATTGATATTTTTGTGGATCCCTTCACAAAAATTAATCCATATTTTTTTAGATCAAATTATCATCAATATATGATACAAACACATGATGTGATATACCATATCATAAATGGTGATATATTTTTCCTTAATTATTTCACTTAGTGATCTTATTTTATATACCATGTCACCTTCTATAACTTAATTTCCTCATGATATGCCACTTTCATCATTTGTGATATGACTACACTATTTTTTTAATCTCATTCCTTATATCATATTTAGTGGTATAGTGTGTCGTATTTTTAAATTAATCATCACTTGTTGATATCACTTCTCACAAAATATAAATATAATTCTTCCTTCATTGTAATTTTTTGTGGGTTATTCCATCTATAAAGACTCTTCTAATCACTGTTGGAGATTTAGTCACTTTTTTGTAATTTAAGATGTTTCTTTTATTTTTTATTCCCATTAAACATGTCACATATAAAAACATAACTACATCACATAAAGATTTCTCATGATTTATTTTACAATGAAAATAGGGGGTTGTGGCCTTTTTGTAATATATTTATATCACTTTCAGTGTTTTCATCATAGATTAATGTACTTGTTGTCACCTCTCATAGCATCTCAGACTCAATTAGTACACCATGTCAATCATAATGATATGTATATATTTTTACATATGTAATATTATATAATTAATTCTCTAACCCTATCATTGATTTAATTGCCTATCACAACAAGATATTACCAATTTAGGCTAACTATTTTTATTTTTTAAAAACATCCATGCCTTTTCCAACCTTTCAAATAATTCACTGGTATGTTTATTTGTCTTCCAAATCTATTCTAGATTTAAAAACACTTTTAGTAATTTTTTCCATGTTAGTGGTAGAAATTCAATAATTTTAATTATATAAAAATGTTTCTTCCATGTGTTAATTGTCCAAGTAATATCCATATTCGTTGTCACGTTCATTCATAATTCCAAATGTACAGTATCATCTACCTCTTTATGTATATCAAAAAAAATTCCATTGAGACTAATACATCCTCATTATTTCTATATAACATATTTATATCACTAAATTAATAGGAAAATTATTATAATTACCATATTCTATATATTCATGAATAATAAAATCTTTATATTCCTGACTCCTAGAGACATATAATCTATTTTCATAACTTTCCCTATAAACCCATCTAACCTTCCCTTGTACATGAGAAAACTTTACTCAAAGCTAACATTTTAACTAATATATCATGTTTATCTTCTTCAAATGTGAGTTACATATAATGTTTCAGCAAAAATCCATCCAAAAACTTCATATTAATGGTTGAAAAAAATCAATCCCTGATAAATCCATGGTTTCTAAAATTTTATAATGGGATTAGTTTATGTAAAATTATCATTAGGAATTGATCGTGAAAAATCTAAGATAATACCTATATTATTTATCAAAAAAATCAAATTATATAATTATTATTCACATTTATAATGATGAAATAAGATTTGAATAAATTAGAAAAACACCATGTAAATAATTTTAAAAAATGATGACATGTGAGTTTAAAATGAGATTAATGTGATAACTTGATTTTTTATTTGTTTTTAAATATCAAAAATACATGTTTCAATTTTCATAAATCAATTTAAATATATAAGAAATTTCTTTAATAAATTTGGTTACGAGAATATTAAAATTATAGGAACACATAGAATCTCCACTTATAAATTAGATAATGATGAATGAAGAATACCTTTAGATCGAATAATATATAGTGGGATTATAGAAGTCATCTTTATCTCACTTATATTAAAAAAAATCAATATTTAATTTACATTTTTGTTTATGGTATTAGGAATGCCTAAGTAATCCCACATGAAAGCAATAAAAATAATATTAATTCATTTATAATGCTCTATAAATATTAGTCTACTAATTCCATAAAGCACCTATTTTTAATTCATCATTTGTAGTGATTTATAATATAGTATTTTTAAATTATATAGAAAATTTATTAGTGAAATGTGTCGCATTCTTTATAATCCTTAATTAGTACCATGGAGCTCTGTGAAATAATTTTTTTTTAAATGTATACAATAAAATTTGATTATGTGGATGTTTTCAGCTATTGTTCATAACATTATTTGATAAAATAAACATTATCAAATTATGGGTAAAATTTGGAAACAGTTCTTATTATTTTTTATAACTATAATAGAATATCAATATCTAAAAACCTACAAATTAACCTAGATCCAAACATATGGATGTTAGGAACAACTTCCTAAGTGATCATATGATAAAATTAATATCTCTATATAATTTTTATCAATAAATGTAAATATAGAAGATATTTTTATAAATAATTGGATATATAATGATTAGATTTCATAAAATCATATTTAGGAATTTTAGAATCTTAATTAATAAAATAATCCTTTTTAAATAGTCATGTTGTTCAATTATTTTTTATATATATCATTAAATCAATTTATATATTGATATGTTGGTAATCATTATATTTATATAATATTTCATAATGTATAACTTGACACAGGTATTTTAAATACATTAGCTATGGGATATATTATTTCATAGGACATGAAATGATTTATTAAACTATCATGTCATATAATAATACTTATCATAAGATGTGATACAGTTTAAAGAAAAATCTAGTCATACTACATTCCTTGTTACAATATATGAAATGTGTTTTTACATTATTCTAGCTATATGATATAAATAGTTTCTTGATATGAAATGTGTACATAATCCAATTGCATTATATGATATAATTTTTATATTATAGAATATTATATCATTTTATATAATATCATCTCTTGTGAATAGAATTTTACTTCTTTGTCTATAATGAAAAATATGACATAAATTATCATAGTATCTAACTTGTATCATAGAAACTGGTATACATTTATTAATAGGTGGGATTTATCTAAAAATGTTCCTTTTTATATATACATATCTGATATTCAAAATGATATTATGATTTTTTTAACAAAAAATAAAAAACTTTTAAAAATAAAATTTGACCAAATATAAACCCATTGATATTACTCACTAACTCCCTTAAAATTTAAAATAACCATTACTCTCATTATAAACCTAATTTTTTTAAAACCCACACATATTTATTCAGTTTAATCTTATGGTGTGATATATTTTTAATTTTATTTATAAGGAATAATAATTTATATCTAGTTAGTACCCTTTTGTTTTTACTTTCTACATTGATGGCCTCTAAGAAATCTAAGGGAGTAATCATATCTAAAACCATCATGATTCTGAAATTGAATCCCATTTTACAACCCTAGAAAAGGAAATAGAATGAGTTCATTATAGAATTCATCCCCAAAATTAAATTTTTTATGATGTCATGTTTATCGAGGAAATAATCTCAGTATTTTATTAATGGCTTGATTTCAAGAAAAAATGTTTACTAAAAAGGAATTTATGAGATAATGATACATTTATAATAGATTAGTGAGAGAAATTTATTTATGATATATATTAATACTTTTTTGAACTCTAAATATGTTTCTAGATGTTTTTATAGTGAATATGTATATATTAATGTAATTAAAAAACAATATTTGAAATTTAATTTTATTAAAAATGAATGGAAAGATACTTTCACATATTCTATGAATGGTTATTACCTTTTTATATCCTCTAAAATCATTTAAAATGTGTTCATAATAAGATACATTAAGAATTATGAGATATATAGAACAAATTATCCAAAGGAAAATTAATTCAAAAGGGAATATATTATAAAATTATTATGTTATATTTTTTAGTTTGATAAACTATAATATATAAATTTTGAATGGAACATAAATTTATAAAGAAATTAAGATAGAATTAAATTGTTCTATGGAAGGGAAACATTATCTTATAGTGTATATTTGATTATTTTGACACTTAATTATGGTTATTTAACATTATAAACTATTTATGAATATAAAAAATTTATCTATACTTTACATCATTATAATAGAATATATTTTTAAATTAAGAAAGTTTTCATTTATGTGATTATACACTAACATTCATGAAATGTATAGATGGAATAATTTTCTAATGAATTCTAAATTTTAATGTCAAAAAATATAATTGATTTATATCATTCTTCACATAATAGAGGAAAATATATTTTGAAAAAATGGTAAAAATAAATTTAATTATATTCTTTTAGACCACTAACTATAAGTATGATAGGGTTTATATAACAATGTGATCATTAATAAAAAAATTAGAAATATTGTAAAGAATATAGAGATGTCTAAACACTCACTCACTCACAATTCAATATTTTATTAGATGTATGAAAAAAACTATAAAAAAAGGTAGATAAATCCTAAATACCAGACAAGGGGGTCTATAATAATGATTCCTAAAAGAATATATAATAATTATGTGTATGAAAACTCGAGTGTGTGTTGCAATACTAGAGTTGATGATGAAATTCTATCCATATCGATCTTAAAATTCTAGGATGTCAACTACCATATTACCTCATCTCCAAGAATTATATATATCTATATTCTAACCAATAAATACCTATAGTCATTGATATCATAAGTTGTGGTCTAGTGATATAGGGATAGACTAGGCATGATGTTTTCCACTAATATGGAGTCAATTTCCACCATAGAAGGACTAATGTTGTGATATTCTCAGAGATAATTTCTACTGATAATGGATTTCACATCTAATTTTAGAAAGTTTCATTGACTGTAAAAATTATATAAGTTCATGATTATTAACCCCCCACTACCCCTTATTTTTTCTTGGTCACTCTCTCAAACTATACTAAGTTTAAGGCCTGTCTTGTGAGAACTCTAAAACACCCATATTTTTTGGGGAATTATATTATTATTCCCTATATTTAGATATTATATGTGTATCATGAGATATGGGGAGTGACCCCTTCATTTGGGTATGAAAATAATATCTAAGATAAGAAATCAAAATTCAACCTTCATGAGTGGGAGTGTATAACCTACACCATTATTCTTGGAATTATTCTAATAATCCTAAATGACTCTAAAACCTAATGTAATTATCATAATATGAGCATGAATCTCTACCAGGGAGTGTTCAGTTTCCTAAAACCATGAAGTAAAATAATTTCCCATATTATCAAGTCAAATCATGAAACTCATACAATTTATAAGAGTGTGAAAGATGAAGAATTCCCACTCTCTCTCTAATAAGAGATAATAAAAAATTTCCCCTTTACTTTGGGTATAAAAAGTGAATTTAGAGTATTTATCTATTCCTTTACATTTAACCTCGTCATTGGTATGGATATCTCATTTTTTAATTCTCTAAATAAGGAATCAGTATTTGTATGGGATCACTGTTCACTATAATTAATCCACCCCTACATCTTCATTCTGTTATATGCGAATGATGTTATGAAAGATATCCTCTATGAAGACTCTTGATGAAAATATAATGAAAAAATATAATTCTTTTTTCATCGATATTTTTATACTATAACAATTTTCTTCAGATCGTTGTCTAGGACTATAGTGATGGTGGTTTGGTGGTGACATATAGTCCATAAACCGATCCACTACTGGGAACCCTGAGAAGTGAAATTGACATCTAGACCAGTTATCAAGAGAAAATATAATATTTCTATAACCCTTGATCCATCTAGTGTTATTTCATAACAATTAGAGGAGATGATGTATTCCATTCCAAAGTGGGGTCCTATAATCATTACATATTATAATTTGACATCTTCCAAACTTTCCATTGATCATATTTTAGAATAGTGTTTTCCCTTTAAGCACCTCCCTTTCTATTTTATCATGTATGTTTTTTATGTTTCCCTTTATATTCCTCATATTGATTCCTAAAACTTAGATATTACTAGTTATCCATACTCAAGTAGTGAAATTATGTTTCCCTACCTGACGAGAATATTAGATAAATCAATTCAAAATTATTTTGATTCCTAGATAATTGATTTAGGGAGATTGACCACCTATAGTACATGAATGGGTATGGATGAAAGTGAATAGTTAACAACTATTATTATGGATCTAAACAAGAGAACCTTACTTTTATTATTATTGATATGGTATGTGATCTTATAAAAAAGGCCATAAAATTGATGAATATAGATTATCCTCGATGATAATGGGGTGTGAAAGTATTCCATATGGAAATCTCACCTTCCAATAACAATCCATTTCATGATATAATTTAAATGTATATGATTTTATTTAGTATATATGTATATGTTTAATTCACTAAATTTTATTTTATGGACACCCCATTCTCCATATTACTCCATTATCAATTTGAAAATATTATTATTGTTGCATATGTTGTTGATAAAGAAAGGTATGTCATAGACAAAGAGAAATTGTTTCACACTTATAAAGACATGTCATCACCTATATGAATAAATCTTCCTTGTTTTAACATATTATTTTATGTTTATTATTGTTACATCTTTATCCATATTGAATAGATTACGAAAATAGGATCACCTTGATAAAGCCCTTGCAAAGACATGAAGAAGCATAACTTTCTACCCATGAGTGCAATATAGAACCAAAGAGATGAATAAAAATATAATAACATGTAAAAAACCAACTCTAAGAATTAAAAATATTTCGTAATATTGAGAATATAATTCCACTTAATTTTGTTATAGGTTTTTTCCATGTCCACTTTAACCATCATGTTGGTCTAAACAAAATTTCTATTAATATTGTTTATCATTTACTATGTGATCCCAGTTTCTCCATGTATAATTATTCATTTAATGAATAAATTTAATTATATTGATATAATTTTTGGATAATCAATTATATTATATTGTTAGTAATGGATACCAATAGTATGTTAGGGAAGTTAATGTGAAAATAGGCTAATATTGATTTATGGAGATGGGGTATTTCACATTCGGGATGAGAATAATGATGGAATTTAGAAAAACCCCTATAAAAGATTCATGAACTACTTCAATCAAATCCTTCTTGATAACCTCCCAAAAAAATATAAAAATGATTTAGGAAATACATATATTCCTAGAGAACAATATGGATTTACGGTCCTGACTCTTCTTTAATTCTTACTTTATCTATAATGGATCTCTGGAGTTCATTAATGAGATCATCCACATATATCATGATATTATAGATGAAAGGCTTATAATTTTTCTCCAAGGCTTATCCCTTATCTTATCCAAAGTAGTGATTGATAGAAATTTATCAAAATAGGAAACATCAATAGATATATTTTATAAGGCCCCGGCCTTAAACCTTACTTAATATTGAATTAAATGAATAATTCACATTGAGGATCTTTTCATGGTTTAGAGTTTTAGAGAATTAGGATATAAATATTACATCTCAAAAGATTACAAAGTAGACACTTCTACTAAGTTTCCATAAAATAAAAACTCTTAAAAAGAAACATGTTTAGTTCCATGTTTTAGATAGCATGACTTTCCCTTGATCCCATCCTTGACCCTATTCCACATTAAGTCCTGTGAAAAAAAATTCAAAAAACTTGGGGTGAGCATAAAAAGCTCAGTAAGGAATACACAAAGAATGAAAACTGTTAGTTTTTCAAAACAATAAGTAAACCATGTATACTTTATCAAAGTAATAATTTTCACCTTTATGAAGTAGTAAAAAAAACTCTTCAATGAATAAAAGATCATTACTTACCCTTTTGTAACCAAAATATTACCATAAAACCCATATAAAGAACACATAACATAAAAAGGTAACTTGGGACATAAACATACTTAAATGGAATAACTATACGGTCGACTTCCACGCATACTTAATGGAATAGCCATATGGCCGACTTCCATACCCAATGCATTAGAGGTTATAACATAACCACTCGTCCTAGTATTCACAGCACCACCCGTCATATGGTTTATCACGTAACCACCCATCAAATGTCCAAGTACCATTATAAAATCATAAGACATAAAACAAATATAATGGAAAGAAAACATTTCCACATTTCAATCACAATATATCATGTAAATATATTGACATAAAAAATCCATTATAAAAACAATTTTCAATACCAAAATACATAAAAGAGTATATGGTATTTATTTCATTTTAAAAATAATTACGACTTGTAGAGGAAGCCAAAGACCAAATAATACTCACGTCGGTGGAAAAGGTCATTGTCACCGCGTACGTTAAAAGAAACATTCCTTTTTGTCGTTTAGTAAAACGATTCATATAAAAAGATTCCTTTTGAATAAAATTATAAGTCAAAGGGGTTTATACACCGTATAAAAGAAAGTTTTGTATAAAACAAAATATTCCTCAATGAAAGGAGATTGAGACAAAGTCCCTTACAAATACGGTATCCTTGGATTAAGGATAAATCAATGACATAATTATGTGTGACAAACGAATTCACAAAATATAAGTGGATATTAAGTGTAAAACAATCAGAGTTCATTCACACATATTCATAGAACTACATATTCAAGGAGTACAAGTTTATCCCAAAGAATCAAAATTGGATTAAGAAGTTCCCTTGCAAAAATTCGACAGCCTAACAGTGTCACTTCAAAATTCAGAAAAAGAGTTGATGAGAGAGACAATGGAATCTCATCACTTGGACATAAAATTTACATCAATAAGGATATAGAAGAACATATCCCAACATAATAGTATGTGAATTAAAAGACATAACAAAAAAAGTCTTTTAAAAAAAGGAGGGTGAAAGGTTCCCTTACCGACTTGGGTAACTTTCGAAACGTACACCCCATTGAAGAAGGGTCATACAATGAATATATAAATACCCATAAATGAAATTATATTACACAAAGAGTATAATAATTGGAATTACATACACCACTCAAATTAAATGGTGGAAAATGAATCATAAATCTCACGGGACTAAAAGTGAGATGAAAAATCCCTTACGAAAACTCGGCAGCCTAACGGCGCCACTTAAAACTTCAAAAAATGGATTAATGAGATCAAATAGGTTATCTCATAATATTAAAGTAAAATGTACAGTAAGATTAATATAAAAGAACATCCCCCATAATAACAAATAGGAGCTTAAAAGAAGTGACATAAAGGAGAGTACTTAAAAAGAAAGAGAGAGGTTAGATCTCTTACGAAAATTCAGCAGCCTAACGGCGCCACTCAAAACTTCCAAAATGGATTGGTGAGAGAAAATAGGGTCTCTCATCATATGAAAATAAAAAGTAAAGTAGGAGTAATATAAAAGAACTAGCTTAAAAGGAATGACATAAAAGAGTGTACTTAAAAAGAAAGAGAGGGGTAGGATCCCTTACCTCAAGTCCGACTTTTCTTGTTCGTTTCTTTATATTCCTGAATAATAAACTTTGGTAAATTTATAATTTCTTAAGGAACTCTTTTAAATATTATTATTAAGTTCATATCACATGTTATAATGTTATAATAATTTGTTAATAATGTGAGTTCATATCAGACGTTTTTGTCGATGTTTGGTACATGAGTCAAAAATGAACTTGTTTGAAAATGATTGTCCATGTAGTTATAAGTAAATCATCTACAGAATAGTATTAATGATTTAAATATCATATATATCTAGTAAATATTCATTTTATACTACTCCATAACATTTGGAGATAAAAATAAATGAAATGCACCGTTCATGGAGACGGTAGGTCGTACGTACGCATGAACGCTACTTTCATTTCTTTGTCATATTAATGTAATTAAAAATAATTGAGAGATATATATATTATAATTACAGTATAATATATATGTTATATATGTCACATATGTTCATTAATTTCATTCTTTATACATTCCATGTATTGCATGAACGAGTCACATCACTTGATGGGGCGGTAGTCCACACTTCCTCGTATGAAATTATCACATTTGCACAACATGAAAAGAATAAAGGCATGTTTTAAATATAAAATTCAGAAGCATATAGAAAACATAAATACCATATATATAATATATAAAATATAGTTACATCATAATGGCCACCATGAAATGTGTTAAGAGAATATTGAACAATCATCGTTTCGTGAGGCAGAAATTCGCCATCCACAGAAACAGTATGTTCTTTAACCATTAGACGAAGGTGTGTGTAAGTGTAGCTAGAATACATAAAATAAAAACATCCTAGTATATTTAAGATAATGGTGTTGTTACAAAAGAAAGTAATAAAAATATTTTATAGGGTTGGAGAAGCAAAATAAAACATAAGAACACAAGAGAGGACACTACCTTTAAATCGGGTAACTCTCTTTGATTTGAGCTCAAAGGATTCCTTGGAAAGGATTATTCCCAAAGTGAGGCTTCAATGATGAATAGAGGGATGTGGAGAGATGAAATGGGCAGGGTTTCGCCAAGCCAAAGGCTTGAGAGTTGTGTGTAAGGAGGTAGAGGTTGGGGCCTCTTATAAGAGGAGAGGAGGGGCACTCTTGAAAAGTTATAAAAGTTTACTTTATTATAAAATGATTTTCGGATTTTAAAGGTCCCACATTAATATAATTGTAGGATAAGGTGATAAGGGTTCTAAATATACTCATCCAATAGGTCTTTGACAAGTGTAAGTCTTAGATTTTACATTATCTTTTCACTTTATTTAAATCGTTCATTAATGGGGTAATCGCTGCATCATCACGATGTCATAAATAATTTAATTTATTTAATGTCTAAAAATTATAAAAAAAATATCATGATGTAGGAAATCTTTTTAGCTTCCTAATGAATATTTATAGTAAAAAATATTACTTGTATAACCCCATCTAAAAATTGTTTTATTAAAACAACACATGTTTGTGACATTTTAATTTTAAATTTAAATAAAAAGGTATTAATGTAATTTTCCAAGAAAAGTGGCTCCATGGGGTCTCCAAGTTGACCCATGGATTTTCTTGGTCGTCCATGACTCATCCAATAATGTTAGGACATGTGTCTAGGTCATTTCATATTATTAAAACATTATTTTTACCTTAAACTATACTAATTACCTCTAATCGCGATTAAAAACTTAAAAGTTACTATTCACCAAAAAAATTATTTTAATTCCATTGAACCACATTTTACTTCTTAATGACAACCATGTATGTTGGATTTTTGAAATTCAAAACACAGAGGTGGTAAAATTTCATTTAAACGGAAAATCAGTTTTTATAAGTACCACTTAGTGGTTTCACTATTCATCAAAAATTGAAGTTTTTCAGAAAAATACCAAAACTTCACCCTAATCTATATTTGATATTCCGAATTTAAAAATGAATTCTATTTTAAAAAATTCAAAACATATAAGTTGCATTAATTAATTTAATAATTAATTCCCGCTGACAGAGCAAATAGCGTGTTTTTATGAAACAATAAGTATCAAAAGATTGACACTAGTTTAAGTCCGATTTCAAATTGAAATTAATTCCAATGACCACAATTGGATTAAATGGTAAAAATATATTCTAATTTAACTTTAAAACAAATTAAAAATATAATATAATCATATAAATAAATTACATTAAAAAGTGGTTTTGAACTAAAATACAACATTTTTCACTATTCATTAAAAAATGAACTTTATCGGAAAAATACCAAAAATTTACACGAAGTAAATTTTGATGTCCCGATTCTAAAGAAGAATTTTATTTTGTCAAATATAACACATAAAATTGTCAAAAAGTGGATTTAAAAGAGGTTCGCCATCAAAAGGCGGTTAATCAACCTTTTAAAGAATATTAGAATGTTTACGCTTAAAATTGGATTCATTCGCATTTTTAATCCTCTAACATTTATTGTAAAAAGTAAAAATATTTGACAAACATACATAATAATTTTTTATTTAGTTCTGTTCTTTCCCGCCATTATAATGGCTAGGTGTTAACTACCATTTAAAATAATATTATTTTATTATTAGAGTGCAACGTAAGATTTCAAAGGAACTCGTTGTCGCGTATTAGGTACGCCATCGAGCATAGCATTCCCTTTAAAGTAATATTAATATTTTTTTCACAAATAGGGATAAATATAAAAATTTCATATTCTTTATTTACCTGGGGTGTTACATATTTTCCTCACTGTCACTAGTGTATGAACCATCCTTGAAAAGAAGGTTCAAGTTCTCTATGAATTTCCTCTCCTTCATACAGGAATGAAATCAACCAATGTTCATTTCCCCATCCCTTAACCATATCTCTCTATATATATCCCAAGTGGTTTCTTCCACCTCAAGTAGCTTCTTAGTCAAATTGTTTTTCTTTTTTATAAAGAGTGAAAAGTTTTCTTCCTCCCAAATATCCTGTAAGCTGAGGTAGATAGAGTTTATCTCCTATTTGATCACCTTGTGGGTAATATGTATGTTGGGTCAGTTATCATGTCAATACATTTGTTGGAATTTATAAATCCACAACCAAGAGATTATTTCTTAGCGAATATGTAAAGATAAACATGAAACATTAGTATAAAAACATGAAAATGATTTATGGGAATAATAGTAAACATTTATGACTATATTGGGGGCCTTACCTTTCTTGTTTGTGTATAGGAAACCATGTCACATACAAGTTTATTAAAAACATGAATCATACAGGGTTTTCAAAGCTATCTATATGGATATACATGTAAATGAGAAGAGAATATTATTATAACTATGTGGAAGAGAATAGATTTAGAGAGATTCAAATGAATATGGAAAGATTTATAAAGGGAATATAAAATAATGGAATTATAAACACATCTAAAGGGGTAAATTACACATTAGATATAAGATAATTATTTGTAATTCATATTTTTTTATTTATAGGTAACCTAAAGTGATTATTTTAATGTATGTTGGGCAAAAATCCCTCAAGGTAACATTGTAGTATTTTTGGGTTGATTGTGTTTGTTGACAAAGCAGGTTTCCATGAAGAATTGTCGAATTCCAGAGAAGTTGTTGACAATCCATGTTGACAAAGAACGATGAAAAAGGAATGGACGATCTGGAGACGGTACAAAAGAGCAGTACAAGGTGGTGTCGTTTCCCAGTGTTTGACAAATTTTTGGGGTCCAAAATTTGGAGGTTGGTGGGCATCGAGAAAAGTGGATTTCCATGAAGATCATATTTTAATATGGAAAAGGCATGAATTTCGTGAAGAGAGGTTTCATGGTTTGGAATTCGCAAAGACCAGAAGAATGATGGTGGTGATTCTTCGCGATTAGGTCAAAGATTCGCGAACGGTAGAGTTGAAGCGCATCGTGGCGGTGAAGGTCTTTGCGAGGGAGCTTCACGGAGAAGGCACAAAATAATGTTGACGGTGATGCTCCGCGATTACGACGAGCTCTGTGATCGGAAAATTGTCGTGGTGCTTCGCGATTTTGACAGAATTCCAGCGGAAACTTCAGAGCTTCACGATAGGTGATGACGTGGTGATGACTTCGCAAGGAAGGGTCTAGGGTCGGTGGAATTGCCTATAAATAGAGGTCGACCCCCTCGATATAAGAAGAGAGAGCTTCCAAAGAAAATCCTTTGCTCTCATTTCACGAAAGTGGTTCGTGAAGATAGTGTTCATCGCGAAAGAGAGGTTCTTCGCGGCGGCTAATCTAGCTCCGCAAATGGCAGTGTGCTTCACGAGGCCGCGTGCTCTAAGGAGTGTGCTTCGCGAAGAGGCAGGAGCTCCACGACGGCCTAATCATTGTGAAGGCTTGAGCTTCGCGAGAGTGCTTCGTGAAAAGGCAGGAGCTTTGTGAAGGCTTGTTTGAGCTTTGCGAAATTGGGAGCCTTGTGAAGTATGGTGCTTTGCGAAGGTGTTTCCAAAGGTAGTTGCCCAGTGTTTCAGAGGCAAATGGGTATTCATCAGTGGATAAAAGTTGGACTTTAACAGAGCATCTATCAACAGTTGAAGATGCATGCATTAATGAAAATGAAGAGACCTACGGGTCTATAAACTATGAGTGGATCCCTTCCAAGTGCAGTGAGCCAAGGAAGAGGAGGAAGGTAATCCTTTCTGCTGGCAGTGAGCCAAAGAGAGAGGAATAGGGAGTGACCCTTGGGAAGCAGTGAGCTAACCCTAAACTTTGTAAAGGAAAATGAGCCTGGGCATAGAAGTGATCTAGCCCGAACATTATTTGCAGTGAGCCTTAGTGGATTTGGTATAGTGGCACATCGTAATTGTATGCTCCTTGGACGTAGCCCAGTGAGGGTGAACCAAGTAAAAATATCTGTGTCTACCTACTTTCTTCCCTACATTGCATTTAAAGCATCATCATCAGATAAAGAAGAAAAGAAGTGGTCATAATGAACACACAAGTGCAAACAAAGTGACCCTTGTAACAAAGAGGTCAATATCCAGTTGGGCAGGAAGAATTTAGAAAAGAATATCCATACCCTGATTCACCCCCCCCCCCCCCCCCTCTCAGGGTATATAGGCCTCTATTGGTCCTAATAATTGGTATCAAAGCGATAGGTTTCTTTGATCAGATTTATTTTCTCTGACTTAGTTCAGTCAATCTGTGTGGTTAAAGACTCAGTCTACTCTTATCTTAGTGTGCCATAGAAAAGGGTAGAACGTTAAAGAAGAAGCATAAGTCGGGTGGTATCCCTTAGTGTGGAAGTTTCTATGGAAACAGTGTGATTCAGTTAAAGGAATCTAGTAGTGAACCAAATGTTTATTTGGATAAATTGTACTATGAAAATTCATACTCATTCAATGATGCTAAAGGAATGAGTGAAGAACCTGACATGCCAAGTGATATTGGAACTACTGATGATTAAGAAACTCCCAGAAGTCGAAAAGTGGAAGTTGTCCACAAGGAAAAGGAATTTGATCATAAATTGGATGAAGAGATGAAATCTAAAGAAATCAAGATCCAAGCAATAGAAATTGAGATTAACAAGATAAGAGTATTAAATCAAAGGCTTATTGATGTGGCCACTGATCTAAGGGAGAAGAATGATTCTCAAGCCAAAGAACTGCAAAAGTTGTCTATAAAGAGAGAAAATCTCAAAGCTGATGTTAAGGGAAAGAATCTGGACACAGATGAAATTGAGATTTTGAAATCCAGAAATGTTGATCTTGCTACACAGCTATCTGAACAAGTTCAGAATAATCAAAAGCTACAACAAGAGAATGTATCTATCTCTGAATCTGTTTCTCAGGAAAATTTGAAATTAAAGGAGAAAAGTAACATGGTAGAAAATCTCACACGAGAATTGGAAGATGAGATGAGTTGTGGAAAGAATCTCAGAAGAGAACTCAATGCCCAACTTGAATCAAGGTATATGAAGATTCAAAAGTTGGAAGAAGAACTTGAATCCGGGAAGAAGGAAGTAGAGAAATCCAATGCTAAGGGAATTCCTAAAATGAAGGATGCCTTGCTCTTACTATTTGATTATCCTTCGGCAAGTGATGATGAAATGAAAAGAAATTTTTCTATTTCTGAAAAGAGGAAAGAACATATTTTCTCAACTCAAATACCATATAGTTTGGGAAAAACTAGGATTGGATTTGATGAATCCCCTCCTGTTCATGATAGAATGCCAGCCGTGAACAGTTCCAAAAGTGGAGAAAAACCTGTAGGTGCTGGAGATATGCCTAAGAGGACAGTGACAAAAAGAAGTGATGACATGTGCTATTTCTGCGGGATTCATGGCCACACATCAAGATTCTGTTCAGAGGCTTTGGAATACATTTCAAGCTGTGAAAATAGAAACTTTGATAAATCTGAGAATAAGAAGACGCGTCATGAGAAATCAGAGAGAAGAGTCTCTCAGAGGAAAGCATTAATTAGATGTTATTACTGTGGAAAAATGGGACACACCATGAATATGTTTCAGGAAGCTCGGGATCTCAATGTCAGAGGAAGAACTCAAGCGGAATCAACATATTGACAGAGAAATGATGAAAATAGGTAAACCTTTGATGGAAAATGTTTTATATGTTCTGATTATGGGAATTTGGAAAGAAATTGCAGAAAGAAGAAAACATGAAAGGGAAAAGAACTTGAAAGGAGATTCATGACTCCAATGGTGTATAATGAGAAAACATACACTAGAAGTCAAAGTTATAAATTGGAAAATAGGATTAGAGCCTCAGGAGAATCACATGGAGCTAAAAGAAAGGTGTATCAATAACCACCTCTGTCACACTCACAACCACCCTCTAAGAAAGAACATGAAAAAATCTGGAAGAAAAATGGAGGAAACACTAAAACAGTGAGTAAGAAGAATGTACGTTTAGTGGAGGACCCACCACCAATGTAAAATAGTGTGGTGACTTAGAAATATGATAAAAGGAAAATATACAAAGAATGCATTGAAAAATTTTCAAGTCGTGTGCCACAACAAGAAGTGGAGAAAATAGGAATATCCCTACAATGGAGGAAGGATCTAGGGCTGATGACAAGAAGATATATTCCTGCTCAGAGAAGAAATCAAGGAAAATGGAGTTTTGGTGGAACATCAAAGACAGAAATGTGTACTAGTGGGTTTAAACCCAAAATAGTGAGAAAGGTCAGGCCTGCAGAATCATCATATCAGAAAAAGACTCAGTATACAGGTGATGGATGCTTAGCCATATGTCCAGAGTAGTTGAAGTTGGCTAGGCAGCTAGAAGAATCTAGGAAGGAGTGTGATGCTCTACAAGAAATAATCAAAGGGTTGACCCATAAAGATCAACCACAATCCTCATCTTTAGGATTTCAGAAGATTCCCCACTCCCTATGTATATAAATTTCGTTAACTAATGATTCATGTGTTTCAGGTTTTAGGGAGATACGATCCAAGGGGAAGTGGAATCTAATGATGCAAAGTGGAGAAGTTATGTGCTCTAGGGTTTCAATTGCCTCAAATTAGGTGGAGAAGAATGGTTATGGGTATAAACAGTGGGAATAACCATAGTATGTGTTTCAAAGCATAAGAGGAGAATTCAATAACAAAATTAGATGTAAGAGCCAGTAAAGCAATAATCGGATAAATCAGCACAGGAGTTTTAAATCGAGGTAAGACTTATTGTCAGAGAGGCAGCAATAATAAAGCATCTCATGCTTATCTATTTTGCTCTAACAATTTGGTATCAGCTGACTGCTTTCAGGATACCAAGAAGCTGCAAGAGAAAATCAAAGGTGTGTCAACAAAAATTTGAGAGAAGATGTTCAAAGAAATGACGTCATTGAACAATGACACAGTGAAAAGATTTCTGTTAAAAGTGAGGAAGTGGTAAGAGACTCAGGGAGAGAAGAAGTGGTTGAAGATGATTCAGAAGAGGATACTGATGGTGAGTACGAGGAAGTAAAATCTTTATCTGCACAAAATCCAAAGAGTCGAGATGAAATTTATAGGCAGAATATCATCAATGATCAGTGAGCTCCAGTTCAGATAATAAAAATGAAATAACTACAGCAGACATCATTAATATCACAAGTTGATCCAAAATTATTTTCTGATACAGCTGAAGATGAAAACTAGTTTCATTCCATGAATGAAGAGCTAAATCAGATTGAGAAGAATCAGACATGGGAGATTGTTTTGAGGCCAGCAAATAAGAATGTCATTGTGACTAAATGGGTCTTTCGCAAGAAGATGAACGAAGATGGCATAGTGATTCGAAACAAATCACGACTACTGTGCAAGGGGTACTCCCAGATAGAAGGAATAGATGTTGATGAGACACTTGCACCGGTTGCAAGGCTGGAGACAATCAGATTATTCCTATCCATTACAGTGCAACGGAAGTTCAAAGACTTTCAGATGGATTTCAAATCCACATTCATGAATTGGATTCTGGAGGAAAGAGTGTATATCGATCAATTAGATGGTTTTCTCATTCATGAGGATGAGAACAAGGTTTTTCAGTTGAAGAAGGCATTATATGGGCTGAAACAAGCACCAAGATAATGGTATTCAATGCTGGATCAATATTTGAAGAATCTATGTTTCAAATGAAGCATAGTAAAGGTGGTTTTCAGAAATATGAAAAGAAGGTTCTGATGAGATTTGGAATTGAAAATTCCAAGGGGATGAAGACTATGGTTGCTACCCGGATGAAACTATCCAAAAATGAGGATGACAAGGCAATTGATGTCATGGAATACAGGAAAATCATCGGATGTTTATTGTACTTAAATGTGACAAGGACTGACATTGTTTTTTCCACATTCCAAGTAGCGAGATATCAGAGTAATCCCAAGGAAGGTCACATTCTTGCAGTGAAAAGAATACTTTGGTATATCAAGGGCACAGTGGACTTTGGCTTGATGTATAATAGAAAATCTCAGTCAGAATTATTGGGATATACAGATGCAGATTGGGTCGGTTCAGCGGATGATAGGAAATCAACATCAGGAGGTGATTTCTATCTTAGTGGATTGTGTGTTTCTTGGCTAAATAAGAATCAATATTTCATTTCATTGATCACCACAGAAGTTGAGTATATTGCGGCCACTCAAGCATGCACACAGTTATTGTGGATAAAGCAGCAGCTTGAGGATATGGGAGTAGAAGTGAAGTCTCCGATTGGAATCCAGTGTGATAACTCAAGTGCTATCAATCTCAGCAAAAATCCATTCCATCACTCAAGGAAAAAGCACGTTGAGATAAAGTTTCATTTTATCAAGGATAAGGTTGATCAAGGAATGGTGAAGTTGGAGTATGTGCCTACAGAACTATAGGTTGCAGACATTCTAACAAAGGCCTTACCCAAGGAAGCGTTTGACAGGCATCGACTGGCTCTGGGAGTTCAGTCGACTCCCCGCACTTAAAAAAGTGTGGATGTGGAACCCACCCACCCACCCCCCTTCTCCCTGAGGTATGATGTGTTTTTCCCTAATGTGCTAATGTGTGTTCTCTAATCTGTTGCAGACTGCAAAGGAGTGACCTTTGGGTTCGTTGACAAAGGGGGAGAAAATACTAATTGTTCAAGGGGGAGACAGTATGGATATTTGAGACATCATGGATGGTATGGGGAGAAACTGTTAGGTGGAGCAGCGAGATAGGGGGAGAGCATTGAGATAGGGGGAGAGTTTTAAATATGACGATGCTAGAAGTGATCGATCAAAGAATAGATATCACGATAGCTGAAGATCGTGATAAAAGCATAAGAGTGGTTTTGGAATGGTGAGATAAGGTTTCTAGCTATCACCAATTGGTTTCAGTGTGGTTCAACAATTGGTATCAATTTTTCAATTGGTATCAGTTTGGAATCGACAATTGGTGTGTGACATGAAGTGATTCATTGATACTACTCTTGTTTCTCACGCCGAGCATTGCTCATGTGGGATTAGAGTATGTGGTGAGTGAATCCTTGAATTCTATTTGAATCACAAGAGGAGAATGGCGGTAGATGTTGGAAGGAGACTCAGTGAGGTGTCAAAGTGCAGAAAATCTTTCTGAGAAGAGTTGTGAAGAGTTGTCAACAAACCCAAAGGTGGGGATTGTTGGGCAAAAATCCCTCAAGGTAACATTGCAGTATTTTTTGGTTGATTGTGTTTGTTGAAAAAGCAGGTTTCCATGAAGAATTGTCAAGTTCCAGAGAATTTGTTGACAATCCATGTTGACAAATAACGATGACAAAGGAATGGACGATCTGGAGGTGGTACAAAAGAGAAGTACAAGGTGGTGTCATTTCCTAGTGTTTGCCAAATTTTTGGGGTCCAAAATTTGGAGGTTGGTGAGCATCGCGAAAAGTGTATTTCCATGAAGATCATATTTTAATATGTCAAAGGCATGAATTTCACGAAGATAGGATTCATGGTTTGGAATTTGCGAAGACCATAAGAATGATGGCAGTGATTCTTCACGATTACGTCAAAGCTTCGCGAACGGCAGAGTTGAAGCACATCGCGACGGTGAAGGGATTTCCGAGGGAGCTTCATGGCGAAGGTGCGAAATAATGTTGACGGTGATGCTCCATGATTACGAAGAGTTCTGCGGTCAGAAAATTTTTGTGGTTCTTCGCGATTTTGACAGAATTCTGGCAGAAACTTCGGAGCTTCGCGATAGGCGATGACGTGGCGCTGACTTCGCGCGGAAGGGTCGAGGGTCGGTGGAATTGCCTATAAATAGAGGTTGACCCCCTCAAGAGAAGGAGAGAGAGCTTCCAAAGAAAATCCTTTTCTCTCATTTTGCAAAGGTGGTTCACGAAGATAGTGTTCATCGCAAAAGAGAGATGCTTCACGGCGGCTAATCTAGCTCCGCAAAAGGTAGTGCGCTTCGTGAGGCCGCGTGCTCTAAGAAGTGTGCTTCGCGAAGAGGTGGGAGCTCCATGACGGCCTAAGAATTTCTAAGGCTTGATCTTTGTGAGAGTTCTGCGCAAGAGTGCTTCGCGAAAAGGCAGGAGCTTTGCAAAGGCTTGTTTGAGTTTTGCGAAATTGGGAGCCTTGTGAAGTAGGGTGCTTTGTGAAGGTGTTTCCAAAAGTAGTTGCCCAGTGTTTCAGAGGAAAAGGGGTATTCATCAGTGGATGAAAGTTGGAATTTAAAAAATCATCTATCAAAAGTTGAAGATGCGTGCATTCATGCAAATGAAAAGACCTATAGGTCTATAAACTGTGAGTGGATCCCTTCCAAGTGTAGTGAGCCAAGGAAGAGGAGAAAGGTAATCCTTTCTGCTGGCAGTGATCCAAAGAGAGAGGAACAGGGAGTGACCCTTGGAAAGTAGTGAGCTAACCCTAAACTTTGTAAAGGCAATGAGCCTGGGCATAGAAGTGATCAAGCCCGAACATTATTGGCAGTCAGCCTTAGTAGATTTGGTACAGCGGCACATCGTCGTTGTATGCTCCTTGGACGTAGCCCAGTAAAGGTGAACCAAGTAAAAATCTTTGTTTCTACCTGCTTGCTTCCCTGCATTGCATTTAAAGCATCATCATCAGATAAATAAGAAAATAAGTGGTCATAATGAACACACAAGTTCAAACAAAGTGTCCCTTGTAACAAAGAGGTCAAGATCCAATGGGGCAGGAAGAATTTAGAAAAGAATATTCATACCCTGATTCACCCCCCCCCCCCTCTCAGGGTATATAGGCCCCTATTGGTCCTAACAAAGTATATTCACTATAACAAGAGTGTTCCCACATGAATCCATTGAGATCCAATGAGAGGAATGAGACAGTTTTATAGTATATAGTCCAATATTAATGACTTAATTGGAAATGAAATATGTAGTATGTATTATATAATATTATTTTAATTAAGGATCATAGGTTTTTTATATATAGAATTTAAATAATGCATTGTATGTGAGTAAACCTAGGTGTGTTTTTTAAAATATCAAAAATATTTTACATATTTTGTAGTCACATGAATGATTTTTATTTTATTAATTTAAATTATTAATTTTTAGAATGGATCTTTAGAATAGTCATTGAACCCTTAAACTAAAATTCAAAACCATTTTTAGATATGAATATAGTGAAAATTTATTAAAGGAATTAGGTAATTGAATATAACAAAATTTTAGATTTTCAATATGAGAAACTATAGTGAAATAAAAAACACTATGATTTTACTAGTCCAGATCGATCCAACCAACCCACACCAATAACCCCCGAATTTTATCTATTTTAGTTTAAAACATTTTTTCCCTAACCTTGAACCAATGAAAATCATAATCATTTTCATTATGAAATGAGAGAGTTTATACTCTTTAAAAATCTAAATGAACCATACCCCAACCATTACTAAGACATCCCATTATGTACCCATTTTGTCTTAATCCATTTTAAGAAAACCTTAAATAATTAATATTAAAACATCATTTATCGTATTTTTAGTTTTTTAGTAAATGAAAAATTCATCACCCATGTTTAATTATACATAACAATGTCCCACAATCTTATAATCATTTTACTTTCCTTAAACAAATCATGATTACATAAACATTTATATACCTATTTACCTTAATAGTTTCCCCCTAAAAAAACCCCACAAACCATATTTATACTAAAACTATATTCTCTTAAAATCAAATTGTTTCCTCTTGAATAAACCTCCATTACAATATTAAAAATACTCATTTCCATATAGTTATTAAAAAATCATGACCAAACCCTAAACCCATAATTCAAAAATCATAAAAAATGAATCCATAAACATGTTATGCCAACCACTTTCCATATAAACCAAAAAATACCCATAAATGAAATGATGTCTTTTTGAATAATTTTTCCATTTTAAAAAAACCATTATAGAAAAGAATTACCGCATAACCAACCTAAACCATGACATGTCAAATATTATTTCACATATATTTCTTATAAAAATACCTTATATGTAAGGATAATTTTTCCTTGATCAATACATTAAAATGTGTCGGTCCCATTTGGGTAAAGGTCCTGAGGGGTTAACTAGGGTATGATTAATTAAACTAATCATCCCTTTTGATCCTGTTTTGTTGTTAAACAAAACCCCATTCTCTTAAATTCCCATAGAAATGAATAAATGGAATTTAAAAGTAGAATATGACACGAAATTTTTTCTTGGTTCACCCTTATCTGGATAAATCCAAGGAAAATACAAAGGTAATGTGTTGATCTACCAAATTCACTATAGTGAACTGCTATTACAATGCTTTGAGTGAACTCACAATCCCTCCTATTAGACTACCAATTATACTAGAAATATACATGCTCACTTAGATAAAGTGTTCTCATTGCTCATTTAGAATATTATTCTTTTTATCTGAATTATTTTAGTATTGATTCACTTGTTTTCCAGTGTTCTATGAAGCTCCATTTTCATCCAAGAGATGAAACAAAATATTCAACGTAGTTGATTTCATAGAACACTCTTCATCATGCTCTCCTACAAACTCTCTTGGTATTCTATGAACTATAATACTCATCCATGGACTTGACCTCATGGAGCATAATTCACCATGAACTCCACTTCATGGATTTCCCTTTGCAATTTTTCCCCATATACTCCTACATTGCTAACTCCTCCTTCATGAATTCATGAGATGTCTAAAAAACTCCACCTTAACCTCTAAAAAAATCAACTTTATATACTGCCTCATATACTTCCTTCAACATACATACACTTCATAGAATAAAGTTCATGAATTCCCTTAAATAGGCTTGTACTTCATGGACACACTTTCATACTAAACCAAATTATTCCAGTGATGATCTTCTAAATTAATTTTTCTATCTCAGGGATGAAGTTATTAAGGGTCCTTTATATAGAAAATTTCTCCTGAGAAACCCTCTAAAAAATCAATTACTTTTATTTACATCACTTATACTCATCTGGTTCTTCAATATACCACATACTGTGAACTTTGCTTCATAGTGTATAAACCAAATTTTTAGTTTGCATACTCTCCTTTATAGTGGACCACTATAAGATCCCGACCTTTTATAGAGTTATATCAAGATCATTTGTAGTTATTCTTTTTCCTTGTGTTGAGTAGTTTTTATTTGAGTTTTACCTTAGGGTGTTTTGGGTCAAAATTTCTGAAAAATGGAAGAAATATGGAAATGCATGGCTGGCGCACGGTTTGCCTTAACCATGCGCCCTAGCCTAGAAAACTGTGCAGCCCTAGATAGAGAGGAATTTCAAGGTTGTTTCATGGTTTTTCAAATCATGCACCCTATTAGAAGTAATTGTTCATCCTTATAAAATATATACACGGTTAGGTAAAATCATGTGCCCCTTCCCAGTAAACCATACACAGGAATTTAATTAGCTCAAAAATTGTTTTAAAATTTCTTGAAGCCCCCTAATTAACCCAAAATAGACCCCCATTCAACCCTGGAGGTTATTTCATGATTTTAGAGATTTCCAAACAAATTAAAATCCCTCATGGCCTCCGTTATTGGTTATTCAAATCCTGGATCTAAGATTTTCACCCCTCCTAGTAAGAGGATCTCATTTCGCTTGGCTTCCTATTATTTTCTTGTTCTTATTTCCTTGTCTAATGGAAGTTATTATCTATTTTGGTTAGATATATATTTAGATTTTTGGATCTAGATTTTGGATTGTAGATCTAGATCCATATTTAAGATATCTTGATATATTTTATCTTGTATTTAGGTTTTATATTCGGATCTCATTCTACATCATTACTTTACTAAATTTTGGGGATTTATGTTGGGTGATTTTTCATCAACGAATCGAGGTAGGTGGTATATTATTAAAATATCATATGCATGATTTCAATTACATGTATGGAATTATAGAATTTTTAGGGTTTGTATAGAAATTGGGTTTCCTAATTTAATTAATTAATTGAGTTAAATAATTGAGGGATTTAAATCAAGAATAATTAATTGTTGAATTAGTTATATAAATGCTATAATTGTGGAATCTGAGGAATAATTAATTATAGAATTAATTATGAAGTATTGATATTATGAATGAGAAAATTAATTGTTGAATTAATTATGAGATATTGAGAATATTAATTTTAGATAATTAATTATTGAATTAATTATGGGTTATTAAAATTATGTATATTGATTAATTAATTGGTGAATTAATTAATGGAGTTGATGTGCTTAATTAATTGGGGAATTAATTAAGGGGAATCATGTAATTAACTAATTGTTGAATTATTAATGGAATTGATGTGGATAATTAATTATTGAATTGATTATGTGTGGATTAATGGTAAAATGGTCATTCAATTGTGAAGTTATGAATGGTAAAATGGTCATTTATTTATGAAATAAAGAATGGGAACATGGTCATTCAATTGTATAAAGTATGAATGGTAACATGGGACTTCAAGAATGAATTGAATAATGGTAACATGGTCATTATATTGTGAGAAGTATGAATGGTGACATGGGAATTAAAGTATGAATTAAAGAATGGTAACAATGGCATTCTAAGATATGATATCACATGGGAATACTTTGAGTTATAGCATTATCCAAAGAAAGTATTGAGGTACGGGTTTATATAGGAACTAGGGGGGATTATGTGGTTAAATAAAAAATAGTTGATAATGTGATAAATATTTATTTATGTATTTTTCTTTATTCTTTATACAACTGCATACACTGTTATTTAACTGGATATTGTTTTAAACACCATTAGTGGTGGCCTAATAAGTTGTACTCACACCCTACACTAGCTGCTTGATTGCTAACTGAATATATTACATGGTTGTAATATAGGTTAAGATAAAAGGGTCGATGTTAGATGGTTGAGTTGAGATGGAGCATGGACAAGGGAACCGAACATGGTTTAGGACCCGCTTGGGAGTTGTTAGTGTCTTTACTTTGAGTTTAATTTTGACACTTTGTACATACATTAGCATGAAATATCTCTTGTTCAGTTTTGATATTGTATTTCTAGTTTTGGCCATCTTGTGATATTAGTACTATTCTGTTTATGGTTATATGTTATTCAATTATTGTTTCTTATTTTCCAATAGTGTATTTATCTAATAAAAGAGGGTATAGTATAACAACCTTGTTCTTTGTTAAACATTAATTCTTGATTTATTACATAAAAGTACACATAATACAACCCAAAAGATCGATAATTATGGTGTATTTTAGAATTAGGTATATGGTATAACATCTTTAACATGGGATACAATGACATTATTAAAAACATCCTTAACATTCTTTTAAAATTCCATGGATTTTAAAACTACGCGGGATAACCTGGGGAAAAACATAAGAAAGGGGTGAGATATAAACCCCAGTAAGTGAATAAACATGTAATAAGGTGATACATGTTAGAAAATAGTAATATAAATGGGGCATAAAAAGAATATAAATCATAAACATGAACAATGATACGTGATATAGCATGATAATCATAACATTGGAAATGTGGAAACAACTTAAAACATTGCATCATAACCATAGGTCAAGGCTAAATAGCCAATACATCATGGTGGAAAAAGTCAAATAAAGGAATTAGGTTCACTCTCTATCACAAAATAATGTATCATGATACTAACCATTATCCAATTCATTGGAGCACTATATGGGTGCACCCATCATATTCATTTCATTCTCATGCTTAAGTGTACCATATAGAACATACAAAATGAATTCACTCATCATCATAATTTATTCCACAATAAAGGAGTGTAAAATAAATATATGTAAGTCCCAGTTAAAAATTATATGTGTATAAATGTGAACACCCTTGATAGGAAACGGTTATGTTATTCACTATATAATTTATTTGGCATGGAAAATCACGGTGATATTTCGACAGCATAACGACGTTACTTAAAGATTCATAAAAATGGGTTGATGAAAGATAAAGGGGTCTCTAATAACATATAAATTAAAAGGGTAGAAATAGAGGCATAGAAAAATCATATCCCAACATTAGAAATTTTGAAATAGAATTCATAAGGTAATGAAGAAACTTTAATAAAGAAAATAATTCTAACTATATTTCGGCATGGTAACGGGTGAACATAAAGGATCATGGGACGATTAATGAGATTGAAAGGGGGATATCATCATTTATAAATTAAATTTATAGTAAGGTTAATATGAAATAAAATTTACCAAACTAAGAAAATGTAATTTAATAGACATAACATAAAATAAGTGCTTGAATGAAAATGAGAAGAGAGAAATCTCTTAAGAAATTTCAGCATGGTAACGGGTGTACATAAAGGTTCATGGGAGTGATTTATGAGATTTAAATGGTCCTATAATAATTTAGAGATAAAATTTATAGTAATTTAAATATGTAAGAACATATCACAACATGAAAAAATGAAAATTAAAATACATAACATAAAATAGGTGCTTGATAAAAAATGGAGAGCAGAAGATCCCTTACTTGAGTGTGTGACTCCAAAAGATTGGGAGGGGATTCTTGAGGGCTTTGTGTCACCTTATTAGGACTCTAGAGAGTGGATTTCATATAATGTATGTGATTCAAGGAGTTTTAGTGAATAGAAATTGTATCTTTGGTGGTTTTATATAGAAATAGAAGGGGATTTCTTTATTATTTTGGTTTTGGACTCTACGTGATAAAATATCCAAAACCACAAACCATCCCATGTTTTTTTATCATGGTTTATTCCAAATGGGATTGATTGTAATTTTCTTTAATTCAAAGGTCTTAACTTAATAAAATAATACCTTTTATTATGTGGAGGTGATTCATACTCTTAAAGAAAGGATTTTAAAACCTTAAAATATATTACATGTATTGGAGGATTCATAATGGATTTATAAAATTAATAAAATAAACAAAAAATCAAATTATTTTAAAGTTAAAACATATATTTGGTCATGTATGTCATTTATATTATTTATTACATCACTTTTGGGTAATTATGATGTCATAATACACCAAGTATATTTATATGGTATTTAATTTTTACCTGAAAATTCAACTATCTCAGAAAATTATGAAAAATTCACCATTAGATAATTTCGAGGTTATAATTCCAAAAAATAATACTAATTTTATATAAATAATTTTATAAATATTTTAATTGTAACTTTTAAAATAAAATCAACATTTATTAAGAAATGCAGGGTTTTTTGACAAAAACAATTTTCAAACCCTTATAAAAATTATATTTGACTTCATAAAAATTATATGATCATTTATATTTAATAAAAATTATTTAGTAATAATATTTTATTAAAATATTATTTATTTAAAAAAATCATTAATTAATCAAAATGAATAATTAAAATTGCATATTACTCAAAAAATATAATTTGTGTTTTATCGTATCAAAATATACTTTTTATCAAATTGAATAGTCGATCAATTATAAAGTAAAAAAATAAGGAATAAATATAATCATAAATTAAATGAAAATTAAATATAAATATTCATTGTTTTATAGCTACATTATTTCTAGTATTTTTTAAATTATTTTTACCCTTAATTAACCTATTTACATTTTACTATGGTAATTAATATTTACTATAGTTGCTATTCATATTGTTTACCATACCATAATTTTTTTATTTAATTAAAAGGTTTAACACAAAAAATAGAAACAAAACTTACAAGAGAAAAACATCACTGAGGCCTGATGAAATGAAGTCCCAGGGCATATGCATGCACAAAATTTATCCTCTCGGTGGGAAAAGACATGTGAGGAATCTACATGTTATTTTCAATAAGATATTTTCACCTTCTGATAGTGTAAATAATAGCCCAGGGTATATTTCCATTGCCTTTCAGTGTGTTGTAAATGATAATGGAGTGTGTATCTATTAATTCCAGTGGAATGTTCCTCTGATAACATATCATGAGGCATGTGGCCAAATCTGGCGCTTCATCTTGGAGGGACTCACCTCAACCAAGGATAGTAGAGAATTCTACAATGATTGAACCCCACCTGTCCCTAATTACCCCTCCTCAACTCATGTTTCTTAAGAAGTAATACCCATTAGAATTGAACTTAACCCTGATGAGGTGGAAACCATCATATCCAGCTACCCTTATCAGATGCAGTAACATTATTGGAGCAAGGAAGAGGCACAAGGAGAGGCCTAATAGATGGGGATGCTTTACATTCCTTGTATAACCTGGACAAATCAAGTATGTCATTTATAGTTTTGAGAATAATACTTTTTTTTTACACAGATGACTTGTTATTCCAAGTATCATTCTTTTCCACACATATGCACCAGCAACCCGCAATGAAAATCACTTCTCTAGCTATTCTTTCTGGACCTTTTTCACCTGTACCCTGAAACCAACTGATGAGGAATAAATCAATCAAGATATCTTGCATAGACCACCCTGTGAAAATTCCTAAATCTTTCTACACCCAAATAGACCAATCACTTTCGAAGAAGAAATGGTTGATCGATTCTGATCTAGGATTTCTGCAGCATCGGCATTTAGAATCCAAATTGATACCCATCCACTGGATGTTCTCATATGTAGGTGGTGATTTGTGCCTAACATTCCAAAGAAAAAATTTAAACCTCATTGGAAACTCCTTACACCGCAAGATGTCCCCCCATGCATCATTGCTATTTTATTCTAGCATCAAGCTGGTAAAGTATTTGGAAGAGAAGACTCCCAAAGTCGAGCCAGTGAAAACACATTTTTCTAGTTCATTATTCTAAACAATGTTTTAAAGAAGGTCTCATTGGTTCTCATTAATAATTTCCTAGAGGAATATCAGATGGCTTAAATCTTCCCTAAAGTATATGTTTAGCATTGGAAAACCTGGAAACCACAATTTCCCTCCTCTCCAATCATGAATCCATAAATTGATATCTTATTTTTCCAAGATCCAATGAGAGTGCTATTTTAAAATCTCTGAATAAGTCTTGTCCGTTTGATATATTGTAGAAAGACTTGATCTCTATGAATTCCCATAAACCCCATATACTCCCTAAATGAGTTTTCCCCCAAAAATTCCACCCCTCCAAAGTCTCCCAAGAAAGTTTAGCATTGAGCCCCTGTATAGTTCTTGAGATGATTCTAAGGTTGATGCCCCCCTCAGAAGTGGGTTTGGATAGACTCTTCCATAAAGATTAGTGGTGTTTGAATTCCATTTGTTCATCCCAAATAAAGGAGACCATTAGCTTCTCCATATCATGAATCACTCTCTTTGGAACCTTGAGAGAGGAAAGAATGTGCATCGGAATGGAGGTCAACACACTGTTAATAAGAGTGATTTTTCCTCCAAATGATAAGAACTTTCTCTTCCAATTGTGAATATGCCCAATAATCTTACTAGTGATCTTATCAAAGTGTTGAAAATGGGGAGTGGTTGGGCTAACCAGAGTACCCAAATATTCCATCAGGAAGTGACCTCTTTGCATGTTCAACCTTCTCTCCAGGGTTCTTATTCTTCTCTCTTCGTGACCTTGATAGCCATGTAAAAAATACTATTCTATCTATTGATAATTTGAACGATCCAAAAACAATATTCTTCCAATGCTTTATTAATCGCATGAACTGTCCGTATACTTCTATTTCTGAATAAAAGGATTTTTTAGCAAACATAATGTGAGATATAGCCATGTTAGTATGTTTGGTGTGGTACGTTAAGATTCTGCCCAAACTAATTCTCTATTTAATATACTGACTTAGAGCCTCCTGATAGAGAATAAAATGGAAGGGGTATAAAGGGTACCCTTTCCTAAGGCCTCGAATAGTTTTAAAGAATCTTAATTGCTTCCCCATAAAGTAAATCGAGATCTAATCTGAGCTGAAGCAGCGAAACAAGAGATCAATGTCCCAAGCTGAGAACCCCATGCAGGATAGGACCTTTAAGATGAAATTCCATTCCACCATGTCAAAGGCTTTTCTAATGTATAACTTTATTGCAATATTTCTCCCAAATTTTTTCATATTTATATCACTAATAATTCCTTTCACTACACCCATTTCACCTTGTATGGATCTCCCTTTGATAAAATCATGATGTTCAAGAGCTATCCAATTTGGTGGGAATAGAGAAATATTTTTTTTCAGAATGCATGAAAGAAACTTATATGGAATGTAACACACAAAAATTAGATAGTACTAATTTAAGTACTATTTATTTTTCACATTTGGGACCATGACAACCTTTGAATCACATGTTATTCGCAGCAGGTTACCCCCAAGGAAGAAATTTGGCACTGTCTGAACAAGCTCACCCTTAACAGTATCCCATGATATCTCATAAAATGAGCCTAGAAATCCATCAAATCCTGGCGCGTTGTCAGGATCCAGAGACCATACCACCTCACACACCTTCTTCTCATCTGGGATCCTCCTCAAACACACATTAGCTTCCTCCGACACTCAGGGAGTTAAGGAATTAAAGAGCTCTGCTTCACCTCTCAGGTAACCTCATGACATGTTATAATTGGATCACACTAAAAGGGATTAAAAGTGGTAAAATACAAAGAAAACTACCACATCACGGTTATGAGAATAGAAATCACCCTCCAAGAGAATATTGGGATATTTTCTCCAGCATTTTTCTTTAATACAAGTGTGGAAGTATCCAGTGTTACGGTCACCTTCTCACATTCATTTAATTCGTGAGGCTTCTTAAGCTAGTTGTTCCTATCTTAGAAGTATGTATAAAATATTATTTTTATTGTTTATTAGCTCCTATAAATGAACCTCATTCCACTCATTCTCCAGGTTTCTCTCCAGCTAATCAATTTCTTTATTGATGGTCTCCAAATCCTGATCTTTGAGAAGAAGGTTTCTTCTCCAAGAATGGAGATTACCTTTGAGCTACTGAATCTTATTATGAAAAGAATAACATGGATTAACATGAGGAATATTGGACCAAGACTCCCTCACAACATCAAATAAGCATGGATCCTCCATCCACGATTAATAGAACTGAGGAAAATCCTCTCTAGTCTGACAGTAATTCAAGGAAATCCATAGCGGCGAGTGGTCATAAAGACTACAGAACAAATGGGATACCTATAAATATAACTGATCAATACTTATTTTAGCCTTAAATAAAATTAAAATAATAATTAAACATTTAAATTAATTCATTTATCAAAATAAATGGAAATTTTACATAAAAATGGTATTTTTCACTATTCACTAAAAAATATATTTTTTTTGAAAAATACCAAATTTTCACCCTAAGTTAATTTTGATATGATGATATAAAAAAATTATTTAATTTTATCAAATAAATTTTCTAAATTTTCTTGAAAATAATTATAATATTCATAAAAATTATTTTTTTGAGAAAACATATTTTGAAGAGAAAAAAGAAAGTTCCAAAAAATGTTTGATTATTTACTAAGCATTTATCGATATATTTAGAAAATATATATAAATTTCATAAATTATTTAATCTTACTCATATCCTAAAATTTAATGGAAAGTTTAAAATGGTTATATTTAAATAATCATTATTTTTTTGGGTTCGATGTTGCGTATCACATAGGCTATCGAACAAGGTTTTCTCTTTTTAAAAGTTGGGGAATTACATTCTTACCCCCTTTAATAAATTGAGTCCTCACAATTTAAACTTGAAATCAATAATAAATTTTTTTATGATTGTAAATATCTTTATTGACTGCCCAAATCATAAAAGGGGTTAATAAAACATTCTCTTGAAAAGAGAGAAAGGGAAGTATGAAGGTCATCGCATAACTAGGTTTCCAAGTAGGAGAACATTATTGGGAAGTGAAAACATAGACATGAAAGAGAAAGATAAAAAAAATAACTAATTGAGTGTGATATAGAACATGTAAAACATAAATTCAATTACCATAAAACCATAAATCTTTTATAGATAAAATGACCATCAATTCATCAGAATATGAAAACATTTTTTATTCAAGATTATTTCTCTAGAGTTAAGGAATTACTTTATTATCTAAACTAGAAACATAAAGAAATATTATTTCTTGAAAAGTATAATTAATTTCCACTATAATCTCATATTTTTCTCCAAATTATGATAAATCAAGATGATTTTTTTTATACCTAACCCAAATGGACCTAAGGTCTTCTTTTTTTTATTATGGATAATCCCCCTTTTAAGGGTTGAAGGGGAACCCTTACATGACCTGTAGGCCCAAGGCACAATGCCCGAAATAACTCAAAGTCCAATACATGACTCGAAGACCCAGAGGTATACTATGCCCATTACATGACCCATAGGCCCAACCCACTAGAACTGCCCCACCCCAGCTTCTACATCATTGATCGCCTAGCTCCCCACCTTTAATTTTTGATTGGATAGCATTTCCTCGTACAAAGTTACATGATGTTTGATCTCGATGCCAATTTCCATACCCTCTCATTCTTCCAATCTGGTTAGCTCTGCTTCTGGTGGCTACTACTCTTTGATTTGATCCTCTTCTGGGGCCTTCTCTGTGTGAACTAATCTACTCCATGGTCACTCTTGCCCGAAGGCCCTGAGGCCTGAAGGCCTTTGATGACCTAAAGGCCCTTGAGACCCGTAGGCCCAAACCAATGGATCTAAGGCCCAAATAGGGTGAATAGTTCCAGCTGATATCGTACTGAACAGTGCCTACTACAGTACTACTATAGTGTCTGCTACATTACTACTACAGTAACCTAGAAATTTTCCTCTACCCGGTTTTGAACCTAGGTCTCTTGGATGCCAAGCAAGAGCCCTTACCACTTGGGTACGGGCTCGTTGGATTTTTTATACCTAAAGCACTAGAAAAAACTCCTAACGAATCACATAATACATTGAATAATAATAAGATATCCCTTATGTATTTACTAAATCCAAAATGGTTCACATAAAGTGAGATAATACCTTAACACATTAGTCTCCAAAATTATACAAAAACCCAAAGGTTTTACATAGATCACTCCTTAAATAAATACCCATATAAAACACTAATAACCTCAAAATTAAAGAGTATTTTAACCTCAAAGGATGTATCGTAACATTCTTCTTACACCTCCAAAAATGTAAAAGCATTCATCTCAGATAATCCTAATGGGTATATATTACTCAACCTAAATAAAATATCTCCTAAAATATGGTTAATCGCATGAAAATAAGAATATTTGTTCCTATAATATGTTTCCAAAATATCATACTAAAATTCTATCACATAAATCTTTAAAAGTTATATCAACGCTTTTAAACATAATATTAGCCTTAAAAATGTCACTCCATGAATATTTAGGTCTATCTCAAAATCAATTGCCTATTAAGGATTTCCAATCCCTCAATCATGTGTTTTCTAAAATATCACTTTATCACTAAATCAAATTTATAGATTATTGGTACCATTCAATATAAATTTCAAGTGATTAAAGAAAATTTTCTATGGATAAATCCTTAGATGTTTCATGATTCTTATATCCATAATGTCATTTATATACTGCTTTTACAACATAAACCTCAAATACCCCTACATAAAAACTTTAATACTTAAACTTCAACGATTTACATAACCTAAGTCCTTCCTTAGACCCAAACATTAAACATATATTTGCTTGCTTGTAGTGAAATAATATCCATACTAAAGAATATTCAACTCCCTCCTTGTAAATTTATAGAATTAAAGGGTGATTCATAGTACGGATGATGAATTCCTTATCTTATAAATTTATATTGGCTCTATAGAGGGAAAATAATTCCATAACTAGGATAACATCATAATATTTTCAAGAACATTCCCACTAACATCAACATTGGTATACATGGTCATTTATTTTATGATGTCAAATCATTTAGAGTGGTGACTTGACGTTCTTAGAAAACACAAAAGAAATACTAATAGGGAATGAATTGAAATACAAAATTACATACACAATTATTGAGTAGAGGTAACATGTACTTCAGTCATCATGATCCATCTCATTATAGGACTCTCCTTGCTTTTTCTTGGAGATTGTTGATTCTCTTCATGCTTCCCAACCCTTGGAAAAGAGAATTGTATTGGATAATGCCCATATTTTCCACATTTACAACATAGAATCATATAAGGTACATTAGATTGAACCTTATTTCCATCCATCACATTATCCAATTTCTTGTGGAAATTGGATACTTTATGCCCTATATTTCCACACATAAAACATATCTTAGTCCCTTTTTGACATTTCCCTTGGTGCCTCTTTCCACACTTTTTGCACAAAGGAAATTGTGTCTTATTTCCCTTATCACCTTTATCCAATGAACTTCCTTGAGACGTCATCTTCCTATCCCTTGACATATTTTGGAATTCAACAATGTGTCATTTGTTAATTGTGATTTTTGATAGCTAATTTGGCATAATCACAATATGTCCAAATTGAGCTCCCATGCGATTGGGAATCTCATTTGGGTAGTCATAATATTTTCCTTCACATTATTTGTTTACTTGATTACTCCTATTTCCAACCATTGGATACAATAAAAGGAAAATTAGGGATTAGTATTTTTAAACTATTAAACACATAAAGTGGAATCCAATGACATTAAAGGGATAACATATAAATTACATTTATTTCTTAACTTATGATTCTCTAGGATTTAATCTATGTTATCCATGATCTATTTCCTAATATATACTCTTATGGGTATTTTTTGTCCCCTTAATAATGGTTCGTAATGAGCTTGTGAATTTACCAAATCATATCTCCTGGGAGTTTCAAACTAGGTGTGCATTAAGGCTTGTTATCATATACCAGGTTACACTGAGTCAGGCCCGGCACACCTTGTTAGGGTTGTTACCCCTAGGTACATATGTTCCAGAACCAAGTCCACTTGTAGTATCCAGATAGGTATTTATTTTATTGATAAAACACTTACTCTATAATTAAAAAAAAAATTAGGTATGTTTTCTTATACTTATTCATATCCCTAAGGCTTTCACTAGAGTTTTCTAATCTTAATCCCAAAAATAACTAAACTCTTGATTTGATACAACTATAACAATCTTGTTCTTTATTAAACATTAATTATTGATTTATTACATAAAATTAAAAATAATACAACCCAAAATATCGAGAAGTATAGTGTCTTTGGTAATTAGGTGCATGGAATAACATCTTGAACATGGGATACAACAACATTATTAAAATCATCCTTAACATGCTTCTAAAATTCCATGGATTTTAAAACTGTATGGGATAACCTGGGAAAAACATAAGAAAAGGGTGAGCTATAAATCCTAGTAAGGGAATAAACATGAAATAATATGATAAATTTTAGACAATAGTAATTTCAATGGATCATAAAAAATAATAGGAATTGTAAACATGAACAATGATACATGATATATCGTAATAATTATAACATGGGAAATGTGGCAACAACTTAAAACATTACGTTATAAACATAGGTTAAGGATAAACCTCCAATACATCATGGTAGAAAAATTACTATAAAATAATAGAGTTCACTCTTAGTCCCAACATGACATATAATAATGCTAAACATTACCCAATACATTAGATCACTATTTGGGTACACCCATCATATTCATTTCATTTTCATGCTTAAGTATGCCACATAGATCATACAACATGAATTCATTCATCATAATAATTTATTCCATGGTCAAGGATTGTGGAATAAATATATGTAAGTCAAAAATCAAAAAATTATATGTTCATAAATGTGAACACCCTTGATAGGAAATGGGTATGGTATTCACTACATAATTATTTTGGAATAGAAAATCACGGTGAAATTTCGAAAGCATAACGACATTACTTAAAGATTCATAAAATGGGTTGATGAAATAGAAAGGGATATATAATCACATATAAATAAAATAATATGTAATAGGGACATGTAAAATCATATCACAATATTAGAAATTTGGAAATATAAGGCATGAGGTATTGAAGAAATTTGAATAAAGAAAGGAATCCTAACTATATTTCGACATGGTAACGGGTGAACATAAAAGGATCATGGGAGGATAAATGAGAGTAAAAGGGGGATATAGTAATTTATAAATTAAATTTAAAGTAATTGGAATATGTAAGAACATTTCCCAAACTAAGAAAATGGAATTTAAGAGACATAACATAAAATAAGTACTTAAATGGAAACGAGAAGAGAGAAATCCCTTACGAAATTTTGGCATGGTAACGGGTGTATATAATGGGAGGGATTAATGAGAGTGAAATGGGAATATCATAAATTAGAAATAAAATGGATATTAAGGGGAATATGTAAGAAAATATTCCAACATAAACAAATAAAAATTAAAAAACATCACATAAAATAGGTTCTTGATAAAAATAGGAGAGTGGAAGATCCCTTACTTGAGTGTGTGACTCCAAATTCATGGTAGGGGATTATTGAGAGCTTGGGGTCACATTGGGAGGACTATACAGAGTGGAGGTCAGATTATGGGCATGATCCAAGGAGTTTAAGTGAATATAAATAGGATATTGTGTGGTTTTATAAAGGAAAAGAGGGGGATTTCTTTATTATTTAGGTTTTGGACTCTATATAATAAAATATCCAAAACCACAAATCATCCCATGATTTTTTTCCCATGGTTTCTTAAAAATGGGAATGTTTTTTATTATTTTATAATTCAAATGGACAAACTTAATAAAATAATACTCTTTCTTATGTGGAGGTGTGTCATACTCTTAAAGAAAGGATTTTAATACTATAAAATATATTACATGTTTTGGAAGATTCATAATGGCTTTATAAAATTATTAAAATAAACATAAAATCACATTAATTTAAAATAAAAATGTATATTTGTTCTTTGATACCATTTATATTATTTATTACATCACTTTTGGATCATTATGATGCCATAATACACAAAGTATATTTATAAAGTATTTAATTTTTACTTGAAAATTCGATTGTCTGAGAAAATTATGAAAAATTAACCGTTGGATAATTTTGATATTATGATTCAAAAAATAATATTAATTTTATATAAATAATTTTATAAATATTTTAATTTTAACTTTTAAAATAAAATCAATATTTATTAATAAATTTTGGGTTTTTTTACAAAAATAGTTTTTGAACCCTTATAAAAATTATATTTAACTTCATAAAAATTATATGATCATTTTTATTTAATAAAAATAATTTAATGATAATATTTTATTAAAAATTATTTATTTAAAAAAATCCATTAATTATTAAAAATAAATAATTTAAATTATATATTACTCAAAAATATAATTTGTGTTTTATCGTAACAAAATATACTTTTTATCAAATGAAATAGTCAATTAATTATAAAGTAAAAATAATAAGGAATAAATATAATCATAATTTCAATTAAAATTAAATTTAAATATTCATTTTTTTAGGGTTAAATTATTTCTAGTATTTTTTAAATTATTTTTACTTTTAATTAACCTATTTACCTTTTACCGTGGTAATTAATATTTACTATAGTTATTGTTCATATTGTTCAAAAACTAAGTTAACATTATTAACTAATATTAATTATGATGACTCAAAATATGGAATCTATTTTATCAAAATCAATTGACAAAGTTGGAAGAATTTAATTTAAAATAAAACCCATAAGCACGGTGGAAAGCGGTTTTCCAAAAAATCCATTTTTCAAGGAAAAAATGATTTCACTTTAACTATATAACTAGTAATATTAATTATATGAATTTAAATTAATAAATATATATATGAAATATAAAAATTTAATTTAAAGAATTTCTTTTTAGGTATTACTTTAATTAATTATAATGGAGAAATATAATGCATTTTAAAACAGTTTTCAGAGAAATGTGTTTTTAGTCCTAAAAATAAACTTGTATTAAAATCCGGTATAAATATGACTGAAATTTAATTAATTAAATTAAATATAAATAATTAATACATATTTTACATTGAAATAAAATTAAAATAATAATTAAACTTTTAAATTAATTCATTTATCAAAATAAATGACAATTTTACATAAAAACGGTATTTTTCACTATTCACTGAAAAATCTATATTTTTTGAAAAATACCAAAGTTTTACCCTATGTTAATTTTGATATGATGACATAAAAAAATAGATTAAATTTTATCAAATAACTTTTATAAATGTTCTAGAAAATAATTATAATATTCATAAAAAATATTTTATTGAGAAAACATATTTTGAAGAGAAAAAATACATTTCTAAAAAAAATTGATTATTTACTAATAATTTATCAATATATTTAGAAAATATATATATATTACATAGATTATTTAATCCTACGCATATCCTAAAATTTAATGGAAAGGTTAAATCTATCATATTTAAATAATCATTGTTTTTTTTTGTTCTCGTGTTGCGTATCACCTAGACTATCAAACAAAGTTTTCTATTTTGAAAAGTATGACATTACATATAGTATTCCCATGATTGATATTAGACCCTATCTTATAGTTGGTAGCCTATGGAATATGGGAAGGCATGCCTGATGTCATGTGGAAAATCTGTTTGGGGCACTAGCGTGTGGCACTTAGGTCGGGATGTTACAACCATAAAGAACTGTTGAACAATCACACACTTCATTCCACATTGTAGTCATTAAATCACCTTTAAATCCATTTATATGAAAGTTCCTTCTACCTTATGGATACTTAATTGACCTCAAAGTCTTCTTACTTGGCCTTGTGTTCCACCTGCTCAAACTCATGATCCTCCAGTCATGAGACTAGTCCATTATTATAAAAACATGACCTCATGGTCATCATACTCTACCTTTTGAAAATCATTATATTTCAAATAAAACAACCTAAAAACTTTTAAACACTATCATGTGGGATTTTTTTCCAAAAAAATAGTGATTTAAATATCCTTACTATAGACCAAAATCAAAACTATTCCATTTAAAATTTTAAAATTTCTTAGAAATTTAATCCCTCATGACTACCATCTCTTGATCCCAAAAATGGAAAATAAAATTATTTTTCTATGTAGCATGGAAGATCAAAAAAAATAAAAACATCAAATTTTAAATGAGCTTAACCGCGACATTTACTATAACTATTTCCAATAAAATATTATTATATTATATAAAATTGTTACCATTTGAACATAAAATACCCATATTTTTTTAATTCTATAAATATAAATTTCAAACCCTTGGGTTCAAAGAATTAAAATATCCATGAATTAACAAGAACACCAAAAATTCCTCTTTACATCAAGTAATTTATTAATATTCAATATTTTATCCTTTTACATTCCTTAAACCATTAGATCATATTTGGAACTTGAGGATTTACTCTTTCCCATTCATTCCCAAATCCACTAAATATACACAAATTATGCCTTAAACCCATAAAACATGTTAATATATATATATATATATATTATATAAACACATCACTCTTGAAAATATTCCTCCTATAATGATATTTCAAACCGTAAAAAGCAAAGCCTCGTCAATGATTCCATCCAAGACACCCACTAAAATTCATCACAAAAACAAATCACCCCTACATGTAAAATCCATGATAACCTATTCTCAACTAACATAACAAACCAAACTACTTCCCTTCCCACATATCCATCCATTACTAGCTACATAAAAACATGATTGAAAATTTCCAATAGATTATGAACTATGAAAAATAAGAATAATTGTATAAGGATCCTATGGAATAAAAAAATGTAGTAGTCATAAATAGTATGATATTAAAAGATCGAATGCCTATAATCATTTATAAAGAAATCAGAGTCTATGGGTGTTCTAAATTATATTTTCAATGGGTTATGATTCAATAATACATGTAAAAGTAAAACCTCTAGATTTTTTGACCTTCAAGTGGATGTGATTTCCTAATAAGAAAGAAGATCAATATAATTTAGTGAAAGATAAATATAATAGTATAACTCAAGATAAATATACTACTTATATAATGGATATAAATGAACCCATAACTATTTATGCTACTTAGTTTACACAACCACTTCATTTTCAAACACCCTTTTCAAAATTTATAAATAAATGGGTCAAAATAATGTATTATTTTTTATCACTAACTCATTTTATACTAAAGGAGGATTAAATTTAAATTTAATTGAGTGTTCTACTTAAATAATTTCTAGGTCCACCACCACATGCTTCTTTAATTAAATTTTCTATACTTGAAATGAAATTTCTACATTCTTCATCCATATCCCATTTAATAATGGGAAAACCAGTCATTTTTGTATATACATTATGAAATTAAGAGCGTGGGTGGACGAATCATTTCATTATGGAGATTATTTTTTAGTATATGAATCCCCTATAGATTTGAGACATGTTCATGAAATCATTCCCAATATCATATTTGTAGGCACTAGTTTATTACACCACTTTCCACGTTAATGAGTTGAATAACTTTAATAAAAGGGACTTACTAATGATCAGGAATAAGGGGAATCTATACAAAATTAATATTTTTTATGTTATATGAACAAGAAATATCATTATTATTCCATAATTAATGGATAGTTATATAATATTTTAAAACTATATAGTAGGGAGATAAAACATTTAAATCCATACAAAAAATAATATCATGTTACAATATAATTAAAAGGATGATGTGAAGAAATAAAGGTTATGATAGAGTTTAGTGTTATCAAGAAAGGTGAAATTTTATATCATAGAATAAATCATGATGAAAAATTCATGAGGGATACACTAAAGTTTAGTTTTGTCTAGAAAAGTAATGGGTTATGACATAGTTTAAATCTAGATTAAAAGAAAAGGTTTTTATACTAGATTTTAGGGAAGTGTGGTAAAGTGAAAGGTTATATTAGAGTTTATTTGCATCTAGGATTGAAAAAGGTTATATTTGAGTTTAATTATATCTAAAAAGGTGAATGTTTATGTTAGAGTTAAATGTTATCCAAAAATATTAAAGGTTATACTAGAGTTTATTTTTTTTCTTGGAAAATAAAAGGTTGTTTTGAAGTTTATAACCATATAAGAAGTTGAAAGGTTATTTTTGGAGTTTATTTCCATCAAGGAAGACAATAATCATGAGAAGGAGTGAGCCTATGTTTCAATAGTATCATTATTGGACATCTAGAGAGCTTGTTATATATCCCAAATAGAATAGTCAAAATCCATATAGTTCGAGCACCTAATTTCAATTCCATGTGGAAAAGGTGCACCACTTATCCATGAAAAAATATAGCTTGGAATTTTATGTTAAGAATGATAATAAAACATTTTTTAAATCCATGTAGGAAAAGTGTGGAACTCATACTTGTAAGTGAATCATATAGTTTAAATCTAATTAAGTGGGAATAACATGTATTTTAACACTGTATAGATAGAAACAATATTATACAGTTCAAATATATATTGCAATGGAATAAAACCCATCCTTAATAAACAAGTATTTTAATTTTAATCTATGTAAGAGTGTATTAGATGAAAATTTATATTGTGTGAGAATAATAGTGTATCATATAATTTAAGGATATGTGATAAGAGCATATACCATAATTTTTTTCTTGTTTTATGGTAAGGAACACTACCTACAACTTATGGTCATATAAGGTGGACTATATATCTAGTATTTTAGTCTCATAGAAAATTTTCTATGTGCCTTATAGTTTAAATCCATTTTAAAATGAAAATGTGTCTTGTATTTTTGGACCATATAAAAAGGACCATTTATGGGACTTTCATATAACAGTTTCCTATAGAATATTAATATGAGTAATTAGAATAATATAGGATTCATTGTTATGTAGAAACATCTAATACTACATTATAATTTAATGAAAATGTATTCTAGAAGGAGGGATAAAGATTATGATTAGGATTTATAGTCAATAAACCCATAGTTTTATGTAATGTAGATAAATAGGTTGGTGATGAATAACATTCATGAGATAGGATCTAGATTATAATAAATTTGTATAACATATAAAATAAAGGATAGGTTTTCTTATCAAATAAGAAGGTATAAAAACACCAATGTAAGTAATTTATATTCCATGAATACATTAATAAAAACACTTATGGACTAAAATTTTCATGAATTAGACTATAGATTTTAGTGGAACCACATGGGTAAAATGGGATGAATTTTCCATGGTAAATAACATTAGATAAAGTTTTAGGGTTGATAATGGTGACAAATACCTTGGTGAATTGGCCTCTATTTGAATTAATTGTAGATAGGATTCCTTTTTTGAATATTGAATCAGAAATTATTCAAAAGGATGAAATTTTCCAAGTATATATTTTTTTTACCTTGCTTAAGTGGTCTTTCACAGTGTCTTAAATGATAAAATCATTATATAACTCATTTTCACTAATATTCCTTAGTTTTTATTAATAAATCACACACAGTTTCTCATATTCTTCTTTATAGATTTATGATTTATATATCTTTATAGTTTGAAGTGTTTATTCATAACCCCTGAGCTTCTTCCTCTCTCCATAATATAGTAAGTAGTCGAATAATATATTTATAGGAATGGTCTTATAGTTTTCTGATCCTAAACCTTCATACATGATAAGAATTTTTGGAAAAGTATAAACCTTGTCATGAGTTAATGTATGACCATGTCTCACAAATCTCCATAAACATGAAATCCTTATAAATTGTTCTCACACTTCATTCCACAATTTTAACCAATTATTCATCACCTAAAATTTTACACACAAAATTGGATTTTTTTTAGAATAAAAAGGATTTAATTTTAATAAAATAAAATTTAATTTAGTGAATTTGTATTGATATTCAAAAATACAATAATCTAATTGTTACTTCTATTCTTATATATTATGGTATTACATCCAATGTAAGGGATCACTAAACTTCTAAAATCATAAAGATGAATCTCAATGTTTTTAATAAGTCTTCACCATAATACAGCATCAGTTTCATTATCATTAGAGAAAAGTTTTGTTTTTTTTAGAACATATTAAACCAAGACTTCATTGAGGGGTTTAACGAATGGATTTTTTTCATTTTCTAACATTTTATACTTATATCAGTTCTTATACATTTTATTACTTTTGATCGGTTTTTTATACATATTTTTAGAATCTAAAAATATTTAATGTTGTCATTTTTATTAAAATGGATTCTCATCTTATATGTCATTATCCTATGAATACAACTACTATGTAAATGTAATCAATGGTTGTTTATATTTAGAACTTATATATTCACCTTTAAGGCCTTAAACACAATTATTTATAATGGTTCCTCCTTAAAATATCAAAAAAGTATAATTTTTAGATCGAGTACCAGTATATAGATTGAGGACCATAACTGATGCACTTATCCCTTAATAAAATCATAATTTTTATGACTCATGGATTACAAATGCATTAAGAATATAGATGAATAAAATATCAATTTTTAGGTTATGTTTCTATAAAGATCTATCCATATATGCATATTTTCTATATCATTTAGTCTCTTTGTTTTAAAACACCACATATATACCAAAATGTTGGATTCACATATATTCCTTCATTTAAATTTATTATATTGTAGATACACTCCAGGTCTAGAGAACAAGTTTTGGACTATGCTCTAGAGGTGATTTAAGAATTACTGGATATAAGATTATTGATTCGTAAAAAGATACATGAAATTTAATGTGTGGTTAGAATAAATAGTGGTTTATTAAGCTCTCCAGATAATGTATATGTATGTGTACATTCTTATGAACCTCCCATATGACATATTGAACTGAGGAATCTTGTATACCAATATGTTGCATAAATTTCATGGGTAAGTAAGAATAAATTTCCTAGTTACCTATCCTTTTGGGACATTTATAAAAAATTTCCTCCCCTAGTGGACACTAGGTTGATATGAAATGGACCCCAAAAATGTTGTATGTGTCTTAAAAGAAGCATAGGATTTTATAAAAAATGATACACTATATAAAATTTATATTACATTTTTGGATTTTATAATGATATTTCTAAAGGGTTATAGACAATATTATTGCTTGAATCAAGGAACAAGATGTCATGGTATCCATATAATAGGGGTTGTAGGCACTTACTAGCCTTATCTGGAAGATGAATACAATATGGATTGTGGAAGGAAGATCGTCCTCTAGGAATATTCCAAATATAATTGGACCAACATATTTATAATATATCTGAGTGGGTATTCACAACTATTCCATAACTCACACAATTTTTTGTGGTCAAGTAAATTTTTAATGGTGTCACCGCTATAAAGGTAGAGTGGTTGACATAGAAATACTAATGAAGATTAATATTTTCCATTTTATTAAATATATCTACTAATAATAGAACTTATTCTATATATTATAGATATCTTTGATTATTTAGGAATGAATCATCACTCACTTTATCATGTATGAGTTCTAAAACATGGTGGAAGTACTTCGATTCACATTTTAACATATATCTAGTGGGACTTGTGAGTTTGGATAATACGAATAGATGATTGGGGAAAATTCAATACTCTTATAATATAATACTAGTTATAATTTTAATAACATGATGGGTTATTAACTAAAGTAGTCATGGATGGTGGATTTATGAGTTATGAGGAGATATCGTCAATAAGGTTCTCTAAGATATATTTTTAGTGGGTTGAATTTATGATCACCTAATTTTTAAAGCCTATATTTAATAATAGTTTTCCATTTATTTTTAGTGCCTCTTTAAGTCCTTCCCATCCAAAACCACTAAAATTATGGTGGAGAAACATTTGATGTTAGGTTCATAATTTTAATAAATGTCAATTCAATAGAATATAGACACAAATATAACCCTACAATCATAGTTTTCTTTAATCATCTGTTTCTAGAGTATACTGAAGCATGGATGTGCTTATACCTTGTGATAATGATGAGTGATCCAGTCATATAGATCAAAGGTACACTTTTTATGGGGAAATATAAGTAGAAACCACCAAAAAACAAAATGAGACATCTATAGTGGAGAATAAACCTTTCCACATAAGGATACATGATGGAATTACTCATCCAATAATATTAGAAAAGTTAATAGAAATTGATGAATAGGAATTTAAAACTGGATGTGGGCTATGGAATGAAGTAGATTTTAGATAAATAGGGAAAAGTAAACACCTTTGGTTGGTGGAGAGGAACCCTATTCATGGTTATAGAAGGTATGTCCCAAAATGCCAGTCAATACCCTGTTCTTGAGGCCCAATGCAATTGGTATGTTTGGTTGTGGGTTGAATTCCATACAAAACATGATATACCCGACGTCATGGTGTTTTCATCTTGAATGTTGGAAACATTAAATCCCCTATGTTCATAATTTTTTTGAATTATCTTGTTGAAATAAATTTCTATATTTAAGATTTAGAAATTTTGAACCTTGATATGGAAAATTTTATTACATTGTGGTAGGCTTCATAGTCGATTGGTTCTCAGTTATCGCACCACTTCCAGGTGGTCAAGATTCAATTCCCAGCTGCATTAATTTTGTTTAACCATTTTTTAGGGTGATGGTTCCCATTTATGTGTGGGACATAGGGTAAGTAGTGAAAAATCATGGTGTAGGACAAGCAGGCGAGCTTGGTGATCGAGGATATCTGATGTGAGGCCACACATGACATATGGAGGTAGTGATTGGAGATGGCACGAGCTGATCCTGGTGATGATAAGGAGATCTGGGTGGGATAAGGATAATCTATGATGATCGTGAAAGGTGGGGTGAATGGAAGTTTCATATAGTAATGGTGATGGGAAAGACGACCTCTATGTTAGGTGGTGGTGACCTTCGATTAGTGATGCACTAGAGTACAGTTTGGGCTAGGTCCCACGAATGTAGGTATAAGATGGGTATAGACCAATGGGATTTATGACTTCGGCTATTTTTATGGGTCATGGGACCTTGGGCCAGTTTTCTTAGGTCTTGGTGCCCTTGATTCAGCAATATATGGAATGGGTTTATCTTTACCCGGAAAAAAAAGTGGCACCCCTTTTTTTAATAATTAAAGAGGCTTCAGCCACAACTTAAAAAACAAAAAAAAAATTATTACATAGGTCATGTGTGGTAGCTCATGGATCTTGGGAATGAAAAATCCATGCACAAAGAAGACATCAATGAAAATGATGAAATAAAAAAAGGGAAATTATTAGTCTAACTCATGGTTTGGATATTCTAACTATATATTGTTAAATTTTAAGCCTTTAAAGCATTTATTATAATCCTTAGTTAAACTTAATCTATCGAAGTTTAGTTTTTTCATAGTTAATGAATTTAATGGTGCCTTTGATAATATATCCCTAATAATCCAAAGTTAGAAAACCTATTAGGGATATATATTTTTGGGTACAAGTGGATTATAATCTATCACCAATATATTTAAAATAACCATTTATATAAATTGTTGACCCACTATGAACTTTTATTTCCCCACCATTGGAAAATCCTTGTATAGTGAATCCATTAAAATATATTTTTATATTGTTGATTAATAAGTATTTGGAAACATACCATTTCCTAGGAAATAAATGTTTGTTTTTATCCTATTTTTGATTACTTACTTGGGATTATATATCAAAATGATATCTTTTTTTATTATAGTGTCATCATTTTTAGAGATGGGTTTATCCATTGTCACAATATAGAGTCCAACTACTGATATTGATCACAAGATAGATTGGGTAAGATCTCCCATGATCATGAAGTAATCCTTAACTATTTTGGATGATCCATTGGAATTCATATGAGTATCATAAATAATTATGTTGGAATACTTAATATCTTAGAAGGAACATTCTATATTAGTGGGTTTATCTTCAAGGTTTCTACATGGAATCCTGTAATAACTATGGATAATTTTGTAGTTTGGATGCCAAAAATTCACCCATACCATGAAAGTAAAATTACAAGTGTACATTTGAATTTATTATTCAAACCTCTATATGATTATGACTATAAATTAATATAATTCCATGACAAACATATCAATATAACAGGCATAGTTAACAATATTCTTAGATAGTTCATAAAATATATTGATGACTATAGTCCAGTATTTGTGTAGGATAGAGATGTTTTTTCACATTTTTAGAAGGATGTAAGTTTAATTTTGGGAGGGTTCTCATCATTTAGCCTCTTCACATCATTGTTTATAACTTATATTCACTATATTTTTTCAATACTATATCTAGGTGGTTCAGGAGGTGCATACTATAGGATAAGAGACATTACCCTATCCATAACTACCCATCTCTCCATCTATTCATGGATAAGGGGGGAAACCATTACTATAGTATGTGAAAATTACATTTTCAAGGGATACCTATCATAGTTTAGGTAGATGTTTATATTACTTTATTTTCCATTATAAGCATTCGGTCTGGGAAGTAGTAGTTAAATAAATTGAAGAATTTATGAGTAAAGGTGAGTACCCATATGGTATTTTTTAATTGAATAATTACTCACTGTTTGAAATTTATTTATTTTATTTAATGTTGTGAAATCATCTTATACCATTGTGAAAATAAATAACGGGTTTTCCTTACTATCACTTTTACTAGCCCTAGGTTATACAAACACCATTTATACTTTATCCTATTGTTTTAAATACATCCTCTATGATATAGTAGGTTCTGGAGTACATTCCTATTCTTGATTATGAAAAATATTTAGATGTAGAGGCTATTGTGAACATCTAGGAGATGTAGAGAAAGGTGTAGTGGAGAAGTAATAGACTGGTCACCAAAATATCACTAGGTGACTTTGGTGTAAGGATATCTCACAATCAACTACTATTTATAATCCTATGATTTAATGAATTCAAATACCATTCAGTGTGTGTTTCTATAATTTACATCATCACCAAGTAAGAGTTAATAGAGGCACAGGTAGAGAATCTTATAGAGGTAGACTCCAAGTGTTATTTTTATATGTCCTTATAATCAGTGATCTAAGAGAACACTTTTTACATAGAGGTGGAGACTTATAACTATTCCATACTTGTTTAATAGATTTACTTCATAGACCAACTTTATTATTAATTGTTGGTGGTGAATAAAAAGGTAATAGAGTATCTAGAGTTATCTAGTCAAGCATAAAAGCAATGAGTGGTCAATAAAACATGGATGAATGAGTGGGTCCCTACCATAATGGTTGAAAATTTGTGGTAGGGATAAATATTTTGGTACATTAAAGACTCACAATAATCATTTATTTTTCTCCAATTTTATGTTGAGTAATATCCATTGTAGTTATATATTGACTATTGTTTTCCTTTCCTTCTTATTTATTTGCAATCATCAAGGTGAGGATCCAAACTATAGATGAAACCTCTGTTTTATTTTTTATTTTTTTATTAAAATGACCTGAATTAAGTAATATAATATCGTTATACAAATAAAAACACACATATATTTCATTGGTAGGTGGAAATGTACACTTACTCCTTCACTCTACTAAGGGGTGTTCATTTTGAACATAGAGTTATTACCTCCATGGAGGATTCCATTTATGGGTATTATCTAGTCATATCTATTTATTCCTTCACCATAACAAGAAGTCCCCACATAGAAATGAGAAAAAAAGTATTTTATTCCATTGGGGTTTATTCCCAAAATGGTTATTGGCTATCCATATGCACATAGAACTTCATGATATTAAGTGGAATCTATTTAGAATATGGTATTATTTTTGGGAGCATGAGGCAGTAATATACCAACATATCCTATGAAGTTTATCCTTAAGAGGTTCAATCTTATATTTTGGATCATGAGGTCATAATCAACTCACTTAAGGGTAGATCCTTCTATATGAATAATTTGTTCCAAATGATGAATCCTAGGGAAAACTGTGAGGAGGAAGGTAATGCTGAGGGTCTCAAGGGAGTGAGTGATACTATTGGTGAGGAGTATGTTGTTTGAATATATTATAATGAGAAGATAAGATATTTTACCAATAACACATATCATTTCATCAATGATTTCATAACTAATATTCTTCCCTGGATTTTTTAGGAGACAAAAGGGGCTCAATCTCCCATTCCATCTCTAGAGTATTTAGCTATAGGAATGATGATTAGCCCGGTCACTAAGTTAGTTGATAGGGTTAATGAAAAGGGTTATAATACCTTGAGGGAGAATTTTATGGTGTTGGTCTTTGATTATTTATGAGTGCTTCTGGTGACACCATCAGATGATACTATGGTAAATCATCCCTTAGCAGAAATAAATATCTTAGAGTAGGAAAGACAGTTAATATTTTAACTTTTCCTGAGATTAGTATGTAAAAGTTATATTTTTATATTTGGTTGTGTCAATTTATTAGGAGAATACATAAATTGTACTCCCAAAAAGGACTCTTGTAGGAGTCGTGAAAATTCAATAACAAGAGAGATCGGAACTAAATTTCATCCTATAAAAAACATCTAGCATCCTAACTAATTTAATGATAGAGGAAATTATTCCAAATTAGAGATACCCATTATTTTTGAATCTTTATAGTAAGATGGGTTATTTCAAGAAAAGTAATTCATTTCATGGTTATGATGATTAAATCTAGCCTCCATGGGTAGCACTCTATAGCAATGTCCAGGGCATGCCATGGATAGATATTCCCTATAAACCCATAACTCCACTAGAGGTAGTAGTTCCCTAAGAAGTGGTCATAGCATCTCTGAGTCTTACTGGATAATTTACATGATAATAATCTCCCATTGCACCTTACATGGGGAGGTAAATAGTAGAATAAATAAAATCTCCAGCAAATGAGGGTAAGTAATCAAACCTCATATTATCTAATCACTTATCATGTATATCAAAATACATATTCTGGGTTTCAATTTCAAAATATCTTAGAAATATAAATTAGAACAAGATGTAACTACTTTGATGTCTCAACCAACAGAATTCATAGAGGAATGCACTGGTTTTGTTCTAGTTCACTCAGGAGATGTCAACATTGGACCTTAGTTAAGTGATTTAGTCCCATATTATGTGTTGATCCTTACAATCAACTCTAATTTAGACATAAATTACACATCAATTCAATATTTAATATATCAATGGGTATAGTGGAAGATATCAATATTAGTTTGTGGAACCCCACTCAGTGATATCTATGGCCAGTTTTATCACCTCCATCATATTTATATCACTATGGGATTTTTCATGTATGATTACCGCATAGTACATGCCAATGTAAAGGAGTTAATTGGCACACAAGAGTGAGAATGGTTGATCCAATAAAAGAATTAAACTACCCAATCCATTTAATAATCCATTAAGATCAAAATTAAAGTTCTTAATGAAACTTCCCAACACATAGTAGTAGAAGCGAAGTGGAAATATTCATCTATGAAAGGGTGGGTTTGAGTGAACCAAATTTTTTATGTATTGGATATTTATAAAAAAGAATACAAGGGGAATCAATGATTGGTTGATGAATCCAAAAAGGTAGAAATTGATGTTTTTTCATGTCAAATTTCAGTACATCATGATTCAGATATAGAATTCATGATGTTAGTTAAGCTACACCAATTTGTGAAACACATATAATGAATGTTCACTCAACATCGCAAGTCTATTAAGTATACCTTAGAGTTGGATTCCAATTCTTGTTTCCTTTTTTGCGTAATGATATAGACTCCAGAATGTGGATTCTCCTCTCATCTTTTGATTAATTAAAAACAAAATATTTATTTCAATTATTATCATCTCCTCTATTCCCTTGTAGTTTGATCATTATTATATGGTCATCTTGGAAACTTACAAAGGTTAATATCATGATAACTAGATCCACTTGAACATTGTATAGTAATAGATTAGGTAAATAATAATCAATAATTTCTTTATCCTACAATTAAATTTATACCAATCCATTATCTCTTGAATATGATCACTCATGTGGATATAGACAGGCCAGATATGGAGGCATATATATAATCACCATAAACTGGGGAAAGTCTTTGAGATAAAGGACTATGGAGATTGGTTTTTTCAAAATTTTATAATTTGAAAAAAAAATGTTGGTAAGTTTTATATTGTGGAATATACAACATAATCATAAGTTAGGGTTAGATTATTAGGATATGAGATGTTCCTTCCTTCTCGATGTGTTCTCTTATATGGGTATAAGAAGGTTGGGTATGGTGGAATATATACCATCACCGTAATTTATGGTTTTTCTATTTGGATATGTGATATTAGTTAATTATCATGATGAAAATCATGAATGGGTATTTTGGAATGAGGATTCCAGTGATCAAAAGGTTTGAAGTACCCAGAAGTTAAACCATAGTTTATTTCACATGGATCATTTGAAAAAAAATTATGGGTGGACCATATGGTTTATTTAACTTTTTACCATGTCTAGGGACTTAAATGAAATGTATTTACTTTTATTATGGTTATATAGTGTACCCTACAAGCTTTATGTCACTTTTTTTCATCACTCACTTTTTCTTAAGTCTCAAATTGGTGAGACTTAGCAAATGAGTACTCATATTTTTCTCAGACTTCCCTTTGTGTGTTTTCTACAAAAGAAATTTTTTCCTTAGAAATTTCAAATTCTCAATTCGTTTCCTAGGTTATGTGATATGAATGTCTATAAATTGAAGATGTAACCTTTAACCTGGCTTCCCTTTTCAATTTTTCACCCTGGTGAGTGTTATGTCTCTTTTCATGGGAAGTTTATGTTCATGAATGTTTCCCACTAAAGCTAGTGTTTAAGGTCAGAAAACCTTGACCAAATTATGAGGAATTTTACATAGTATTGAGGTCATGTTTTACTCAATTTAAAGGAAACCCATTGGTACTAATTTAGATGCCTCAAGTAATAGTTCACATAGTTTAATGTCATTATGCTTAAACATAAGCTTATTGTATAAGTTTATACAACTTTGAAAAAATGTGAGATATTCTATCTAGAAAGGGTGAGGATAACCTGTCATAAATAAAGAACCTAATTCGAGTATATAAAATCCCTTGGATCGGTGCATGTAGTTTAAGTTCATAGTAATCAAAACTTTTTTCATGTGGTTTAGGGTCATATAACAAGGACTAAAAAATGTATAAGAATAGGATTTCATATTCTTGATTTAAAAATGGTTTTGATTAAAAAATGTGTAAAATAGATTTCATTCAAATAAAATTAAATGTTTGGGTTATGGATTGTGTAAATAATATCTCAATAAATTTTAATCAGGAAATTATGGGATAGAACAATTACATTGGGGATGACCATTTTTCTAATTCTAATAACGGGTTCCACTATGAAATTTTTTGAGTCATACATGATTAAAGGAACATTTACATAGGATAAAACATGCCTTGATATGGTAGTATTTGATGTGGTTTCACAGAGACCATTACTAACCAGCGATGCCCCCTAAAGCCAAATGCACTCATTACCAAAAACCATGAAAGGTTTGAAAAGATTTAAACACTTGAGGAATAAAACAAGGATATGGAGAAAACCATATTAAATAATTATTTAATATCCCTAAATTTCATTATTTCATGAGTTAAAACACATTATTTGGGTGAATGGATATGACAACCCTGCTCTTTTATTTCAAACTTAAACATGATTTATTACATAAACTTTACTTGATACAACATAGAAGATCGATAGGTCTAGTGTATTTGGGACTTAGGATCATTACATAACAACATAAAACATTAAATACAACATCTTTATTGAAAACTTCCTTTACATGACCACTACATTCTCTCGTAATTAGCATTGCATAGGATAACCTAAGGACATGCATGAGAAAAGGGTGAGCTATAAAGCCCAGTAATGGAATAAACATGGAATAAAATGAGGAATAAAGTACATGTTATACAATAGTTATATAAATAGATCACAATAGAAACATTAACATAAAGGCATGATAAAGCATGATAATCTTAATATGGAAATGTGGCAACAACATTTAACATGATTTTATCATGAGGCAAGGCTCATTTTACATGGAGAATGAGTAACCCCTCATTGCACATGAATTAGCATGAGTAATACCCCATTGAACTTGACTTATCATGATACTAATATTTACCCAATGCATTGGAGCGCTACCAGAGCGCACCCTACTTAAACATTTCATTTCATGCATAAATGTGTCATATGGATAATATAACATGGATTAATTAAACCTCATCATTTATTACATGATAAAGGAAATGTATAATTAATACATGAAACACTATAATCAATAAGTAAATTTTCATAAAGTTGAATACTCTTGATAGGGAAATGGGCTTGGTATTCACTACACAATGACATTGGCTTGGAAAATCGTGGTGCAATTTCAGTAGCGTAACGGCGTGACATAGGAATTCATAAAAATGGTTGATGAGAGAGAAATGGGTGTCTCATAATATTTAAGTGAAATTTTTAGTAAGGGTTTCATATAGATACATGTCCAAACATAATTAATGGAATTTATATTCACAATACAAAAGAATTGCTTGAATGTAAATGAGGAGAGAGAGATTCCTTACAGAATTTCAGCATGGTAACGGGTGTACATGAGGGGAATTTAATGAGAGATAAAGGGGTCTCTAATCATTCAAACATAGATATGGAAGTATGAGGGATGTGTGAAACCATACCCCAACATTTATAATTGAAAATAAAAGGGCATAACAATATAATGAAATTGAGATAAAAATGAGAAAAGAGGAAATCCCTTACTTGGAAGTGTGGTCCCAAAGGCTTGGGAGAGGCTTGAGAGAAGCTTCTTGGGAGATTGGGGCACCTTGGGAGGATTCTAGAGAGAAGAGGTAATAGTTTTTATGAACTCCAAAGGCTTTGAGTGAAGATAAAGTGGGATCTTGGGTGGGTTTATATAGGAAAGAAGAGGGAATTCTTTATTATTTAGGTTTGGGTCACCACACATTAAACTAGTCAATACCACAAACCAGCCCATGGTTTTTGCCCATGGTTTTTTCCAAAGGGGAGTGGAAAACAATATTTTATAAGGAAAATGGCCTAAATTATTAAAATATTGATGGTTCTTATATAGAGGTGAGTCACACTCTCAAGGAAAACAATTTAAAAAGACAAAATGTTTTATAAGTATTGGAGGGTCCACTAAAGCTTTGTAAAATAAATAAAACCAATCTAAAATCACATTATTTTAATTCTAAAACATATATTTGCTGAACATAATATTTATATTATTTTATTACATCACTATTGGGTCATTATGATGTCATAAAACACATTATATATTTAAATGATATTTAATTTTTACCCAAAAATTTGACTCTCTTAGAAAATTATGAAAAATTTACCTTTAGATAATTTCGACATACTGATTCCAAAAATAATATTCATTTTATTTAAATAATTTTCTAAATATGTGAATTTTTACTTTTAAAATAAAAACTGACATTTGTCGAAAATTCATGGGTTTTGACAAAAACGGCTTTCAAACCATAATAAAAATTACAATTGCATTCATAAAATTATATGATCATTTATATTTAATAAAAAGTAATTTAATTATAATAATATTTTATTAAAATATTATTTAATTCAAAAATCCATTAATTTATCAAAATATATTTCTTAGTTGAATGTTAACTAAAAATACTATTTGTGCTTTAAAAACTATTTACAAAGTAATAATAATAAAATGAATGCATATTATTTATAAAAAAATAATGTACATAGTCATAGTGTTAGGGTCTTGTTACAGAACCCCTTATAACACCCGCATAAGACCGAAGGGTAAGGTGTGTGATGGTGACAGACTCTTGGGGTGGCTCGGATAACACCACTCGGGTAGTAATCTCTATTAACTTACACTTCTCCCATAGTCGATTCCACTCAAGCTTAACGTGTTCAAGATCAGCTTGGGCTTAGTCAAGATTGAAGACCAATGATGCCACCTCCTTTCCAAGCTCTGAAAAATGGGCTTCGTATGGGGAAAGTCTACTGGATGAGACCATCACTTCCTTTGTCTGAGTAAATCGGATTTGTTAAAGCCCTATATTTATACTAATCATGTGATCACTATTCAACGGATATATTAGAAACAGTCACATTTCTTAATAGTATTTTAAAAATCCAAAACATAAAACCAAAGAAGTTCACAAAACATTTTACATAATGAGACATTTAATTAGATCAAGAGGGATTTCCATTAATGAAAGTTCGGGTCATTACAATCTTCCCCCCTTAAGAAATTTCACCCTAGAAATTTTCTTTTCCCACTCTAAAACAAATGTGGGTAACTCTGCTTCATCACCTCCTCTGATTCCCATGTAGTTTCTTCAAACTTGTGGTTTTGCCACAACACCTTGACGAGGGTAATTTTCTTATTTCGTGGAGCTTTTTCTCTACAATCTAAGATCTTCACTAGTTTCTCCTTGTAAGATAGATCATCCTCAAACTGTACCACCTCTGAAGAGAGTACATGTGAAGGGTCTGGTATGTACTTCCTTAAGAGGGATACATGAAAGACATCATGTACTTTGTCCATGGTAGGGGGAAGTTCTAGTCGATAGGCCACAGCCCTGACACGATCAAGAATCTTGAAGGGTCTGATGTACCTAGGACTTAACTTCCCTTTCTTTCCAAACCTCATGACCTTTTTCCATGAAGATATGCGTAGAAATACCATGTCTCCAACTTTAAACTCAAGGTCTCATCAAAGGTTATCTGCATAACTCTTCTGTCGACTCTGGTCTGCCTTGATATTATGCTGAATGGTTTTCACCTTCTCCACCATTTCTTAGACCATTTCTAGTCCTAGCAGCTTATGCTCACCGACTTCATCCCAACACGCCGGTGTTCTGCACCTCTTCCCATATAGGGTTTCATATGGTGTCATTTGTATGCTTGAGTGGAAAATGTTATTGTAGGAGAATTCAACCAGTGGAAGATATTGGTCCCATACTCCTTTAAAGTCCATAGAACATGATCTTAGCATATCTTCTAGTGTCTGAATATTTCGCTCATATTTTCCATCAGTTTGAGGATGATAGGCCGTATTGAAGTTTAGTTCAGTTCTTAGAGCATGTTGGAGACTTTTCCAGAACTTCGAGGTAAATATCAGATCACAATCGGATACAATAGATAGTGGTACTCCATGCATCCTTAACACTTATTTGATGTAAATATGTGCAAGTTGATCCAATTATAAGTCCTCTCGAATCGCGATAAAGTGAGCTATCTTCATAAGACGATCCATAATGACCCATATAGCATTGTTTCCTTTGGATGTCCTTGGAAGTCTAGTGACAAAGTCCATGGTAATGTTGTCTCGCTTCCATTTTGGTATGGGAAGTGGTTGCATCATCCCCTTAGATTTTTGCCTCTCATCCTTCACTTGATGACATACCAGGCACTTTGATGTGTAGTCTACAATATCCCTTTTCATATTGTCCCACCAAAATTTTTCTCAGATATCTCGATACATCTTTGTGCTCCCCGGGTGAATAGAGAAGGTTGAGCTATGTGAGTCATCCAGAATCTCCTTCTTTATCTCTAGATCAGATGGTACACATAATCGTGACCCAAATCTCACGATTCCATCCTTTTCAACCATGAACTATGAGTATTTCCCATTTCTGATAGCTTCCACCCATTTCAGAATTTCCACATCCTTTCTTTGAGCATCCTTTAACCTTTCCAAAAGAGACTGTTGAGCAATCATTTGTGAAAGGATTGATAATGTTACCTTCTTTATGATTCTCATGTTCATATTCATCAAATATAAGAAGATTGTATCCTTCTCAATTCTCATCAATGATAGAATTGTTGGATCCTTTCTACTTAGAGAATCTGCCACCTTGTTCACATTCCCAGGGTGGTAATGGACTGAGCAGTCATAGTCTTTGATCAGCTCTAACCATCTTCATTGGTGCATGTTCAACTCCTTCTATGTGAATATATACCTGAGGATTTTGTGGTCCATATATATTTCACACTTCTCCCCAAAGAGATAATGCTTCCAAATTTTTAAAGCGAAGATCACTGCAGCCAACTCTAGATCATGTGTTGGATAATTCTTCTCATGAAATTTTAATTTACTTGAAGCATAGGCAATGAATTTTTCATTTTTCATTAACACACATCCCAGGACCTTCTTCGAAGCATCATTGAATACCACAAAAATTTCTCCACTTGTGGGTAAAGTGAGCACAGGTGCAGTGATAAGCCTCCTTTTTAACTCCTTGAAGCTTTCTTCACATTCATCACTCCAAGAAAACTTTACTCTCTTTTGAGTTATCTTGGTAAGAGGGTTGGAAAATCGTGAGAATTTTATCACAAATCGTCGATAATATCCATCGAAACTCAAGAAGCTACGGATATTCGTTACCGATGTTGGCCTCGATCATCCCTCAATTGCATCTGTTTTGGAGGGATCCATAGATATCCTATTTATTGTGATGATATGGACCAATAATGAGACCTCCTTTAACCATAACTCACACTTGATGTACTTTTCATAGAGATTCTACTTCTACAAGGTCTCTCGTATAGTTCTTAAATACTCCTCATGATCCTCCTTGGTTTTGGAGTATATCATAATATCATCTATAAATACTAACACAAATTTGTCAAGGTAATCCCTAAAGACTCTATTCATAATGTCCATAAATATTTTTGGAGCATTAGTGAGTCCTAAAGGCATTACTATTAATTCATAGTGCCCATATATTATATGAAAAGCAGTCTTGGGGATATCTTCCTTCTTCACCCTTACTTGATAATATCCCGACCGTAAATCCACCTTAGAGAAGTATTTTGCTCCATGAAGCTGATCGAACAAGTCATCAATTAATGAGAGAGAATACTTTTTCTTTATCATGATTTTGTTAAGCTCATGATAATCGATGCAAAGGCGCATTGATCCATCCTTCTTCTTGACAAAGAGGACTGGTGCACCCCATGGTGAAGCACTTGGGTGTATAAACCCTTTATCCAAGTTCTTTTGTAGTTGTTTCTTCAGATCCTCAAGCTCCACAACAACCATTCTATACAGAGTATTGGATATTGAAAACTCCCCAAGTATAAGATATATTTAGAATTCAACATCTCTTATAGGAGGAAGACCAAGCAATTCCTCGAGAAACACTTCAGCGAATTCTCTCACAATAGGCATGTCTTCAAGGATGGTTGCTTCCTTGTACTCGATCATCTGAGACAGATAAGCATGCTCATAGGGCAGTAATATCCATGCTTGAGATGATGGAGCTAAATAAGATTCATCTTCCTCCTTGAACTTGTATAGAATAGGGGGTTGATTCTCCATATGGAGAGTGATTTCCCTCTCATGGAAATTTATGTTGGCTCTATATAAGGAAATCCAATCTATTCTAAGAATTGCATCAAATTCCACTAAAGGGAGTATGAAGAGGTTCTCCGGGAAGTTCAATCCACAAATTATGATAGGGGGAGTTATATTCATGGGATGCAATTATTTTCCCATTTTCCGTACTCACCAACATCTTTACTTCCATGATTTGTGGTGTTTTTGGAATTGTTCTACTAAACTTTCAGGATATAAAAGAATGTATAGAACTAGAATCAAAAAGTACATTTACTATTCTTAAATGAATAACTATCATACCTGTCACCACTTCGTTTTTGGGGTTCACTTCGGTGGTAGTGATGGAAAAAGCTCTCCCTTGCTGCCTTGGAGGTTTTGGGTTTCCTCCGAAAACCCTTGGCTTAGGGCACTAATTTGAAAAGTTCCCCGATTCTTTGTAGTTGAAGTAATGAAAAATGCATTGAGAGTTGAGCAGAGAATTCTTATCCTCTGTCACAGCTATGGGTTTTTCTTTCCGACAGTTAATAGCTAGGTGTCCTTCTCTTCCACACCTAGAGCATTTCTTTCTCCCCTTTAGGCAATTTTCGGGGTGCTTCTTTCTGCACCTTTGGTAAGTGGGGTGCTAGATCTTCTTAGCACCGTTGGATTTATCTATCAAACCACCATAATTTAAGTCCACCTTACGCTTCTTATCCCAATGATACCCATGATATTCTACGATATTCATTTCGACCTTGAGGTCACATCGGACAATTTTCTCATAGTTGTCGAAGTCACGGATCTCCAGTGCTTTTAATAGGCTAGGTTTCAGCCCACTAAAGAAGCGGTCAACCTTGAATTCTGTGGTAATGATAAATCCGGAGGTGTATCGTGCGAGCCTTGTGAAGTTTTCCCCATACGCTCCAACAGATTCTTCATCTTTTTTCTTGAGGTCAAGGAAGTCCCTTTCCATCTTAAGTCGTAGGGTGCGCAGAAAATATTTATTGAAAAACATCTTCCATAAATCCTTCCATTCCAATGCCTCAATATCCTCATCAGGCTTCTTATTTTTGATCAATATCCACAATTGATCAGCTTCACCCTCCATACGATAAGCATCTAGGAGAACATTCTCTTGTTCAAAACATTGAAGGATGGAGAAGATCTTTTCAATGGATTTGATCCATTGTTCAGCGATTGAGGGATCAGATGATCCATTAAAAGTATGAGGTCATTGTCTCATGAAGCTCTTGATAGTGACTTTTTATTTCTTAGGGGGGTTGAAAGTTCCTGTTGACCCATGTTTCTATTCAAATCTTGAGTTAACTGAGAGAGAAGCATGACAAATTTTGTGATTCTCACTCGCATCAGATTGGGAATCTCATTAAAACAATCATCACATTGATCTTCATATTGGTTGTTAGCCCGAGTCCTCCTATTACTGGCCATTGGCTGGAATAAAAGGAAAGTTAGGGGTAACACATAAAGGGTAATCCAAATAAAAAATGGATAACATATACATTACTTTTATTTTCTTAACTTATGAATCTATAGGCTTCAATCTATGTTATCCATGATCTACATTCCAACATATATTCTTAGGGGAATTTTTCCCTTAATAATAGTTCATACTAATCTTTTGAATTTACCAAAGCATATCCCCCAGTAGTGTCATAAACAAGAGTACAACAAGGCCTGTTGTCATGCACCAGTTCCCGTTCGATTGTAGATCAAAGCGGTGTTTTCGGGTTTTACACCTAGGATGCATCTGTGCCAGAGCCGCCTCTACCTGCACGTATCCAAATAGGGATGTATTTTCTTGATAAAACACTTAATAAATACTCACCAATACTTAGGGATGTTTTTACTATACTTATTCTTGTCTCTAAGTCTTCACTGGGGTTTTCTAATCCTAATCCCAAAAATAACTAAACCCCCTATGATACCAACTATGACAACCCTGCTCTTTTATTTCACACTTAAACATGATTTATTACATAAACTTCACTTGATAAAAAATAGAATATCGATAGGTATAGTTTCTTTGGGGCTTAGGATCATTATATAACAACTTAAAACATGAAATACAACATCTTTATTGAAAACTTCCTTTACATGACCACTACATTCTCTCGTACTTAGCATTTTATAGGATAACCTGAGGACATGCATGAGAAAAGGGTGAGATATAAAGCCCAGTAAGGGAATAAACATGGAATTACATGAGGAATTCATTACATGTTAGATAATAGGCATATCAATGGAGCACAAGAGAAACATTAACATAAAGGCATGATAAAGCATGATAATTTTAATATGGAAATGTGGAAACAACATTTAACATGATTTTAGCATGAGCCAAGGCACATTGAACATGGAGAATTATTAATACCTCATTGTACTTTAATTAGCATGAGTAAACCCTCATTGCACTTGTAGTATCATGATACTAATCTTTACCCAATGCATTGGAGCGCTACCAGGGCACACCCTTCTTAAACATTTCATTTCATGCATAAATGTGCCACATGGATCATATAACATGGATTCATTAAACCTCATAATTTATTACATGATAAAGGAAATGTGGAATTCATACATGAAACACTATAATCAATAAGTAAATGTGCATAAATTTTAATACCCTTGATAGTGAAATGGGCATGGTATTCACTACATAATGACATTGGCTTGGAAAATCGCGGTGCAATTTCATCAGCCTAACGCCGTGACATAGAAATTAATAAAAATGGTTGATGAGAGATAAATGAGTGTATCATCATATTTACATGAAATGGGAATTAAGGGGATCATATAGATACATTTCCCAACATAATTAATGGAATTTATATTCACAATACAAAATAATTTCTTGAATGTAAATGAGGAGAGAGAGATTCCTTACAGAATTTTGGCATGGTAACGGGTGTACATGAGGAGAATTTAATGAGAGATAAAGGGGTCTATCATAATTAAAACATAGATAGGTAAGTATGGTGGGGTGATAAATCATACCCCAACATTTATAATTGAAAATAAAATGGCATAACAACATAATGAAATTGAGACAAAAATGAGAAAAGAGGAAATCCCTTACTTGGAAGTGTGATCCCAAAGGCTTGGGAGAGGCTTGAGAGAAGCTTATTGGGAGATCGGGGTTCCTTAGGAGGATTCTAGAGAGAGTATGGAAGAGGTTTTACAAACTCAAAAGGCTTTTAGTGAAGAGGAAGTGGGATCTTGGGTGGGTTTATATAGGAAAGAAGAGGGAATTTTTTATTATTTAGGTTTGGGTCACCACACATTAAACTGGTCTATACCACAAACCAGACCATGGTTTTTGCCCATGATTTTTTCCAAAGGGGAGTGGAAAACAATATTTTATAAGGAAAATTTCATAAATTCTTAAAATATTTAGGGTGATTATGTGGAGGCAAGTCACACTCTCAAGGGAAACAATTTAAAAAGACAAAATGTTTTATAAGTCTTGGAGGGTCCACTAAAGCTTTGTAAAATAAATAAAACAAATATAAAATCATATTATTTTAATTATAAAACATATATTAGCCGAAAATAATGTTTATATTATTTTATTACATCACTATTGTTTCATTATGATGTCATAAAACACATTATATATTTAAACGATATTTAATTTTTACCCAAAAAATTGACTGTCTCAGAAAATTATGAAAAATTCACCATTGGATAATTTAAACATCCTGATTCCAAAAATAATATTTATTTTATTTAAATAATTTTCTAAATATGTGAATTTTTACTTTTAAAATAAAAACCTAAATTTATCAAAAATTCATGGGTTTTGACAAAAACGGCTTTCAAACCATAATAAAAATTGCAATTGCATTCATAAAATTATGTGATCATTTATATTTAATAAAAAGTAATTTAATTATAATAATATTTTATTAAAATATTATTTAATTAAAAAATCCATTAATTTGTAAAAATAGATTTCTTAGTTGAATATTAACTAAAAATACTATTTGTGCTTTAAAAACTATTTATAAAGTAACAATAATAAAATGAATGCACATTCTTTATACAAAAATAATGTACATAGTCATAGTGTTAGGGTCTTATTACATAACCCCTTATAACACCCTCATAAGACCGAAGGGTAAGGTGTGCAATGGTGATAGACTCTTAGGGTGGCTCGGATAACATCGTTCGAGTGGTAATCTCTATTAACATCCACTTCTCTCGTAGTCGGTTCCACTCAAGCTTAACGTGTTGAAGCTCAGCTTGGGCTTGGTCAAGAGAGAAGCACAATGACACCACCTCCTTTCCGAGCTCCGACAAATGGGATTCGTATGGGGCAAGTCTACTGGATGAGGCCATCGCTTCCTTTGTCTAAGTAAATCGGATTTGTTAAAGCCCTATATTTATACTAATCATGTGATCACTATTCAACGACTATATTTGCAACGGTCACATTTCTTAACGGTATTTTAAAAATCCAAAACATAAAACCAAAGAAGTTCAAAAAACATTTTACATAATGAGACATTTAATTAGATTAATAGGGATTTCCATTAATGAAATTGTGGGTCATTGTAATGGATATAACATGAAATAACCAGAATATGTGTGCATGGGCTAGTTGTAGAGGGTTTGCTCTAAATTTTTCCTTAACTAGTGGGTATAATGATCATAACATGAATTTATATAGATTCATAAGGTAGACCCAAAAATCATTATTACTTATTCTATTTATTCTATAAAATTCTCTTATGTCGTGAATGGGGATAAATTGGTGGTTTGAGACTTGAATTTTTCATATGATTCCCTTTATAGGTCTTCAACCTATAAATACTTATATCTCTTTAATCTACAGTATATTGGTATTTCAATTTTAACTATTTAAGGATACTATTTAATCTATGATATCTTTTGAAAAAAAATTAGGGTATAAAATTCATATGTATTTGACCAATTATTTTTGGGGTTTAAACACATAAAATATAGGCCTAAGGAAGTGATAGTTTATCTACAAAGGTAAGCACAAAAACTTAACATGGATGAAGAGTATGATGCTATTATAAACTACCTATCCAATAGGTTCACACAATTTAATGTCACAGTGCTCGGACCAGTGATAAAGAACATGATTTGATATCCCATATGGGGCTCAAGAGCAAAAAGATTCGACAACTTTTTGAATAGGGGATGATAGTGATGGAGAACAAGGGATGAGGAATTTGAATCTTTAAGTGAAGTGAGGAAACATGTATACTAAGGATAACCTATTATCAATATTTTAATGATGGTATGAATGATAATTATCTAAGGGAACATGGGGTTATAGGACCTTATCTTTAATATGAAAACATTCCTTTCATTGGTAGGGTCGAATATGGTTGCTAAGATTTAATTACAGGGAAGAGGTGTCCCTTGGAGAAAAATCTATTCATTACCAGTATACATGGAAGTTTTTTTATGATTAAAAACACTTGATTTGTGAATTTTGCTTTATAGAAAGGGGATATCCTAGAAAATTGATCAGGGAACTTTAGTCCCAAACTGGACACATTTGTGCTATTATATACCATTTAAAAGGAGTAGAAATGGATAATGATTTGAGTTTGGGTTTGAAATATATAGTTTATACATCACTATTTTCCCTAAAATATTAAGAATCAAGCCACACATAGTTATTATGTAGTTTCAATAGAAACATAACTCGTCAATAAGGGAAGATTCAATGGCTTCATTCTGGTGTCAAGTGGTTAAAATGGGTAAGATCCTTAACACTAAGAGTAATGTTGATAGGTTTCTTAGCTCTTCCTAAAATAAGGTGTTTGGGTGCCACTACATATAATGTAATAACAAGAATTTATCGACACATATCACTTAATATAAAAAATCATAGTGTAGTTTCTAATATAGAAACACCCAACGTAAATGAGCAGACCATGCATTAGAAATTGGTTTGATGGTGATAGAATTTATGTATGGGAAAATGATAAACAATAAAAACATCACCAAATATCATAAAAGTATGGGATTAAAGTCAGGAATTGTATATTTTCAAATATTCATTACATGTTTCTTGATCACATATAGGAAAGGATAATTTTTATTCTCATATGGGATAAGAAAGAGAATAATATCTATATAATATAGTCAGGATATGTGATCTATTGTAATACCGCAAGATTTTAGAATATATTTTTATTTAATAAATTTAATGTGATACCCAAAACACCAAACTTTAATAGACAATTATATACTATAGAAATATTATTATTTAAGAATGACCATTATGACATAGTTTTTGGTTTGGTGGGTATGAATATGAATAAGCATATTATGAAATATATATTGAATGTTTTTTCATAAAAAAATGAATAATAAATTATATATTTATTATCACTTGGTTTTAAATTAAGATGGAATATTTTGAAGGTAAAAGAGATATTTTTCATAAAACTACTTTTATATATGCAATTTAATTTTAACTTAATTGATTAAATTAACCACTATTTAAAAATTATTCTGAAGAAATTAGTATATTATAAATCCACTTGATGGTAAGATGATCACTTGACTTGAAAATAGGTATCCTTTATTATCAAAACAAAATTAGGTCAACAAAATTATGAAAGATGGAACAATACATTTTTCCTTCCAAGAAAGGGAAAAAATATCTAAAGGAATGTGATTAGACCAGATAAGATTACTATCATCCACACATTTTTTATCAAGACCATCTGCAAGAGTATTTGACTCCCTATAGACATGAGTGACGATGAAATTAATGGAATAAAAAGTGAAATCAATTAATTCACTAATTAGTGAGCTTCTAAAAAAGGTGAATAAATCTTATTCTGATATCATGGACAACAATGGGAAATGAAATCATCGCTCATGTGTATGAATATTGTATCATCTCCATGAAGGTACGTATTTCATTTTCCATCGTTTCCTTTCATGAATTGTTATTATGATGTATTTAATGTTTATATATGATATTTATTTCAAAAAAAATTATTCTCTAATTATAATATTTTTTATTATTTCTTACTTTCCATTCTGTTGGAAAATGATAACGTCTTTCAGTCGTAGGTGTCGAGTAATACCTCCACAAAGTTATGTGACATGTTTTTCATATCTTATTTACATGGATGGTAATGAAGATATATTTAATGAATATATATGATATCTATTATGTAATTATTATTATCATATGTTGAATTAATATTTAAATTTATTTTTTTCTATCCCTTGAAAAGTGGAAAATCACTCATTTGTACGTATGGATATTCGTCTTCGTGAAGTAATATAATTAATTTTTAATCACCAACATATATGGATGATTATAAAAGTTTATATAATGAATAAATATGATTTTTATTACATGATTATTATTTTTGAGTTGTTGAAACCATTACCAGGGTGCATGGACCAGAACCATCAGACCAAAACATTCATGGAAAACATAATCGTTTTTACCCGAATAATAATTTTGAAGAAGATCTGTTAATAAAATGAAAAAGTTAAATTATAAGAGAATGATATATAGTAATATATTTTTGTGTGTGTGAATTATTTTAGGGAATTTATGTATAATAAATATATATTTATTAGACAATATATTTGAATGTGTACAAAGTAAGACAAGACTTTAGGTAAGGTTTTATCATCTCAATTTTATATCTTTGAGGAATATTAAATCTTTGTAGAAACCCCAACCCCAGTAGGAAAAAGTAAATTTCATACTTCATTACATATGAATAGATACAAGTAATCACATCCTTAAGGATCAAATAGTTTATTAGTCTTGGTAAACTAGATGCATGCATTATTTTTACATTACATTTGAATACATAGATTACAACATAATTTTTTTCAAGAATAACTTTATTCCATATAGATTATACCTACATATAAGTCAAAGTAAAATTCATGGAATACTAGGTAAAGTAAAAAAAATAAGTTTGATATCAAATTATCAGTAAGGTTTAAGTACAATGGAAGCAATCATGAGTCAATAAGCATAATCAATATAGCAAGGTAAATAACCAAACACACAAGTCATTAAATAAATTGAATATAATGGTAAGATAAGATAGAATCAATATAGAAATGTAACTAATTGATAACACGTCCCATTTAATAAATAATATGAGAATTAAATTCATCCATGGATAACATCATAGTGAAAATATCATGGATAATGATAACTGAATTTTGTATGAAGATAATACTTAATTATTGGACGTCATGTTTTCTAGTAATATGGTACTTTTACCATCAAAATATATCCTCAATATGGTTTAAAAAAATCTGGTTAAAAACCCAAATTATTTGTTTTAAGACCTTTCATAAGAAACTTACTATCAAGATCTATCCTCTATAAAGTTTAAAACTACTTGGTTACAAATGCAAAGGGTGTGTGGCCAATAGATTTTGTCTTATGAGACTACTGATTCATCGAGGAGATTACATTAACCAGTATCAAACCCATGTATTTAATTTACAAATAATTCTTCATATATTTAATATCTATATTAATTCATAAACAATATTACTTATCATCAAATATCTATATTGAGTAAAGGATATAGATTTATCAATATTTCACCAGTTAATCAAATAAAATTCAAATTAAACATTGTATGTAAAAATGGTATACAGTATATTAAATAATCATATCCATAATACAATAATATGTATATCTGAGATAAATTTAATTTCCAATGAAAAAATATTACAATAAAGTGATTGTTTCAATAGAAAGTTAACAATCACAAAATAAAGTGATATTTCAAAATAATTTTTACCACTTGTTAATTTTCAAGTCAAATCCCCTTGGATAAAATTATTCAAATTGAAACTTAAAATACCATTAATAATGAATTATTCATGATATTAAATTTCAAATGGGTAGTATATACACCACAAAAAAGTGAATTTGTTCATAATAACAAATAAGTCTCAATAGAATGTAAATTGAGACAAAATACCTTACCTTACGCTTCCTTTTGGTTGTACATGATTTAAAATTAAATATAGTGGTTTTAAACATGTAATTAACTTTTAAAAGAAACATATTAGTATTTTTAATATCATATATTATCCTTTTAAAATATTTTATCACCCGTTCTTTAATAATATTTCATTATTTTTATTGTTCCGGGTGTTAATTGCCTTATTTTCTCATGCGTGTTTTATCACGAAAGATTTGGTTAATGAACATATTGTATAGTTTAATCATATACATAATAATAATAATGACATAAGTATAATATTTATGCATCAATTATACTTTTAAACCCAATCGTGAATGATGGTTATGAAAAAAGAAGTACATTACGGTCATAGAGATGGTAGGTCGTACGTACGCATGAGTAACATTTTCCATTTTTCAATGATCATTATGGAAAGAATATAAGTAATAATTTAACTTTAAATAATAATAATAATATCATTAATACCATATTATTTAAATATATATATCATTCATGTGTTGTGGTGATGAAAAGATATTCACATCATTTCATGAAGGCGGTAGTCCACACGTACACAAACGATGTTATCATCTTTACATGAGTGAAAGGGAAATAAAGAAAATGATATATATATATATATATATATATTATCTTTATGGAATGATAAATATGTCATAAATATCATAATTATTTCATGTATATCACATATAGTCATTAAAATTATTCCTTATCAACTTCCATGTAAAGTGTTAGTGAAAGTAGAATCACATTAATTTGCAAGGTGGTAGTCCACCGTAGACACGAGCAACGTTATCGGGTCTCCTAAGGAATGAAATATAATAATATATATATATATATATGATATACTGACTCTATATTTATAATTATGTTATAAATATCATATATATACTTTATATCCATCATAATACCCAACCTTGATAGGAGGAAATGGAAAAATGAACGACGTCGGTTCGTGAGGCAGTAGTCCACCATAATCATTAATGATGTTTTCATAACCCATTTGATGGAAGTGTAGATAGTTTTAAGTCATTAAAATTTAAAAAAACATCCTTGTATATGTAATATACTAATATAATTATATCAACATGGTTTAATAAAAATTGAAGGAGGTGGATAAAGAAGTAAAATAGAGACTCTCATTGAGAACATTATGTATTCCTTAGGTATCTTCCTTTGGTTTACACTAAAATATTAATAGGTTGGATTTATTTATAAAAAAGGTATTATATGATAATGATATGGAATTTGGGGAGTTATTTTGGTAGGTTTTATATGAGAATATTTCTTTATATGTGTGAATAAGTGAGGGGAGTGAGTTCTCTCTTATAGTCGAGGAGGAGTGGAATTCTTGTAAATAATAAAAAATATTCACTAATAGGAGGTCAATATTACCTAAAGTGTCTAAAAAATTAATAATTAAATGTGTTCAGGGATTATATTATAGATAAAAACATACAACACACAATTAAACACATGTATTAAACATTTGTTTCCTTAATTTCTAAGTTTCCCTATTTTTATCATTTTAGATTTTCACTATGGTAACTAATTTTATAACCTAGGTAATTTATCCATTAAGACTAAATTAATGTGAGACTTATTAGAAACTTTACTACCACTTATTATAAATTTTATATCTAATTTATAAAATAAAAAATACACGTGTGTTTGAAATTAATTTTAACAGAAACGCATGTAATGTGCAAAAACACTACTTTAACCTTAACTATGATAATAAAGTTTTTACTATTTATGGGTAAATATATTAATTATAAAATAAAAATTGGTCCATGAATGGACCATACTTTATATTTATTAACATTTACCAATCACTTGGAAAAATATAGTATTTTTATTAATTTAATATCATTTAATAAAATATTGTTTATCATAAAATAACATTAATGTCAATTTTGACATTATTTATTTAACTTGAATATAAAAATATCAATACTATGGGGAAATTAAAATATATTATTTTAACACTGGTATAAAATTATATTATCTTGTACAAAATTAATTTAACTCAATAATTCATTCAATTTACATCACTTTTAATATTTTTAGTATCATTTATTCTATTTAATTACTAACTAAATAATTTTTGTGATGGAGTTTATTAAGAATTTAAAGTAATTATTTCATCTCCAAAAAAATAAAATAAATTATCATGATAAAAAAATCATTTATCTTTCAAAATAATATTTTTAACCAAACCTGTCACATTTGTGTTTTTGTTTTGAGGTATTCCTTTGGTTAGCTTTGGTATCTTGTTTATCTTTGGGTTTACCCATGAGTTTTTGGTGAAAATATAGATTTTGGGCTTATCAGCGGGTGGTGCATGGTTGGTGCACGGTTAAAGGAAATTGTGTTCCCTTGCCCAGGAAACTGTGAGGTCAATTTCATTTTTGGACAGTGGAGACCGCACGATTGTCGCACAGTTTGGTAAATTGTGTGAGCTAACCATGCGGCATGCTCCTATTGGATAGTGAGTGGCACACAGTTGTCGCATGGTTTGGTAAACTGTGTGGGAAAACCATGGGACATGTTCATGTCATTGAAATTTTGAAATTACTCTTTTATCCTCTCGGTATTTTAACCCCAAAATGTGCATTTTCCTCATCTCTTGGTTCGTACATCCCTAGGAGAGCTCCCCCCTTCTTCTCTAAGCTTACCCTTCTCCTCACAAGGTTAGATCTAGTGGTTTGTTCAAGGTTTTGAGGTTATTCTTCAATGTATTCTCCTCTTCTCTTCTCCTTCTTCCGTCTTCTCCCATTTTCTCTTGAGTATATCTTCTCTCTTGGTCTCTTGGATCTAGGGTTCATGTTTTTTGGAGTTTAAGTTAGGTTTTTTGTGTTGTTAAGGTTTCTCCTTGATGTTCTTGCCTCTTAAAACCTTTGTGGGGTTGTTTTAGGTTGGTTTTGTTGAAGCACATGTGATTTGATGTAGTTTCCCTTTTCACTTGTCCTTTAAATTTAAGAATTGTTGGTTTATTTATTTTCACACCTTCCTTGGATATTAAATAGTGATGTGTGAGTTTTAAAATAATTTTTTGACATTAAATGAGGTGTTTTTATTGATTTTTTTTAAGTATATGGAATTGTTTCATTTAGATATTCATACCAAGTGTTTGATAAAATGTATGTTTGTATTTTTTTAAGTGTTTTATAGTTTTTAAAGCATGGTGTGTCTTTGTAAATGTATTTCTGGGATCTAAAATAGTGGTTTATATTTATAAAATTGATTTCTAAATGGTTTTGAACTTGAAAGTAGTGTGTGTTTGGTTCTTTGAAAATTGTTTGACATGTGATGATGGTGTATAGCCCATTGGTCATTTTGTTGAAAGTGTATTTTTTGTGAAAATGTGGTGTGAGTGATTAAATGGAATTTTCTAAATGGTTGTGAAATGTTAAATGGTTTTTTTCACCATTTTAGAAAGGCAAATTTGGTTCTTTGGAAACGATTGATTTCTCAAAGGGTGTTTGAGGCCCGTTTGGAACTTTTGTGAAATTGGTTATCTTGAAAACTCTACTTGGATAATTATATTAGCTTGGTTATAATTAATTTTTTGGGAGGTCCACGTTGAGTACTGTCACAACCCATCCTATAGGGGCCCATGTCGCGACTCCCCAAGCCCACCTCGAATAGGCCATGGGTTGGAGACTAGCGCTGAGTAGGCATATCACTAACATGGGATTCCTTAGCCTAAGTACCTGTACACACACACATCTCCAAGATAATATAGTGTTGAAATGTAAAAAAAAACTAAAAAACCATTTATGAATACATCTAAATCCCATAACCAAAGTACGATAGGAAGTAAAAGGAAGTAAATATGGCCAAATACAAGCCCATCATAGAGTCTGAAAACACAAGTCCAACCTGAAAGTAAGTACTGGGATTGTTATCAAAAAACCACAGGAACACATCTCGGTCTATCCGATATCAACAAGAACCGTATGGTCCTCCTAGGACTCTGTCAAAAGTTCGATCATATGCACAAGACACGACACATGTGGGAAAGCCCATTCAGGGGTGAGTATAACAATACTCAGTAGGGTACCCTGAAACCAAAAAGAATACAACAAAGGAAATATAGTCATCTATACATAGGTATATTTATATAACACATATAACAAGAATATCTAGATACACTCAACGGAGACACACAGTCTAGAGGTAAGTCACAAATATGGTATACCAACCCTAGGATTCTAGCTCAAAGATTCCATAAAGCACTCATTCAGAAGAACACACTCCTAAGTCTGATAGCACTAATGACGTCTATACAAGAGGTATTGCTCATTGGGTCTATTCATAAGAAAGAACATGCTGATAGTCTGAATAGAATATGATACATATATGAGGATAACTGTTGGGGCCATGGGGTGATACCAAAAACTCAATCTGGATTATCCCGCTAAGTAGAGGATCGATGTCTAGGTAGTGTTGTTCACGTTGATACCAACTCCACATAGGGAATGAATATGAATAGAGGATCTCACTCTGAGCCTCTTAGAGGGATTCCGACGACTCTATTCAGGAAGTCTTTCTGAAGGGATCGTAGTACTAGGAGTGGGAAATGATCCTATTCTAACATTTAGGGGTAGGATAAGGGGAAATAACCCCAATGAAACTTTTCCAAGATATGGAGGAAAATAGATCCAAGCCATGTATAAAAGAGTATACGGTGTGTAGTAGGGTTCACAGGTTATGTCCCTTGACCCCGGGTCCTACCAGTGTAAAGAGAATGTGTCATCAAACCACGTTTGTATAGTAATACACAACGTAAAGACTTCTCATGGAGTCTACCTGTGTTCTAGTACATGGATCTGGCCCGTGTACATTTACACGTGTACCATTACATGGCTTAGCCTGTGTACTTGGTCTGAGCCATGCCTGTGTGGGGTAGTACACATCGTGTAGGCTGCCCGTGTAGTCCACCTTGTGTCTATGTACTTCCTAAGGTACACACCGAGCCACCCATGAGATACCACACGTCGTGTGATAGGGGTAAAACACAATGACTCTTAATTTTCTCCCAAAATCATAGCCACTACAAAGGGGGGCCCACACTATGTGTAGATCCGACTTGCATGTTGTGTAGCACAAGATTTTCCAGAATCCCAATTCTGGAATCCACACACCTTCTCCTTCATCCAACCTTTTATTTTGTGACTTTCTAACTGGAGAATCATGAAATAGGTTCTAATGAACCCCTCTGTCAATAATCTACACCCTCTGGCCCTTTGATTCGTTCAGGAATTGAAATTATGTGTCATTCTTCATTGTGTGCCGAAGAACATGAAAGAACGTGAAATCGGGTATCTTCCATCATCTGATTCATATTCTATTCCAATTTCACACCACCTTCATGTTGTGTCGATCTCAGACCTATGATTTTAGATCATTGCACCAAGAAACGGATTCATAAAGATCAATTGATCGAGATTTTTCGAGCCGCGGGCCAAACAAAGAATGCCTGCAACGAACAATGAACAGGAGGAGAAAAGAAAAAGAACAAATTTGAAGAAAAAACCTCGATCAATGTTCATGTTTATATTTATCCATTACTGTTAGAACAACTAAAAATAATCAAATCATAAAGATATTCTCCCATAAAAACCCCGCTAAAGAAACCCATCTCGCATGATGATCAAACTGCAGATCAATCTATTCGTTGATTGATTCGCGTTAATCATATAAATAAATAATGGGGAAGAATAAAATAAAAAAAATATTTCCTAACTTGATTTGCATCAATCATTAATTAAGAACAAATCTATGTCACATTCATTGGCAAGATCCTTTTAAATCTACGCATTGATTGTCGATCCATGATCTCATCATCGTTCGCCTGAGATAATTTTCCAACGGTCTCTCCAAGGGTTCTCCAACATCTCCAGGGTTATGTGACTAACCATGAAATTATGACATAATAGTATTTTTAAATACTAACTAGTCATTGCATCAAGAATTATAAATAAAATAATTTATTAAATTATTTTATTCATTTTTGTGTCCATAGTGAATTTTCTACAAATGACATGTGCTGACTAATGTTAAGTCACACCTAGGGTAAAAGACACATTTTTAACTCAATGGTTCCCTCATATTTTTAATATAGTAATCCATTTATAAATTATTCCACTTTTTTAAAAAAATACACATGTGTGCTATTTAATAAATTTAATATATTTCAAACATTTATTTTGGGAATCTCATGCCTCAGAATCGCACATCATATTACCTACTAGTCTTGAAAATAATCCATATGATATCCAAAAATAATAATAATAAATACTATACATTACATTCTCCCCACCTTGGGGATTTACATCCCCAAAAATCCAAAATAAGGGCTACTCAAAAGGATGTGGGTATTGAGCATGAATATGATCCTCCTACTCCCATGTGCTATCCTTGAGATTCTTGTGCTGCCGCTAGACATGAACCAATGGAATCAATCACCCAAAAAGGATCATCTTTTACCGATACTCAATCTCTACTAGGTACTCAGTAAAGGTCGTTCCATCCTCAATGTCCAACTCACCCCGGTTGATAATGTGTGATGGATCATGAACGTACCTCCTCAGTTGTGACATGTGGAAGATGTTGTGTACTCAGTCTAACTATGAAGGTGTATCTAAGTGGTACGCCACCTCTCCAACTCTACGCATTATCTATAAAGGGATGATAAACCTCATAGATAGCTTTTTCCCCATCCAAATCTTTATAATCCATGTCGAGGTGAAACTCGTAGGAACACATGGTCTCCCTCCTCGAACTTCAAAGGCCTTCATCACCTATCATCATAAGATTTATGGTGGATTTTTTCGGTCTTTATCCACTCATAGATGATCTAAACCTTCTCTATTATAGCTCACACTAACTCTAGGACCATGAGTTTTGACACTCCTAGGTTAGTCCATCAATGCGGTGACCTACAGGGTCGCCCATAAAAAACCTCTAATGGTGTCATAACAATGGTGGAATGGTAGTTGTTGTTGTACGAGAACTCCACCAGTGGTAGGTGATCCTCTCAACTATGGAAAAAAGCCAACATTCAAGCTCACAACATGTCCTAAAAAACCTATATGGTCTGCTCAGTCCAGCCGTTAGTTTGTGGGTGAAATGTTGTGCTCAAGCGTAACTGAGTCTCAAACACCTCTTGTAATCCCTTCCACAACTGGGATGTAAATTGATTGTCACAATAGAAAAAAATCATCTATGGAACTCCATGGAGTTGGACTATCTCTTGAACATAGAGGAATCCTAAGTTCTCTACTAAACTCTACTCCCATATAGCTAATAAGTGGGATGAATTGGTGAGTCGATCTATGATCACCTAGATGGTATCATGTCTTCTGAATGTACATGGTAATCTTGTCATGAATTCCATAGATATCCCATACCACTTTCATTTTGGAACCTCAATGAGTTAAGCCAAATCTTCTAGAACTTAGTGCTCAGTCTTCACTTGCCGATAAGTAAGGCATCGAGAGAAAAACTCTGCAACTACTTTCTTCATCCCCAGCCACCAAAACTGAAATCGGAGGTCCCAGTACATCTTTTTTTCACCTAGATGTACTACCAAAGGAGATGTATGAAACTCTCTTAGGACCTCCTCCCACAACATCACTGGTACCATTGTGCATCCTCTGAAAATAACGACATGCTCACCACCTTTAGAAAATTCATTAGGAGCATGTCAAGTGGATATTTAAGTACTTAAGGCCTCGTAGTCAGTATCCCCAAGTTGTGCCTCCCTAAATTGTTGTAATAGTGGAGGGGTGACAACCATCGAATAGAGGTAAGATTCTCCATCTTTATCCACAAAGGATAATTGTAATGAGTACAATAACTCTAATGCCTCGTCAACAACTACAAACAAGATCTCTTGTTGAGAGAATCTGCTACCATGTTCCCCTTTCTAGGAGTATATAAAATTTAAAATTCATAATCTTAGAGGAACTCTAGCCAAAGACTCTATCTCAAGTTGATACCCTTCTAAGAGAATATATACTTGAGACTCTTCTGATCAGAGTAGATGATAAACCGCTCTTCCATCAGGTAGTGTCTCCACATCTTTAAATTGAAAACTATCACTACTGGATTAAGATCATGGGTCGCGTAGTTCTACTCATGTGGTATCAACTAGAGTTAACCATGGGTAATCACCACTTTCCTCTACATCAGAACACAACCTATCCTAGTTCCTGATGTGTCACAAAACACTGCATACTCAACACCTTCCTCCAGCAATCTCAAGATGGGAGTGCTCATCAAACTCTACCTCAACTATTGAAAAGCCTGTTGGAACCTCTCTATCTACACAAAAGGATGTACCTTTTGAGTCAAAGATTTCATGGGTGATGATACTCTGGAGAAGTCATGTATGAATCTCCAATAATATCCTACCAAGCCAAGGAAGATTTGTACCTCCATCAAACTTTTGGGTGGATCCCAAGCTAACACTATCTCGACCTTGGACCAGTCCACTGCCACTTCATATGGTAAGATAACGTGTCCTATAAAGTGAACCACCTAAATAAAAAACTATTACTTCAAGAGATTTATATAAATATGGTGATCTTAAAGCACATCCAAAACTATCCTCAAGTGTCCATCATGCTTCTCCTCAGATGCCAAGTACACAATGATATCATCGATGAAGACTACCATGAACTGGTCTAAGTAAGTCTGAAAGATTTGGTTCATGAGTCTCATGAACACTGTTGAGGAATTCTTCATGCCAAAGAGAATAACTAATTACTCATAGTTACCATAGAAACATCTGAATGTCATCTTAAATATATCCTCATCTCGTACTCACTACTGGTGATAGCCTAATCTAAAGTCAGCCTTCAAGAACCATCATGCCCCTATAAACTAATCAAAGAGATCATAAATTCTTAATAGTGGATAATTATTCTTTATGGTCACCCGGTTCAAGTGTTGGTATTCCACACACAACCTCAAGATCCTATCTACCTTCTTGACAAACAAAATTGGGGTTGTCTGGGGTGAGACATTGGGTTGAACAAAGATCTTCCTCTAAAAGTCCTCTAATTGCACCCTCATATCATTAAGCTTTATGAGATCCATATGATATTATGACATAGATATTGGTGTCGTCTCAGGGTGTATATCAATTCAGAATTCTATCTCTCGGTGGGGAGATAAACATGGAACATCCTCAGGGAATACATCCACATACTCCACCACCACTATAGGAAACTGGTAACTCACAACATTCACTGCACTAAGGATAAAACTAGCCAACTGATGAGTAATCAGCTTCACCCTCTGATGCATGAGTTTATACTATGCTACTTGTGTTTCCTTTTCATAGAAAAATGATAACCTAGTTCCATCACTGTAGACACTCCACACCCTTCACCTAAAATAGTCAATCTGGGCATGAACTATAGATAAGAAATCCATGCCAAGAATGGTTTCATAAGGACTTAACACCACTTCCAAGAGATTCCAATAAAAACTATTTCCTTTAAGATTCAGTTCACACTGTTGTCACAATTGTGTGATCACTAAGCCTTCTCTAGTAGAAGTCTCCAAGAATAAGGGTTGAGCCAAAGTTTCAACTAGAATATCTAAGTCTCATACAAGGTATGTGGAAATAAAGGAATGGGTAGAAATTGTGTCTATCAGTACTATATCTAAGGTATAAAATACATAGATCATACCTTGAATCATTCCTGGAGCCTTTGGGTTATAATATTCGATCACCTTTAGTTGTCCCCACCCCTGTCCTCCAACTCCCTAAGCTTGGTGTGGACCACCTGGGGGTGGTGGTGTTAACACATCAACATGTCGACCACCTCTTGCTGCTCTCCCATCTCCTCGGCCATGTATTCCACCCTAAAAACTTGCCTACTCCTACTATTATCTCTACCTTGGTGGCCCATCCATGGTATCTCTATCAAATGTATGGCAGGTCAGACAATATCAGGTGATATGTCCCCTTCCATCACATAAGTAACATTGCCTCTCTCTCTCTCTATGATGATTGGACCCACCCTGTGAGCCCTGAAATATAGATCCTCTATCCTCAGACCTCATCTTGAAATGTCTCCCATGTCTGAGTCCCTGAGACTGACATCGAATCCCTGCTATTGAGGTCTCTACTTCTGCTTTCCCACTTATGACAACCACCGACTATACCCGCTCATCCAAGAAACTCTCAACCACAAAAGATCACTCTAGCACCCTAGTATAGGTAGGAATGCATAAAGGGATAACACTGACTCAGATGTCTCTACGCAGACCTCACTCAAAGGTCTGATCCCTGAATCACTAATTGTTAAACATATCCATAAAGTACCTAGAGAGTTGGGTAAACCTTGATGAATACTCAGCTACTGTTATGTTTCCCTGCTAGAGCTATAGAATCTCTTGGATATGAACATCCCTTAATGTAGTTGGTGAGAAATCCTCTATGAAAAGGTGCTCAAACTCCATCCATGAAAGATTCACCTCATCATAAGACTGGGTAACCAAACTCCACCATCGCCTTGCTGATCCATGAATAAGGGTCACTTCTAGGACCACCATCTGATCCGTTGGTATCTTGAATAGATAAAAAACTCAGATTCTCACCTCAAGTCAGTATTTAATAGTCTATGGGTTAGGATCACCTCAGAACCTAAGGGGTCTCTATCACTAAAACTTGTGAAGCACGATCAGCCTGCGTACCTCATTCAAAGGTACTGTGGGTACCACGTGCTGCTATAAAGGTGGTGGTATGGCTGGTGCACCACCTTGAGATAACATCTCAGGAACTAATCCTTGTATTGATGCCTTGTCGTTGAGGGTTCATCATCATGATCATGTTGAATCCTAGCCGACATATGTCATGAAGGCATCCTGAAGGTAAATAAGATGTACCATGGTCAATGAGTATATTTGGAGAGTTGACTCAAGAAATACATGGAAACAATAACCCATTTTTATATGATTAATGTACCATTGTTTTCTTTGTAACTAGTGTTCTCATGTATCGAGTCGAAAATAAGGTGATCAGAGTCCTGATGTATATATACGTCAGTTGTTGCACCAATACTAGAGTCCCTGGCCCAAAATTCAAACTCAAAACACTTAACACTATTGCCCCAAACCAATCTCAAAGACTCCCGATACTAAAGTAGAACTAACGGATCTAATACCACTCTATCATGACCTTTCCCAGAGGGGCATGTGTCGTGACTCCCCAAGCCCACCTCCAATAGGTTGGGGTCTAGATACTAGCTCCGAGTAGACATATCACTAACATGGGAGGCCTTAGCCTAAGTACTTGTACACACACACATCTCCAAGCCCATACAATGCTAAAATGTAAAAACAAATGAATAATCATGCATGCATACATATAAATCCCATAACTAGAGTATGATAGGAATTAAAAAGAAGTAAATAGGGTCAAATACAATCCCACCATAAAGAATCTGAAAACACAAGTCCAACCTGAAAGTAAGTATTGGGACTGCTGTCAGAAATCTACAAGAACATGCCTTGGTATGTCTAGTCTCACTGAGCACCATCCAGTCCTGGTCCACCTATGAATCTATCAAAAGGTATATCTTCTATATAAGATATGACGCATTCAGGAAAAGCCTGTGTAGGGGTGAGTATAAAAATACTCAGTAGGACACCCCGAAACCATAAAGCATACAATAAAGGAAATATTTTCAGATCTACACAGATATATATCTACAACACATATAACAAGAATATCCATATATACTCAACAGAGACACATAGTCTATAGGTAATTCAAAACTATAGTATACCAGCCCTAGGATTCCAACTTGAAGATTCCACAAAGCACACATACGAGATAACATACTCCTGAGTCTGATAGCACTAATGACGTTCATCTGATAGGTACTTCTTATTGGGTATCATCATGAGAAAGTACACGCTAATAGTCCAAAGAGAATATGACACGCGGAAGAGGATCACTTCTAGGACCATGGGGTGATACCAAAAAATCAATCTTTATTATCCCTCTAAGTAGAGGATCGGAACTCAGGTATTGTTGGTCACATCGATACTAATAAATTCACCTAGGGAACTAAGATGAATAGAGTATCTCACTCTAGGAATCTTAGATGGATTCCAATGACTCTATCCAGGAAGTCATGCTGAAGGAATCATAGTCCTGGGAGTAGAAAACAATTTCATACTAACCTTTAGGGAAAGGATAAAGGGAATTAACCCTAATGAAACTTGTCCAAGATACAGAGGACAAGAGATCCAATCCATGTATAAAAGAGTACACGGTGTGAAGTAGGGCTCACACACTGTGTCCCTTGACCCCGGGGTCCTACCTATATAAACAACCTATGTTATCAAATCATGTTTGTGTAGTACTACATGGTGTATAGGTTACCCATGTAGTCTACTCATGTTCCAGTACATGGCTTCGGCCCATGTATGTTTGCTTGTGTAACAGTACACAGCTTAGCCCATGTACTTGGTCCAGGTTGTGTCCGTGTGGGGGAGTACATGGTGTGTAGGATACTCGGGTAGTCCACCCTGTGTCCATGTACTTCTCAAGGTACACACTAAGTTGCGTAAGAAACACCACACACCATGTGACTCTTAAATTTCTACTGAAACCCTAACCACTACAAAGGGGGCCCCCACAATGTGTGTATATCCAACTTACACACCATGTAGCATGGGATTTTTCATAATCCCAATTCTAGAATCCGCAAACCTTCTCCTTCATCCAACCTTAAATTTGGCAACTTCCTTGTTGGATAATCATGAAATAGGTTCCAATGAACTTCACCGTCAATGATCTACACTTTTCAATCATTCGATTCGTTTAGAAATCAAAATTATGTGTCGTTCTTAATTGTGCGTTGAAGAACATAAAAGAATATGAAATTGGGTCTCCACCATCATCTAATTTGTCACTACTTCCACTTTTGCACCAATTTCATGTCATGCCAATCCTGGATCAACGATTTCGGATCGTTTTTCCAAGAAATGGATGCACAATGATCGATTGATCGAGATTTGTTGAGCTACGGTCCAAACAAATAATGTCTGCAACGAATGATGAATGGGGGGAGAAAAGCACAAGAACATATTAGAGGATTAATCCATGATTGATGTTTGTGACAATATCGATCTGTCTCCATTATAAAAACAGTCAAAATAATAAAATTACAAAGATATTCTCTAGTCAAAACCCTACAAAATAAACTCATCCTACATGACGATTGAACCACGAATCAATCTAATCATTGATTTATTTGTATCTATAATAAAAATCAAGAATGGAGAAGAATGAAATCAAAATACATGACCTACCTTGATTTTTATTGATCGTTGATGAAGAACAAATTTGTGTCGCATTCGTTGGTGAGATCCTTTGAAATTGATGCGCGTCGATCATCGATCCACGATTTCATCGTCATTCACCTGAGAGAATTTTTCAACGGCCTCTCCAAGGGTTCTCTAATATATCTAGTATTATGCTGCTAACCATGGAATTTGGAAATAATAGTCTTTTTAAAGACCAACCAGTCACTATGTTAATAATTAGAAATAAAATAATTTATTAAATTATTTTATTCATTTATGCGCCCGTGATGACTTTTCTACAAATGACCCACACTGACTAATGCTAAGTCGTGCCTAGGGTAAAACCCATATTCTAAACTCAATGGTGCCCTCATATTCCTGATTCGGGTATCTGTTTAGAATTTATTCCACTTTTTCAAGAAAATTGTGCATGTGTTCTATTTAATATATTTAAAAAATTTATTTTGGGCATCCCGATCCTCAGAATTGCATGTTTTCTCAACACCTGGTCTTGAAAATAATCCATATAATATCCAAAAATAATATATGGAAAATCTGAGACATCTCAAGGACTCCCTTGTGTTCGAATGGTTGAAAATAAAGAGGTTATTTGTTGGGGTGGATTGGTGTGACTTTTTGTGTGTGTTTCTTATGTATGATATTTGTGTATGTGATTGGATACTTATATAGAATTGTTGGATCACCCCCAATTTAGTCTTGAAATGGGAACCTATTATAGATCGTATATTTTTAGTGAATGGTTGTTGCACTATCTTAAGATTTCTCTCTGGCTAGTGGCCCATAGTAGGGGATTTGTTTTGTTTTTATTGTTATGGGATAGTTCCCTTCAGTTAGACCGAGTAGGGTATAATCGAGCGTGTGGGTGAGAATGATGTCATTGGGTGAGGCATGCCTTCAGGATGAGTCAAGATGTATAGTATGTTCTAGATTATTCCACTACGATTATAGGTTCTCCCATTTTCTTCAGCACTTAGTTATCTATGAAGGATGATTAAGATTCATTTGTTGGTTAGTTACTCTTATGTGATATTTTCCCATTTCCCTTATTGTATGTTGTTTCTCTTATTCCCTTGTATGGTGTATCTTATTGTTAAAATGAAAAAACTATTTTTAAGTGTTTATAGAAAAATATTTTGAGAACTTTTTTCACCTACTTATCCCTTTTAAATGAAAACGCCATTTTTATCCTTTAAAATGTTGATGTATTCTTATTGGAAAAGAACCTGGATTTGAATGTAAAAAAGGGTAATGGATTGTGCTTTTTTTTAAAGTGTAAATGTGTGAAAATACTAGTTTTATATATTTTATTTAAAACCTATAATTTATAGGAAATTCATTGGGAATATATTTTTTCGGGTATGCCTATTGAGTTTTAATACTCACACTTATAGTTCTTTCTTTTTTTATCTTTTGGTGCAAGTTCCATTTTTTTCGATTGTCATGGGCGATGATTGGTTATAGTATCAGAGAGTGACCCTCATGGTCACATGGAGACATTTCGGTCATCAGGTTCAATTTGGGTTTTGTTGTTCAGTTTTTTGTATTTCCATATTTTTTATAAATTATGATCAGTTTGGTGATTGTATTTATTTTGGGATGCTCTATTTAATTTCCACTATTTGGTTTATTTTATTGGGTAAAATTATTCCCTTGTTTCTCTATTGATTCCCCAAAAATAGTTGTCAGCTCGGGAGGATTGGGAATGCCTCTCGGGCCTTGTCTTAGGCTGACTCGGGTGACTGGTTCGGGGTTGACTCGGGTTGGTTTGTGATAAAATGGTATCATAGTAGGTCGGTTCTTTGAAGGACCTATATTTCATAGAACCATTTTATTATTTGGGTTGTCAAGGTAGATGGAGTCGGACTGTTGGATCTTGGTGTGTAGGTATGGGGGAGTGTATGTACAAGACTTTATGGACAAAACCTTGAGTTTCCATGGGAAGTTGGGTTTTGTTTGGTTTCTTTGGTTCTTGTGAGTTATTTGATGTTTGGGAAAATAAAAAGTGAGTTAGGCTAAAGGTATCAGTGAGCTCATAGGGCCTAGAAAGACATGTGGAGCCTAATATATGGTCCAAGAAGACTCTATGTGGTGGTGTCATGATTATCATGTAGCCTCAAACCATATGTACAATTCACCCATCGACACTAGTTTCCCCTTGTGAATTGGTTTGGGTCTTCCCTGATTCTGAAAATTGTTTTGAAAACCCTTGTTTTGGAATTGTGAAAAATGGATTTAATGTAAAGACCCGTAAAATTCAAGGGATATTTTTTCTAAATTTTTTTTGGGATTTTACAAGAACGCAGTTTTTTACGGCGCCTGATTCCGAGGCCCGGTGTGACCAGAATTTCTATCCGAAGTTTAGCTCGGGTACATTCAGTGAACGAACGAGCGGGAATTTCTAACTTTTTAACCGGTGCCCGGAATCGAATTCCGAGGGCACCGATGGAACCGCAGCGCCGGTAATTGCTTAGGAACTCCTGTTTCGGAGTTGCGTTTACACAAGGGGAGTTATTAATTTTTGTGGTAGTTGAAAATAAAAATTAACAATTTTTATTTTTCCCACTTGGAAGTTTTATCCTAAGGATGTTGGGGGTGGGACCCACTTGTGATAACCAACCTTGAGAGGATAAAGTAGGGTGGGACCCACATGAGCCCAACCCCTCACTTTCCTAACCCCTCTAAACCCCCCCATTTAAGTTTTGATAACTTATGTTCTCATTAATTTTATAACATCTTATGTTATACCTTAAGTGAGTTAAATGTGGGTTTTGAATTTTCAAACTCTTGAAATTCAAAAACCTATGTTCGGTTAATAAAATAAGTGGGAGGCTTATTTTATTTTGTTGTTAGAGTTTTTTCGTTGAGAGATTTTGGGAATAACACCTTCTTCTTCGACGAAGAACGTGAAGAACACCTCGGACTCCGACGAAGAACACCGTCCTTAGCGAAGAACATCTCCGCCGAAGAACACGGAGAACTTCTTCCACGACGTTCTTCTTCCGTGACGGTTTTCCGCGACGAAATCTCCGTCAACGTCTTCGAATCTTCGCTTCGCGACATCGACGTTCTTTTTCCGCGATGCCCGACCTCCGCGACGCTCGTCTTCCGCGGCTCGTTGACGTGCACCGTTCTTGAAACTGAGGTAGGGGTTTTATTTATTTATTTGTTCGTGAATACCAACTTGATGATCTTCGTGGATTAAAACCAATTGTTATCAAATAACGCGAGGGGGTCGGACCGCACAAACACGGCCAACCCTCCTCCTTATTTTTGTGTTGGTTTCTTTGTGGTTGGTACGGGAAAGCGTGGTGTCGTCGCACCACGCGGATTCATGCGAAAGGAAATGCGCAGCGCCGTCGCGCCGCGCCGTGGAAAGAAATTCAAGGACGCGACACCATCGCGCCGCGTCGAAGAAAACCGAAGACGCCGCGGTCGGAGCGGGGCCGCGGTGGAGGGGCGCGGTGTCGTCGCACCGTGCCGGACGACAAGGGTCGCGGCCGGTTCCGGGCCGCGGCGGAGCAAGGTGACCGGCGGCCAGACCGGGCCGCCGGTGTCGGAGCTGGAAGGGGACCGGCCACCGCCGGTCCCGTTGAGCAGGAACTGGCCGGCCAGGTCGGGCCGGCCGGACAGGGAGGAGCCGGGGGAAATAAATTCCCTCGGCCGGCTTCAAACGGCCCCCTTAATTGATGGGGGGCCGCGGTTACATAGGGGGTCAGGCGCCCCCCCCCCCCCCCCCCGCCACCCTTTTGGAATGGCTCGGCCAAAGGCCGAGCCAGACAGCGCGTTGTGCCCCGCCGGACCGGCGCCTGGCCGGTCTGCCAGGCCGGGTCGCGCCCCGCCGGGCCGGGCCACGCCGGGCCAGGCCGAGCCCTGCCGGTCCGGTTCGGGCCGACCGGGGGGGTCTCAGGTCAGGTCGGTCCGGGCCCGAAACCCCCATTTTCGGACTGAGTTGGTTCAAACGCCCATATCTTGGGCTACGGACCTCCGATCGATGCACCGTCAGTTGAGTAGCAATCCTTGGAACGAGACGGTCGTTTCGGTATATCTCACTGAAGGTTTCGGAATACTTTGGGTTCGGCCGGGTTGGTTCGGATACGAAACCAACCGGGCCCTCGGAGCGGAAACGCTCGTAACTTGAGCTCCGGACGTCCGATTGATGTGTCATCGACTTTGTTGGATTCCTCTTAGTGAGAAGGATCTTTTGGCTTACTCCGCTCGAGGTTTGGATGTCATTGGAGTGCGGTCGGGTTGGTTCGCTCACGAAACCAACCGGGCCCCTGGAACGAAAAAGCCAATAACTCACAGACCGGGCGTCCGATTGATGCGTCGTCTATCTCGTTGCTTTCCTCTTGATGAAACGGAACTTTTGGCATACTTTGCCCGAGTTTTGGTTGCTGTTGGATAGTGTCCTAGTTGGATTGTACCCGAAATCCAACCGGGCCCCTGGAACGGAAAAGCTGATATCATTCAGACCAGACGTCCGTTTGACGAACCGTCAGCGGAGTTGGTGATCACGTTGAGAAACGGTCCCTATGAGTATACCCTATGAGTGTTCGGGGTATAGTTGAGTTACGGTCGGTTTGGTTCGCACACGAAACCAACCGGGCCCCGGGGATGAAAAGGCTAGTAACTCACAGATCGGGCGTCCAATTGAGGCGCCGACTGTTGCGTTGAGACCCCTATGACAAGGCAGTCCTTTGAGATACTTCTTCGTGGGACTTAGTGATACTTGGAGTATCAACCTATAGCTCGTGGATCGGACCCTCCCGGTGATGAGCGTACGGAGTACGGAGACCGTGTAGACGGTTGGGACCTGACGACTGCTTGACCGACTCGACTTGGAGTGAGTCGACTAGCCCAGTGGACGGAGCGCCCGGTATTTGGCGGCAGACCCACAGTGGATGGAGCGCCTGGTAGTTGGCAGCAGACCCACGGTACTCGGCCGGAGGATTACCTCTGTAGGCTATTAGGGGGAGCACCCGGTATTTGGCGGCAGTCCCACAGCGGACGGAGCGCCCAGTATTTGGCAGCAGACCCACGGTACTCAACAGGAGGAGTACCTCAGAGACTTGGATTAGTGAGCAGTACCTCGGAGTCGTGACAGGACCACTGTACACTTCAGAGACGTAGCTCTTCAGCAATTATGGTTTCGATAATGAAAATCCTGGTTTGAGCTGAGACTTTTGACCTTTGTGTTTACCTCATGATTGAGATGGGTCACTTGATAACTTAGGTATATGTATGGGCATATACCTGGGTAGTGGTTATCCGTTGATTTCATGATCCTTGTGTTTCCTCATGATTGAGATGGGTTACTTGATAACTTAGGTATATGTATGGGCATATACCTAAGTAGAGGTTATCTGTTGAGATCTTCTTTGTGGTTATCCTTGTTGGTTTTAGTGAGACCTTGAGGGTCTCGGGGTCCCTACTGAGTATCGTTATACTCACCCCTGCACGGGCTATGCCTGCACCTCGTTATGTTGGTTGCAGACGACGGGCAGTGTTGACAGAGGCCGGGTGTTCGAGGACTGGACGGTACCTGGAGGTGGACTACACGACGAGTCAGTACCCGGAGGTGGACTACACGATGATTCAGTATCTGGAGGAGGACTTCACGGTGAGACGACACACAGAGGAGGTTGACGGGCGAGAGCTTTGAGGAGGCTATCTGTACCTACCCTTCAGGTAGGATCTGAGGAGGACGACCCAGGAGTTGCTTCCTTCTTCCAGCTGTTTGCCTTTTTCTGTTATACTTTCATTCAGTTGTAGCTGCACTTTCAGTTGGGTTTGTATTCTGGCCCATTTACTTTTCAGCACTTTCTTTTGTACTTAGTGTTTTGTTTACTTTTATAAAGGCAATGCCTTCCCAGTTATCAGGATTTACGCCTTTGGTGCTAGTCGCCAGCCCCTGGCCTATGGAAGGCGGGCTTGGGGTAGTCACGGCATGGGCCCCGAGGACGGGTCATGAAAAATTGGTATCATAGGAGTTGGTTCTACCGCATAACTTATAACTCTGATGTTTTCTTTCTGTGAAGCAATAGTGTTAAGGGTACCGAGTGTGGTCTTCAGTTCAGGGAATCCAGTGTTGGTGCGGGCGGCTGACGTATCCATACACCAGGACCCTGACAACTGATTTCCGACTTTGTGCATGAAAACACTAATTGCGTGTGTGTTTCCAGAAGTTTTATTTAAATATCATCTCAAACCAGGTCAGCTCACCAGGTATAAGTCTTTTGACCGTGTCATGTTTGTTCCTTTCAGGATGCCTCCCCGTGGACGACCAGCTAGAGCCCCGAGAGTGGTACGTACTGACAGCCCGCCGAGCGACGTGGCCTCAGTACAGGGCCCTATCACAGTTGAGGCACCAGCGGAGTCACCAGCGGTACTACTAACCGTTGAGCCACCGATGCCACCAGCCCCAGCAGTAGAGGGTGCACGTCGCTTGAGTGCACTGCACGAGTTCCAGCGCCAGAGACCACCCAGGTTCCAGGGAGGGACGGACCTGCAGGCGGATGAGGATTGGCTGGAGGTTGTGGTGAGAGTCTTTAGGCTAGTGGGGACGCCGAAAGACTTCATGGTGATCCTTGCTTCCAGCCTTCTTCAGGCAGCAGCAGGCAGATGGTGGAGCCTGATGCTCCAGATGCATGACGAGGCGACACTTCTTTGGGCAGACTTCGAGAGCCTGTTCCGAGCAGAGTTTGTACCAGCCACCCTTCGAGCAGTGCGTATACAGGAGCTACTTCAGCTGCGGCAGGGCAGCATGACAGTGGAACAGTATTCAGTGAGGTTCACAGACCTCTCACGCTACTCCACAGATATGGTACGGGACCCGTTCTTCAGGGCCCGAACCTTCGAGCTGGGGCTCAGGCGAGAGATTAGAGCTTCTGTTGTTTCTCACAGCATTCCGACCCAGACAGGGGTGTTGGAGAGATCCCTCTTAGTGGAGAGTTTCCTTGCTGAGCAGTCTCTAGTAGCATGACCCACCACTAGCCGGCTTGCGGCAGAGTCTTCTACAGTAGACAGTAGACAGATGACGCAGAGGTCCAAGAGGACCAGACCTACCGGTGGCCGACTGCACGACTCGGGTTCAGTTGTGCGGGGGAACCAGGGTGTAGTCAGAGCCAGTCGTGCCGAGAGTGGACAGTGTTACTCCTGCGGTGGGATTGGTCACATGGCACGTGATTTTCCGACCCGCCATGCAGATGACCAGCAGTTAAATGAAGAACCTCCCAGGAAGAGGCAGAGGTTCGATCAGGGTAGACTGCAAGGAGCAGGCGGCCATGGAAGAGGAGCTGGTCGTGCAGCTGGAGGTGGACAACGCTTTGGGGTGTTGCCACCCCCACCACCAGGAGGCCCACCCCGACCGCAGGGGATAGGAGGACATGGGAGAGCTCAGCTTCAGGCAGTTGAGACCTATGGTCATGGAGCTCCAGAATCAGATTTACAGGAGCGGGACTAGCTCCAGAACTGGAGGCTATTGATCCTGTTGCTTCTAGTTTTTTTGATGTTTGTCTGTAGTTTCTTTGTGTCTTTGTACTATGAGCTGAAATAATGAAAAGACACTTATCTTTGTAAAGTTTTCTTTCCTGTCCTTTTTGTTCGGTTGATACTGAGTGGTCCCGGTTAAGACTGTTGACTTGACCCTCACTTTCGAGATTTCTACTGGAGGAGACCTAGTGACCTCACACTGATGCTGACAGTGTGACTCGACCCTTGGAGGCGAGAGTGACAGTTGGATCTCTTGGTAGTTACGTTGAGGCCTTACGACGTCATCCATGGCATGAATGCATCACTCATGTCAGGATTTACTGTATTAGGCAATGAATGTGGTTCATCCAGGGGATGAGACCGGATTTCTCTTATCGGAAAAGAAGAAATTATAGCATCTCTTGTGAGACTAGAGAAGGTCCAAGTCATCCAAGAGCGGATGAGGAAATCACAGGGCCGACAGAAGCCTTATGCTAATAGGACTTGGAGGCCTCTAGAGTTCGAGGATGACGATCACGTCCTTATACGGGTCTCACCTCGACGAGGTTTACGGAGATTTGGCTAGGGAGGAAAGTTATCTCCAAGGTTCAACGGACCTTTCTAGGTCCTCAGCTGGGTAGGCGAGGTGGTTTACCACTTGACCCATCCACCTCAGTTTCACTAGGTGCTCGACGTTTTCCAGGTATCTCAACTGAGGAGATACATGCACGACCCTTCGCATATCATCAACCATGAGGAGCAGGACAATGGCGATGGGGTTACTTCCACGGAGGTTCTAGTGGAGATCAAGGATCGACTGGAGCAGATCCTACGAGGATGATCGATTCCTCGGGTGCACTTTCTCTGGCAGTACGGGAACCTCCAGGTGAGCACATGAGAGCGGGAGGCTCAGATGCGTGCTCAGTACCGCTTTTGTATCCCTAGTTTGTGTTGAAGCTTTACAGGGACGTAAATCCCTGAGGTGGGAGTAATGTAAAGACCCGTAAAATTCAAGGGAAATTTTTTCTAAATTTTCTTTGGGATTTTACAAGAATGCAGTTTTTTACGGCGCCTGATTCCGAGGCCCGGTGTGCCCAGAATTTCTATCCGAAGTTTAGCTCGGGTACGTTCAGTGAACGAACGAGCGGGAATTTCTAACTTTTGAACCGGTGCCCGGAATCGAATTCTGAGGGCACCGATAGAACCGAAGCGCCGATAATTGCTTAGGAACTCCTGTTTCAGAGTTGCGTTTACACGAGGGGAGTTATTAATTTTTGTGGTAGTTGAAAATAAAAATTAACAATTTTTATTTTTCCCACTTGGTAGTTTTATCCTAAGTAAGGATGTTGGGGGTGGGACCCACTTGTGATAACCAACCTTGAGAGGATAAAGTAGGGTGGGACCCACACGAGCCCAACCCCTCACTTTCCTAGCCCCTCTAAACACCCCCCCCCCATTTAAGTTTTGCTAACTTATGTCCTCATTAATTTTATAACATCTTATGTTATACCTTAAGTGAGTTAAATGTGGGTTTTGAATTTTCAAACTCTTGAAATTCAAAAACCTATGTTGGGTTAATAAAATAAGTGGGAGGATTATTTTATTTTGTTGTTATAGTTTTTTCATTGAGAGATTTTGGGAAGAACACCTTCTTCTTCGACGAAGAACGTGAAGAACACTTCGGACTCCGACGAAGAACATCGTCCTTAGCGAAGAACATCTCCGCCGAAGAACGCGGAGAACTTCTTCCACGACGTTCTTCTTCCGTGACGGTTTTCCGCGACGAAATCTCCGTCAACATCTTCGAATCCTCGCTTCGCGACGTCGACGTTCTTTTTCCGCGACGCCTGACCTCCGCGATGCTCGTCTTCCACGGCTCGTTGACGTGCACCGTTCTTGAAACCGAGGTAGGGGTTTTATTTATTTATTTGTTCGTGAATACCAACTTGATGATCTTCGTGGATTAAAACCAATTGTTATCGAATAACGATAGGGGGTCGGACCGCACAAACACAGCCAACCCTCCTCCTTATTTTCATGTTGGTTTCTTTGTGGTTGGTACGGGAAAGCGTGGTGTCGTCGCACCACGCGGATTCATGCGAAAGGAAATGTGCAGTGCCGTTGCGCCGCGCCGTGGAAAGAAATTCAAGGACGTGACGCCGTCGCACCGCGTCGAAGAAAACCGAAGACGCTGTGGCCGGAGCGGGGCCGCGGCGGAGGGGCGCGGTGTCGTCGCACCATGCCGGACGATAAGGGCCGCGGCGGAGCAAGGTGACCGGCGGCCGGACCGGGCCACCGGTGTCGGAGCTGGAAGGGGATCGGCCACCGCCGGTCCCATTGAGCAGGAACCGGCTGTCCAGGTCGGGCCGGCCGGACAGGGAGGAGCCGAGGGAAATAAATTCCCTCGGCCGGCTTCAAACGGCCCCCTTAATTGAGGGGGGGTCGCGGTTACACAGGGGGGCAGGCCCCCCCCCCCTTGCCGAAACGGCTCGGCCAAAGGCCGAGCCAGACAGCGCGCTGTGCCCAGCCGGACCGGCGCCTGGCCGGTCTGCCAAGCCGGGTCGCGCCCAGCCGGGCCGGGCCGACCCGGACCTGGGGCGGGTCGACCTGGTTCGGGCCGACCGGGGGGGTCTCGGGCCGGGTCGGTCTGGGCCCGAAACCCCCGTTTTCAGACTGAGTTGGTTCAAACGCCTATATCTTGGGCTACGGACCTCTGATCGACGCACCGTCAGTTGCGTAGCAATCCTTGGAACGAGACGGTCGTTTCGGTATATCGCACTCAAGGTTTCGGAATACTTTGAGTTCGGCCGGGTTGGTTCGGATACGAAACCAACCGGGCCCTCGGAGCGAAAACGCTCGTAACTTGAGCTCCGGACGTCCGATTGATGTGTCGTCGACTTTGTTGGATTCCTCTTAGTGAGACGGATCTTTTGGCTTACTCTACTCGAGCTTTGGATGCCGTAGGAGTGTGGTCGTGTTGGTTCGTTCACGAAACCAACCGGGCCCCTGGAACGAAAAAGCCAATAACTCACAGACCGGGCATCCGATTGACGCGCCGTCTATCTCGTTGCTTTCCTCTTGATGAGACGGAACTTTTGGCATACTTCGCCTGAGTTTTGGTTGCTGTTGGATAGTGGTCGGGTTGGATTGTACCCGAAATCCAACCGGGCCCCTGGAACGGAAAAGCTGATATCATTCAGACCAGACGTCTGTTTGACGAACCGTCAGCGGCGTTGGTGATCACATTGAGAAACGGTCCCTATGAGTATAACCTATGAGTGTTCAGGGTATAGTTGAGTTATGGTCGGTTTGGTTCGCACACGAAACCAACCGGGCCCCGGGGACGAAAAGGCTAGTAACTCACAGACCGGGCATCCGATTGACGTGCCGACTATTGCGTTGAGACCCCTATGATAATGCGGTCCTTTGAGATACTTATTCGTGGGACTTAGTGATACTTGGAGTATCTACCTATAGCTCGTGGAGCGGACCCTCCCGGTGACGAGCGTATGGAGTACGGAGACCGTGTAGACGGCTGAGACCTGACGACTGCTTGACCGACTCGACTTGGAGTGAGTCGACTAGCCCAGTGGACGGAGCGACCGGTATTTGGCAGCAGACCCACAGCGGACGGAGTGCCTGATAGTTGGCAGCAGACCCGCGGTACTCGACCGGAGGAGTACCTCTGTAGGCTATTAGGGGGAGCGCCTGGTATTTGGTGGCAGACCCACAGCGGATGGAGTGCCCAGTATTTGGCAGTAGACCCGCGGTACTCGGCAGGAGGAGTACCTCAGAGACTTGTATTAGTGAGCAGTACCTCGGAGTCATGACAGGACCACTGTACACTTCAGAGACGTAGATCTTCAGCAGTTACGGTTTCGATAATGAAAATCCTGGTTTGAGCTGAGACTTTGGACCTTTTTGTTTACCTCATGATTGAGATGGGTCACTTGATAACTTATGTATATGTATGGGCATATACCTGGGTAGTGGTTATCCATTGATTTCATGATCCTTGTGTTTCCTCATGATTGAGATGGGTTACTTGATAACTTAGGTATATGTATGGGAATATACCTAAGTAGAGGTTATCTGTTTAGATCTTCTTTGTGGTTATCCTTGTTGGTTTTAGTGAGACCTTGAGGGTCTCGGGGTCCCTACTGAGTATCATTATACTCACCTCTGCACGGGCTATGCCCGCACCTCGTTGTGTTGGTTGTAGATGACGGGTAGTGCTGACAGAGGCCGAGTGTTCGAGGACTGGACGGTACCCGGAGGTGGACTACACGACTAGTCAGTACCCGGAGGTGGACTACACGACGAGTCAGTATCTGGAGGAGGACTTCACGGCGAGACGACACACGGAGGAGGTTGACGGGCGAGAGCGTTGAGGAGGCTATCTGTACCTATCCTTCAGGTAGGATCCGAGGAGGACGACCCAGGAGCTGATTCCTTCTTCCAGTTGTTTGCCTTTTTTTGTTGTACTTTCATTCAGTTGTAGCTGCACTTTCAGTTAGGTTTGTATTCTATCCCATTTACTTTTCAGCACTTTCTTTTGTACTTAGTGTTTTGTTTACTTTTATAAAGGCAATTCCTTCCCAGTTATCGGGATTTACGCCTTTGGTGCTAGTCGCTAGCCCCTGGCCTATGGAAGGCAGGCTTGGGGTAGTCACGGCACGGGCCCTGAGGACGGGTCGTGAAATTTAATATGGTAATGTTTTGGTTTTTGGAAGATGGAAAATGATTTTTCAGATTTATTTTGAAAAAATCCTTAGAAAATATATTCCTTATAAAATTATCTTTTGGGTTTAACAGGATTGGATTTCTATAATCAAAACCTAGGGTTTGTCGAAATTACTTATTTGGGAAAAGGAAATTTATTTTAAAAAGTGTTTTGAAAATATTTTTTAAATGAGAATAAATTTTTGATTAAATTATTTTTAATCAAATGATTTTTTATGGAATGGGTTTTTTTTAATTGATAGAAATTTTTTAATGGGATGAATTTGGTTTTGGGACGGAACTCATGGGATTTTTTATTTCTGGATGGAATCAAATGAATTGAAGTTTAGACATTGAAAATGGTTTTTTATTTAGCAGTTTTTGGTATTTTGAAAAAGTTTTTGTCTAATTTGAAATTGGAAGAGTATTAAGAGTTTAAAAGTTGGGTTGAACGTTTTTTTTTAAGTGTAAAAGTTTTGTTTTGACCTTTGGTATTCCCATGGGTGCTCACATGCATGGATATGTGTGGGAAAGTGAACAGATAATGATATGGGCATATGAGTGCCTAGATTTTCATGAGTTGGTGAGTGCCTAGGGTGGAATGGGAGTGTGAATTTGTGAGGCTCCATGGAATACCATTGGTGAGTGCGCAACCCATAAATTTTTTTTTTCTTTTCAAAAGTGTTTTCAAGAGAAAGAAATTGTGATTCTTTGAGAATAAATAGTTGTGTAGTGTGTTTTCTTGTGACTTGGTAATATTGTTTAAAGTAGTGTTTTGAGTTTGAGAATTCTTGTTGAGTTATTGGTTTTGATTGGGTTCTTGATTTTTCTTATTTTTTAGTGTGTGACCCCACCAAAGATTCAATATATATTAGAGGTGCATCCATGGGTGGTTCGACATTGGAAGACCCTCCAGTTGATCGACCCGTGAACTTCATTCTTGAGTTTAAAAATTTGAATCCTCCTATCTTTTATGGTCAAGTGGATCCTCCTAAAGTGGAATAATTTATGTGAAAAATTGATAGAAACTTTAGTTTCCTTGAGTTTACTGAATCTTTAAAGGTAAATTTTGTTTCGTTTATGATTGAAGATCTAACTTGGAAGTGGTGGAAATCGGTCTCTCAAACCAAGCCTTGAAAAAATATTACTTGGGAGTTCTTCAAGGCTTCGTTCATCTAGCAGTATTTCTATGAGGTAGTGAAGGTAAGGAAGGGGATGGATATGTGATGTCTATAGAAAGAATATGGATCGTTTTTAGAGTTCTTTTTCCATTTTTTGGATCTAGTTTTGTACCTTCTAGAGTGGCTTGTGGATGATTCCTTGAAGGCTCGATGTTTTGAGAGTAGTCTTCGTCCTGATCTACAGTGGAAGGTTTCATAGTTTGGTCTAACTTTCTTTTCTGGTGTGGTGAGGAAATTTGTTCGTGTTGAAGTTTTGTTAGAAGGAGTGCTTGAGGAATCCAACCTCCCTTCAGTCTCTAGAAGCGGTGAAGGGGATCCTAGTAAAGAGATGGAAAATCAGCCTAAAGTTATTGGTGTTGGTCATGGAATTAAAAGGCATCTAGATCTTTTGTCAGCTTCTTATAATTTCATGATCATGGTGTGTCATTGGTGTAGAAATATAAATCAAAATAATTTATCATTTATGAGTTCTTTGAAGACCTGTTGTGCCTATGGATGCCTAGGTCACTTGCAACAGTTCTGTCGGGGTGTTTCTAGGAAGCAATGTGGATCTAGATCCACCTCTTCAGAAGACACCCCATCCCATTTTTAGGAGTATGGTGTTTTTTTGGGATCAGTTTAAGTCACTTTCTATGTAATTATTCCTTTTTGTGGATCTTATGATAACTTATGTTTTAATGGAAGCGTGTTTTATTGTGTAAATTCTGAATTTTTTCGTTCTAAGTGGAGGTATGTCCCATTGTGTGCCTTGTTCTAGTTTTTTCTCTTTAAGGTGAAGGAGGATAAAGTATATGCATATTTTGTACCCCTGTTTCAGTAAAAGTACCTTGTTGAAGCAAGGTGAGTCTCGTAGGGTTTTGTGTTCTTTATGTTCTACTTGGGATGTTGTGTGGTCACTTGTGTCCCCAAAAGAAGGAGTTATGATCAGGGATTATCAGCTATTGACTGTGAGGTAGTGGATGCTTCAAGACATTAGGGCTCTATCCATAGGCCCCTAAGTGAAGCTTGTGCATAGTTAGAAATCACAGGGGTGTGGAGGACCTTCATCTAGCTTTTTTATGCAATACTAAAATTGGGACAGCTTAAATTTCTCTATTGTAGCTTCTTAGACTTGGAAGGTTTCATTTTGTGGGAAAAGGTGAAGATTCCTCATTTCCTCATGTAGTCCTTATGGTTTAAAAGTTCTTATTTGGTTGTAATGAGGCGTGGTGGTCACTTTTTCTTGAAATTCTAGTGGTGGTGCATTTTCATATGTGGATCTCTTTTTGGTTTTACTTGTGCAGTTAGCCTTTGTGAGTTGGTTTTGGTTTTGGTTTGTGATCATCTAGATATGATGAATTATGTTTTTGGGTTTGTCTCTTGGTTTGTAGTTTCTTTAATCGGGGCCCCCTTTTGGTGGGGGATTTGGTTTGTGTGGGTATTTTTCGGGTTGGTTTAAGCTAGTTGGTCCTTAATGGTGGGGCGACCCACCAAGGATCTTGTTGTGGTTTCTTCTAGAGTTGATCGGTTCTAGTTGGATTCTAATGGTGGGGAGTCTATTTTGGCCTATCTTGTTTGTAATTAGGTCTATTATATGGTGTATCTTGTAAATTCATAGTTTCTTTTAGGTTCATTGGTTCGTTTCAGGTAATAGGTAAGAGTTTCGTTTGGTGGTGTTTGAGGTGTTCTTATTTTGAGAGGTTGGATCATGTGTTTGTAGGAATCCCTTTTCTTTGATCAATCAATTGGGGATTTTGTGGATTTATGGGGGAAGAAAGTGTGATTGTGGAGAGAATTGTCACACCAGGATTTTAATTATCATCCTTTATTCTGGTTTATCTTTTATCTCTTGGTTTTTTTCTCTCGAGTTCTGGGTGTTTCAGATTTAAAATTGAAAATTTTGTGCCTTTCCAAGGGTGGAAAGTTTTCCTAGTGGGGATAATTATCACAACCATGTTTTTGAGGTATTCCTTTGGTTATATTTAGTATCTTGTTTATCCTTGGGTTTCCACATAAGTTTTTGGTGAAAATAGAGATTTTGGGCTTGATAGTAGGTGGCTCATGGTTGGCGCATAGTTAGAGGAAACCGTACACCCTTGCCTAGGAAATTAGGCATTCAATTTCATTTTTGGAAAGTGTAAACCGAAGGGTTGTTTCATAGTTTGGTAAAACATGTGAGATATTCGTACAAGATGCTCCTCTTGGAAAGTGAGGGATGCACAGTTTACACATGATTTGGAAAACAGTTCAGGCAAACAGTATGACATGTCTGGGTCAATAAAATTATAAAATTACTCTTCTACCCTCTCAAGATTTTAATCCCAAAACACCCATTTTCCTCCTCTCCTGGTTCATTAAACCCTATGGGATCTCCTCCCTTCTTCTCCAAGCTTCCCCTCCTCCTCCTAAGGTTGGATCTAGTGGTTTCTTCAAGATTTTGGGGCGATTCTTCAAGGCATTCTCCTCTTCTCTTCTCCTTCTTCATTATTCTCCCATTTTCTCTTGAGTTTCTATTCTACCTTGGTCTCGTGGATCTAGGGTTCATGTTTCCTTGAGTTTAAATTATGTTTTTTGTGTTTTTAAGGTTTATCTTGTATTTTCTTGCCTCTTGGAACCTTCGTGGAGTTGTTTCAGGATAGAGCTGTTGAAGCGCATGTGATTTGTGGTAGGTTTACCTTTGCACTTGTCTTTTAAATTTAAAAATCATCAGTTTCTTGTTTTTTTCACCTTCCTTGAATATTAAATAGTGATGTGTGATTTGTATAATAATTTTTTTACATGATATGAAGTGGTTTTCATGATTATTTTGAAGTATATGGCATTGTTTCATTTAGATATTCACACCAAGTGTTTGATAAAATGCTCAGTTGGCTTTTGTAAGTGATTGTGGTTTTTAAAGCATGGTGTGTATTTGTAAATGTATTTATGGAATCTAAAATGGTGGTTTGGATTTCTCAAATGGATTTCTAAATGTTTTTGGACTTGAAAGTAGTGTGTATTTGGTTCTCTGAAAATGGTTTGACATGTGATGATGGTGTATGGACCATTATTTCATTTTGTTGAAAGTGGATTTGGTGTGAAAATGTGGTGTGAGTGCTTAAATGGAATTTTCAAAATGGTTTTGAAATGTAAGATGGTGTGTATTTACCTTTTTTTAAAGGTTTATTTGGTTCTTTGGAAATGAGTGATTTCTAGAAGGGTGTTTGAGACCTGTTTGGAACTTTTGTGAAATTTATTATCTTGAAAACTCTCCTTGGATAATTCTATTAACTTGGTTATGTTGAATGTTGTGGGAGGTCTACACTAATGAATCCATTGTGTTCGAATGTTTGAAATTCAAGAGGTTATTCCTTAGGGTGGATCAGGGGTGACTTGTTGTGTATGTTGCTTGTGTATGATATATGTGCATGTGATTGGATACTTGTATAGAATTGTTGGATCACCCCCACTTTAGTCTTAACATAGGAACCTGACATACCAAGAAGATTTTTGGTGAACGGTTATTGCACTAGCTTAGGATTTCACTCTGGATAGTGGCCCATAGTAGCGGATTTTTTTTTGTTTTTTTATAGGATAGTGTCCCTCGGTCAGACCAGATAGGGTGAGATCAAGTGTGTGGGTGAGAATGATTTCATTGGTTGAGGCATGACTTTAAGATGATTCAATGTGTATAGTATGTTCTAACTTATTCCACTAAGCCCCTAGGTTATTCCATTTTCTTCGACACTTAGTTATGTATGGAAGATGATTGAGATGCATTTGTTGTTTGGTTAATCTTGTGTGATATTTTTCCATTTCCCTAGTTGTATCTAGTTGCTCTTGTTCCCTTGTATGGTTTAGCTTCTTATTAAAATGAAAAACTATTTTAAGTGTTTATGGAAAAAAATTAGGAATTTTTTGTACTTACTTTCCCCTTTTTAAATGAAAACGCCATTTTTATACTTTAAGATGTTAATGTATTCTTCTTGGAAAAGAACCTGAATTTGAATGTAAACAGGGAAACGTGCCATGCTTTGTTTTAAAGTGTAAATATGTAAAAATCCTAGTTTTAAATATTTAATTTCAAACTTGGAATTGATGTATCTTTTATTTAGAGGAAATTAATTGGGAATAGATTTGTTCGGGTACATCTACTGAGTTTTAATAATCACACCTATAGTTCTTTCTTGTTTTTAGCTTTTGGTGAAAGTTCAAGTTTGTTTTTGAACCCTGTGGGTGATGGTTGGTTCTGGTATTAGAGAGTGACCCTCGGGGTCACATGGAGACGTTGTGGTCGTCAAGTTCAATTTGGGTTTTGTTGTTCAGTTTTTTGTATTTCTAGATTTTGTATAAATAATGATTAGTTTGGTAATTATATTTATTTTGGACTGCTCTATTTAATTTTCATTTTTTAGTTTAGTTTATTAGGTGAAAAAGTTCCCTTGTTTCTCTATTAATTGATGCCCCGTCACTAGTTGCCAACCCGGGGGGATTGAGAACGCCTCTCGGGCCTTATCTTAGGCTGACTTGGGTGAATGGCTTGGGGTCGACTCAGTTTGGTCTATGAAAAAACCTATGATGTTTTTTTCCTATCCCAAACCTTTATAGATATTAAGGGCAAGGAAGGTTCTTTTTAGTCTTTTTATTTAATTAACTTATTATATAGGTCACTTTCATTGAATAGTATCCAAATAACTAATAAAAAATATATCCTAAGGTGAAAATGGTCATAATATGACCGTATAATGGGTGATGGATAAGTTTCTAGGTCATTTGGCCCCTTATGTTTGAAGTTTAATCCCACGGTAAACTATTTTTTACCTTAATCATTGTAATTAATTTTAACTATTTTCACTCATCACTTTTCTCAAAAAATTAATTTGACCTTATTATACATTATGAATTATTATTATTAAAAATATTGAATCCATTTTTTCAAAATTCAATTCACGTAAGTGGAAATTTTTATTTTAAAATTAATCCCATAGAGGTGATGAGAAAGTGGGTTTTTAAAGTGAAAATGTTCAAATGTTTATAATGTTTTTATATCAAAAATCAATATGAAAATGATTAAAATGGAATAAATTAGATTAATGGGTGTATAATTGAACTATATTAACTTTAAAACCAAATAAATATATAATTTAACATTATAAATTATTTAGATGAAAATACAGTTTTCAATTAAAATTCAGTGTTTTCACTATTCAATAAAAAATGAAACTTCTCAGAAAAATACCAAATATTCACCCTAAGATAATTTGGGTATTCCAATTTAAAAAATGATTTTTATTTTTCCAAATAAATTTTGTAAAAGTGTTAGAAATTAATTTTAATTTAAGAGCACAAAGTATGATTAATCCATCTTTTAGAAAAATATTGTTTTTCAAAAAACATTTCTTTTTCTTTTAAATGATTGTTATTATATTTATAACCACTATATATCTAATAAATGTGTGTCAAATATATATTTTCATAAGTTAATAAATCATATTCTTACCCTCCATTTCAATGGCTAGAAGATAAATTGTATATTAAATAATAATATTAATAATATATTGTTGTTTGGTAAAACTCAGCTTTGCATGTAATTCAAGCTTTCAAAGAAACTCATTGTTGAATGAAATGCAATATAAACTTAGTGTTTCATGTAATTCAATCTATTTAAGAGATTTAATTTATTTAAAAATAAATATATCATAAGTTCTCAGGGTTTTATTTCCCCTTATATGCTTGGTGTTGCATGTCAAATATACTATTGAATAAAATGTTATTATTTTAGAATTTTGGGGAGTTACATTCTCCCCACCTTAAATAAATTGTATACTCAAAATTTAAACTTTATCTTAGTAATCAAGGGTTTTATATTTTAAAATTAATTTGTTGAAAATACCACATCATAAAATGGTTAATAAAATATCCTTTTAAGAGATAAAGGAAGGTGCAAAGGTCATCTAGAATAATCACATAACTAGGTTTCCAAGTAGTAGAACATAGGTGGGTAATGAAAACGTGGACATGGAATAGAAAACTAAAACCCAAATACTAATAGAGAGTGATAGATAACATTTATCACAAGAAATTGGGTGATCCATATAAGGTTAATGACCACAAAACCATAAACCAAATAGGTGTGAAAAAGGTCATTGAGATCATCAGAAATGATGGTAATAGGATAACATTTTATTTGAAGAAATTTTTTTATAAAGTTTATGAACTTTCAATAGAATATAATTACTTGATTTTATTCCATTTTATAAGCATAATATCATCCTTTTATTATAGCTTGACCAATTCCTACTTTATCTCTTTCTATAAGAAATGAAGATGAAAATTTTATACCTGATTCGCTAATGGATCACAAGATCTATATTAGAATGATAATTTATTCCTTCGATCCCTAATTATTATTATGAAACAATATTTAAAATAGGTTATCCAATATGAATAAATATATATATGATGAAGTAATACAATAATCTCTAAAATCTCATCTAAATTTTAACTTAAACCATTTCATAAATGGTTAACCTTATGACCCTTCCAAAAATAGTATGATCCAAAACTTTAAAATCAATTCCAAGGTAGTTAGTAGTATCTAGTTTGCTTTATCCATATCATTCATCTATTTATCCAAACATTATTATCTCAACATTAGTAACATATTAAGTATTATCTTTCCCTCAACCATGTGTTTTACAAAAATTTCAACCTTCTAGTGAATCACTTTTCTTGGTACCATTCAACATATACTTTAAAATCCTTAGAGAAATAGTAATGCAGTACAATACTTTACATTTAATAATTATTATAACCAATATATCATTGATAAAATACTTAAATGACATAATTATTTAATCTAAACACAATCACATTAATCATTACTCCTCATATATGGTAATAGAATAAGCTTAACCATGATCTGTTAACTTCTTTTAAGGTGTATTCCTTTGACACTTGGGGAATTCATTTGTGTATTTCCCCATATCCTTGCAATTTAAGCATTCAAAATTGAAAAATTCTTTCTTTACCTTTAAATCATGAGAATGGTGGCCTTTTTTTCCATACTTTAAATCAAAATCTTTTTCCTCTTAATCATATAACAAGGTGTTTCCTTCTATGATTATCATATGTGGGAAAATAATTCTTTATCTTCTTTTTTTTATTCATTTTTTTCTTTTTTGTCCTCTTATTATCTTTCTTCCCTTGAAGCCATAAGACTTGGATAATTCTTTCTCTGTCTTTTTAGAACATGATACTATGTCCTCATATGATGAGAATGTTTAGGAGACTACTTTCCTTCAAAATATTATCATAAAACCATCAAAAAAATGATCATTCTTTTCCTTTGGATTACATGCATTGATGTGGTTATCTTTCCTTCTACTAGGCTCCATTTATAAACAATGGAATATACTGGTTTAGCTCAGAAAATTATAAATTTTAAATCATAATGTATAATTCCAAATATGGTGTAATGATTAACATAAATTAAAATTTTATGCATTGTTAATCTTATAATCATAAACTTTGGTTTCTTTGGGGACATCTTTACATTGAAATACTTTATAATAGTTTGTAAAGAAAATTTGAATTATCCTAAGTATATTCCCCAGGATTGTCAAGCTAGGTGCTTAGTAAAGCCCAATTTTAGGTACCAATTAATGCTTGAGTCAAGACTGACACACCTTTTTCAGAGTTATTACCCTTAGGTACCTCTATGCTAGAATCATGTCCACTTGTAGTATCCAAATAGAGATTTATTACTAAGAAAACCCACATAATCTATACCATATTAAAACTTTATGATGTTATTTTTTACTTATATTCAAATTATATCATAGGGTTATGATCCCTAATCTGTTTTTTTTTTCTAAATATAATTACCAAGGTTTATACTAAACTACCTCTAATACTAACTGTAGTGACCTTGAACCTAGTAGCCCAGATCTAGTTCTATATTTTACTACATTAGTATAGATACAAGGAATTTCATCTCGAAGTACCAAATAGTTTAGTAGTCTTGGTAAACTAGAAACATGCATGATTTTCACATTACATTTGAATACACAAATTACAACATAATTTTTTTCAAGAATAACTTTATTCCATCTTGTGTATACCTACATATTATTCATAATAAACTTCATGAAATAATGAGGAAATAAAACAAAATAAGGTTGATCTCAAATGATCAGTAAGGGTTAACTATAACAGAAGAAATCATGAATCAATAAGAATAATCAATATGTCAAGGTAAATAAATGAGAACATGTGTCATTCAAATAACTTGACTATCATGGTATGATAAGACAGAATCAATATGGTAAAGTAAATAACTGAAAACACATGTCATTTAATCAATAATATGTGAATGAAATGAATCCATAAATAATATCATAGATAAAATCTCATGGATAATAATGACTGAATTATAAATGAAAGAAATGCTTAATTATTAGATATCATGTTTCCCAGGAACATGATGCCTTTACCATCAAGATCTATCCTCAATACGGTTTAAAACATGTTGGGTAAAAACCCATCTGATTTGTTTTAAGACCATTCACAAGAAACTTATTATCAATATTTATCCTCCAGATAGTTTAAAACTACTTGGTTACAAATGCGATGGGATTGTGGTCAACTAATTTTGTCACATGAGACTATAGATGCATCTAGGGGATTTATTAACCAGTCCTAAATCCATTTATTTCATGTCTAAATCATTTATCATATATTTAATGATCAATTTTATTCATAAACAATGTGTATTATCATCAAATATCCATATTGAATAAAGGATGTTAATTTATCAATATTTCCCCAATCAATAAAATAACTTTAAAATTAAACACCATATGTAAAAATGGTATATAGTGTAGGAAATAATCATATCCATCATACAAGAATATGGATATTTGAGAGAAATGTAATGTATAATGAAAAATGATTGAAATAAAGTGATTATTTTAATAGAAAGTTCACTATTGGTGCATAATAACAAATAAGACTCAATGGAATGTAAATTGAGATGAAATCCCTTATATATCTAGGGTTTTATTTTTTTATACCTACCTGAAGGTTTTGTATTCTCTACTTATTCCAATTTATAAAATAAAATAATGATGAGATGAAATCCCTTACCTCACACTTTATTTTGGTTGCACATGATTTAGTCTCCTGTATAGTGGTTTTAAATATGTCATTAACTTAAAAAAAACCATATATGTATTTATTATATCATATATGATCCTTTTAAAACATTTTATCACATTTTATTTAATAATATTTCATTATTTTGAGTGTTAATTGCCTTGTTTTTTCATGTGTGTTTTATATCAAAAGATACGGTTCTTGCACTTATTATACAGTTTCATCATCGCCAGAATAATAATAATTAATTAATTATCATATTTATGAATCAATTATACTTTTAAAACCAATAATTAATTATGGTTATGAAAAATTAAGTATGTTATGGTCATAGAGACAATGGGTTGTATGAACACATGAGTAACGTTTTCCATTTTTCGACAATCATTATGGAAAGAAGGTAAGTAATATTTTATCTTTACAAAATTATCATAATATCATTAATACCATATTATATAAATATATATATATCATTTATTTGGTGTGGTGATGAAAATATAGTCACATCGCTTCATGAAGGCGGTAGTCCACATGTACACGGACGATGTTATCATCTTTACATGAGTGAAATGGAAATAAAGAAAATGATATATATATTATATTTATAGAATGATAAATATGTCATTAATATCATAATTATTTAATTTATATCACATATAATCATTAACATTATTCTTTATCACCTTCCATGTAAAGTGTTCGTGAAAGATGAATCACATCGCTTCGTGAGGCGGTAGTCCGCCGTACACACGAGTGATCTTATCATGTCTCCTACAGAATGGAAGATAATATATATATATATATATATGATATAATGAATAAATAGGTATAATAATGTTATAAATATCATATATATACTTTATATTCATCATCATACCCAACCTTGAGGGATGGAAATGGAAAAAAGAACGACATCGGTTCATGAGGCAGTAGTCCGCCGTACACATGAACAATGATTTTGTAACCCATTTGATAAAAGTGAAGGTGTTTTTAAGTAATTACTTTATTATAAAATCATCCAAGTATATTTAATATAATAATTTTATTATATCATCATGATTTACTAAAAATTTAAGGAGGTGGAGAAAGAAGTAAAATAGAGATGTCTGTTAAAGAACATTACCTCTTCCTTGGGTATCTTCCTTTGGTTTGCACTAAAATATTCCTAGGATAGATTTATTTAAAACATAATGCTTATAGGATGAATATATTGATGTTTTTTAGTTATTTGGGTAGGTTTTAGATTAACCAAATGGATTTAGAGGTGTGAATAAGTGAGGGGAGTGAGTGCCCTTTTACAGTTGAGGAGGAGTGGCATTCTTGTAAATACTCAAACTTATTCACTATTGGGAGGTAAATATTACCTAAATTGAATATAAAATTTATATTTAATGTTGGGGAGGGATTATATGGTCTATACACACCTTAACTACATAATTAAACTCATTTTTTAAACATTTGTTTCCTTAACTTCTAGGTTTTTCTTTTTTACCATTTTGGGTTTTCACTACGGTAACTAATTTTCTAACCCAGGTAATTTATCCATTAAGGATAAATTAAAGTGATAATTATTATAAAATTTATATAAAATAATTATAAATGTGATTTTTAATTTATAAAATAAAAATCTCATGTGTTTTGGAAATTAATTCTAACAGAAGCGCATGTAACGCGCAAAAACATTGTTTTAACCTTAATTTTGCTAAAAATATATTTACTATTTAGTGGTGAATATGTTCACTATAAAAGATAAATTGGTCAATTAATGGGAAATATTTTATATTTATTAAAATTTATATATCTCTTGGAATAATATAGTATTTTTCATAATTTTAAATCATTTAATAATATACTATTTATCATAAAATAACATTAATGTCAAATTTGACATTATTTATTTAATTTAAATTTAAAATATAAATACGATAATGGAATTAAAATATATTATATTAAAACCAGTTTTACATGATATAATCACCTAAAAAATTAATTTCACTCAATAATTCATTCAATTTAAATCACTTTTAATATTTTTAGTATCATTTATCCTATTTAATTATTAACTAAATAATTCATGCATTGGCGTTTCTTAAGAATTTAAAGTAATTATTTCATATCTAAAAAATTATAATACATTATAATGATAAAAAACTCATTTATATTTCAAAATAATATTTTTTACTGAACCTATAAGGTTTTATTCTTATCCCAAAGCTTTATATATATTATGGGTAGTGATGGTTTCTTTTTGTCTTTTTCTTTACTTAACTTATTATAATGGTCAAATTCATAGAATAGTATACTAATAACTCATAAAAAAATATATAATAATGTAAAAACGGTCTAAATATGGTCATATAATGAATTTTGGGCATGTTTCTAGGTCATTTGGACCCTTAAGTTTAAAGTTTAATCCCCTAGTAAACTTGTTTAATCTTAATCGTTGTAATTAATTTCAACTTTTTCACTAATTAATTTGAACAAAAAATTAATTTGAAATCATTTGAAATTATAAATTGTTTTGATTCCAAATATGTAATCCATTTTTCTAAATTCATTTCATAGAATCGGAAAAAATTATTTTAAAATTAATCCTATAGACCTAACGAGAAAGCGGATTTTTAAAGTGAAAATGTTAAAAAAAATTACAATGTTTTTATTTCAAAATTCAATATGAAATGATTCCAATTACCTAAATTGGATTAATATATGAATAATTTAACTATTATTACTTTAAAACTAATTCAAAATATAATTTAACATTAGAAATTATTTAGACAAAAAGGCATTTTTCAATTAAAATTCAGTATTTTTCACTATTCATCAAGAAATGAAACTTCTCAGAAAAATCCCAAAAATTCACCCTAATATAATTTTGGTATTAATATTTAAAAAATTATGTTTATTTTTTCAAATAAATATTCTAAATGTGTTAAAAATTAATTTTAAATTAAGTGTGCAAAGCACGATTAAACCATCTTTTAGAGAGAAAAAAATATTTTCAGAAAACATCTCTTTTTATTTTAAATGGTTATTATTTTATTTTTAATAAATATATAGATAATAAACATGTTTAAACTATATATTTTCATAATTTAGTTAATAATATTATTACCCACCTTTCCAACGGCTAGGATATGATTGTAATATTAAATAATAATATTAATAATATATTATTGTTTGGTAAAACTCGGTCTTGCGTGTAACCCAAGCTTTTGAAGAAACTCATTATTGAATGTAATACAATGTAAAATCAGTGTTTAGTATAATTAAATCTATTGAATAGATAAAATTTATTTAAAATAAATATATCGTAAGGTCTCTAGGTGTTATATTTCCTTCTAAGCTTGGTGTTGCGTGTCAAATATGATATTGAATAAAATGTTGTTCTTTTAGAATTTCAGGGTGTTGCAATATTCATCAATTGTTTTTATATTTAGTGGTTTATATAATTCCAATTAATTAATTTGATGATTATTTTAGTTAATAATTTGGGGATGTATAAATCCATCTATGTTTCTCTCTTTCATTATATTTTGAATCAAATACTATTGAAGGTTTAAGGGATTTATGTTACAATAATATCTTATTATTTCAAGATTATATATGTTAAATTTACATTGATGGAAATTATATGATATTTATCAGTTAATACTAATCTATTTTCTTCTCTATTTTTTATTGGGGTTTATTTTTTTCATTCATTTTCCTCTATTTAGTACTTTAACTGACTGAGAAAAAGTTTTTAAGAAAAACCGACATTATTTCTCCTTTGGTCATGAATATGTATTTAACATGACCATGTTATTAAAAAAATTATTAATTATTTTATCTATACATAAATTTTTGAGAAAGGTTATTTATAATACCTTTGACTTTATTTAAAATTTATTAAAAGGAATGTTTTCAAAGTTTTTACAAATAACTCACTTTTGATTTTTTTTCAAAAGTTGAATGGAATGTTTTCTTTTGAATTTGAGAAATGAGTGTATTTTACAATAATAATGTTATTAATACTTTATGAAGCTTACTTTACAAGTTTTATATATTTTAGAAAGAAATTTCCATTCCTATTTTTTCAAGAAATTGTGGTTTTAAAAGTTACCGTAAGAAAGGATATTTTTTTCTTTGTATTTTTTAATGATATTTTAAATGCTTTAATAAAAGATATTTTTCATCTATGTTTTCATCCTTTAGGGATTATTATGATTCATCGGTGATATTCTCTTATGATTATATCTGCTTTTATAAATTTATTTTATGATTATTATCTTTTTATGATTTTGTGAAACTTGTTTCTTTCCCATGATTTAATTATGAAATGATGAGAAATTGAATGCTCGTATGATACCATCCTCTTACTTACTCTTGATGTATTATGATTATGTGATAATGAGATGTTTATAAAACATTTTTATTTTTCATGGGATATTTTATAAAGATATGATAAAATTTTTAGGATCTTTTATGACATATATGTATGGTTTTCATGTTGTGATTGGTAGGCACAAATTATATATCCCCCAATGAATTGGGTAAAGATGTATATTTGTTGAGATATAATGTACTAAAATGGGGAGTGAACCCAGTTTAGTATGGGAAATTGTCCATTTTTATAGTCTTGAGAGTAAAACTTGATTAATAAAATTATATAATATGGAGTGATCTCAATCCACTATGATAGTCATGTAATGGAGCCTTGACTAATTAAATAAGTTTTTGTGATTCTGATTGTTCCATAAAAATTATTTTGAAATGTTCTTATGCATATTATATTCTCTCATGGGTCGTGATTGATTAAATATGATTCCACACACTTATAACTCATTTCCTTTGAAAATCCAAAGATTTATGCCATGATTAATGATTCATAATCCAATACCTATTAATTATGAACTTCATAAGTTATGATCATGATCTCATACCCTTATAATTATCTTATGTGTGAATATGATCATTGATTAATTTCTCCCATGATTACACTTAATTGTCATCTGAGGTTAGTCTTTTTTATGTTCCTATTTACCCTAGGTTATAATGAATTATATTTATAATATTGGTATAGAAGGGTATCATTTGTGGTGAAATTTTTTCTATATATTGAATTATTCTTATGGAATAAGAAAGTATGGATATAATTGTAAAATTCCATATTTGAGGAGAAATACATGGGTTTTGTTAAAAAAACGATTTTTCCAAATTTTATAAAACTTTAAACCTAAATGGTTTTGGGTATATTAGTGACTCAATATTGATTATAGATATTGTAATTATGGATGGTTAAAATATGGTCGTTTTAGTTGGTATCAATGATAGTATGTAAATAATATATTTTTATTATTAGTCCAATTGTATGGGTGTTATTCTGTCTTAATTAGTATCAAACCTGGGTTTAGATTACATTAGAGGTTAGGATGTTATTAGATGAGGATAATTTAAGAGTTAAGGTTACCATTATAGGTTAATAAATTTATGGATGACCATAATTTTAATGGCATAGATACCCTTTTTATGTTTTATGTTATGGGATGTTAATGTGGTAGATGAAACTTTTTGGAAATGTTTATTATGTTTTATTATATCATTGAAGTATATATAAACCTTAGGATTAACACATGATTTAGTGTGAATATTTTGATGAACAATTTTATTAGGAACATATATTGAAAGAAACTCATAATCTTTAGGGTTTATACATTCTTTGAATATGAGGTAATTATGGTTAATGTAAAAAAATGTGTTATCATATTTTGGGAATATATCATAATGAGACGTGATTTGGTTAATAAGATGTTAAAGTTATTTTTTAAGAAGTTAAATATATTTGGAAAATTATATAATTAAAGTGGATAGATAATTAAGGCTATACTAAAAAATATCTAACATTTTCCAATAGGGATTTATCTATTGGTAAAGGTAAATTTTATGTTGGTAAAACTTTTAACCAACAGATATATCATTGTCACTAAATTTTATATAAAAACTCGGTCACTGTATGTTATTACAACAGATAGGATAGTTCTATTGAAATTAAAGTGATATTAACTAATAATATATATATATATTGGTCAAAATGTTTAGTAACATATTCATAAGATGGATTGATATGTAGATAATATTATTAACATTTATCTTTCCATCAATAATATTATTAACAATACTATTTATCTATTATTATAAAAAATACCAGAAAATAATATCTCCTTATAAATTATATTTTAAATAAATATTATCTATCGATTTTCAAATATTTATTTCTAAAATTTTATGTTGTATATATTAATATAATTATATATAATATATTTATTATATAATAATTATATAATTAAATTATATGAAACTTTAACAAAATTAATCTTTATTTGGAAAAAGACGTTCAAACATAATTTAAAATCATGTCACCGAAATAATATAATGATCCCAAACACATGCATCTGAAAGAACAACTCATCTACAAAATCTCACTAACCATCCACACACAAAGGAATCCCAAATAGACTAACTCAATAGATTAATCACCATGAGCCTCAATCACAATAGACCCATGATGGCTGGACACATCTTCCCCAACAACAGATCAAATCAATACCCCTATCACTACAGTCAACCCAAAACCATGCAATTTTGAAAGGTCATATCTAAGCACCCAAGAGAATAACAAGAAGTGTTAACCCCAAATATGTATTAGACCAAAATAGAGGCAGCCAGTTATAGAACAAGTCTTATCTAATAGAGACCATTTCCAAAGATCCCCCACCCAAATTCAAGAAACAACATATAATCAAGAAGACAAGACTAGAAAATCACTCGTGCTCATATCCTCGAGTAGAAACTCTAGGAAATAGAGTTGGAAACCAAAATAAAAATAGAAAGTACCAACCCAAAATAGAATTATCGGAGGAAATATCTTGGCTTGAGTCAAATCTAGGTCAGATCAGCCCCAAAAATGGGCTGCAAAGTCCAAGAAACAGAACCACCATGACTGTAAGAGTATAAAATTGGAACGTTTAACATGAAACAATGTTCAAAATGCACCATGTAGATAATTATATCATGGTTGAATATGATGGGAAAATAAAATTCAAGAAAATCAAACCCCTAAACTGAACATAAATGGTTAAAAACCACAAACTGTTAAAAAAATGTTTATCAAGGAAGGGACAGCTCATGGTAAACCTCCTATTTATTTCGGAAATATTGATGGACTTACAAGATAACAACCTTGTTTAGCTATCTAATTCCATATGAAGCCAAATATATTTGAAGAAAGAGGAGGGGTTCATGTGGTCCACATTTCTGGTAGCATTACTTTGTCATGGTAGCAATACATTAGTCATCAAATGCACACAAATTAATCAAACATAGAATAAAAAATACCTTCTTTGGGATCAATGTACCCACAATTCATTGAAAAATGGAATGGGAAAACAAAAAATATATATCCTCACTCATGGTGGGTGTTAAAAAGGGTAATACATAATAGAAATTTTCTTAAAAATAAGTGAAACCAAATATTAGTTCACAGAAAACATAACAGATACTAGGAATAGAGGATTTACCTAAATAAAATGGTATAGAATACCGGAAAAAATGTAACTACTTTAAATACTTTTTATATAAATGCATATAAATAATTTATCAATTCAAATTCATATTATCACCAATACTAGAGTGATCAAGAGGATATACATGATTATGAAACAATTTTGTTGATAATCCAATCCTCTTTAACCTTCCACTATCTTTTACTAACTTGATAATTTTAAATGATTGTTTTCTATTTTTTAATAACAATATGATGAAACTTGTAAAGGTTTAATTTTATTTTCAATCAAAATTCTCAACATAAATTTGATAATCATATAAAAACCATTATCCACATGTAATATGAGTTGAACATCATAAATACTTATCATAAATTGTAAGTTTTATATTAATTTGAACATGATAAATAATTATCCTAAATGATAAGTGTAATATGTGGTTTTTAATTTCATAAGATTATAAAATATGTGCTTATGTAAATTATTTAATTAAATTATAATCTATTACTATAATTCTCATAAAATCTCAAATAATAATCAAAATAAAACACAAGAATCGATATTTTTTATAATCAGCTCAGTACAAACAAAAAAACAAAGACTATATAACCAAATGAAAATAAGAAATAAGAATATGAATTTTATGTGGCTAAAAATTTTATAACATAAATTTCATGATAATATAATTTCATATCATTGCTTACACTTTCCAACATGGTTGGAAAAAATATATATTTAACAAAAAAAATTTATTGTCACTGCACTTATAACAAAATAATAAATATAGTACAACACATTTTATAATAAAATGTCTTTTATATGATCACAATTTTATATCATCTTATTACATGCATCAAAAAAATTAATACCATTTATGAAAATGTGTAGGTCAGGATAATAAAAAAGATACATGACAAGCAAGTGTGATTAGAGTACATAATTTATGGATGAATCTAATTATATAATCATATATTTACATTGTTTAAAAAAAATAAAAAAATTGTACATTCATTAACTAAACCACAATAGTCTTATATAATTTTTAAATCCTCTGTGCTATAATTTTTAAAAGATGTAGACACAATAAACAATTATTTTTAGATTTTCATTTTCAATTTTACATTAAATTAAAATTTAGAACACCGATTATATTGATAAATCATAACACCAAGAAATGTTCTACAAACCGAATGAACAATACTCATGTGATTCTAGTAAAAAGGTATTGAAAGTGGATAAAAAACTAACCTGATGTTTGGTTGAAAGTCATCACCCCTCTTTGATATGTTGTTCACTACATCAACTTCAAATATAGAAATTAAATTTCTTTTATATAAGGTATTAATGTATATTTACATGTCCACAAAAAAACAAATAATTTATCTTTGAAAGTACTCAAAACAATATAGATAAAATTATATGAATATAATATATTCATACCATGTCATGGTTTCATGACAACTATAAAAGGTAATATATATACCACTCCTTATGGTTTTATAGAAAAAACATAACATGTAGTGATACAATATTTTTCTATTTTAAAACACTAATCATGCATTGAACCCATTTATAGTGAAATTAAAACCAAAACCTTCCAATTTAATAGTTCATGAATCTAAATGCATAGAAATCTTCCTAAAATAGAGGTAAATGATAAAACCTTTTAGAAACATAATACACCAAATAGAAAAATTAATAAATACTTCATGAAAAAGGATATGATAATAATTTATCCAGCTGAAGATAGGTCCAAGAAGTTTTGTGGGAGGAGTCCATGAAGCAAGTGCACCCTTTTAAATACTTGTAAATGATTAATACTTAAAACCGTTGAGGAAAAATTTTATTTGCATTCTATTCCTAATATGATACAATATCAAACTCAAGTAGAGATGTTTTAGAATAAATATTCTTATCATAATTTACCTTTAAGAGAATCTTCCTAACTCCTCTAAGATAATCTTCATGTTTTACCACTGGACATCTTGGGTTATGCTTTCAGCTTAGTAATGGATGCACATGGCTAGGGAGGAACTAATTTTTACATGAGTTCATAGAGAACCTTCAAGAAAGATAGAAGAAGAAAAATGTAAATAAGTATATGTTAGGCCTTGTTTGAAATGAAACATCAATAGTGTGTACAACTAATTCAATATCAATATTTTTGTTCTTATACTACTACAAAATAGACATTTAACAGCACTGGTCTTTATTAGCACTAGAAAAAAACGCTGATAAATGTGTCATTTATCAGTGTTTTTATGTAGCGCTGATAAAAGGTATCATTTATCAATGTTTTATTTTTAGCACTAATAAATGTCTAGAATAAAATAAAATAATTAAACAAATAAAAATTAAAAAATATATTAACAATTTTATTAATTAAATAATTATTGATAAAAATGAATAAATTGAATATACATATATATAAATTATAAATATTAATAAATGGTATATATTAAATATATATATATATATATAATGAAATAATTAAATAAATAAAAATTAAAAATGAGTAAATTAAGAAAAATATTAAACATTTTATTAATTAAATAATTATTGATAAAAATGAATAAATTTAATATATATATACATAGATTATAAATATTAATAAATATTATATATTAAATATAGATATATAAAATGAATAAATTGTAATAATTAAAAAAATAAAAATGAATATATTGTAATAATTAAATAAAAATAATAAAATTGACTAAATTACAAAATAATTAAAAAATTATTAATGAAACAATTATTAATAAAATTGAATAAGTTTAATATATATATATATTATAAATAGTAATAAATAATATATATTAAATATAAATATATAGAAAATGAATAAAATTTAATAATTAAAAACATATCAATGTCTTATTCATTTTTAATGTTGTTTGATTTTTCAATTTAACGTATATCAAACGCGTGTTGCATTGATTTCACATACATATACTTAATTAATACATTTTTATATACACTGAACACACACAAATATTTATGCAATTAATAAAATCTTATATAGAAACACATACACCTAATATTTATGTAATTTATTCAAGTTTTAGTATATTTTAGAATTTCATTATAACATGATACATTTAATGTATTATGTTTTTAATCGGTCAATGTTATTTATTTATTTTTAATATTATTACAGTTATGTATTATTTATTCATTTTTAATATTTTTTATTTTATTTTTATTTTTTTTAATTTAATCATTTTCCATTATTAATTTCTATTTATTTATTTACCAGGTTTTAGTATTTTCAAAATTTATTCATCCTTACTTAAATATATATCCATATTTTTTTTAATAATTTATATTTTAATTAATAAAACTTATCCATTTTTTCAATATTTTTAAAGTGTACTCATTTTTAATTATTTAATTTCACTCATTTTTAAAATGTAGATATTTAAGATTATATATTCATTAATAATGTTAAAAAATATTTATGAATAAATATTTATAAATAAATATATTTAGAAATGTATATTTACTATATTTATACATTTATATATTTATAATTATTATAAATAAATAAATATTATTTTTTAAGTATTTATATAATTATAAATAAAAAATTATATATATTTAAATAATTATAAATTTATAATAAATTTATTTAAATAATAAATATACTATATTTATATTTATATTTATATTTATTTATTATATATACATATAATAATATAAATATATATAATGATAAAAATATATAAATATTATTTTTTAAAAGTATTCATATATTTATAAATAAATAATTGTATATTTGGATGATTATAAAATTATAATAAATATGTTTACTATATTTATATTTATATTTATATATATTTATTAAATATATATATATATATAATTATATAAATATATTTATAATTATAGAATTATAATAAATATATTTAAATGATGAATATATTTACTATATTTATATATATATATTAAATATATATATAATTATATAAATTTATATAATGATATAAGTATATTTATAATTATAAATATAATTATAAATGTTTATTTACTATATTTATAAAATTATATATTTATAATTATAAATAAAAAATATTTTTTTAAAAGTATTTATGTAATTATAAATAAATAATTATATATTTAAATAATTATATAATTATAATAAATAAATATATAATTATATAAACATATTTACAATTTTTTATTTATAATTATAATTATAATGTAGAGACCCAGTTTTCACCTTATAACACTTTGAAATATTTCCATATATATTTCCAAAGTTAGGCACTCTGACGGCATGCAATTCTGAGGTCTGGTATGCCCAGAATAAATTATATAAAATTTAAGTACATTTTATATTGTGCATGCGATGGAAACGAAATAACTCTTAAGAAATAGCTCAGATTGGAAATTTGAGACCACGGTTCAGTCTGAAATGTGGTGTTTATCCTAAATGGGGTATAACTTTCATATGCGCGGGACTCCTATGGAAAATGCTATATAGGGGCAGAATCATAATTAAATGTAATTATTTTACCCCTGATGTCGTGCTAAATAACTTTCAAATGGAGTCTCGGATTGGAAATTAGATACCACCGTTGCTTTTATAATGGGGTGTTTTACCTAAGAACAACATAAAATGAGAGGGCGTGACGGTTTTGATTTTTCCACACCGAGTGGGATGGTTATAAATAGGGTAAGTGATTTAGATTAGGTTTAAACCCTAATCTCTCTCTCTCCCTCTCTAAAAATCCTAATCTCTCTCTCTAGTCATTCTTCATCGTTCTTCATTGGAACGAGGAGTAAACTTCACCAAATCTTCGGCGGATCAAAGCAGGAGCGTCGTGGACGCATCCCCTACAACAAACGGCCTGATCGAGGTAGGATCTATCACATTTTTGAGTCTCGTTTCAGTTTCTCCTTATATTACTCAATTTATGGATATTTTATTGTTGTTTTATCATCAAATCAACAATGGTCACACGAACACTGTCATCGGTCTGTGTTTAAATTTTATTTCTTGGTCTGTTCTTTGGGTTTTCCACCGACAACTTTTGGGCGCGTGAGATCACCAGTGGACTGACGATCTGAGGCCGTTAAAGTGAAGGCATCATCGTAGGGGTCTCGGATTTGCTGATGGAATTGTGATCGGGCGACCGGATCGAGGCTGGAGGTCCGTGGAACGGACTATCATGGCGTCGACGGCGCGACGGCGACACCGCAGTAGCGGCGGTGTCGCGGTGTGGCCCGGCTGTTGATCGGGCAGAGTCACACTGTGTGACCCTAGGCGGTGACTACTGCCGTGAATCCCGCACGGCCGTTCAGACCCAGAGTCGGCCGACGGTCGAGCACCGTGTCAGCTGTCGCAGCGTGGGCGTGGTCGGCCCGGTCCACCAGCCCAGGTACCCTCTTTTGTGGATTCAAATGCTCGTATCTTTTAAACTGAGTGTTCACTTGACACGATGTCTATGGTATCATGTTTTTCTCTTTGATATGAACCTTTTGAGATAAACTTGATAATTTTAAGTTTGGGGTCGGATTATGGGTCTCACTTTGACCCGTTCGGGTGTCTTTCGGTAAAAACCACTTTTTCACCAGTTCTCTGTTTTGGGGAAATAAGTAGTCTATCCTACGTGTTTTTCTGCATAAAACATGATGGTGACCTTGGTTTTGATATCGGGGTTATGAAGTGAGGTGTTCCAAACTCGATGCTCGTCTAGTAGTGTTTGATGATGACAATGATGGAAGTGATGGATTCAGACTCACCAGAGCAGTACCGTCTTACCCTCGAGCGGGGCTGGGTAGTGGCATTCATCATCTTCTCTTATGGGATTACCCTCCAGCGGGGTTAGGCAGTGGTGTTTGTAGTCTTCTCTTCTAGGATTACCCTCCAGTGGGGGTGGGCAGTGGCATTCCCCATCTTCTCTTCAGGGCTTACCCTCCAACGTATCACCCTTTAGTGGGGCTGGGCAGTGGTGTTCGCTGACGAATCAGTGATGAGGCATGTTTTGACGTAACCTTGGACTCATGAGTAAGAGGGATGCTTTCCCCACCAAGACGCATCCTAATGATGCGACCTAAAGCCATGAGGATGAGATAGACTCATCCAAATAGGATAGTATCAAGATGTAGTGTTTGAGCCCCTTTGACTTGCAGTTCAGGGAAGACGTGTGGACTTTGGGAATCGATGGTGGTTACTCTTAGAACTGTTGGCGACTCTTTACCTAGGATGAGCTTTGAGATGTAGATCCCCTTACTCTCTCTCATTTGGGTTTCTTTGGTTTGATTATATATATATATACACACCCTATACACACCCTATCACATCACCCACTCCTTGGGTTCTGGTTACTCTCCTTCCAAGAGAGGCAAAGACGCGTAAGGTATGCCACATGATTTCTGTGTCTAGATTCCCATGGTTGGATGAGTCTATTCTCCTATTAGAGGTAGAAAAGACTTTAAGATAAGTCCACCTTCTCACCATCACTATCTCCTTGTTTCTGGATGAGCTTGCTTCACTTCCTTAATGATTTGAGTTGTACTCATTTACTATACTTTGTTCTATATGTTGTACTTCCTTTCCTTTGTATCTCTTACTGATCCCCCTCATATTTAGGGTTTCCTACTAAGTATGTTTATTCTCGTACGTGCATGGGCTTTTCCCACATGTATCATTCTTTATATAGATGATGGACAGGTTTGATAGGGGCATCAAGGAGCTCAGAATCACAGGTGTCTGGGATGCGTGGGGTGGCCACAGTTGGATTCCCAAAGCAGGGCTTTCTCAGCAGCCACTGTACTAGTTGGGTGTGTATTTTTTCCCTTTTTCCTTTTTTTACTTTATTATACTCATACCATTTTAGTGGTCCATACACACTTGGGTTTACTTTTACAGCAGGTTATATCTTTCACTTTTTCTCCCTCTACACTTTGCATCGAGTTGGTTGTGTGTGTGTGTGTAGGTACTTAGGCAAAGTCCTCCCTATATTTTTTGTGTCTTCGGTGCTAGCCTCCACCCCCTGGCCTATGTAAGTGGGCTTGGGGTAGTTACGGCTTGGGCCCCAGTATGGGTTTGGTCGTGACAAAGTGGTATCAGAGGTGGTTCGACCCTTGGAACATTATTCGGACGTTTCCCTAAAAAGGTCTTGGTTGGGTATAGGGAAACTGTTTCGATGTGTCTCGAGGGCAGCTCTCAGGCCAGGGAGTCTAATGATGGTGCGACGACCTATGTAGCCATACACTAAGACCCTAATTACCCACTTGTCGAATCGACATGTTGAGACACATGTTATAGTAATTAATGGTACATGCATCATATAGGATCGAGTCTTTTACTGTCCTTATCAATTCAACACCCCTTTGTTGTTGTTATTGATATATATATATATATATATATTCTCATTTGACCATGGTACTCCTTGATAATTTTTAGGATTCCTCCGTGAAGACATCTATCTAGGTCACCCACTCTGGATCGTAACGACGACCTAGCAAGTGATGAGGCCTCAGTTCAGGGGCCATCACACGATCTCCTTCCTCCAGGTGGACCAGCAACAGTACCTCCACTTATAGAGCATCATTTGTTGTACCCCACACTCTTTGATTTTCATGATCACAATCACTTTCATATGTGTTTAACTTTGTTTTTAAGTGTTGTGGATGATAGGCAAAAGATTGCCAAAGGATTGGCCCAAGAATGGACAAGAAGTGGACTGAAATTCAGTCCACCGGCCAACCGGTGTGATAGCACCGGCCAGCCGGTGGAACTGGCAGAGGCATTGCCCACTGCCAGGTTCCACCGGTCGACCGGTGGCTCTGTCACCGGTCGACCTGTGGCATCCAGCCCAAATAGTGTTTGCTACTGTCTCCCCACCGGCCAGCCGGTGGCTCCTCCACCGGTCAGCCGGTGGTGCCTAGAAAAGAAGAATCAGCTACTGCAAAGCCACCGGCCAACCGGTGGCCCATCCACCGGTCAGCCGGTGGATCCAAGTCTCAAAATCTCCCAAATTCCTCAAGCACCGGCCAGCCGGTGGGACTGTACCGGCCAGCCGGTGGAGCCAGTCAAACTAGCCGTTGCAGTTTGACCAGGCTGGCCCACTTGGCTCCCAACGGCTCTTTAAGCCTCTCCAACGGCTCTGAAGCCTCCCCAAGGGTTCCATGCCTATAAATAAAGGCCAAGGAAGCCCCGGACACCTACCGGATCATATACAAAGCCACCATACACATTTTCCATCTTTGGCGTACCTCCGGCGGACTTCCTTCAAAGGAACCCACCTTGCTCCAACAACTTCCACATCCAAGGAGCTCCTTCAAAGAAGCTTGGAAGAGGCCTTCAACATCTCAAATCAATCAAAGGCGCCCAAGACTTCCTCCATTACGGGTTTTATCGTATTTATCTTTTTGAGCTTTAAATTTGGGTTTGTGCCTACAAACCCCAAACCCTTTTCTCATCCCCCTTTCTTTTGGGTTTCACATCACCATTAAGGTGTGAAGAGGTTAGTCAAGCCTTTCCTTTTAAAAGGCTTGAGTTTTCGGTGAGCTAGCCTTCACCCGTTAAAAATACTAGTGGGTTCTTGCTAAACCATCAAAAGCAAGTGGGTTCTTGCTAAACCACAAAAAGCAAGCTGTAATAGGTCCTAGTGCTACCTCAAAGCCTAGTGGGTTTCTTGCTAAAACCATTGAAAAGCAAGCGGTAGGAATCTCTCAACGGTTGAGTTGGGAGCGGAGACGTAGGCCGGGTTTTGGCCGAACTCCGTTATCAATTTCTTGTGTGATTGCCTTCTTTTTTTTCCGCTGCATTCTTTACTTTGATTTTAATTTGTTAATCATTTTTTAAAAGGCAATTCACCCCCCTCTTGCCACTCTTTTCCTCGTTTGTTCCGACTCAACAATTGGTATCAGAGGGGTAATTTGAGTAATACCTTAAAAGGTTTCAAATTCAAAGATCCATTGTGATGGCATCTACCTCTTTCGCCCCCGAGGGCTACTCATTGGGTCGGGCTCCATTTTTTGATGGGACCGACTATAATTATTAGAAAACCCGCATGACCACTTTTTTAAGAAGCATAGGATATCCTATTTACAAAATTGTCATGCAAGGTTATTCTTTGTCTTCCCTCGACGAATCCAAATGGACCCCCGCCGATATTAAGAATTTTGAGCTTGATGGCAAAGCCATGAATGCTCTACATTGCGGCCTTGACCGAAATGAGTTCAATCGTGTATCTACTTGCTCATCTTCACATGAAATTTGGAAGCTTTTAGAAGTGACCCATGAAGGCACTAATAAAGTCAAAGATACTAGATTAGATATGTATAGACAAGACTTTGAATCTTTTTCAATGCATTCAAATGAGTCTATTTCTGAAATGTTTACACGCTTCACTGACATTTGCAATGGAAGGAAATCTCTTGGTGATGATGTTTCAGCCGAGACGATGGTCAAGAAGATCTTATGGGTCCTTCCGAGCTCATGGGCACCAAAGGTGACGGCGATCCAAGAAGCTAAGGACGTCAAAAATATGCCGGTCGAGGAGCTCATTGGATCCCTAATGACGTACGAGATCACGATGAGGAGGCAAGCTCAAAAGGAGGGCACACCAATCAAGACACCAAAGATCATTGCCCTCAAGGTTCAAAAAGATGTAAGCTCCTCCTCATCATCCTCATCTTCCTCATCTACTTCATCTTCAAGCGGCGACTCAAAAATGGAAAATCTCGCCCGCCAAATGCACAAGTTTATGAAGAAGCACAAGAAGAAGAAATCCCGCAAGCACCGAAAGCAAGAACCCACCGAAAAATACGAGCCCAAGGTGAAATGCTACGGGTGCGGCGAAAAGGGCCATTACAAGCCCGATTGCCCACTCAACAAGAAACGGGCCACGCAAAAGGAAAAAGGAAAGAAAAAGGTCCTCAAGGCGACATGGAGTGACACCTCCTCATCATCCTCCTCCTCCTCCTCCTCAAGCGACAACGGTAACAAATGCCTAATGGCATTTCATGAGGTAACATCTTCCGACTCCTCTTCCTCTTGTTCTTCAAATTCCAATTCTTTAAATCATTTATCTTATGAAGAACTCTCACACGCTAGAGACCAACTAGAAAAAGGTTTTCATACTTTATCGTCAAAATTTGTTGCTTTAAAAAAGAATTTCAAAAAACTTTCCTCCGAAAAAGACCAACTTCTCAAAGAGAAGGAGGAACTCACCCTTAAAATCCAAAATTTTCCAAATGTTGATTCTATGGAATCAACCATCAAAGACCTAAGGGAGACCCTAGCTAAGTTCACCCAAGGGGAACAAAATCTTTCAAATTTGCTGGGTTCTCAAAGGGTTTCTAGGACCACTCATGGACTTGGCTATACCAATAAAGCCTCCTCCTCCCATGCTCCAACTGTTTTTGTAAGGGGGAGCTCTAGTTTTAAATTTTGTAACTATTGCAAAAAACTCGGGCACATGATATATGAATGTAATTGCAAAAACGCCCGGTATGGTAGGCCCAAATCGATTTTTTATTCGGATGAATTCTATAGGAGAAGACCCGCTACAAGGCAAGTGTGGATTGAAAAATCCCTCTTAGCGAGTCTCTCTGGGCCTAAAATTGTCTCTTTTCAAAATCCCTCTACCCGGTGATTTATTGATTTTATTTAGGGGGAGTTAGGTTTGTTTAAGCCTTTGTTTTCATTTAATTCAAACTTCCAATTTCAACACTTGGAATCAATTTCTTCAATTCAAAATTTTTTATTCAATTTTTCTTTTCAAAACTTTCAATTCAAACTGTTATTCAATTTTACATTTCAAACTTTCAATTTAAACTTTGATTCAAAACTTTCATTTCAATTTCAAATATCTCAATTGAATTTTCAATTCTCATATCTAGTTTTTCAAACACATTCCCTCAATCAAGTTTTATGCCCCATTCTATTTTGATAATCACAAAGGGGGAGAAATTTCTTGATTGATTGGGGGAGAATCTTTTCTCTCATGCTTAGTATTTATTTTCAATTTATCATTTAGGCATGCCTTTCATTTAAGTTTTTACATTGCTTTGATAAGTGATTGTGATCATCAAAATAGGGGGAGATTGTTGTACCCCACACTCTTTGATTTTCATGATCACAATCACTTTCATATGTGTTTAACTTTGTTTTTAAGTGTTGTGGATGATAGGCAAAAGATTGCCAAAGGATTGGCCCAAGAATGGACAAGAAGTGGACTGAAATTCAGTCCACCGGCCAACCGGTGTGATAGCACCGGCCAGCCGGTGGAACTGGCAGAGGCATTGCCCACTGCCAGGTTCCACCGGTCGACCGGTGGCTCTGTCACCGGTCGACCTGTGGCATCCAGCCCAAATAGTGTTTGCTACTGTCTCCCCACCGGCCAGCCGGTGGCTCCTCCACCGGTCAGCCGGTGGTGCCTGGAAAAGAAGAATCAGCTACTGCAAAGCCACCGGCCAACCGGTGGCCCATCCACCGGTCAGCCGGTGGAGCCAAGTCTCGAAATCTCCCAAATTCCTCAAGCACCGGCCAGCCGGTGGGACTGTACCGGCCAGCCGGTGGAGCCAGTCAAACTAGCCGTTGCAGTTTGACCAGGCTGGCCCACTTGGCTCCCAACGGCTCTTTAAGCCTCTCCAACGGCTCTGAAGCCTCCCCAAGGGTTCCATGCCTATAAATAAAGGCCAAGGAAGCCCCGGACACCTATCGGATCATATACAAAGCCACCATACACATTTTCCATCTTTGGCGTACCTCCGGTGGACTTCCTTCAAAGGAACCCACCTTGCTCCAACAACTTCCACATCCAAGGAGCTCCTTCAAAGAAGCTTGGAAGCGGCCTTCAACATCTCAAATCAATCAAAGGCGCCCAAGACTTCCTCCATTACGGGTTTTATCGTATTTATCTTTTTGAGCTTTAAATTTGGGTTTGTGCCTACAAACCCCAAACCCTTTTCTCATCCCCCTTTCTTTTGGGTTTCACATCACCATTAAGGTGTGAAGAGGTTAGTCAAGCCTTTCCTTTTAAAAGGCTTGAGTTTTCGGTGAGCTAGCCTTCACCCGTTAAAAAGACTAGTGGGTTCTTGCTAAACCATCAAAAGCAAGTGGGTTCTTGCTAAACCACAAAAAGCAAGCTGTAATAGGTCCTAGTGCTACCTCAAAGCCTAGTGGGTTTCTTGCTAAAACCATTGAAAAGCAAGCGGTAGGAATCTCTCAACGGTTGATTTGGGAGCGGAGACGTAGGCCGGGTTTTGGCCGAACTCCGTTATCAATTTCTTGTGTGATTGCCTTCTTTTTTTTCCGCTGCATTCTTTACTTTGATTTTAATTTGTTAATCATTTTTTAAAAGGCAATTCACCCCCCTCTTGCCACTCTTTTCCTCGTTTGTTCCGACTCAACAATTGGTATCAGAGGGGTAATTTGAGTAATACCTTAAAAGGTTTCAAATTCAAAGATCCATTGTGATGGCATCTACCTCTTTCGCCCCCGAGGGCTACTCATTGGGTCGGGCTCCATTTTTTGATGGGACCGACTATAATTATTGGAAAACCCGCATGACCACTTTTTTAAGAAGCATAGGATATCCTATTTACAAAATTGTCATGCAAGGTTATTCTTTGTCTTCCCCCGACGAATCCAAATGGACCCCCGCCGATATTAAGAATTTTGAGCTTGATGGCAAAGCCATGAACGCTCTACATTGCGGCCTTGACCGAAATGAGTTCAATCGTGTATCTACTTGCTCATCTTCACATGAAATTTGGAAGCTTTTAGAAGTGACCCATGAAGGCACTAATAAAGTCAAAGATACTAGATTAGATATGTATAGACAAGACTTTGAATCTTTTTCAATGCATTCAAATGAGTATATTTCTGAAATGTTTACACGCTTCACTGACATTTGCAATGGAAGGAAATCTCTTGGTGATGATGTTTCAGCCGAGACGATGGTCAAGAAGATCTTATGGGTCCTTCCGAGCTCATGGGCACCAAAGGTGACGGCGATCCAAGAAGCTAAGGACGTCAAAAATATGCCGGTCGAGGAGCTCATTGGATCCCTAATGACGTACGAGATCACGATGAGGAGGCAAGCTCAAAAGGAGGGCACACCAATCAAGACACCAAAGATCATTGTCCTCAAGGTTCAAAAAGATGTAAGCTCCTCCTCATCATCCTCATCTTCCTAATCTACTTCATCTTCAAGCGGCGACTCAGAAATGGAAAATCTCGCCCGCCAAATGCACAAGTTTATGAAGAAGCACAAGAAGAAGAAATCCCGCAAGCACCGAAAGCAAGAACCCACCGAAAAATACGAGCCCAAGGTGAAATGCTACGGGTGCGGCGAAAAGGGCCATTACAAGCCCGATTGCCCACTCAACAAGAAACGGGCCACGCAAAAGGAAAAAGGAAAGAAAAAGGTCCTCAAGGCGACATGGAGTGACACCTCCTCATCATCCTCCTCCTCCTCCTCCTCAAGCGACAACGGTAACAAATGCCTAATGGCATTTCATGAGGTAACATCTTCCGACTCCTCTTCCTCTTGTTCTTCAAATTCCAATTCTTTAAATCATTTATCTTATGAAGAACTCTCACACGCTAGAGACCAACTAGAAAAAGGTTTTCATACTTTATCGTCAAAATTTGTTGCTTTAAAAAAGAATTTCAAAAAACTTTCCTCCGAAAAAGACCAACTTCTCAAAGAGAAGGAGGAACTCACCCTTAAAATCCAAAATTTTCCAAATGTTGATTCTATGGAATCAACCATCAAAGACCTAAGGGAGACCCTAGCTAAGTTCACCCAAGGGGAACAAAATCTTTCAAATTTGCTGGGTTCTCAAAGGGTTTCTAGGACCACTCATGGACTTGGCTATACCAATAAAGCCTCCTCCTCCCATGCTCCAACTGTTTTTGTAAGGGGGAGCTCTAGTTTTAAATTTTGTAACTATTGCAAAAAACCCGGGCACATGATATATGAATGTAATTGCAAAAACGCCCGGTATGGTAGGCCCAAATCGATTTTTTATTCGGATGAATTCTATAGGAGAAGACCCGCTACAAGGCAAGTGTGGATTGAAAAATCCCTCTTAGCGAGTCTCTCCGGGCCTAAAATTGTCTCTTTTCAAAATCCCTCTCCCCGGTGATTTATTGATTTTATTTAGGGGGAGTTAGGTTTGTTTAAGCCTTTGTTTTCATTTAATTCAAACTTCCAATTTCAACACTTGGAATCAATTTCTTCAATTCAAAATTTTTTATTCAATTTTTCTTTTCAAAACTTTCAATTCAAACTGTTATTCAATTTTACATGTCAAACTTTCAATTTAAACTTTGATTCAAAACTTTCATTTCAATTTCAAATATCTCAATTGAATTTTCAATTCTCATATCTAGTTTTTCAAACCCATTCCCTCAATCAAGTTTTATGCCCCATTCTATTTTGATAATCACAAAGGGGGAGAAATTTCTTGATTGATTGGGGGAGAATCTTTTCTCTCATGCTTAGTATTTATTTTCAATTTATCATTTAGGCATGCCTTTCATTTAAGTTTTTACATTGCTTTGATAAGTGATTGTGATCATCAAAATAGGGGGAGATTGTTGTACCCCACACTCTTTGATTTTCATGATCACAATCACTTTCATATGTGTTTAACTTTATTTTTAAGTGTTGTGGATGATAGGCAAAATATTGCCAAAGGATTGGCCCAAGAATGGACAAGAAGTGGACTGAAATTCAGTCCACCGGCCAACCGGTGTGATAGCACCGGCCAGCCGGTGGAACTGGCAGAGGCATTGCCCACTGCCAGGTTCCACCGGTCGACCGGTGGCTCTGTCACCGGTCGACCTGTGGCATCCAGCCCAAATAGTGTTTGCTACTGTCTCCCCACCGGCCAGCCGGTGGCTCCTCCACCGGTCAGCCGGTGGTGCCTGGAAAAGAAGAATCAGCTACTGCAAAGCCACCGGCCAACCGGTGGCCCATCCACCGGTCAGCCGGTGGAGCCAAGTCTCGAAATCTCCCAAATTCCTCAAGCACCGGCCAGCCGGTGGGACTGTACCGGCCAGCCGGTGGAGCCAGTCAAACTCGCCGTTGCAGTTTGACCAGGCTGGCCCACTTGGCTCCCAACGGCTCTTTAATCCTCTCCAACAGATCCGAAGCCTCCCCAAGGGTTCCATACCTATAAATAAAGGCCAAGGAAGCCCCGGACACCTACCGGATCATATACAAAGCCACCGTACACATTTTCCATCTTTGGCGTACCTCCGGCGGACTTCCTTCAAAGGAACCCACCTTGCTCCAACAACTTCCACATCCAAGGAGCTCCTTCAAAGAAGCTTGGAAGCGGCCTTCAACATCTCAAATCAATCAAAGGCACCCAAGACTTCCTCCATTACGGGTTTTATCGTATTTATCTTTTTGAGCTTTAAATTTGGGTTTGTGCCTACAAACCCCAAACCCTTTTCTCATCCCCCTTTCTTTTGGGTTTCACATCACCATTAAGGTGTGAAGAGGTTAGTCAAGCCTTTCCTTTTAAAAGGCTTGAGTTTTCGGTGAGCTAGCCTTCACCCGTTAAAAAGACTAGTGGGTTCTTGCTAAACCATCAAAAGCAAGTGGGTTCTTGCTAAACCACAAAAAGCAAGCTGTAATAGGTCCTAGTGCTACCTCAAAGCCTAGTGGGTTTCTTGCTAAAACCATTGAAAAGCAAGCGGTAGTAATCTCTCAACGGTTGAGTTGGGAGTGGAGACGTAGGCCGGGTTTTGGCCGAACTCCGTTATCAATTTCTTGTGTGATTGCCTTCTTTTTTTTCCGCTGCATTCTTTACTTTGATTTTAATTTGTTAATCATTTTTTAAAAGGCAATTCACCCCCCTCTTGCCACTCTTTTCCTCGTTTGTTCCGACTCAACATCATTTAGTACTGGAATCATAGTTCTAGGATGAGAATAGGCTGAGCGTGCTTCATGAGTTCTAGTGGTAGATACCATTGAGGTTTTGTGGTGATCCAAACCCTCAGGAGGTAGAGGAATGGATGGAGTCTATGATCCACCTTTTCAAGCTGGTGAGGACACCGGTAGACCAGATGGTAGCTTTGGTAGCCATCCTTTTTCTCAAGCTGACTGGAAGCTTGTGGGGTTTAGTTACCCAAATTCATGATGAGATGGCTCTCTCATGGGATGAGTTTTCAGTAGTTGTTTTGTGAGGAGTACTTCCCCTCAAGATTACGTGTCCTCAGGATTCAGGAGCTTCTCCAGCTGCAGTAGGGGGTCATGATAGTAGTTGCGTATGCGGATAGGTTTACTGAACTCACATGCTACTCCTTAAATATGATATGTGGTAGTTACTTCTTAGCACAGAAGTTCAAGTAGGGTCTCCCCTGAGAGATCCATGTGAGCTTAGTGACCCTGTGCATCCCTACCTATGTTGGGGTGCTGGAGCAGGCACTCATGATGGAGAGTTTCCTAGTAGAGGGGCTCTAAGATACTAGGACTAGAAGTGGTTTCTTCAGAGCAAATACATCCACAGCATGTGACAGACGTCAGGTAGGAGGGTCGCGATGCATGGGAACTTTCCAAGATCAGGCTCGACCACATGGTCGGAGGGCAGTAGGGCAGCACAGAGCACCGGGTCAGGCTAGAGAGGGATGATGCTATGCATATGATAGGTGAGGTCACTTGAAGTGAGATTCCCTGACCTGATGAGCTAAGCATCCCGGGTAGGTAGTAGGTGGACCACCATTATAGAGGTAGCATCATGATCTGGATGGTCCCCAGGGAGGCTGTACTGGCATAGGACCAGGAGAAGAAGGACCAGGTGGGGGGACAGTGCTATGATTCCCCACCACCACCACCACTGAGTGGACCACATTAGGCTCAGGGATCTGGCGGTCAGGGCCGCATACAACTACAGGCTATAGACTTCTGTGATTCTCCATTTCATGAGATGATCTGAGGTATGATCTGTGTTTATTCTACTATTGCTTAAGTATTAGTAGACACATGATCCAATCACTATTTTATCTTGTTACTCTAAGTATGAGAGTTGTAGCTCCTAGTGGATGCGTTATCACAACATATTTGTCTCAAGGTTCCTATAGGAAGCACCTTTTATATTTCTTTTATCTCCCAACAATGTGAGATTTCGTTTGGAGGAGAAATGTTCCCGTGGGACTTATTGGTCATCACGATGGAGCCTTATGGAATCATCTTGGGCATGGATTGGCTTTCCATGGTTCGAGCCCAGATTGATTGTCACTGAATTCTATTCAAATGTATGCATATTGATGGGATGGTTTTCACCTTTCTTGGTGAACGAAGCCTCGTAGCAGGTCAGGTGAGTGTTTTGAGTAAGTGACTACAACTGTTTTCCCATCATCTAGTGAGCGTGACCCTTGGTGTAGTGGACTCTTCAGGCACTTGGGTTCCTTCATTTGTGGAGGATTACATGGAAGTCCTTCCCAAAGATATCTTGGGACTGCCTCTAAGGCGACAATTGGAGTTTTTCATCAATTTGTAACTAGGGAAAACCCTGATATCTTATGTGGTATATCATATGGCACCCACTGAGATCTGGGAGCTACATTTGTAGTTGGAGGACCTTCATGAGAAGGGTTTAATTAGGACCATTGTTCCCACCTAGTAAAATTAGGTTATGTTTGTGAAAAATGTAGATGGGATTTTGCGGCTTTGTGTGGATTATCATCACCTGAATTAGGCCATGATAAAGAATAAGTACCCCTTACCAAGGATCGATGGCCTCTTTGACCAGTTGTGAGGTGATATGTGGTTCTCCAATATCAATTTGAGATCTGACTACCACCAACTATGAGTTTTCAAGGTTAATATTCTAAATTTGTCCTTCCAATGTCGCTACGGGCATTACGAGTTCCTAGTGACGCCCTTTGGTGTGAAAAAACGCTCCTGCCATTTTCATGTCTTTGATGAACTAGGTCTTCCATCCATACTTGGACCATTTTTTTCATCTTCATCGATGACATACTCATCTACTCTACATCAAAGTAGGAGAATACAGTGAACTTGAGGATGGTCCTTGATTTACTCAGAGAGCACCAGCTTTATGGAAAGCTCTCGAAGTATTAGTTATGGATACACAAAGTTTACTTTCTGGGCAATTTCATCTTTGAAGAGGGTTTAGATATGGATCCCATGAATATTAAGGTAGTTATTGATTGGTAACCACCCAAGAATGTGTCAAAAGTGTATAGTTTTCTTGGTTTGGTTGGGTATTACCAGAGATTTGTGGCAGACTTCTCTAGGATCACAGCCCCTTTGACCGCTCTGACGTGGAAGGGAAATCCGTTTACTTGATATGAGCATTACTAAAGTGCCTTCGAGGAGTTGAAGTAGAGGTTGATGAGTGCTCCAATTCTGAGACTACCAAAGGAGGGCATTGAGTTCATAGTGTATTGTGATTCCTTAGGAGCTGGACTTGGTTGTGTTTTGATGCAAAAACAGGAAGTCGTCATGTACGAGTTGAGGTAGTTGAGACCCCATGAGAAAAACTATGTGACTCATGACTTGGAGCTCATAGTAGTAGTATTAACCCTAAGGATGTAGAGAAACTACCTCCTGGGAGAGCACTTTGTGGTTTACTCATGCCACCAAAGCCTCGTGTATATCTTTACTAAAAGGGATCAGAATCTGAGGCAGTGACACTGGTTGGAGTTCCTGTGGTACTACGACTTTGAGATTTTCTATACCCATGGGAAGGGTAATTTTTTAGTATATTACCTCAGCAGGAAGTCCCGAGCTTTCTTAGTATAGGAAGCTTTAGAGTAGTTAGCTTCCCTACAGCTGACCCTGGTGAAGCAGGAGGGTACAACTTTTCTGCAGTCGATGATGATGAATCCTTCACTCCTCTAACATGTGAGAGATTATTAGCTGGGATATATCGACTGTGAGGTTCTAAACAGCCAAATATTTACATGTGATGCACCTGATGGTTATTCTGAAGGAGGGAATCACAACATCTTTTTCCAGGGCGGATGGTGATTCCAGTTGCGATGAGAGAGGAAGTGATGCGAGAGTTACATGCTTCTCTCTTAGTTGTAAATCACAGTATGGGGAAGATGTACAGTGATATCTAGTGGAAATTTTGGTGGTATGGTATGAGACGCGACATTGATGAGTTCATCTCTCAATGCCTTACCTGTCAGTAGGTGAAGGCTGAGCATCAAGTTCTGGCGGGTTTGTTGTAGTCTCTCGACATCCTGGAGTGGAAGTGGGATAGAATATCCATAGACTTCATCACAAGGATTCCACACATAATAAAGAGTCATGACTTCATCTGAGTGATATTGGACTGACTCACCAAGTTAGAACACTTCCTTGCTATCAGGGATCAGAGTTCGGTGGAGAGTTTGGAGCATCTATACTTGCGGTAGACCATCCGCCTCCATGGATTACCCTCGACGATTGTCTCTGACCGTGATGTTTGGTTTATGTCATGCTTGTGGAGAGGACTACATGATGCTTTTGGGACCTGATTACGGATGATTGCGACCTTTCAACCCTAAAATGATGGGCAGACTGAGCGCACTATCCAGGTTCTGGAGTATATGTTGAGGGCCTGCATGCTAGATTTTGGTTGAAGCTGGGAAGATCACCTACCTTTAGTAGAGTTTTCATACAAAAACATCTATCACTCTACCATCGGCATGGAACCGTATGAGGCTCTATACGGGAGACCATGCAGGTCACCTTTGTGTTGGAAAGAGGTTGGATAATTGTCTCTCGTGGGTCTAGAGTTGGTGTGATCCACGATGGAGAAGGTTCAGGTCATCCATGAACAGATGAAGATGGCCCAAAGCAGACAGAAATCATACGTAGGTCGTCATCATAAGACCTTAGAGTTTTATAAGGAAGACCACTTCTTCTTGAGAGTCTCCTTACGACTCAGAATGTGGAGGTTTGGTCGGGGAGGAAATCTATCCTCGAGGTTCATCGGGCCATTAGATATCGTGCAAAGGGTTGGTGAGGTTGTCTACCACCTTTCCCTACCCCCATAGATGGAGCAGGTTCATGACATCTTCCATGTGTCATAGCTGAGGCGATACGTGCATGATCCTATGCACTTCATCGACTAGGGTGAGATGGACATCGAGGATGGAGTCACCTTTGTGGAGCACCCTGTGGAGATTGAGGATCAACAGGAGCGAACCTTACGTGGATGGGTCATTCCCCTGGTTTGTGTCTTGTGGTAGTACAGAAACATGCAAGAGAGTTATTAGGAATGGGAGATCCAGATGCGAGCTCAGTATCCTGAGTTGTTTTCCCAGTTTGTGCTTTTGGGGGATGAAAATCTTGAAGGAGGGAATGATTTTGAGACCTGTTTTTCTCCTTTTATCACTTTAAAATATTTCTATATATATTTCTAGAGTTATGTGATCTGACGATGTGCAATTTCGAGGCCTGGTGTGCCTAAAATAAATTATATAAAATTTAAGCATATTTTATACTATTCATGCAACAAAAATGGGATAACTCTTAAACGGTAGCTCGGATCAGAAATATGCGACCATGGTTGAGTCTGGAACATGGCGTTTACCCTAGACAATGTATAACTTTTGTCAGCGCGGGACTCCTGCGGAAAATTCTATCCAGGGGAAGAATTGTAATTAAACGTAATTATTTTACCCCTGATGTCATGCTAAATAACTTTCAAATGAAGTCTCGGATTAGAAATATGAGACCTCCATTGAGTTTGGAATGGGTAGTTTTTCCTAGGCACAACATAAAATGATAGGGCACGATGGTTTTGATTTTTCCGTGTCGAGCGGGACGACTATAAATAGGGTTAAGTGATTAAAATTATGGTTAAACCCTAATCACTCTATCTCTCTAAAAATCCTAAGCTCTCTCTCTCTCTCTCTGTTCTACATCGTTTTTTGTCGGAACTAGGAGAAAACTCTGTCAAATCTTCGGCGGATTGAAGCAGGAGTGTCGTGGATGCATCGCCTACAACGAACGACTAGATCAAGGTGGGATTTATCACGTTTTTGAGTTCTATTTTCAGTTTCTCCTTTGATTACTCAATTTATAGATATTTGATTGATGTTCTATCATCGAATCATTGACGGTCGCACAAACACGATCATCGATCTGTGTTTAAATTGTAGTTCTTGGTATGTTCTTTAGGTTTTCCACTGACAACTTTTAGGCGCGTGAGATCACCATTGGATCGACAATCCGAGGCTGTTGCAGTGAAGGAATCATCACAGGGGTCCCCGATCCACTGTGGAAATCATGATCGGGCGACCAAATCGATCCCGGCAGTCCGCGAAATGGACTGTCGGGGCGTTTCCAGCGCGGTGGTCGGTCGTGATGCCACGACGTGGTCGTGCCACATGGCTCAATTTTCATCCAGGTGGGGTCGTGTCATGCCATCCTAGTTGGCGACTTCCACTATGAATCTCGTGTGGCCAGTTGGCCACGTTGATGCTGGCAGTGACCGAACCCGTTGTCGGCAGCGGGCTAGGTAAACGGGTCAGGTCCGACCCGGCGGGTCGGACGACGGTCGACCTCCATGGTAGTTGCTGCTGCACGGGCATGGTCGGCCAATTGACCATGGGTTGGACTAACCATGGTGGTCGACCACCGCAGTAGGTGGACTGACCGCAAGTCGGTCCACTGGCCCAGGTACCCTCTTTTGCTGATTCAAATGCCCGTATCTTTTAAATTGAGTGTCCGCTTGACGCACTATCTGCGACAACATGTTTCTCTCTTTGAGACAAACCTTTTGAGAAAAATTTGAGAATTTGAAGTTCGGGGTCATATTATGGGCCCCCACTTTGACCCGTTAGGGTATCTTTAGGGGTGTAATTTCGGCCCGGGCCTGCCATGCAAAGTGTCGGGCCGCTAACCACTATTCGGGTCGGGCCGGGCCGGCCCGAACAACCCCATGAGGCGGCTCGAGCCCGGCCTCGGGCCGGCCCAAACCATCGGGTCGGGCCGGGCTTTTTCGGGTCGGGCCGGGCTTTTTCAAATCGGGTCGTGGTGGGCTTTTATTATTTTCAAAATAATTGTCTCTTAATTTTTTTTTTATTTAAACATTTTTATAACATTTATTTAAAACGTTTCTTTACATTTATTTTTAAATGCATGTTTTTTGTAAAAACATATATTTTATTTTTTATTAACATTTTACTATGGGTGGATATGTTTTTTGTCTAAATATATATATATATATGTGTGTGTGTTATTTTCAAATTGTAAAAAAAATAATGAGGGGTGCGCAGCTGTCGTGGGTGAGTTTAAAGTCTTATTATTTAAACGTTTTTCTAACATTTATTTAAAACTTTTTTTACATTTTTTTTAACTTATTTATAATTTTTAAGCGTTTGTTAGTATTTTTTATTTAAACATTTTTATTTAAACTGTTTTTTTAACATCTTTTTAAAACTTTTTTTTGCATTTATTTTTAAATGATTAATTTAAAACATTTTTGATTTTTTTTAAACGCATGCTTTTTACAAGTATTTTTTTAAAACATTTAACTTTTTTTCACATTTTAATGTAAAAAGTATTTTTTAAGTGTTTGTTTAAAAAAAAAATTTAAATGTTTGTTTTAAAAACTTTTTAAACATTTTTATTTAAACCATTTTTTAACACTTGTTTAAAACGTTTTTTTACATTTATTTTTAGACATTTAATTTAAAAAGTTTTTTTGAACGCATATTTTTTATATGTATTTTTTTAAACATTTTACACGTTTTTTGTAAAAACATTTTACAGTGGGTGAATATGTTATTTTTTTTAAATAGATTTATACATTTCTGTGAATTTATATATATTATGTACAAATTAAAAAAATAATAATGAGTTATTGGGGGGTGCGCATCAGTGAGTGGTGAGTTTAAAGTGTTGTTATTTAAATGTTTTTTATCATTTATTTAAAACGTTTTTTTTACATTTATTTTTTTAACTTATTTATTAAAAGTATTTTTTAGCGTTTGTTTAATTTAAAACATTTTTTAAACGTTTTTAAATTTTTTTGCAGGGCAGGCCCGACCCGGCCCTGTCTGGACTGAAATTACACCCTTAGCGGGTGCGCAGTAGTGAGTGAGTTAATTTTTTTCTAAATAAATTTATATATGTATATATAGTATATATAATATATGAAAGTTTTACCATATTTAAAAAAATAATGAGGTTGGGGGTGTGCGAATATCATTTAGTGAGTAGTTATTTTTTGTTAATATATAATAAGTTATTATATATATATATAATGAGAAAATTGTAAAAAAATAATTAGGGGGTGTGCGCGAACATCATTGGGTGAGTTAATTTTTTTTTTTCTAAATAGATTTATATATGTATAGTATATATAATTTATGCATGTTGCAACGTACTTAAAAAAATTAATGAAGTTGAGGGACTTGCACGAACATCATTAGGCGAGTGTGTTATTTTTTTATTAATATACAATAAGTTATTATATATATATAATATTAAATCATTGATATATATATATATTGCTTTGTTTATATATATATATATTATATTAAATAATATACATATACATATACATACATATATATATATATATATTATTAATGGATTTTTAAAAACCACACTTAATTGATGTATATTATTAATGGCTTTGTTTATATATATACACTATTATATTAAATCATCGATATATATATATACATATATTAATAGCTTTGTTTATATACATATATATTATATTATATCATATACATATACATATACACACACATATATATATATTATCAATGGATTTTTAAAAACCATACTTATTTTTTTATTAATATACAACAAGTTATTATATATATATAATATTAAATCATTGATATATATATAGATATATATTAATAGCTTTGTTTATATATATATATATTATATTAAATCATATACATATACATATACATATACATATACATATATATATATTATTAATGGATTTTTAAAAACCACACTTAATTGATATATATTATTAATGGCTTTGTTTATACATATACACTATTATAATAAATCATTGATATATATATATATATATATATATCATATCATATACATATACATATACATACATATATATATATATATATTATTAATGGATTTTTAAAAATCATACTTATTTTTTTATTAATATACAAAGAGTTATTATATATATATAATATTAAATCATTGATATATATATATATTTATTAATAGCTTTGTTTATATATATATATATATTATATATTAAATCACACACACACACACACACACACACACACATTATTAATGGATTTTTAAAAACCACACTTAATTGATATATATTATTAATGGCTTTGTTTATATATATAATTTATTATATATCGTTGTATATATATATTTATACACACATTATAATTATATATAATAATAATTATATGTATATATATAATATCATTTTTTGTTAATATATAATGATATATGCACATATAGATAGAAATACACACACACACACACACATATATAGATACATATATAGATAAATATAAATGTATAAAGATACATGTATATATAGATAGATATATAGGTAGATATATATATAGATGTATGTATATATGTATGTATATAAACAGATATATAAAGAGATATATGTATATAGAGATAGAGATATATATATTAATATATATATTTATATGTATAGATATATATATAGATAGAGATATATAGATATAGAGATATATATACATAGATATATGTATATATAGATAGATATATACATATAGATTGGTCCAGGCCCAGCCTTGGGAGCTTGAGGTAGGGGGATCAAATCTCTCTACCTGCAGTTCCCCGTTATATTTTTTACAGCAGGCGGGCCAGCGGGCCAGGCTTTTTCGGCCCTGCCCGCAGGCCTGCCTGGAAAGGCCCAGGCTTGACCCACTGAACCTGCGGCCTGAGCCCGGCCTGGCCCGATGCGGGCTTTGCCGGGCCGGGCCGATCGGGCTTTCGGGCCGCCGGGCCAAAATTACAACCTTAGGTATCTTGCGGTGAAAAGCACATTTTTCACCGGTTTTTTATTTTGGGAAAATAAGTAGCCTTGTATTTTTTCACATAGAACGCAGTGGTGACATCAGTTTTGACATCCATGTTATGAAGTGAGGTGTTCTGAACTCGATGCTTGTCTAGCAGTGTTCGATGGCGACAATGATGGTTCTCACCAGAGAAGTATCAGATTACCCTCCAGCGGGGTTGGGTAGTAGCGTTCGTTGTCTTCTCTTCTGGCCTTACCCTCTAGTGAGGCTGGGCAGTGGCCTTCATCATTTTTTCTTCCAAGCTTACCCTCCAACGGGACTGGGCAGTGGCCATTGTCATCTTCTCTTCTGGGATTACCCTCCAATGTATCACCCTTCATCGGGACTGGGTTGTGGTATTCACCGACGAATCAGTGATGAGGCATGTTTTGGCATAACCTTGGACTCACAAGTAAGAGGGACACTTTCCCCACCAAGATGTATCCTGGTGACGTGACCTAAAACTGTGCAGACAAGATAGACTCATCCAAAGCGGATAGTATCAAGGTGTTGTGTTTGATCCCCTTTGACTTACAGTTCAGGGCAGACATGCGAACTTTGGGCATCGATGGTGGTTACTCCTGGAACTGTTGGCGACTCTTTACCTGGGATAAGCTTTGAGATGGATATCCCCTTAATCTCTCTCATTTAGGTTTCTTTGGTTTGATTATATATATATATATACACACCTTATAACAACACCCACTCATCAGGTTCTGGTTACTCTCCCTCCAAGAGAGTCGATGATGTGCGGGGTATGCCACATGCTTTCTGTGTCTAACTTCTCGTGGTTAGATGAGTCTAATCTCCTAATAGAGGTAGTGAAAACTCTATGAGAAGTTCACCTTCTCACCATCTCTATCTCCTTGTGTCTGGATGAGCTTACTTCACTTCCTTGTTGGGCTGAGCTGCATTCGTTTATTGTACTTTGTTCTATCTACTATACTTCCTTTTCTTTGTATCTCTTACTATTCCCTCTCCTCTTCGGGGCGTCCTACTGAGTAGTTTATACTCACCCCTACATGGGTTTTTTCCACACATATCATGCTTTATGCAGACGATAAACATGTTTTATTGGGACGTCGGGGAGCTCAGGATTGCAGGTGTCTGGGCCGTGTGCGGTGGTCACAGTTGGATTCCCGGAGCAGGGATTTCTCAATAGATTTACTTTCAATTTTCTATCAGGTTGGTACATTGTACTGGTTGGGCATGTATTTTCCCCCTTTTACTTTCTGTTTACTTTACTATACTCGTACCATTTTAGTGTTCTATGCACGCTTGGGTTTACTTTTACAACAAGTTTCATCTTTCACTTTTTCTCTCTCTGCACTTTTCATCGAGTTGGTTGTGTGTGTGTGTGCAGGTACTTGGTCAAAGGCCTCCCCGTGTTTATTGTGCCCTCGGTGCTAGTTTCCACCCCATGTTGTATGGAGGTAGGCTTGGGGTAGTTGCAGCTCGGGCCTCAGTACGGGTCGGGTTGTGAAATATAAATCCTTTATCAGCACTAAAGTTTTAGCACTAATAAAGATAGAGGTTTATTAGTGCTAAAAAAGAGCTAATAAAGATGTATTTTATCAACACTTATCAATTTAGAATTGATAAAATGTATCTTTATCAATACTTTTTTGAAAGAGCTGGTAAATGTGTCCTCGGTCTATTTAAAATAACCCTAACCATGACTGATTCAATCATGATTCTCAAGCTCTTGCGGAACTCCCCTATTGTCGGTGCTCCTCCTCTACGTTCTCTCATATGAATCAAGACTATAATCCAAGATATGTTATTTTCTCCTTTTTCTCTCATTTATTTCTTGTTTGGATTCTACGATTTGTGTTTTTGTGTTGTTCTCAACCATGATGAACCCTACTTCTCTTCTTCCATAACTATAGTCGTGATTGGTCTCTCTCATTCTTGCCCATTATTGTCATTCTTATCACCACCTTCACTCGTGGATCTTTCCATAGTTTTGGGGGCTCATTCTTTCCATCATTATAGTCTTTGTGGCTTCCCATGGAGCTAGATCTTCTATTATAGAGTAAGTAAAAGGATATTTGGTTCATAATATTATTGTGCATTGATAAGGGAATCATCCCATCAATTGTTGTAATTGACTCTTTTCCAAACATGTTCCTATCGCAAACTACAACCAATTGACCAATTGCCTACTTAATATGTAGTTCAATGGTGTTTATTATAATCATTTGAGTTCCCCCAAAAATATTATAGAATAAAATATGGATTCAGACATGCTATCTTTAGTTGTAAGGACCATGGTATCCATGTATAGTTTCCATGGATTTAGGTCTCTTTGTGGTGTCTGTTAATGATACAAGAGTCCTAATTCCCTCAAACTACACTATTACAGGCCACTATGATTTGTATTTCACATGTTCCTTACTTTTTTCAAAATAATGATACATTGATAGGTATATTTATTTATATACATATGTTAATATTATATTCATTTCAATTTAATATAATATTTTTAATTAAAATTTGGTTCAAACAATATTGATTCTCATCTTCTATTATTTGATTTTATGGTATTTTATAATTTTTTTTTTGTTTTTTTATTAAGGTGATAAAAAATGAACACTTATATTTAGAGAACTATATTTTTGAAATGTAATATGTTAGAATCCATAATTAAAATTTCATTTAGGTTATTTTTAATATGAGTGGGTTTAGACTATACATAGGATAAACATATTTTTTAAAAATAATAAGTTCTAGGTTTTATTTTGTTTTTGAAACAAATTTTTCTTTAGTATTTTTTTAATTATATGTAATAAATAGTTTCTCATTAAATATATAAATCACTTCGTGATTTCCTTTAAGGATAAGTTTATCTGTATTAATTTCACAATATTTAGATCATATAGGGTATGTAAGAGTTTATAATGTATGTATTTTAGAGTATTTTTTGAAAATGGATAATTTATTATTTATTAACCATTAAAATATATTAATAATGATTTAAGTAATTCAATATTAATTAAATAGATCCCTTGATAAGGGTTTTAGATTGGTTTTGAACATAATCAATGACAGTGAATGGTTGTAATTATGTTAGATTTGAGAAAACATGGGTTATATAGAATCTTGATCAATTATTATGTATTACACATGCTATAATAGAAATATTTAAGTTATTATCATGTTTTATTATTCGATTAAGGAATTTAATGTTTACGATACCAGATTAGTTATAGTTTTTATATACGTATTTAATATTTTATTTTTCAGATGAAATGGTTAATAATATATATATGTTGATAGGATAAATATATTCTTCAAATTATTTTACTATAATCATACACAAATAAGGTTTTAATAATATTTATATTGTAAAATGAACCAATACACATTTATAAATAATTTTTTGACTGAGGGAACTATATTAATTATTATAAAATGTAACATGATTTTTTTTTCTAGACATTAGAATTTTATAAAATATAAAAAATTTGTGAATTTTATTTAGTAAGTCTTCACTTTTATCTTTGTATACATTTTTTACTAATTTTTAACTAATTTTTTTTGTTTACGTGTCCAATAATTTGTTCTCTAGAGTAATTTTTTTAAAAAATTATTATATTAAACATAATATGTAACTAATTTTTTTGTTAAATTTTGATAAATCTTTCCTTATAATATTTTCTTTGAATAATTACTTTATATTATTTGAAATGATTTTTAATATACCTCTCAATGTATGATTATAATATTTTTCTACAAGAAATACATGTTTGGATATGATAAAAATAATTTTTATTGTATATTAGAATATGATAGGTATTATGTGAGGGATAGGTAAAATATCTTAGAATGTGAGTTACTATAGACATGTTAGTGATTCATCGAGGGCTATAATGATGGTGATGTGAGATTTGTGTTGTTGTTTGTTCTTCTTTATGGTTTTTCAGAAGTTAGGTTTAATTAATGTAGTTTGGAACCCATTGTGTAGTTCTTTCCTAAGGGAACTAATTATGTTAAGACCTCCCCATATTTCAAATGCACTTCCTAAGAAAAATGGCTATGTTATACTCATTTCATGATTTGGATGCAATAAGTACATGTGATGGTTATCCCTGAGGGATAGTCTTAGATGCTAGGGGTCTGAGGTCGAATCTCATGGTACTTGTAATGTGGTTATTTCCAGAGGGAGATAAATAGTTTTTTATCCTCTTATGATTCAAATGTTAACCTCTTATTAGTGAAATGATTTGAATGTTAGGGAACAACCGTGGTATGGTTAGTATAATTCACTGGTATGAAATGAAGTCGGTACATTTGATTATCATGGTGTTATGGTTAATACACAATGACTTGACTTACATGTGTATTTTGAGTGATACTAATTTGAACATATACTCAAATATATGCATTTGTTGTATATTTTAGGGGACCTGTTAGTATTTACTTGTTTATTTTTATACTCACATCCTACACATGAACCTCGGTGGATATAGAGCTCTTATATTTGAGATACAGGTGAGGGAAAAGGACTAGTAACATAGATTAGAGATGATCCAACTTAGTGGGGATGAGTTAATGTTCACATGGTAGTTTTAGGGACCTTTTAGCATTTTGAGATGAGATTTGAAATTTTAAATTAAGATGTGGTAATTTAAAAAGTTTTAAGGAGAGAATTGTCATCCTCACTTGCTTCATCTCCCAAACAGTTATTATTGAATTTTGTTGCTTGAGACTCATCCCTCATCTCTTTTATGTTGCTTGAACTACTCTGAGCAATAGTCATCCAAAATGATCATCAGTACTCGATATAGGATGACTACTTCTCACAGTAGTTCAATCAACATAGGTGCATGTCCATAAGAGATAGAGGATGAGTCCCAAGCAATAAAATGCAATAATAATTGTTCGGGATATGAAGCTGATGAGGATGATTGTTGTCTATAACTTTTACCTTTGGATGAATTCAGAGGATAACACCTACCATAGTGGAGTAATTATTTTCTTAAATTCAATTATCCATTTCCTTCAAAATGTATGAATGTTAATTGTTTGACAAAAGAGTATTAAGATAGAGTTAAAGAGTTCATCAAGTTTGTAATAGATCATGCATAAGACCCTTCTCAAATCCTTTTTCTATGTTTATGTTGTTGTCATTAAAGACAAATTAAATGTTTGACTACTCATGAAGACAATGTCTTCTGCACATGATGATGTTACTAATCCCAAGGAAGAACATATTGTTGATGATGAAACTGCAGAATTATTAGGGGATCAAAAACATGTTGATGAAGAAAAATAATAACAATGCAACATCACAGTGTTGAATAAAATGATCAAGGTAAGAAGTCGGGGTACAAAATTTGAGGTTGGTTGGAATCAACGTGACCAATCTATTAACCCCAACAAGTCGATGTTTATTAGTTATGTTGGGGTTACAATGAGTATGAATGTGTCGATTGATATTGATTCATGGTTCTGCATCCAACCTGTAACAAAAGAAACCCTTTTAAAAGATATAACAATAATGTTACGATATACTTTATCTATTTTACTAACAAATTATATAATGAAATGTTGATTTAATTTTCATTATTCCTTGTAGAGTACATTTATTTTAGAATATTTCCATAAGAAAATTGTCTTAATGGATACTGTAAAAGTCCATAGAGGCTTCCAAACTCTTCTTACCAAGTTACATATTAGAGATACTGGGGGAAAGTAAAGTCTCTCCCACTAGTTAGTTATGCACACATTATAAAGCAGAAAACATGGACTGCTTTCATCAATTGTCATAATGAGAAATCATTTCAAGTGCATTACAGTCGATAATATATTATTTTAAATTATTTATTTTATCCAATTTGATTCAAAATTGTTAATTTATGAAATGTCAAAAGAGTGATGAAAATAAAGAACGTGCATCAAAACCAATGTACCCCTATTGCAAAGCAATGATGGGGTAAACTTCATTAGAGAAGAAATTAGTATGTATTTTAAATCAATGATAAAAGTTTTAGGTGATATAAAACAACATATGTTCCTTTTTTATATATAGATTGATGGATCAAAATCCTAAGACACTTCCATCCCATGTCATGTGTTATGGAAGGAGACTCGTGTAAATAAGAGGGTAAACTAGTTAATGAAAACAAAAAATTAGTATGAGAAAAATGTGTTAGTTTAACATAATAGTATTTTTTTGTGCTTTATAAAAGTATTATATAAAAATGTCTATTAATGTTTATATTTTTATATGATTTAGACATAATAATCGGTAGTGATTGTACCAGAAGAAAAACTACTTTTAGTAGCTTTGAAGCGGTTAGAATATTATGGTCACGTTAAATGATTAATTTTTGGAGTGTATCCTCGAACATATTTTGAGAAAATAGAACCACATAAAGATATATATAAGATGGTGAAAGGATTGCAGATACAAATAGATGTTTTTCAAGATATTATTGTCCGATCTAGTTTGGAAGACCAATGTATGAGAAATAATCAAAGAGAACCGAAGGTGGAACAAAGATCAGCACATGAACCAAATGACCCCACTAGATTTGAGGATATCCATTCCCCTCAACTGCATACCTTACCCGAGATAATCAATTTTGTCATTACACATTCTTCTAAATGCGAATCAAACAAATTCTGATAACTCTATATTACTAAAATTCTACAGGGTACAGTTGTATGTGATTTGTATCTGTCAACACCCATGCACCACCTTATTGTGAGAGGTATAGTGTATATTATCCCTGTAGATAAGATACACCAGAAAAACCTCCCAAAAGATCACATGAGAGTGGGGATTGAAGTAGATCATGATCTAAATGTTAAGTTACTTGTTCCACTTGATGACCCGGATATTACAATGGTCAATGATGCTATTAGAACTTTCATAGCATGGTCTTATAATATTATAAAGATACATAGGGTATGTCTTTAACAAATTTTTTCATATGAAAAACCTGTAACAATTGATGAAAAAAATTCTGAAGTGAGGCATGATATTATATATAGATAAATCGATGGGGAAATGAAAGGTCGGATCAAGAAAATCTAGTAAATCGACCAAGAAATCGAAACGAACTTCTAGGAATACCTTCTCCATGCCAGTTCTAGAGAAACATTTATTATCATTATAACTTCATGCAGAGACCACATTTAAAGATACAAATATGTATTACATTCCATATAAAAACACTACTGGAAATCGGATCTTTCCCAACACTTATATACACCCTTTCCCAACGGTTTGGGAGAACTGTTGGGAAAGACCCCCCCCCCCCTTTCCCAACGGTTTGGGAGAACCGTTGGGAAAGACCCCCCCTTACCCCCCCTTTCCCAACGGTTTGGGAGAACCGTTGGGAAAGACCCCCCCTTTCCCAACGGTTTGGGAGAACCGTTGGGAAAGACCCCCCTGACCCCCCCTTTCCCAACGGTTTGGGAGAACCGTTGGGAAAACTCAGCCCAAAATCCAGCATTCGCCCCTGGAAATTATCACTATCCCAACGGTTTTGAGAACCGTTGGGATAGCTTCTTTGATTTCTTCCAGGTCTACTACCCGAGAACGTTATATAAATATAAATTTTAAATAATTATGATAATACATATATATATTTATGAAGTAATGTTTATAAAAGTTATGTTAGGTTAGTGGTTAAGGCGTTTAATTATAAACGGGGGGTTGTGGGATCAAATCCCACCACATGTTTTTTTTTGAAATACATATACCAACAGTTTTATAACCGTTGGAATAGATTTTCATATTACTTATACCAACGGTTTTGAAAACCGTTGGGATAGGTCTATACCAACGGTTTTGGGAAAACCGTTGGTATAGACCTATCCCAATGGCTTACTTCGCAACGGTTCTCCAAACCGTTGGTATAGGCTATACCAACGGTTTGGAGGCCTATACCAACGGTTCCAAACCGTTGGTATAGGTTAGTATTCTACTAGTGAAAAGAAATATATGGAACTTTCATGACATACGTAATTGGTCTCAAGACTATAAATGATATTCTCAAGCATTAATGGTTGGGAGTCTCAGTTGAGAATACATACATAAGGTACATTTTCATAATACGCCTATCCAAATAGTGAGCTAATATATTTATTAAAGTTAATAACTATTCATATTTTCTAAAGGAATTTATGTTACTACTATATAAAGGGAAAATGGTGTAAAACTCAATTTGGATTCATTAATTCCCATATAATTTATATGGAAACACTTACTTTGGATAAAGAAGAAATTAAGAAGAAAAGAGATGAGCTACTCAAAGAGTTTGAGAAAAAAATATTAGAAAATAGACTCTTTTTTATGCCTATAATGTAGAGGTAAAACTCTACAATCTAATCACTTAAAATATATTTTTAATTTTTTCATTACTTATTTGTTTTTTAAAGAATAGTTTGATGTTGATCATAGTTAATCCGAATACCCCAAATATTTATTTTTTGGATTCAATGCATGGATATCCAACAAACTAACCACACATGATGTGTATTGTGAATTTTTAATACACTTCAATGAACATTTTATAGATAAACTTTGGATTATATATTTTATTCTATGATTTAACAAGAATTTTGTTATGTTAGGGAGGTCTTTAAATATAGGCTAAATCATGGCATGAAGTCAGTATCTGAATAGATAAAGACTGTGGATTACTACAAATAGAAACAGATTAAGGTATAAAAATATTTAACTACCGAAAACATATTTCAAAATAATTTACTTATTTTGGTCAATGTTTTTGTAGTGTCTATAGCAAGATGATGGCATCGATTATGGATATTATGTTTGAATAATTATGAGAGAGAATATAAAGCATGAAAATACAAGCATTCCCCCAACAGGTAATTTTTTAAGATAATTTCAATTTCATTAAATATATTTCTTAATCATTTGTTTGTCTATATTTTCTCAGTACTATCAATATTACCGACAACCTTTATACTCAAAAGAAGAAGTAAATTTTTTTAGAGATGATTGAGCAACATACATGTTTCCATAATGTTTTTCGACAAAAAACTAAGGTGATTACTTACTATTTTTGTGATCTAGTATGAGCTATGACCTTAGAAATATATATGGGATGTGAATCATTAGTGTAAAAATGCTTATATATTATTTTTAATATGTTCCTCAATGAGAAGTATAATAGAGGAAATCAATTTGTTTAGAAGTTTTGACCTACAAATAATAAAATTTTTGGGCAATGACGGAGGTAGAGTTGGATTTAGAGACTGAGGTGGAGGAGGAAGTAGAGTTAAAGACTGGGGTATAGATCGAGGTGAAGGAGGAGATGAAGATATGGCCTACAAACAATAAAATTGTTGGGAAATGGAGTAAAATGGGGATCATACTAAGGTTTTGTTTGAGAGAAATTGTTGAAAATTGCACACAACATTTTTCACTTAAGATAAGATCCATTGTGCAAGTGTTTCAGGTGGCTTATTGAAAAAATGTTTTCACCACTTTTTTAAGTGATTTTATATAAGAATTTAAGTAGAGGGATATTTTTCAGAAACAAAACAAACACCAATTATTTTTTCAAACTGATTATGATATGCTATAATTTTTATTAGCACATTCCAAGTACTATCAAATATTGCTAAAGTGTAAAAGCAACCCCTCACCAAGAACAAGCTGAACAATAACAAAAAAAATAGATGCAATTGATTTCCCATGACTTCTCTACACTAAAAAGAAATGGTCTTATTATTGGAGCCAATAGTCACTTGAGAGTTATAAAACATTGATCCAATAATCAAACATGTATATAATCCAACTCAAATGTTTGAATAAATACGTATGTAATCAACCATCGAAGCCAACAGGTGAATGAGAGAACTATTGGAGGACAACCAGTATTGAGAGATCATGGTCATCGGGGAGGGCTGGTGTCAAAATAAACATGACATAAAATGAAAAGAAACTGCCTTATAAAGAAATCCCCAAAAATGAAAACCCTTATTTAAATGAAACCTTGAAGAACCAAAAATCCAAACAAATACCCCTTTGAAAAAGAAGATAGAATCTTGATTGAAAACCTCTAAAAAATAAATAAATACAAAATTTCATTGATTGAATCATGAATTTTCAAAAAAGAACAATACAGTGGTTTCACTTTGGTGGGTGGTGTAATTATTTTGGCTATTCGATCATAAATTAGATTCATGAAATAATATCACAAATGTTTTTGAAATTCATACAAGTAACATTAATTATGCATGTGTACATTCATTATATAAAATGATCCATGTTTACAAGCTCATTAATAAAAAAACCCATCATCATTCTCAACAAAAAATACATGAGAATAGGGATATTCCTATTTTTATGAACAAATAATTATGATGTTATGTTAGAGTTTATCATCACCCAGAATATTGAAAAGGATATACTAATATATAGCATAATCCAATAAGACTTGATATATGTACTAGGTTTCAGTGTCATTTGGATGCTATAAAGGGATATACTGATATTTAATACTATCAAAAAGGGGTAAATAATTTATAATAGAGTTTTAGTGTCTTCTGAAAATACATAATGGGTCACATTGAAGTTTTTTCCATCAAATAAGGTAAATGGTTTATCATGGATTTTTTACTCTCTATGATGGTGAAAGGGTAAGATATATTTTATTATGTTCCATAAAAACTCATATGTAAATATTTATTTTAGTTCAATCAATGAATATTAATAGGTTTACACTAATGTTTAATGTTTTATATGAATAAATTATTGTCAATAAGGACGATTCAATCTTATACTATGATCATTCACTTTAGAATAAAAAGACATGGTGGAATCAACCATACCTCAAATAAATACATGGTGTACTTAGTATGACTCAAAGTATGTGGTTTTAGTTTAAAATTGAAATTTTATTAATGTATTGTTTCATATTTATGCTTGATTTATTTCTTTATAATATTACTAACATAAAAATTATTTTATTATATAGGTGGATTCTTTTTCTCGAGTTGGGGTGGTTTGTTCGAAGATGCTCGTGCTCGTGAGAGATTTGACTTTGATATTGCAACTAGGATAACAACAATAAGGAAATGGGTCAATAATGTATACAACCATCATGAAAAGGTGAATTCCTACTATGTATTTATTTTTTTTTCACCATTTTATTTACTATTTGTAATTTAATCTCCTCATCATTTTTATATAATATTTTTTTTGAATAGATCTTTTTGGAAGTTATATTTTTCCTTCAATCATCTGTAATAATCCATAAAAGAGAGAACATTGTGCTTTTGGATGAGGTGTTTCAAGAAACATGGGGTTTATTCTTCCATCCAAATGGAACATTTCTTGATTTTTTGGCTTGGTTTAGATGGTTTAAAGAAAAAAACACATCACATCCTTAATTATTCGCACCTTAATTCAATGCACGGTGTGGCCGGTGTAACTTAAACGATATGTTTTTAGTTTATAATTTACATTTTAGTTCAAAACACATATCACATAATCAAAATCAATAAAACACATTAATATTTTTTTGATAATTTAGTACAACAATAAATAATTCATCTGTGATGTGTAGGAATCAACTGCACCTCAATTTGATACACTATGTTCCCAGTATGACTCAAAGAGTTCGTTATCAGTTTAAAATTAACATTTAAGTTCACAAAACATCACTCACTAAAAATAAAAAAAACACTCATATTGTCTTGATAATTTTTTAAAATTATTCATAAGTCATTTTTTATATATAGTAATTAGTCTCATGTCAAACTATCAAACGATGTAACCGGTATGACTCAGAGTGTGTGTTTCTAGTTTAAAATGACATTTTAGTAAAACAACATAAACGACATACTCAAAACCAATAAAACTCATTTGTATTGTTTTTATACTTTATTAAGACTATCCATAATTCATTTGAGATGTTAATGAATCATCCAAAGCTCAATCTGATGCATGGTGTGATCGATATGACTCCAAGTGCATCTTTTTATTTAAAATTGACATTAATTTTACTAAAAAAGACAACTGACATACTCCAAACTGAGAAAACACATTCGTATTGTTTTTGATACTTTAGAAAAATGACCCATAAGTCATTTGTGACATGTAGTAATTATACACACCTAAACCCGATACAAGATGTGCCCTATATGACTCAAAGTGTTCATTATTAGTTTAAAATTGACATTTTAGTACAAAAAAGTGTAACTGACTGAAAACCGAGCAAAAGAACTCATATTGTCTTGATAATTTAGGAAAAAGATTAATAATTAATTTATGACATGTAGGAATTGGTCTCACATAAAACTCGCACATGATGTGACTGGTATGACTCAATGTGTGTGTTTCTAGTTTAAAATGACATTTCAGTAAAAAATATAAGTTTCATGCTCAAAATCAATAAAATGAATTAGTATTGTTTTTGTAATTTATTAAAATTATCCATATTTAATTTGGGGTGTGTAGGAATCATTCACACCTCAATCCGACGCACGGTGTGACCAGTATGACTCCAAATGTGTCATTTTATTTAAAATTAACATTAATTTCAGTAAAAAAGACAACTAACATACTCAAAATTGAGAAAACACATTTGGATTGTTTTTATACTTTAGGAAAACAATCCATAATTCATTTTTAACATGTAGTAATTATCCACACCTCAATTTGATACACGATGTTCCCAATATGACTCAAAGTGTCTATTATCAATTTAAAATTGACATTTTAGTTCAAAAGTGCCACTCACTGAAAATCGAGAAAACACACTCAGATTTTCTTCATAATTTATTAAAATGATTCATAATTCATTTTCAACGTGTAGGAATTATTCTCACATCAAACTCACATATGATGTGACTGGTATGACTCAAAGTGTGTGTTTCCAGTTTAAAATGATATTTTAGTAAGAAACACAAGTGGTGTATTCAAAAATAAGAAAAAACATTCAGATTATTTTGATACTTTAGTACAAATATTCATAAGTCATTTGGTATTTGTAGGAATTATCAGCGCCTCAATTTGATTCATGGTGTGACTAGTATGACTCAAAGTTCATCTTTTCAATATACAAGTGCCATTTTAGTTTGAAACATGCATCACACCACCAAAACCAAGAAAACTAGCCTAGATTTTTTTCTCAGTATTTTATCTTCTATTACTTAATTAATTTTCTTATCATTTTTATCTTATACTTATTTAGTTAATTTTCATAGAGATGATACTTGAAAATGAACAATAAATGGTGTGACGTGCAAGAATCCGCTGCAACTCAATTTGATGCACAATGTTCCTAGTATGAATCAAAGTTCAGTTTAAAATTAACACTTTTTATTTAATTTATTTATTTATATTATTACTAACATAATTTTTTTTCTTATATAGGTGTATTATTTTGCTCGAGTAGGGGCGGTTTTCTCTTTTATATAAGTGTTTTCTTTTGCTCTATAATAGTTTTTTTTCTTGTATTTGTGTTGTAAATTTTATTTCATTTAAATTTTGTATTTGTATATAATTTTGCTAGTTCTTTTGTGTTGTTTCTAGTGTTACAGTGTGCTATTACAACACACTAGCAGTGATAAAGGCATCCTTTATCAGTGCTGGTAAATGGTGTCTTTTATCAGTGTTTTTTTTAGCGCTGATAAATGACCCATTTATCAGCAGTTTTCTAGCACTGATAAAAGCCTGGAGATTTTAACTGTGCTCTAGTAGTCAATTATTTTTTAGTATTGATAAGGTCCTATTCTATCACTGTTAAATTCATCTTTATAGTAGTGATGGCTATGTGTTCTCCAATTGAATCAGGGGTGAATTTCTTATACATCTTGGGATAGTTTTTATGGAAAATTTCTACCTTTAAGAGAACCATATTGTATATTCCATCCCCCTAGACAAACCATCAACTGGTCAACCCAATAAACTTAGGGAAGCATCACTGCACCATGCCAAAAATAATAAGAAAATTCAAAATATCACATAAACATCAATTCAAAAGTTTAATTTCATAACATATTGTGAGAAATTATTAAGAGAAACTGATGGTAGGTCGGGTGCATCCGCATAATATATATAGAATCAAGAGAAAAATAAGAAGAAAAATGAGAAATTGAAATCTTCAATATATCATTTTTCTTCCACGTATTGAAAAAAGGAATGCATATTCCTTAAATTGCACATATTATCAATGTAATTCCATGCTATAAAATACAAATGTGACCATTTTTTCTATATTTTAAGTAGAAATTATAAAAAAATAAACTATTGAGAATGGTTGTCCAAATATACTTGAATTAATATAATAGAATCCAAACATATCATGAAATATTTTACATGTAAATAGTGAAAATATTTTTTATATAAATATTATTATATATATATTCACCCATTTGATCATTCCATGGGTGTATTGCACCAAATTTTATATCCTTTTAACAATTATATTTATTATTCTTCTATTACATCTTCTAATATTTCTTTCTATTTAATAAAATTTCATAAATTGAACCCATGATAATGTATAGAAAAGTAAAACAACCATAATGTATTGAAAGAATCACAATTGTTTCATTTGTGTGCAACTATAAATGGGATGTTGTGTTTATATTAGCAATAATGGTTCTTAATTGATGTAAATGGTCTTACAACATGAAACATGAATCTGAAAACACAATATAATGGTATAAGGATATAATAGTTGTGAAAAGTGATGGTCAAAGGGAATAATCAATTACTTCAATACCTATTTAGAATTTTATTAGAACAATAACAATTTAGGTCATGATAGATTATGATATAATTCATTATTTTAATGTTTTCATTGTCAAAATACTAGTATTGATCAATAATACCTATTTTGACTCTGGTTAGAGTGATAATAGTTTATGGATTGATGTGTCTACATCAAGTATGTCTACAATGATTCCCAAAAATATAACAATATAGTGAATGGTTAGAATCCAATAAAAATGTGTAGTTGTTTTTCATAATTGAAATGGTTTATAGTGTTAATGAATTTTATAACATAAGGATTCTCCTCAAAGTGGATTGAGCATTATGCAGACTAATAGAGTTTGATCAATATATTAAGAAGGGGCCTTGACATTGAAGGCTGGAGATGAACTATAACCCAAAGAGGTATTATTACTATAGGGTTATAGAAATTATGGTCTACTTGTGCAATGTTATGGAGTACTTAGAGTAATTTATTTTTAACACATCAACCATGTTGTTGGTCGGAGTGAGTATCTCAAGAGGGGGTTAATTGAATACCCAATAAAAATTAAAGTTTAAAATGGATAAATTTGAAATCCCCCGAATATTTAAATACAGCCTAGTTTATCAAAATAAGTAGTATGATATAGATCTCAATATTTCTAAAGATTTCTCTTAAGATTGATTAGGTCTCAGATGAATAATATACAATATTATTGGATCCTTTGAAATTAGTTTACTTGATCAAAATACTATATGAACACAAATTAAGATAAACTATCAAAGTATATATTTTGTTTACAGTTAAAATAGTTTTCAGATTTAAAGAGAAAATAAAGTAAAACAAAATTAAAGCACACATCTGAAAGAATAAATGCAATAAGTTCAGTCTCAAGTCAAGACTTATTCCTCTCCACTTAGTGATCACCCACCACCAAGAAGTTTATATAAAGTAAAAAAGATGATATACAACCTGGATCGGGTTTTACAACAGTTTACAAATTGTACAGGTCACACACAACATCTTCCATAATTATACATGGGAGAAAAACTAAATAGGACACACAAGGACCTCTACCACTCCTATACATGGGAGAAACAAATAAGAAAATATTTTGAGAAGATATCAGGTATTTTCCAGTTTAGCACAGGAAATAATGTGTGTGATAAAACAGATTGTGCACACACACTACTCAAAATGTAATAAAGATAAATAGAACAGAGTAATTTAAAAGTGTTGAGTTTAGAGATGATCGGTCTATTTTAATGCATCTTGTGACTCTTGATTTGATTCAGTAGTGAAGCTTGAGTCGAGTTCTCTTGAGAACTTCAGGAAAACAGAATGTCATGGACTCTTGTTCTTTAACTGGACGAGCGCACTGGATGTGAAGATGTAGTTTGGCTTCCTAGTAGAATGTTCTTAGCAGGTGAGCTCTTCTAGTTTTTAATTAGGTTCAACTCTATGTATCTTCAGTAGGGACAAGCTCTTTGTTTGCTATTAGTTGACTTTTTTTCACTATTGCATCTCCTCTCCATGAGGAATCAGTAGCAGTATGAAGAATATCTAGATCAGTTGTTTCCTCGTACTGCACATTATAACACCCTCTTCAATGCTTTTTTGTCGATCATTTAAGAGATAATCATTAAACTAGTAAATGACATTAAATTTGATAAATATAGTTTTTAGAAATGATTCAAAATAAGTAAGAAAATTAGTAGTGGTGTCTTAGACTGGAGGTGTGTTGAAGTCTAGTGGTATGTTGTTCTAGTGGTATGAAACTGGTGGTATGACACTGGCGGTGTCTTAGACTTAGCCAAATTTACACTATACTGGCGGTGTCCCAAATAGTGGTGTTTGGTCTAATGATGTATGGTCTGATGGTGTCTAGTCTAAAATTTCTTGGAATTAACCAAATTTACGTGTTGGTGGTATGACATTGATAGTGCCTCATCTGGCAGTATCTCATACTTAGCCAAATTTGCATTCTGGCGGCATGACATTTTGATCGTATGTCGACCGACGGTGTCTCAGACTTTGTCAAATTTTTAGTCCAACGGTATGACATTTTGGCGGTGTGATATCCCAGTGATGTCTCATACTTAGCGAGATTTATATGCTGATGGTATCTCATGGACAATGGTGTCTCTAATTGGCAGTGCCAATCTCAATGGTTTCTCGTACTTAGACAATTTTTTCACCTATCTCAGAGTAATGGAATACTTATAGAAAAACATGAAATTCATTAATAACAACAGAATCATGATTTTTTTATCATTAAAACTAGGAGGTCAACACATGTTCTTCATATTCTATTAGGTACATTACATGCATATTTTTCTTTATTTTTCCACTATGTAAAATCACTTTTATAATTTAGACAAATTCAATGATGTCTTTTTAATAAGTCTCTAAGCATGTTATATAATGTTTTCCACTTATTTAGGTTTTATGATATCATCATAGAAGTTTCATAAATTGAACCAGTTTCTATAGTTTATTTATGAAAATTTTTCATTACACACTCCTTATCAAAGATTCAATTTTTTTTAAGAATTGTCATTAAATAAAAAAACATGTAGTAAGAAGCAAGTTTGTGATGGAAGTTAACAACATTGAGTAAAAAAGTCATCAATAACGCATGTTTGGAAACATTTTGGATATAACATCATTGTATAGTTCACTGTATAATTTTTTTAGTAGTGTTTTTGTCATAAACTAGTCAACATATTCTCATTGAATATAGGTTCATCTGGATCATCCTCTTTTGATGTGAACATACAACTTTTTAAACATTAACCACTATAAAAACTTATTGCCCATGGTTTTCTTGATCATATTACAATCACTTTGTGTGTTTGTGTGTTCATGTATGTGTGTGTGTGTGTTTGTTCGTATATTTATTATTTTTATTCATATTACATTCACTTTGTATAGTAATTTTAGATTATATAACAAAACTGAGGTTATTAATTGACCATTTACTACACCTAAACCTATGTTGTTTAATGCTTCTCATTCCAACTCAACATTAAAATGGTGGTCACACTATTCTTATTCATCTGGTTCTGAATTGTATAATTCATCAAGGATTTTTCCACAAGGATATTGTCACAGTCTAATTTTTCATATGTTTTCATTGTAAGAACCATATCACAACAACTCTTATTCAATAATTCAACTCAACCAGTAAAAATGGTATGTGATTATAATTATTTAACTTGCAAGGTTTCTTAATCTAGACTTTATAACATTTTTAAAATTTATTTCAACAATTAAACTCATAAAATATCCTTTTCCTTTATTAAAATTTTGTGATTTATCCTTGGATCTAGATTATTGATGTCTCATCTTTACAAATGCATTGGACACACTAACTATAAATCTTTTTTAGAAACTAATAGTAGTTTATAGAATTCACATAAGACTATTTCAAATATTTATACTTGCACTCATCATATAATTTTTGGGATACATACAAAATCAAACAAATGAATCCATGTCTCTACGTATCCCAATAGTAACCCTTTCTGAAAACATCTTGGATAATGTACAATAATTATTTAAATTAGTCATCTGATAAAATATTACAAATAAATACTATATGACATTTCTTTTTAAAGATAATGATACACACAACTACGCTCTATCAAATGATAAATATAAATATAATTGTTTCGGTTTAGTATAAGGCTGAAAAATAACTTGTGTTTAGTTTTTTCTTTATTATAATGCATTTTCAATTACCTAAATATAAGAAATAATATACTACATATGTTATTTTACAAAAATAGCTGTCTTTATCTTAATGTTGATCTTAATAGTTTTTCAAATTTTAATCCAAATCACATTGATTAATGGATTTTTAAGACATTGAGCATTGTATATGTGTTGAGTGCTCCTCTTTTTTTGTTTGCTGATGAAATTTTGGATTGATGTCAATTTCAATTTTGGAAATATGGTCCAAATCTTGTTGAAAATGTTTTGATCAAAATCTCCCCTTCATCAAAATCTCTCATTAAAAAATATTTTTAGAGAGAAATTACCTTGAAATTACAATTTTATGTATTTCTTATTAAATTTTTATCTAATTTCCATAACCTCACATGTCGCCATTCTACTATAATTAGTAATTCAAAAATTTATTTTGACCATGTTTTGCTTTTGAATATGCAAATTATAAGACAACAATTATTCCCTGAGCATGTGGTGAATTAATTATTTTACCATTTGAATTATCTATTTATTTTATTTGACCGCAATAGGTCAATAATGACATGTATCAATAATTTGAAAATGAAATTACTTTGTATTAGGAATTTTTTTTGTAAAGTAATATAAATTTTCAAAAACACCATAATCACATCCTTGCTTAATTGCAACAATCCATCTTTTCATATTCAAATGAACTATTGATAAATCAGTGTTTGAATTTCTATAATTGTAAATCTCATGCTTCACAAAATACTCTAATAGTAATTAAAATAAAACATTAGATTCTTAACTCTAATAACATATGGTGGAATTTCACAACAAAGAAATCAGTTCAATGCCATGTAATGATCGAGAAGAGAGTGGGTGGAAGTACATCCATGGAAGTGTATTTACTAGGTGTGTTGCCCATTCAATTGTGGATCCCTTTCCACTGTATTGGTTTTCATATATTTCCTTACCTCTGGGATTTCATCTTATATAGTGATGTAATTTTATTACCAATTGAAAGGAACAAATTGGGTGAGGAACCTTTTACTGATTGGAAGTCTATTTCTTGTGCCTCTTTTTCTCACATTCTACTTTCTTAATAATGTTGTTATGGCTTACAGTTTGACTGCTGCTTTTCTATTCAAAACTCTCATGGTTATAGTTCTTATTTGGACTTTGGTCACGTTAAAGGAATCAGTACTCTTATTTCGTGATTTATTTTACCACATTGACTTCAATTTCTCTGGTCGATTATGGTTCCTTCGTACTTATTTTTTTCAAATCTTCCAGACTTTCCTTAGCATCAAATTACAAATTTTACGCGTCTGTTAGGGATGATTCCAAACTTCACTCGTTAGTTATGTTTCTTTGATTCGTGTATACTATGGTTTTTTTCAAATACAATTATTACGATCCCTTTCACTCAGCTGGGCTTCAATCTTCTATGGTCGGTTAGTTTAGTTCCTCTTTCTTTTTTATAATTCTTCAAAGGTTTTTGTCCCAACTATTTCTCATAACTCCGCTAATAATTCCTTTGATTTCCTCTATTTTGTGGTCTTATTTATCTTCAATCACTTGCATCAGTCTCTCAGAATACTTATAACAGCCACCTTATTCCTCTTGATGTAATGTAGTTTCCACTTTTAACCTAGGTTAGACTTTTTCCTTGCATGTTATTTCATGTATGACTTTTTATTATGCCCAAATTACTACTAACTATTTTCGACTATTTAAATAGTTTTAATTTGGTAAGACTATGGTTCGATGTTTTTATTTTCCAACCATTTGATTTTGCATTAACTACTTATAATTTCAAGTTTATGGTTGGTTGTACCAATTTTCTATCTATAAAAATACTTTCCTTTAATGTCGTATTTTTTAAGTATGGTTTTTTTAAAAATTTATCTCTTCTCGTATTTAATTTATATAAACTGAATGTATACACTGAATATAGTTTATTTAATAAACACATAAGCTATATACAAATTGAATGGTTAACATTTAGAGTAATTTGATTACCAGTTTCAGTAACTACATAAACCAAGAAAGCAAACTAATATCAACTTCCTTGATTGACTTCATTATTGGTTTGAATAAACTGTCATTGCTGGTCAATTTAAATTACGATCAAACTATTATGGGGTATCATTTACACTTTGCATGTAAATTAAAAAGAAATAAAAAGCAAAGTCTAAATGACGGACCAATATGTGGAAGAGTCTAAAGGAGTGACATTTTATTAGTTTATTTATTTGTATTCAACAATGTTAATGTCTTCTATCAAAATCTACCTCTCATGGTCCTGAGAAAAGCCTTACTCTATGGTGATAGTTCTTTCCTGTATGGTTTCATTTGCACCATCTAAAGGTGAACAACCTTATTGACTTCCTTTCAGACTATGATGACAACTCTTTGTATAAGCAGTTCCTCCCCATGCACATCATCATTCATGATAGCAGAGTTGTAAATATCCCTAAGAGTCTTCTTATTTTTTTAGGTCTTAATTTAACATCTTGACATCCTTAAACAATAACGAATAAAATTCTATGAACAAGTTTATTCAATGTAGTAAATTAATTTAAAATGGTTATATATATATATATATATATATTATGGATATCTATTCTTAAAATGCATTATGATACCCATATAAATTTATATTTTGATACACACGCGTATTTTATGAGTTATGTTATTACTTTAAACATAATTTCCACATTCTTTCTTCAAACATTTATAGGGGTATATGTGTTTCGATCATTCAAATTTTTCTCCATTTATAGCCGCACTATGATCATTTCAATTCAATTTTCAACTTTATCTTCATTTTTTGCAACTTTATCTCCTTTTAATATGCAAACTTTGTCTTACATTTTACTTAACGTATTATTTGCAGAGACATACATGAATTCGATCAAGAAAGATTTGATGCAGGTTTGGAAGTCTATCACCGAAATCAGCAAAGACAGTTCAAGTTTAGAGTATCTTAAAAACAGTCCAATTAACATCAATGTAAGATGAAAATAAAAATTGAATAAACCGACCAAAAGCCAATAACTATTATTTACATATAAACTATTATCGACTCTTACATTACTTTTTCTTCATGTCATACATGAATTCGATCAAGAAAGATTTGATGCAGGTTTGGAAGTCTATCACCGAAATAAAAATTGAATAGACCGACCAAAAGTCAAATAACTATTATTTACATATAAACTATTATCCACTCTTACATTACTTTTTATTCATGTATTGAACCTGTTTAAAGGTTCTAACAACTATAAATTATAAGTGTGTAAATTTGTAATTAAATGATTATGCAGGGCAAATGTAATTTTACTAAAACAAATCAGTGTGATCTCAACTATTCATCACGATCCACGTTAACTTTAGCCGCGATGATATTAGAAAAAACGTTGGTCAATATTCAATCTCGGTTGATCATTTACGCTAGTTCCTAGCTATATTTCACTCAGTCTAGCCTCCCTTCGATCTCCTCTTCCATCCTCCCATCAACAGTGCTCGCTCGCCAATGGCGACGGTCGTCGTCATGGAGTCGAAGAAGACTCCACGCCCAGGGCGTGGAGGCGTTCTGCATCACAATCTTACCGAAGAGGAGGCGCGTGTACGAGCCATCGCCGAGATTGTCAGCGGCATGGTGGACCTTTCCCGCCGCGGTGACACCGTCGATCTCAACGCCCTAAAGTCTGCCGCCTGCCGGAAGTACGGCCTCTCTCGAGCCCCAAAGCTCGTGGAGATGATCGCAGCGATCCCCGACTCCGAGCGCGAGTCCCTTCTCCCCCGTCTCCGCGCCAAACCGGTCCGCACAGCTTCTGGCATCGCCGTCGTGGCGGTAATGTCGAAGCCGCACCGTTGCCCCCACATCGCCACGACCGGGAATATCTGCGTGTATTGCCCCGGAGGGCCTGATTCGGATTTCGAGTACAGCACTCAGTCCTACACTGGTTACGAGCCCACTAGCATGCGCGCCATTCGTGCCAGGTAGACTGCGGTGTCTTTTCGTTCTACTTTGAATGACAAACGAGGCCTATTTCTGTTGCTCCCAAATTTAAATACAGCGGGAACTAAAACTGAAGTTCATGGCCTAGGATGCTTTTTTGGCTGCTCTGAGGTGTGAGCAAATCAGATAAACAAAGGCAAATGATCGAACTGGATCAAATAGAAGTAGTAACTGTACTGCTCTGTCGTCCAACATTGAAGAAATGAATTTTAGGAAATAAATTTTTAGAGGTTAGCTTTCTTCACTAGCTGGAAGGTTTTTCCATCATTCCTTACTGGCTTTGTTGTTTATGGACTCAGATTTTTGTGATACGGTATCAATGCCATAATGAGGAAAACAAGTGGAAGAAGGTACGATCAAAACCAGTATTTCAAGGAAACATGTCCTCTAAAACCCTTGTAAGACGCCATAAGGAATGATCAATTTTTTGATAAATCAATCTTGCATTCCCTCAAGAAAATAAAAAATACAAATTATGCTAGAAAAACTCTCAAATCATTCATGAATGAAATACAGGCATACCGAGTGCGACTATTTATAGCTAGAGGGTGATACATATGTCAAAGACCCGGTTTCTTAAAGTCAAATGTTTTCCTTTTTGTCTCCCCTACCAGCACATATACTGTTATTGAGGGAGTAACCCACAGTTTTAACACACAACTTCAAACATAGCCCACCAAATTTGTCTCTCTTGCCACTATCCATGACTTGAGATTCTCAGCCCGACTTTATTGCCACCATCCATGACTTCAGAGAAGCTTGACTTTATCGCCACCATCCATGACTTTGGAGATTTTGAGCCCACTTAATTTGACACTCTTGTCTGTATTTTATACTTGAGAGATTCTTCCATGCAAATTGGGTTTGCAAATCGTTCAACCACTTCTCTTGGACTTTAAAAGAGAAGTGTCTAGGAATGATGTGGACCCAACATTGAGAGGGAGGGGGTGAATCAGTGTTGGTCACTTTTTAAAATTCTTTTTAATTAACCACTGTTTACTTGGCAGAGTAGCTTGATATCTCTTTATCTTTAAAAAACTCAACCTCACCCATGTGCAGTGAAACAGAAACAACCAAATTAATACAAGGATTTCCAGGGTTCGTCCCAAATGTGGGTGACTATATCCTTGCTGAGGCCGATGCCATTGAGGTCATAGATTAATCTAATATAATAAAAAAGCAGATTACAAAAGAGTTTGAGAGGGTATTATGCCCGACCCGATAACAATGGCATCCCACCAGTTTAACAAGCCTCCTGTTTGATTACAAAGATATTTTGAACAGAATGAGAATGATTACAATAACAACAGAATGTTCATCTTCATTAATTTGTTGATCTTCTTCGATTGTGTGTAGAGCTCCCATAAATTCTTCAATAGTGCAACAACCTCTTGACAAAAGTTCCTTCACACAGAAAACTCAACTTCTTAATCTCAGCGGTTCTTATAATCTCATTCACATCAACCAACAGTCTCACTTTCTGGTTACAGTTCCATGCACACACGATTTGTATGCCACATCTCATTCTTCTCATCCCTTTTATTTGAGATCTTTAGTTAAAGGATGATTCCGTTTTAATCCTTAATCTCAAAAAAGATCCGCTATCTCCATCTTTAAATCTTCCACATATATCAGATCCCAGTCAAAGGATAATTCTGTTTTAATCCTTAATCTCAAAAAAGATCTGCTATCTCTATCTTCAAATCTTCCCTATATATCACATCTTCAAAATAGACCAGCTGCAGAGTTTACATATATTTAAATCTCTTTATTTAAAACTTTACAAATATCGGATACTATCTCCGGTTTCATTCTTTGAAAGAACACTGAGAATTCTCTTTGCATTGAATAGCTCAGGTCGTTTTGTTCCACGCATCTTCATTGCCCGTCTTAAACATTTGGTTCAACCACATCATTGTTTCATGCAACTTCGTGATCTGTCTCACGCAACTCCAATGTTGTTTCACGCAAGTAAGCTGCGGTGAGTAACTTTCATTCCTTGTCACACAACTCATTAACCGCATTATGTTTATCTCATGCAAGTTGAACTCCATCTCATGCATTTCTGTTGAACAATTTCTGTCATGCCGTGTTGTGTAGCTGTGTTCTATTTGCTTCACATAACTTCTTGAGTTGTTCTACTTCACGCATCTCCATGCTTAGTCATTTTTTAACAACAATTTCTTCAATTAAATCTGGGAGCTTACAACTTCTTCCAAAATACTTCAAAAACATTTTAGATGACTTAGAAACATCTTCTAATTAACTCCAAGTCATCACAAGATAACAATAACATCTCATCCACTTCTTTTATGTAAATTTTTTACAAGTGTTGTGCTTTTCTGTATATGATAATCTTGAAACCTGTTTTCAGGACAAAAGTTTACAGTCACACAAGTCTCACCCCTTTGTAATTTCAAAAGCATTGGATGTGAATTCTTTACCATTATTAGATCTCAATTTCTTGACATGCACCCCCAATTCCTTTTCAACTTCTCTTCTAAACAGTTTGAACTTCTCAAGTGCTTCAGATTTATGCTTCATGAATATCAAGGTGGTCAATCTTGTAATATCATCAGCAAAGAGAATAAAATAGTAATCACCTTGAGAAGATTGATGTCTCACTGAACCACATAAATCTGTATGAATCAGTTCCAATAGATTCTTTGATCGAATGTTTACCTCCTTGTGGCTTGAATGCACCTTTATGACATATTTCACAAATAATGTCCCGTTCTCTTTTCAACTTAGGAAGGCGTTTGACAGCTTCTTCCTTAGTGACCTTGCTCATGTTTCTTTGGCAAAGATGACCAAGTTTTCAATGCCATAATTTGTTGTCATGTTCAACATTGAAATAACACGACTTTTATGAGTTACCAATTTGAAATAAGTTTTCGTCGGTTCTCTCTCCCTTAGTGACAATTCTTCCATCTTTCAAGCTTTTGATGATTCAAGTGTTTATTATGAAAATAACTTCATTTTCGTTGTTACAAAATTGGCTCACAATCAGTAGGTTGTGTTTCAATCCATCAACAAATAAAATCTCTTTAGATTTCAACCTCTGAGCTTCAATTTCAACAATACCTGCATCTATCTGTGATCTTCAAGGCATTATTATTGCCCAATGTGGCGGTACCACCATTATGATTTTCAATATTTTTCAAAATATTGATGTCACCCGTCATGTGTGAAGAACAACCATTGTCTAAGACCCATGTGTTTTTTTTGCCTGCCTTTAAAATAACTTACACCACATAAGATTGTTCAACTTTTCTTTTCCACCGAGTATATCCAAATTCTCCTGCTTGTTTCAACTTTTCAAGTAGAATGGCCAGACGATTCCCAGCATGGTGACCAATTCTGTCACATATGTCTCTTCCAAATATTCAAACAATGCCCGCATTTGTGATCTTTAAGGCATTATCATTGCCGAATGTGACAATACCACCATTCTGATTTTCAATATTTTTCAAGATATTTATGTCACATGTCATGTGTGAAGAACAACCATTGTCTAAGACTGATGCAGCGTAATGCACAAGAAATCGGGTCTTTACACGAGGAACTCGGGTGAAAAACAGGGATAACACCCACAAAGGAGAAAACTCTCTGAATTCAATAATATGGCAAAAGTTGAATACAAACGATAGTCAACAACCTATTTATAGGCTAAAACCCTAAACAAATTAAAAGACTAAATTACCCCTACAATATTCTAAGCTGGAAAACAAATAAAACTAACTAAATAAAAGGATTAAAGATCCCATGTGGGTTGGGTCAACACTTGGTGCATCAGTCCCCCCTACCTGGAAAGGACCCAAACTTGAGTCCGAATGAAGATGAAGTGGCTCATTTACTTCCATAATCTTGAGTGTTTGGTCTTCCCGTGTCGGCTTAGTGGTCATCACCAAGCATTGCACCGTTATTGACTTCCTGCTCTTCCTTGACGATATCTCCCAAGCCGATGACATAGTGCTCCTCACAATCATCATCTGCTGCCTCCTCATCCTTAGTGCCGACTGCCAGGTTAATCCGGTCCCGGTTCAGGTAGTTATTTGAAAGGTATCCAGGTTGCTGACATCGATAACACTTGTCGCCAAACTGTTGAGCATAAGGATTGTTGTTTTGATGAGGTGGAGGGGGCTGTCCGGGCTGTGCGGAGCTGTTAGCAGTACCTGTAGGGGGCTGTTTTGGAATTGTATTCACTTGATTTACCCATCGACCTAGGGGCCCTACCCTCCCAATGCGGAGGAGGCAACAACCCAGGGTTCTGCCTAGCCAAATCTTCGACTCTGGGCAAAGAACAAGAGTGCCGTTGTAGCCGAGTCTCCACTCGCAGGGCTCGAGTAATCGCCTCATCCAAACTGAAAGAAGTGATGAGCTGTACCTGATCCTAGATAGCTGGCTAATGGCCTCTAGTAAACCTCGAGATTTGTTGGCCCTTAGTCTCTTGAAGGTTGTTTTGAGCTGAAAGCCGACGGTAGTCTTGGGTGTATTGTTGCACGATTCGTGGGCCCTGGTGACAGTCATGATACCGTTGATATAATACCTGATCATAGTCATTTGGAAGGAATCGAAGACTCAGGGCTTCCTTATATGCCTCCATGATTGGATGAGGCCCTTGCTTTGTTGGTGTTGGTTGTTCTGAAACTATTCTCATCATGCAGAGGCTCCGCTACGCAACTCATAGCCCACATATTTAACTCGAAGGTGCTTCGGGATATCCATCAAGTCGAAGTATTTTTCAACCTCAACAATTGAATCCCAAAAATTCTTCCATGTTGAGGTTATCGTGGAAAGACGGGAGATCGACTTTAATTCGCGGAGCCTGTTGGTGCCCCGGTGGTTCGATATAGTCATCCCCAGAGTCTGAATCAACCTCCCGCCGCCGAGCTGGTGGAGCTCGAATTGGCGCACCAATTTCTTCATGTCCTGCAACGACCAATGGATGTCCATCTTGGGGTTCGACCCCCTGACGACGAGCTGCCGACCCCCGAGGTTGTGGCACCGGTGTTATGCGAAGGCCCCACAGTGCGTCCAACAATGCATCGTGCTGGTCTTGGGATTGGGTCTGTTGTTGGCAGAGTTGTTCTTGAGATTGTTGTTGCTGCGATCGAAGTTGCTCCAGAATTTTTTGCACGGTTTGATTCAAGTGATAGATAAATTCCTTAATTTCACTGTTGTGAGCCATGATTGTTGAAGCGCAGACGCTGCGGCTTTATAACTGGCTGAGGTGCAGTAAGGACTTGTGGACAGATCTTGAGATTTTTTTTAATACGTCGATGCCCCTTCTTTTTTCTTTTGTTCCCTCTCGTCACACGCGTGCAAGTCGCGTACCTTGGGCGTTCAAGGGGAATGTGCACGGAGGGCTCGCGGGTACTGGGCTCGCGTTTCATGGAGGTCCCACGTGTGCACTGAGGGACTAGGGTGTGCGGGTGGCTCATGCGAGGAGGATACTCGCGGAGGCCGGGGTGCACAGTTCGGAGGACCTGTGTGATAAGAGTGAGCGTGTCGGGGCCTGGATGTGCCTGGCTGGAGCTGGGCGCGTGGCGGTGGATGCTGCGCATCGCTTGCACAAGGTGCACGTTTCTGGCAGGTGAAGGCTGGCACGATTCAAGCTGTAAATCCCGGAGAGCAAATCACAACGTGACTATTGCAAAATTTTGAATTTTATATTCCTTCCCTTTTTTCTTTTTAACCTCGCCTCTCTTTTTTTTTTATGATACGGAGATGGGGGCTCTAGTCGGTCGACGAGAGGCGATGCGCTGCAGCTGGGGTGACACCCTGGGTCTCCGAGCCGGACCAGAGGAACTGTGGGGGAGTCGTGCAATGCTGAAGAGTCTTCGCGTCTGGTGCCACGCGGACAAATGGTTGGAATTTCGGATACCAGGAAGATTGAGATTGCAGAGGTGCTGCACGATGGAACTGAAACAGGCAGATGGGTACACACAATTAGATGGCGGCGAACAGGGAGTGACTTCGCTTTGATACCTATTGATGCAGCGCAACGAAGAAGAAATCGGGTCCTTACGTGAGGAACTCAGGAGGAAAACATGGATAACACCAACAAAAGAGGAAACTCTCTTTGAATTCAATAATATGACAAAAGTTGAATACAAATGAATGTCATCAACCTATTTATAGGCTAAAACCGGAAACAAATTAAAAGACTAAATTACCCCTACAATATTCTTAAGCTGGGAAACAAATAAAAATAACTAAATAAAAGGATTAAAGATCCCATATGGGTTGGGCCAACACTTGCTGCATCAAAGACCCATGTGTTTGTTTTGTTAGCCTTGAAAATAACTTACACCACATAAAATTGTTCAACTTTTCTTTTTCTCTGAGTATATCCAGATTCTCCTGCTTGTTTTAACCGTTCAATGGCCAAACAATTCTCAGCATGGTGACCCATTTTGTCACATCTTTCACATGTCTCTTCTAGTTATTCAAACATGTTCCAAGTATTCAGATTATAATTCTTCTTTTCAGCAAGTTGCTTCTTCTTCTCGGTCGATTACCCCTCACTTCAGGTTTGCTTCATCTTTTAGAATATTATGACATGTTGTACCAACAGACATAGACTTTGTGCCCATAGCCTCCACAACACCAAAAATACCCTTTATACTTGAAATTTTATCTCCAGAAACCGTCCAGTTTTAGTAAGTTGTTTTGAGACCATAGGAGTCACCTTTTGCTCTTGTTTTGAAGTGGCATTTTTCTTGTAATGTTTGACCCCCCTTGACATAGAGGTGGGTTTTTCATGATTTTCTCAATCCAAACTTGGCCTAGATTTTGTTTTTGTACTTGCAGACAATTTCATTTTGAGAAAACTTTGGAACAAACTTTACCCTTTTTTTGCTTTTGATCTTTGGAAGAATTTACTTGAGAGTACCCCAAGCCTCGTATGACCATTGAATAAGGTATTTGAAATCCAAGTCACTCATCAAACATCTTTGTGGCATCAACTTTCTTGTCAACAATTTTGGATGATTTAGCTTCGCACTCAATAGCTCTATCAAAATCTTCCTTCATTTTCTTCAGAGTATTTTCAACATCAAGATATTTAGCTTGAACCTCCAACAACTCTTTCTTTTTAACAACTACAGATTCTAATTTAGCTCTGGTTTTCATAGTGTTAGCAACTTATAATTTCAGAATTCTGATTTTTTTAATGCACTCATTTTGTCTTTCAACAAATTCACATTCTTTCTTCTCGTGCTTTGCAATGTCTTTATTGTGTTTCTTGATATGATCACATGTATAATCCAAATTAGTTCTAAGGAAGTCTAATGTGTATTTCTTTGTCTCTTCATTGCTCAATTCTTATTTGTTAAACCCTATTTTTATTATTCTGGGTATTTGCGAGTCCCACATCGGAATTTTCCTGTATGTATTTTATATCCTCAATCTATAAAAGTAGGCCTCCGCCTCACCTTGAAGTAAGGGGGTTTTCCCATTCTACATGGTATCAAAGGGTAAATCCCATTATTTTTTTCTCTCTCCCCTTTTGGGTCTGCCCTACGTGGCCATCCCCTCCCCTCCCGCGGGTCTGCCCTACGCGGCCACCCTCCCCACCCGCGGGTCTGCCCTACGCGGCCACCCTGGCTCTGCCCTACGCGGCGCCTCCTCTGCTGCGCCACCCTCCCGGCATCCTGATCCCGGCCCCTCTCTGCGCGCGACTCCCGGCGCCCTCGTCCAAGCGCCGCCTCTTCTGCGTCTTCCCAGCGAAGTCCGGCCCCGCCTCCTCCTCTGTGCGCTCCTGCCGGCTTTCCCCTGGCTGTGCACCTCCAAACTCCTTGGCGACTCTCGGCCCGACGACTCGCCGCGACTCCCGGCTCGTCTCCAGCGGCTCCCGCTCTACCCACCGCCGTTTCCTGCTCCCGCAACTGCCGGCTCTGCACCTGCCGGCTCCCGCACCTGCCGGCTCCCGCACCTGCCGGCTCCCGCACCTGCCGGCTCCCGCATCTCCAGGCAACCGCCCTCCCTCAGACGCAGCGTGCCTGCTTCGTCCGACGACTCCCGGCCCGCCCTTCCTAGTAGCGACTCTCGGCTCGCCCGTCGAACAAGGCTGCCCGGCTCCCGCGACTCCATCAGCGGCTACGCCCGGCCCCGCCTCTCACGACGCTTTCCGGCTACCGCCTTCTTCGGCGACTACCGGCCCCGCCCTCTCCGTTCAGACCTCCCGTAGCGGCCATCTATTCCCGCCGCGGCGCCTTTGTTGCTTCCCGACGCTGCCCGCCCCTGCTGCTTCCCGGATTCACCCGACACCACCTTTTTTGTGGCCTCTCATTGCGGGCACGGCGCACCGCTGAACCTGTCATCTTCTGCCGATGTCCGAGTCCTCCATGACAGCCTCTTCTGCTCTGCCCCAGATGATCACTGCCTCCACCTGCCTTGTCGATGAGCGGCTCGACTCCACCAACTTCTCCATCTGGCGGAAGACGGTGTTGATGTCCCTTATCGGAATGGACCTTGATTCACACCTTGAGGATCCTCCATCAGAATCCACCGATCCCAAATACCGTTCGTGGAAACTTGCTGACAGCAAGATCTACGCCTTGTTGGTCAATTAAATGGATTGCTCAGTCAAAGATGTCACCCGGACTGCGAATACAGTCAAGGAACTCTGGGATTTCTTGACCATCATGTATTCTGAGACCAACAATTTGGCTTGGGTCTCCGATGTCCTTCAGAAACTGTCGCATATCCGACAGCATGACAAATCCTTCCCCGTATATTTCATGGAGTGGAAAGGTCTTCGCGATGAGTTGCAAGAATTGTGGCCCGTTCCCCAGACACCGACGGACGCTTAGACCCAGAGGGACCAACTCTACATCTTCAATCTTCTCAATGGCCTCGCTTCTGAGTATGCCACGACGGCTACCGAGATGCTCGCCAACCCGTCTACACTGGCGATACCACAGGTGTATCATCGCCTGGGCAAGGCCCAACGTGCTCTTCCCCCGCCCACCCCCATCATCGATCACTCTGCTCTCATCGGTCGTGGTGGTGGACGCTCCTTAGGCAATTGTGGACGTGGCCGTGTGGAGGGCCGTCCTCGGCCCCTCTGTCAGCACTGTGGCAATCTCAGCAACCGCGACAGGGTCAGACGGCGGTCCAGGAGGCTTTCTCATTAGTCTCAACTCTTCCATCATCTTTGGACCTATCTATGGCGGACCTCCGACTGCTTCACGATTCTCGGACCTCTGCCGGACTCGGTCCGTCTTCGGCTTCTCTAGCCCACTCTGCTGGTTTCGCTGCCTTCGTCGACCGTCGCTCACCTGCCTGGGTGCTCGACTCAGGTCCCTCCGACCACATCACTGGTGATGCTGTTATGTTGACCTCCTATTATCCTTATGCCGGTTCCTCAACCATCACCGTCGCTGATGGCTCCACTATCCCCATTGCGGGCTTTGGTGTATGCTCCCTGACTTCCTCGCTTCACCCGCCCTCTGTGGCACATGTGCCCCGCAACCCATTTAATCTACTTTCTATCAGTAAGCTTACAAAGGATTACAACTGTGGTGCCATATTTACATCATCTGTTGTTGTCTTTCAAGAGCGGACTACGAACCGAGAACTTGGTAGAGGCCAGCTTCGGGACGGGGTCTACATGTTCGATGGCCCGACAACAGTCGCCTGCACATCTGTCACTGCTAGAGCATTGAATCTTCATTCCCGGTTGGGACACCCACCCGCCTCCACCATTCATCAGCTTTATCTAGATTTTAGTCAGCATCTTTCTTTTTATTGTGAGTCTTGTTCTTTTGCGAAACATCATCGCACTTCATACATTCCTCGGGTGGATACACGGGCCTCACACCCTTTTGATATGGTTCATTCAGACGTATGGGGTCCTTGTACCATCCCGAGTCATTTGGGGTATAAGTATTACATATCTTTCATTCATGATTTTTCGCGAATGACTTGGCTATACCTCCTTCGAGAACGCTCTGAAGTGTTTTCCACCTTCCAGACATTTTACAATGAAATTCATAACCAATTTTCAATCTCTGTTAAATGTCTCCGCCCGTACAATAGGCGTGAATATCTCTCTACTCCCTTTCGGCAGTTCCTCCAGACGAAAGACATCATTCATCAGACCTCCTGTCCTGATACACCCTAACAGAATGGAGTGGCCGAGTGGAAGCACAGACATATTCTAGAGACTGCTCGTGCCCTCCTCTTCCACCGACAGGTGCCTCTGCTTTTTTGGGGCGATGCCATCCTCACTGCTACCTATCTTATAAACCGCCTTCCTTCTTCTATCCTTCAAGGGGAGACTCTTTTTCGGGCTCTGTTCTCCTCTCTCCCTCCTCACTCTCTTCCATTTGGGTGTTCGGATGCCTCTGTTATGTTCGTGACACTCGTCCCGGCCTCTCCAAACTCTCTCTCAAATCTCTTCGGTGCATCTTCCTTGGCTATTCTCGCACTCAGTGCGAATATCGTTGCTTCTCACCAGACATATGGAGGTACGTCATCTCTGCTGACGTCTCATTTGTTGAGAGCTCTTCGTTCCCCCTTCCCTCTCCTCATCTCGACTTTGCCATTGATGATTGTCTTCCTCTCATCATCCACCCTCCTCCGGTGTCTCCCCCTGCTGCTGCCACCCATTTTGGTAGGGTCTACTCACGTCGTCCATCAACTGTATCCCCCATCCCGGCCAATGACACCGTCGTCCCCGCTTTGTCCGATGCTCCTGTCCCGGCACCAGATGACTTGTCCATTGCCCTCCGGAAAGGTACTCGCTCTTGCCAGAGTACTCCTCTATTTGTATCTTCATACAGGAGTCTGTCAGCTTTGGAGACTATCTATTCCTCGCACAGTTGGTGATGCAAAATCTCACTCGGGATGGCTAGCAGCAATGCGGGATGAGTTGTAGGCTCTGGAAGAAAACCATACTTGGGATCTTGTCCCTCTTCCAGTAGGCAAACAGGCAGTTGACAGCAAATGGATTTACACCATCAGGCTGAATCCCGATGACACTCTTCATCGACTCAAAGTCCGCTTTGTGGCAAAGGGATTCGCACAGACTTACGGTATTGACTATTTTGATACCGTCTCTCCAGTTGCCAAGATGACCTCTGTTCGGTTATTCATCTCTCTGGCGGCTCATCATTATTGGCCTCTTCATCAACTGGATGTCAAGAATGCCTTCCTCCATGGATTTCTTAAGGAAGAAATTTATCTGCAACAGCCTCTCGGATTTTGTGCCTTCGGTGCGGAGTCTCAAGTCTGTCGACTCCGCCGCTCTCTTTACGGCCTCAAGCAGTCTCCTCATGCTTGGTTCGGCTGCTTCAGCACTGTCGTCACCGACTTTGGGCTCTCTCGCAGCATAAAGGACCACACTGTGTTCTACAGGACGACCTCCGCTGGTTCCATCCTGTTAGTCGTTTGTGTGGATGATATCATCATCACCGGCAGCGACTTTGCTGGTATCACCCACCTCAAGGGGCATCTTCACCGGCACTTCTACACTAAGGATCTCGGTCCTCTCACATACTTCCTAAGCATCGAGGTATTCTATTCTCCGGACACCATCTCCCTCTACCAACGGAAATATGCGTTGGATATTTTGTAGGATGCTGGGCTGACACAAGCCACTGCTGTGGACACTCCTCTGGAGCCTGGGGAACGGTCTCTTTATGCCTCCTCGGAACCATATTCACACCCAGAGCGGTACCGTCGACTGGTGGGCAAACTCAATTATCTCACCATGACTCGTCCCGACATTGCCTGCGCTGTTGGCAAAGTGAGCCAATTTATGGAGCATCCGACCACCTCTCATTGGGATGCTGTCCTCCGCATCGCCAAATACATCAAGCGAGACCCTGCCCGTGGTCTTCGCTACTTCCAGCATGCTCATCTGAATATTGAGGCCTTTTGTGATGTTGATTATGCTGGTTGCCTTGCTACTCGGAGATCTACTTCTGGGTTTGCCGTTTTCTTGGCAGACAACCTCATCTCCTGGCGCAGTAAGAAACAGACGGTCGTCTCTCGCTCCAGTGTGGAATCCGAGTACCGTGCCATGGCCACCGTCACCACGGAGATCATTTGGCTTTGACATCTCCTCCAGGAGCTTGACTTTCCTCCGCAGACATCTGATCACATCTGGTGTGACAATCAGGTAGCCACCAAAATAGCTTCGAATCCCGTCTTCCATGAACGCACGAAACATATTGAGGTGGACTGCCACTTTCTTCGCCACCACCTGGAGCATGATCACGTCCGCTTTAGCCACATCCCGACGGCGGACCGGTTTGCCGACATCTTCACCAAAGTTCTCCCAGGGGCCCGCCTAGCCTCGCTCAGTTCCAAGCTGGGCATCCACAACATCTGCGGCCCAACTTGAGGGGGAGTGTGTCTGGTCTTGTATGATTTCATCTTTCTTTTTTGTGGGACTCGTTGTCCAAGCTGGGCATGTCCAGCTTGGGGGGGAGTGTTAAACCCTATTTTTATTATTCTGGGTATTTCCGAGTCCCACATCGGAATACTCCTGTATGTATTCTATATCCCCTGGCTGTGCACCTCCAAACTACCACTCCCTGTTTACCTAATGTAAGGTGCCAATGCATTTCTATCACAAGTGCATTGGGTCTTGTATCTCCCTATTCCAATGGTAGGAGACATCCCTCAATCGAGTAGATGAACCCTCGACTCTCCCACCCATCCGACCGAATGAATGAAGAGATCCCCACTGAACATTGAAGGAGAAACATTGATCGAACTAGGCTCTCCCACCCAGCTTCATCGTATGCTAGATAACTATAGAAGGAGAAACATTGATCGAACAGTAGTGGGAGAAGAAAAAGTCGTGCGGAGAGTGGGGAAAGAATGGCAATATCCGATCCAAACCCTATGCTACTCACCGCAATTCCTCATCATGAAAACAATCAAGAACATAAAATATATGCAAAACTCAGAAACACAAGATTTGGTTCCTACCCCCTTAGATTAACACCGACTGTCACTACTCCATGAATGAAGTTCGAGATCACAGGGGAGAGAAGAGTAGACTCCAAACCATGAAAAACATAAAAATGAAAGTACTAAAAAATCCGGAGATCCGAAACTCTCTCCACTCTGAAAACTAGCGCCCCCTTTTGTAGATCCTTCATTCCCTTTTTAATGGCGGTCAAGCTTTGCGAGATTCTCTCCTCTTTGATTTTGAACATCTCCTTCAAGATTTCAGGCTTCCTACAAATCCCACATCTTTGAATTCTTAATCTCTTCAAATCTTTTTCATGATCCAATTCCCTTCCTCTCCCTTGGATTAATGCATGCAGTCAAACAAAGATATGAGAATATCTTTTTGGCCGAAGATCTCGGGATTCATGCCACACAACTTTGCTTCAAGTTCTGGATGGTGTTGGCAGGACTTGAGAGGTTGTTGGGCCTCGAGAGTTTGTTGGGCAAACTTCTTGAGAATACGTCGAAAGTGTGCAGTGGCAATGAGATTACTCTTACGCATCAAAGTTCCTGACCGATCAACTCTTACGTATCCCCCTGTGAAGCTGGCCGACTCTTACGCATTAGGGTGAGTGTTCGATAACCCTTACATATTTTGTTGCTTCAACGGAGTAACCCTTACATACGCCTTTGCGCGGCTTGGTAACCTTTACGTATGCTTTTGCCAGATTTGGTAACCTTCACGTATGAGCATAAACTCTTACGTATCTCAGGGAAACTCGACTCTTCACATCAAATGGCAAAGACAATTTTCTTATGCATCATCTGGAAACTTTATGCATCACTGGAAAATCAGATCAACCCTTGCGTACAAGTTGTTTACCCTTACGTATCTCCTTCACCGTGACATTCACTCTTACGTATCACTAGAGAATTCATGTGACTCTTATGTATAGAGTCCTTTGTCAATTGGTCTGCTTACATTGGGGCAACATCACAAAGCAACTTGTCTTGATATTTTCCGTTAGAAAATGCTTCTATTGCTTGCTTAGTCACTTTCACTTTTCCATTATCATTCAACCATTGTAACCTACAAGGCTTGGGATGCTTAATGGTAGGTAACCTTATGATGGTGCAACTCCTACTATCAATTATCATATTATGTACCTTTTTTTATGCGTCATCTAGTATTGAAAATATTTTCACGTTGCTCCTCATCCTGACCATCTTTAGGTTCAATAATCATGTGCTGACACCAACACACCCTCGTGAACAGGTTATTCAATTTTCACATCAGAAAAATCCTCCAATGGTGACATTTTATCGTCACTTGAGCTTGCACTATGAATATCACCATTATTGAAAACTATCATACTTCTCTTGTTTGGGCATTGAGATGCAATATGCCCATACAATTTAAAACCCTTAATATCATGAGATTTAGCGGGGAGTGTTGTGTCACTTTTTCCTTTTGCATCAAAGTCACAAACTAGTTTTTTCAATTTTCTTTTCTTTGTCATAGATTTGAACTTTCTAGATTTAGAATCCTTCTAATTGGGCTTCCTAGAAGTATGGGAACTCGTATCAGATCTCATGGAATTCAATTACCTCTCCTCTTTTACTGCCTTTTGAAGCAGCTTCTCCATATTCACATAATTTTGAAATTCCACATCTCGAATTTCTGGATTTAGGCTACTGATGAACCATGTCACTGTGGCTTCTCAATCCTTATTTGCTCTAATCATAGTAATTTTCTTCTCTTTGTAGTACCCCACATACATAACACCTTGCAAAGTTGTTGCACGTTCAAATGCAAATTTCTATAGTAATAACTATAAATGTACATTTTGTGCATTACCATCTTAATCACTTTCAATGTTCCACTTGGCCTCTCCCCATTCCTTTGTCTAATTTTAGTTGATCCCACCAAATACTTTTATATTCAATGAATTTAGTGACCACCGACTTCACCTTCTCCTTGGAGTAGTTGTGAATACCAAACTCATGATTAATCTTCGATCTTTCACTCCAATTCGAGTTTTGGATCACTCTTTCTTAGAAAGGATAGAATTGTCAATTTTATTCCCTTCCCAAGTCATTTTCTCTTGTATCGGCTTGCTTGCCTTGCCTCTTCTATATAGTGATTCTTTGTAGTCGAAAAATTCATCTTATCCATTGTCAAGTTCATGCAGTCTTGCTGCCTTTGAATTTGAAGAAGATTGCCAATTATCCAACATAGCATTCAACTTTCTAAATTAACCAGTAATGACTTTTATGAACAACTTGATGTCCACCTCATCTCTCTCTCACACTCTCTCTCTCTCTCTCGTCATGTTTATTATCTCACCCACTCACTCACTCTTGCTTTCTCTTTTATTTGTTTTTTTTTCTTGTGCACAAGCTTGTTTCCTGCGATTGCTCTTAAAAAACAAGAAACGACCGATCACAAGAAATCTAATTGCGACATATCTTAAAAATCATAAATTTTAAAGGGCATATTTGGATTCAAAAAAAAAACATGAGAATAACAGTGGAGGATATTCATAGATGGAGAACAAGAGTACGGGTCAGAATCTGATTTTACCAATAAAGGGAAATGGGGAATTTTGAAATAAGAATCAAATTGGATTTCAGATTAGATGGGCAATGAAGAATTTTCTTTCAACAAAACTTCTTTTCACTTCTTTGCCCCCCCACCTTTTTTTCTGATTTTTTTTATTTTTTTAAATGCAACAATCAACGAGATGCACAACTACGATTTTGCATTCTAGTTGAGTTACTAATAAGAATTGACAATAATTTACCCTATACAAGTTCATTTGAAATGATTCCAAATGGAGAAGGAAGAACATTTTTTGAAATATTAAAATAATGTATGATTCTTTTCGAATGTCTTAAGTAACATTGATGATATGAAAATATGCCGGCAAGCAAATTTCAAGGGCAACACAATGAATTGGAAATAACTCATGGCAAATAAATTTAATTGCGTTGATTTTAAATGGAGAAGGATGAAATTTTGAACTATTAAATTGACTTATGAGTCGTCTAGAAAAAAGTAGTATAGATGAAAAGAAAGAAATTGCGAGGATGGGTAGATCTGAAAGGATAAAAGAAAAAGAAAAATGATAGAATGAACCTGAGTTTTTGCAACCAAAGTTTGATACCAAATGATATAGTATCAACTATAAGTGTAAGCGGGTCGGGCCTAATGTGTCTGGGTTGGGTTTTACTAGAGGAATATGTGAAAACTCATGCCTCGAAGTTTGATTTGACCCGTTTCAAATATTTTGGCCTAAAACCTGCTCCATTTATTAATCGGAATTTAAAATATCATTTCATTAAAAGAAAAGTTATATAATAATAACGATTCTTTAACATTTAATTTAAAATATTATGATTTCATTTAAAAATAAAAGTATATTATATCCTTATCAGGTGGGCTGGGTCATGGGTTGGGTCGCGGGTCGGGTCACCAACTGTGGCCCGGGCTTGATCCTGATATTAATTGATTTTTAAAAGTGGTCCGTTTATTATTTGGGCAAAAACAAAAGGCTGAATAATACAATTTTTTCGTGTTGGATTTTTTGGTTGGGTGGGTCCCTGGGGCCATGCACGGGTCTAGTACCAGCACTGTAACGAGGAAATCTAGTGAAGAAATGGATGATCAGAATTAGGACCTCAAAGATGCATTCCCTTTAAATCCTCAATCATAAGACACCACAAAGGATGACCACTCTTTTGATACGTCAACCTTGCATTCATTCAAGAATACAAAATACAAGCATAGTAGTACGATAAAAGTTCTCAATTTGTTCATGAATGAAATGCAACCAGAAAAAGAGTTACTACTTATAGCTAGACGGTGATAAATATATCCTGGGCCTAGTTTCTTAAAGTCAAGAGTCTATTCCTACTTGTCTCCCATATGAATATTGACTTCAGTGGAGTAACACATGGTTTTAGAACAAGATTTCAAACATAGCCCACTGAATTTGACTTTATTGCCACTATACATGACTTGGGAGATTCTCATCTACTTTTCTTGCCACCATCCACCACTCCAGTGATTCTCAGCCACTAAATTTGACACTCTTGTCTCTTTCCATAATTGAGAGATTCTTTCATGCAATTTGGGCTTGGAAACCATTCATCCATTTTCTTGAACTTTAAACTTCATGTTTAGGCCTGAATAAGAGTAGCAATAGACCCATTTGCCTTTTCCATGCAAAAGTGTTGGGCCTCATCTTGTAAACTTAGAATCAGGCCTTGTAAGGTCTCTTTTCATCTGTTTTGTCATTGGCGCTCCAATTTCTTTCAATGACGGGCCTCATGTTTTAAATTATATGTCCAGCTCCATGACCTTCATCATTTTGGGAAAAATTTCTCATGTTAAGCACACTGGAAGATCAGCTCGCGTGGTATATTTTCTTTGTTTTGTATTAAATCGACTGTTTACTCTATTAGCAGGTATTTCTTCGTTGCCTAAATCCCTAGTTCATGATCAATGGCTGTTTATCATCATAGTCATATGCTATTGTTTTTTCCATTTCAGATACAATCCGTATGTCCAAGCCAGAAGCAGAATAGATCAGTTGAAGCGGTTAGGTCACAGTGTGGATAAGGTTTGAGTTCTTTCCTTTTACGTCTTAGTTTTATACCTCTTCAAAATTCATATATGGCGTGGTTCATTAATGGTTCCACTTCACCATTTTTATGGGGCAAATATTTTGTAGGTTGAGTTCATTCTGATGGGGGGCACTTTCATGTCACTGCCATCAGACTACCGTGACTATTTTATCAGGAATCTTCATGATGCTTTATCTGGACACACTTCTGGCAATGTTGAAGAAGCTGTCTCCTATGCAGAACATGGTGCTGTGAAGTGTATTGGCATGACCATTGAGACGTATGCTGCTTATTCTTTTTTTTTCTTTTTCCTATGAAATGTGATGACCGGAACATAAGCTAAGGCACTGAACTTGATAGGAGTCAATTTCGAAAGAGAGAGAAAATCAATAGGCACTTCAATTAACAGTAGCAGAAATTGCAGAACAAAGAAGGAAAAGAAGAGAAATAGAAGAAGAAATCCTCTAGAGGCGCTGCTCTCTGAGGCCCAAGGCAGCAGCCCGTAATTTTGCACAGCATAACCCTTCTCTCTAAAACAATTCCTCCCCCATACAGCCCACAACTCCCTTATTTATAGACTCCACTGGAAGCTTCTAGACAACCCCTCCTTCCAACAACTTTCTAACAAATTAACAACCTCCTAATAACTATAAGAGTAATTACATAGCTGTCCCTGGATGGTTGCACAATGCCCACTATGACCAGCCCGCCGTGCACTCCTATCAGAACTACTTAGTGAAGACACCAGACCTGCTCTGCTTCAAAACCGGCCTGAAGCATTTGTTACTTACCTGAGGAAGAGGGGAAAAGGAAATAATGAATAGATGTTTGAGGCAATATTGTATATTTCCGAAAGTTAGTTATTCCGGGAAACTATCTGTATGAACTTGGTTTTCCAGGGTGGGTGGGGCGGGGGGCAAGTAATCAGCTAGAAGCTGGCCTGAGAGGGAGCTTCCCTTTAGGAGTGGTTCAAAGCTCTCATTCTTCGCTTTACTTCTCTAGATCAACTATAACTACTGGCTGTTTCATTGTTCGAATTCCTACCTTAGCACCACTATCTATCAATTGGTGCTTTCATTGAGAGTTGCAACGTGAGTGGGAGATTGTGATGGATGAAAGGAATTTTATGTCCACTTGAATGGCGTATCGATTAAACATTGTAGAATCATTGACCTTTGAGTTGATGATTAGGCTCTAGAGGCAGACCGAACAGTTGCCGAAGCAAGAGGCTCAGTTGCAAGAGCTCAAAGCTAATGTCTCTAGTATCGCTAAAAGCCAAGCTGTGAGATGCAATGAATGATTGTCGAGAATTTTGGATGAAACTCGAAAAAATGTCGGTTGTTGGTGAAGGTGACAATAGTTTATGACAGGGAATGAAGGAATTTAATCAAATAAACAAGGAAGAATCAAACGATGAGTACGAGCAGACAACGGAGCTTGATCAACAATACAAGGTTGGGTCGAGCAACTTGGAAGGACTTTGGGAAGAGTCATCGTCCATTTCAAAACGAGTGGAGCCACTGTCTTTTGATGGTGAGGATTTGGTAGCGTGGATTACTCAAGCTGAAACTTATTTTTTGATCTACCAGATTCTGGAAGAGTTGATGATTCCAGTAGCTCAATTGTGCATGGAGGGCTCGGTTCAACATTGCCCGAACTAATGTGGAATCAATCGAAGGGAGAATTGTTTGGGCATCATGGAAACGCCATAGAAGAAGATTTGTTGATGTATTTGCAAGGGTTACGACAGTTTGGAACAACAGATATCTATATTGATGAGTTTAAATGAAAGACCTTGCGGATCCCAGAGCTCATAAAGAAAGGGTATATAAGCCTGGTAGGGGTTTGAAGCTTGAAACAAAAGCATGGTAATGTCACATGAACCTCATAATAAAGCACAATTACTTTTTCCAGGAGAGCAGAGAGAGCTATTGGTGAAAGGGATCATAAAATATTTTGAAACGAGGTGCAAGAACTTTGTTTTTGGAGAATATGAGAAGAGGGTGAAATTGAAGCACTGTGAAATTAAGCCAAACAAGACGTGGGAATGAGCGGGAATGAAAAGGAAAAATCAGTGTGAAAGGGGGATTTACACCAAGGTGAAAGGGAGCTGTATTTCTGTTTTGAGAAAAATTTAGGTGAGAAAGTCTAAGGGACTGTTAAATGAAATCTTGTACCTCTTAAAGAGGTTAGGTGCTTTATTTACAGATGAATAAAAGAGGTGCAATGGGAACATCCACTGACTCAACTTGTTAGGACAGTGTGTGCGCGCACGAAAAGAAAGAATCAAACTAGCAGGAACTGTATGTATTAGAATGATATTACAGGAGTTTTGTAGTTACAAATGAGGAGAGTATCTGTGTACAACAAGAAGAACCTGGAGAGTCTGCCTCCTAGCTCTACTCCTGCTGCCGAGGGAAGAAGAAACAAGAGAAAGACCACTCTCCTGCCTGCGCCTGTTCCAACAGATCACAAATTCTCTAACTGATTTCACACCCCCTAACTGAAACAGCCCAGCTGTACAAATAGCCTGACAAGTGCCTGATGAGCTTAACAAACCAGCTTAGGCCGTATTTCCCCTTTCCCCCTTCTCCATTGATAGGTGAGTAATATTGGGGGGGGGGGGGTTATATTAAGTGGGACAACCCCCGGGTTAGAACCCAAGTTACTAACATTTCACCCGTCCCCAAATGGCACCTTGTCTCAAGGGTTGACCTGGAAATTGGTAAAGGATTTGCTCAGCATATTCCCAAATGGATTATTAGGACGGTTTCCCCTGCCATTGAATCAGCCATTTGCCACGAGAATGCCCTGGTGCAGGTTTGGTAGCCAGTATGAATGCCCGTACAGAACTTTGGGAAAGGTCACTGTACCATGAGTTAGGAAGCTTAGATTGAATAAAAGTCTACCCAAAAGCCCGTTTGAGTTGTGACATATGGAAAACCGAGTGAATCTGTGTAGTAGCTGGCAAAGAAAGCTTATAAGCGATGTTTCCTAACCGAGCCAAAATTGGGTAGGGACCATAATATCGGGCAGCTAACTTGGGGTTCAACTTAGAAGACTTCAAAGTTTGTACACTTTGCCGGAGTTTAACGAATATGAGCTCTCCAACGTCATAAGTAATATCGACTTGTAGACAGACCGGGCCATCAATTGTTAGGCACGAGAGGTTGTGCTGAAATTGGTGCAGAATTTGATCTCGTTGCGTTAAGACAGAGGCCACTGTGTTAACCGGCGTATCCCCTCCATCATAGCGCAACACAGTGGGAGGTTTCCGGCCATAGACCGCCTTAAAGGGGGACAATTTGGTGGAAGTGAGGAGGGAGAGAGGAGAACTGAGTCTGAAAAGGAGTCTCCCTCTGAAGGATAGAAGAAGAGAGTCGGTTTAGGAGGTAGGTAGCAGTCACGATGACATCACCCCAAAAAAGGAGACACCTTCATGTAGAATAGGAGGGCACAAGCAGTCTCCAGAATATGGTGATGTTTCTGCCAGTGTTGTCAAAGGCACGCGCCTCAGCGCGCCTTGGCGTGAGGCGCACCTGGTGCGCCTCACCAGTGGTGAGGCGGTGCGACCTCACCGAGGCGCGCCAAAGGCGCGCGCCTTGCGCGCCAACCCAAAAGGCGCTACTACGCAAGGCGCAATAAAGGCGCACAAGCTACCGAAATCGGGGGGAACATAGTTGTGGGTATAGGGCGGCGAAAAACGTGGGCGAGTCGCGATCGTATGGAAGTCGAGGGTGGCGGTGGAAATCGGGGCTACGATGAAAATCGGGGGTGCAGCAGGGAGGGCGATCGTGATGGCGGTGATAAAGAGGCGCGCAACGCCTGCACCCAATCGTCGAAATCGTGGCTATAGGAAATCCCCTACCACGACGCCCCAACCGAAGAACACCCATGCCGGCGCCGCGTGCCTGTTTACCGTCGCCCTCGCAGGCTCCCACTGGAGAAGATCGCGTGCTTCTTCCCTAAAAACCCTATGCCTAACCCGAAAAACAAAGAAAAAACAAAAACAATAAAAATATATTAAAAAGATATATATGTGTATATATATATATAAAATTGTAATAATAATTATACAAATATATATATTATCAGTAAATATTTTAATTTTTATTATTTTGATTGAATTTATGCTTGTTTTAATTTAAAATATTGTTAAAAATTGTATATATTTAATTATGCGCGCATGCGCCTTAGTTGCGCCTCGCGCCGCATCCCCAAGCGGTCTTTGCGCCTTATTGCGCCGCGCGCCTTTAACAACACTGGTTTATGCTCGGCCACTCCATTCTGCTGAGGTGTATCGCAGCAGGATGTCTGATGTATGATGCCTTTTCTTTGGGAAACTGCTAAAAGTGGATAGATATTCCCGTCCATTGTTGGAGTGGAGACATTTAAGGGAGGTGGAGAACCGAGTATGAATTTCATTATAAAAGGTCTGAAAAGTAGAAAAAACTTCAGACCGATCACGAAGAAGGCAAAGCCATGTCATGCGCGAGTAGTCATCAATAAAGGATATTTAATAACTGTACCCGGATTGGCTAGAAACCCTGCAAGGACCCCATACATCAGAATGAACATGGTCGAAAGGATTCGCTGCACGCGGTTCCAGTCAAGGAACATACGTCACCCGATGATGTTTAACAAACTTGCCGGATTCACAATGGAAGGAAAGGTGAAGACTGAATTGGGGGCAAAACTTATGGAGGACGGAAGCTGGTGGACGACCAAGACGAAAATGTAGGTCAAGGGCACGGGCTGAGGTGGATGAGCAAGCAAGAGATGGCGGGGTATCGAACATGTAGACCCCATTCCGAAGATGACCTCGGCCAAGTTTCCGATTCGTCGTCTGCTCCTGAAAAACACCAGAGGATGTAAAAGTAGCAACACAATTTAAGCCTTTGGTGAGTTTGCTGATCGAGATAAGATTAAATGGACTATGAGGAACATGAGCGATCGAAGCCAGGTGAATAGACGGGGTCAAGGGGTATGTGCCAAATCCGGTAATGAGGATTGTTGATCTATTAGCAACAGTAATTGTAGAGGCACTAGTGTACGAGTGATAGGTAATGAACATACCGGAGTCCCCTATGAGATGTTCCGACGCACCAGAGTCAAGCGTCCAAACTGTCGGTCGATGAGATACACAGGCGGTAGAACTATCCGTCTGACCAATGGGGGATTGAGAAGAGGACGGTGGCACAACAACCCGATAAGATTGTATGAATGCAATCTCCTCCTTCGAGAGCGCTAGTCTGTAACGGGTACTGGATGAAGGAGGACTGCCTTGCAGGAGAACCGGTGATGGAGCATGGGACAACTGCTCAGGCGGGCGCACAGACGAAGGGATGAAGCATGGGGGTGCTGCACGGGAAGACCGACAATGGTGGTGAGGGGGTGGCCTTGTAGGAAAGCCGGCAACCAGAGGTGGTGTCGGAGGGCCGCAGGCGAAAGAGTCAACCATTTGAGGGGTTGGTGGGCCGGGAAGCGCCAAGGGACGGTGGGTCGAGAATCGCCGAGAAGGCTGGGAGTTGTCAAGGAGGGCAGGGGTCGGGAGACCGCGTCAGAAGCGGGGTTGGAAAGCGCTGAGGGCGGGGCCGGGATGCCGAGTCTGAGGCGGGCCGAGGGGCACCGGGGAGGGCGGGGAACTCGGGAGACCACCTTGGAGGCGGTGGCCGGGAGCACCGAGGAGGGCGGGCGACCACATCATAGGCGGTGGCCGGGAGCACCGAGGGCGGGCGACCACGTCGGAGGCGGTGGTCGGGAGATCGTTGAGGGAAGATGGGACTGGGAGGCGCCAGGAGAGGCGGGGCCGGGACGCCGCAAGGGAGGTGGCTGCCGGGAGGCAGTGTCAGAGGCAGGTTCAGGTGAAGCCGGGAAGCCGCCGGAGGGCGAGGCTGGGAAATCGCCGCGGGAGGGCGGTGCCGGTCGTCCGCGTCGGAGGCGGGCCGGGATGTGCCGCGGGAGGGTGCCGCTCGGGCGGGACGGAGGTGCGGGGACGAGAGGGTTTAGTCGGGCGGGAGAGTTCCGTTGGGAAGGACAGAGAGCCGCGGGCGGGAGGGTGCCTCAGGAGGGTGTCGCTCGAGCGGGGCAGAGGTGCGTGGGTGGGGAGGGTTTCGTCGGGCAGGAGAGTTCTGTTGGGAAGGACGAGGCTGGGGAGCCGCGTTAGAGGCGGGCTGGTATCGCTGCGGGAGGGCGGGCTGGACAACATCGCAGGAGGCGGGGCCTAGAGTCGTCAGGAGGCCGCGACAGAGGAGATGTGCGCAGCGGGGGGGGACGAGGTCAGGACGCCGCTGGGGGCGGGGCAGGAAGTGCCGCAAGGAGGGCGGAAGGGTTCCGCCCGGAGGAATGAAGTGGAAAAAAATTAACTGGATTTTTCCTTTGATACCATGTAGATGGCGAATTCCCCTTACCTTAAGGTGAGGCGGAAACATTTTTTTAAAGATGGGTAAAATAGATTACACGGTGGAGTATTCCGATGTGGGACTCGGAAAAGCTCCTTCCAAAAATCACTGACAAAAATAGGATCCCGATCGCTGGGGATGAAACTAGGGATGTCATGCAAACAGACCACTTCCTTAACGAAGACTTCAACCACAACTTTTTCTGTATATGGATGTCGCAATGGCGCAAAGTGAGCATACAACAACCAGAACGACACTTAACCTCTGGGATTTGGGCAGTCCTGAGATGAAGTCCATCGATATTTCGTCCCAAACCAATTATGGAATTGGTCATGGTTGAAGGAGGTCCGCGGGAGAAATGACTTGATACTTTTGTTGCTGGCACGTATCACGTTCTCGGACAAATCGCTGAGTTCGTTTCGTCATGCCTTTTCAAAATAGTCCAGCGGCCAGCCTTTTATAAGTTTTGAGAAACCCAACATGGCCGCCTACAGCGGGAGAGTGACAGTAATGCAGGAATTTTGGCATGTGGCTGGACTGACAAGATAAAACTATCCGGCCACGATAGAACAACAACCCATCACGCAAACAATAGCCTGGTCGAGAAGCTGGTTGCTGTTCGAGAGCAGAAAAGATATTTTTCAGTATTGGATCCTGCTGAATTTCTGCTTTGATTGTGCGATTTCTATCCAAAGAGCTTCGGACACAGTGGAGCCTAAATACTTAGCCTCGACGCGAGTGTCCAATTCTCCAGTAGCCATGCAGGAGTGTGAGTCCACTGCCTGATTTGTGCGTCCTGGTTTGTAAATGACTTCAAAATCAAGCCCCAAAAGTTTCACTTGCCAATCCTGCTGATTTGCCGTGTGTTGCCGCTGCGATGGTGCTTGAGAGTCTTATGATCAGTACAGACCAGAAAACGTTTTCCGACCAAATATTGCCTCCAATGATTTACAGCTAAAACAAGTTCCATCACCTCCTTTTCATAAACAAATTTTTTCATAAACAAATTTTGAAAGATTGACTTATGCTAATGCTTTATTGAAATACCCCCCCCCCGTCTGGACGCATCGCACTCAATTACAAAGGGCTGAAAGAAGTCTGGTAAAGCCAGAAGGGGGGCAGAAACCAAATGCTTCTTAAGTTCGTTAAAAGCTTGTTCGCCTGCGGAGTTCCTGTGAAAGTTATTTTTTTTTGGGTCAATTCAGAGAGTGACTTGGCTATCTTCCCATATCCTTCAACAAATTTCCTTTAGTACCCGTTTTAAGCCCAAAAATCCATGGACACCTTTCACAGTTTGTGGGCGGGGCCATCCAAGAACACATTTTATTTTCATTGGGTCCATCGACGCTCCTTTGGAAGAAATGATATGGCCTAAATATTCCACAAATAGTTGTGCAGAAAAACATTTTTTCCTGTTGATTTGTAACTGTTTGTTCTACAGTACCCGAAATGCGGTCTCCAGGTGGTTCATGTGGTCAGACCAGGTCTTATATATGAGGATATCATTGAAAAAAACTAAGATTGTTTTCCTCAAGAATTCCTTGAGTACCTTGTTCATACTAGACTGGAAAGTAGTCGTGGCGTTCATCAGCCCAAATACCATTTACTAGGAACTCATAATGCCCTTTGTGTGTTCTAAACGCCGTTTTGTTAACATCTCCTGTTCTTACCCAAATCTGGTGAAACCCTGATTTTAAGTCCAGCTTTGTGAAAAAATGGGTGCCATGCAATTCGCCCAATAACTTTTCAATGACAGGAATTGAGAATCTGTCCGGAAATGTGAGTTTATTGAGTGCTCGGTAATTGACACACATCCGCCAGCTTCCATCTTTTTTCTTTATGAGAACAATTAGACTGGCAAATGGACTACTGTTGTGATGAATTATTCCTTGAGCCAACATTTCAGTAATTTGATGTTCTACCTCATCTTTGAGGTAATGAGTCAGCTTTTTTGGCCTTGCCCCTGCGACAAGAGTGATAGCACAATTTTGTTTCCTTGCTTGGCGGTAGTCCTTGTGGCGTGTCAAACATAGATTGAAATTTGTCCAAGATATCTTTTAACCGTTGGTGGTCACAATACTCACCACTGGATGCCTCCACTGCTGGAGTCATAGGCTGTGCCTGCCAAAACTCATCCCTCCAAAAACAGCACCTTTGATTGAACGTGGTGTTGGCAACCCAAAGGATACCCCTGTGTTGATTCCTTGTAGTTTGATCTCCTTCCCCTGCCGCAAAAACTCCTTGGTTTTGTGTCCCCAATTTGTTGAAACATTTCCCAAACAAAAAACAAAAGCTTCAGCCGTAATGATGAAATTCTTCAGACTAATCTTGATATGTCTGCATAATCCTTAGAGAAAAAGCTCACGAGTCGTTCCCAAGCTTAATTCCAAATGGCCTGGTTGGGCTAACCACCACATTCGCCAGCTTAGTAAGAGATCTTGAAATGGAGTTATTGGTGGCTCCACCGTCCACTAAAATCATTATTGGTACACCTGAAAGATGCCTTGCAAACAACATCGAATCTGCCCTCGTATCGCTCATGCTACAACCCCCTTTCGCGCCTCAGCCCCCGCACGACACCCAATGACACCCCCTTCCGCTCGCGCGCCCTTGCGAGTGGAGCAGAGGAGAAGACACTTCGGAGGAGGGTAAACAAGAGGGGGGAAGATACTCGGGAGTCCCCCAGGGAGCTCCCGCCCAAGCAGCTGGTGCCGAATCCAAGCCCTGTGGCCGAACAATGTTTTTCCTCCCCTTTTTTTCTCACCCCTACATACTGCTTATATAACTCTTCTCGAGCACCACAAGCGGGGTCCAGAACCTCCCCCCTAACAACTTAACAAACTCACCCCTAAAAGACCATTCTACCCCTTATTAGAATATTCTCTCCCCTCCAGCTGGACAACTCGTCTCTATCACTGCCACCGTCCTGAAAAACCACCTTGTCCTCAAAGTGGTGGACCTCGCAGGTACGCCAAGCGATCTCCCCTACCAGCCGTGCTCCAGGGAACTGAGGACAAGGGGTGCTGGTCAGGCAGTTATGCCAAACAATCTTTCATATTCTTCTCCCTGCTTTGGTGCATCGGGCTGAACCAAAAAAACACCGTTGACTTAGGACCGAGTCGCTGCGGTCCTGTATAAAGTGCCCACGCCACAAGTGCACGCCACACAATCTCCAAACGCGCCGTCCGTCGTCATGGAACAGGGTTGGATAGACGAAGGTGAGAGTGCCTCTTGTCGTAATGTCTGCCCTCCTTCCCCCGGAAAGGCCCCTGGTGTATTGTCGTGAGCTGGGCCGCAAGTACGGTCGGTACCACCTGACATCTGGTGTAGAAAAATTGTATGAACCTCCTGTATGAACCCAGGGACTCCATCCTGACACCGCTGGCGTGACCTGTGCAGCTAGTGGTAAAATAAGAAGAGCCCATGGTTGAGCTGACTCAGTCTACTGCGGCTCGTGCTCCAGCATGATGAACTGTGAAGCATGCAGCTCCTCAGTGGACACTCGTTCTATCACACACGGGTTGGAGGCAGTGCCGTCATGATTTTCAGGCAGCCCCATGTGCAAACATTGTGTTCTGAGGTTGGTAGGACCCCCGGAGAGCGACGCAGATAGCTGCATTATAGTCGTCGGGAACTCGAACGTAGTTGCAGGGAGTTCGCTGATGGAGTTTCCAAAATCCTCAAGGATTGCTTCTTTAAGATGCACCCAAGTGAACGTACTTGTAGGTCCTTTGACCACCAAAAACCAAAGTGCAAACATATCTGACATGCAGGGGCGTGCCATTGGCACCTTCATCTAATTCGGCGTTTGATTGCGTGAGAAATATTCCTCAGCCCTCAAGATCCACGTCTCCAGATGTGTGGTTGAAAATTCCGGTAGAATCTCTTGTAATTTTTTTCCCGATTTCTGGTTACCCGAGCCAGTGAAACCCAAAGTTCTAGCATGTGAGTCGCCATAGGCTGCCGCGCCTGAACAATCTTTTTTAACAGGCGGTACGCCTCCTCCATATTACGTTGCAGCAGGGTGCGTCGGAAGTCACCTCCAACCCGATGCAGCGACTGAGCAAGATGAGAACCAATAGGTCGCAATGCCGCTGTGAGTCGAAACCGATCGGGCACCTGACGCCCCTCTTCAAGGTGCGAGAAACACCCTCTTTTTTTCTTCTGTTTTTGTTTTGTTTTGTTTTGTTTTTTTATCTATCTGGTATCCTTCGCCTCAGCCGAATGAGGTGAAACCCGCTTCGTGCATAGTGTCAGACGAAAAAGGAGCAAGGCGGAGGCACGACACCTTCAGACGAAGCAGACGGACTGCGGCCACTACAGTGCACGGTGCGGGTCCTCCGTGCGAGGTTTCTGCGTGTGCGTTCTCCGGATCAGGTAGCAGCGGAAGGCGGAAGGTGTCGTCGTCGAACAAAGGCGAAGAGGCAAGAATGTGCGCATCCAGTCGTGCGAGGCGCTTCACGGGTGTGCGATTGAGGCTGGAGGCCTCGTTGTGCGGGACATGATCTGATTGAGTAGCATGCGTAAGCTTCCTCTCGCAAGCTGGAAGAGACCGTCTGCTGCTGTGGAGGTTGGACTTCCTTCGTCACGACTTACAGTGCACGCCCCTCTGATGAGCACAACAAGGCGGAGCGTGGTGTATTAGAGAAGAGGAGCTGGGTGCAGAAGATGCACAAGACGTCGCGCGTCCCAGGGAAATGAAGTAGAAATGCAGTGCGGCTCGGGGGAAGAAATGAGGCGATCTGGCAGTGCGCCTTGTGTCAGGAATTGAGACTGATCCGGCAGTGTGCGCCGCACGTTAAAGACAAGCGGGGGGCGTTAACTGAGCGAGGCAGGACGCCTCGACGCACTGGAAGATAGCCGGTGGAAGAAGGTTGACAGGTCGGACCAATTGATAAAGACAATGGATTCCTTGTATGTATTTATGATTTGAACCAGAAGATTACAGTGGAGCAGAGGAGAAGACACTTCAGAGGAGGGTAAACAAGAGGGGGGAAGATACTCGGGAGTCCCCCAGGGAGCTTCCGCTCAAGTAGCTGGTGCCGAATCCAAGCCCTGTGGCCGAACAATGTTTTTCCCCCTTTTCTTCTCACCCCCATCTACTGCTTATATAACTATTCTCCAGCCCCACAAGCGGGGTCTAGAACCTTCCCCCGTAACAACTTAACACTCACCCCTAAAATACCATTCTACCCCTTATTGGAATATTCTCTCCCCTTCGGATGGACAACTGGTCTCTATCACAATCAGAATCAATTTTAGGGTTCGCAAAGTCGGATGCCGTTTCATCCCGTCATTTTAGGGTCCGCAAAGTCGGATGCCATTTCACCTCGGCCTTTTGGGTCCGCATGACAGGCGCCGGTCCTTGGTGTCTGTGCATTGTTTTACTTTGATTTGTTTCCTTTAATTACCTAGCTTGAGGGGGAGTTTTGGAGTATGTGTCCCACATTGGACTTAGTGTTTTGTTATCATTATAATTCTCTATAAATAAATTTAAGGCCTCTCTTAAGAGGCATCTTGGGTATTGGGTTCACCACTTTTCCATTTTAACATCTCTCATTCGCTGGCTAAGACGTTCTTCGGACTGCTGTGCCATATGTTGCCTCTCGGTCTGCCTGCGAGTCACCCTGTCCAAACTTTTTTGCACTGCTGACAATGTTCGTTGAAATGTTTCTATTACTGTCTCAATGGATGCCACATGATTTTCCATCCTTGTCTGCACCCCGGTTCGAAATCAGTCCCTCTATTCGATAACTCCTATTTCTTTCCTGTTTTAGTCTCCATCTAGACTAAACGTCTACAAATCTTTTCTCGTCCGACCGCCTCTCCTGCACGTTTTTTTTTTCTTCCCAGCGAGCTTCACCTGCTTCGGCGTCCCACTCCAGCGATTTTGTTCCCCAGCGGAGTCGCCAAACCAGAAAGAATGCGCTGCGTCGTATTATTGCACCAAAACTACTACAAGAAAGAAGGAATTGACATTACAGAATAGAAACAAGAAAATCACCACTGTATTTGCCGTGTATTTGTGTGTAAGAATAGTAGCTGAAGGAAGCCCACTCCCCCAGGCCAACTGCTCCAGCAGCGATCAGATTGTTCTTGTAAAATAATACCTGTCCCTCTATCATACCACCTAGGAACCTTTAAGTAGGTAGCAACAAACCCGACCGACTTAACCAGGGATAATTCCAGAATTACCCCTCCTGCGCTGGTAAATATGTATAATAGGAGGCCTAATTCTGGAATTGCCAGCACTGAGCAGAAATCACACAAAAGGACAAATAGAAAGTTCATTCTATATTCTAACCTACGTAAATTTAGTAACCTAATTTCAGGGGTGGTCATGATTTTTGATTTTCTGCTTCATAATGATGAATTGATGCAAAAATATTATGTGTTGATTCGGTTGATAGATTCTTTTTATGAAACAGTAAACAAATTGGATTGATTTTGTTTGAAAAATGTCATTTTTTTAACTTTCTCTTTCAGTTTTGGACTTTCTTAGAGAGACCCTATCTTTGTTAACAATCTGGAGGGAGACTAGTCAAAAGCTTTGAAATAAGAGGGGGCCCAAATAGTCGAAAACTTCATGGGCCTGAGTAATATTTTCCCAAAAATAATTTTTATGAATTTTCATATTTTTGCAGGATGTTTTCATTCGAGTTATAATTGTACTAGTTGGGTGGACATCAAATTTTCATTTTTTTAATAAAATATTTATTCTGGATGTTTATTAGGAGGCCAGATTATTGCCTTGGACCCCATTTGAGGCAAATGCTTTCTTATGGCTGTACACGGCTGGAAATCGGAGTTCAAAGCACATACGAGGATGTGGCCCGTGATACTAACAGAGGGCACACTGTAGGTGCCGTTGTTGATTGTTTTTGTTTGGCGAAAGATGCTGGCTTTAAGGTATGCGTTTAACTCATCTCACAGAATCATGAACATTTTTACCTTGAGGGAGATTATTTTTTACTGATTGGACCTGGGATGCATTTTAGTATGCATTTGAATTCTCTTCCTAATGATCAGATTGCCATGGGGATGATAGCAAAACTTTTGTTATAATGAAAATTGCCAAATATCTGACTGAAAGCAGAATCTATTTTTCTGTTTTTTCCACCTCGAGGCAGTTATCTTTATAAATAAATTAACCTCTTGTTTATCGATCCTCCTATGACTTGTGCATATGCTTTTCTTGCTATTGATATCTTTTACATAAAAAAAGAGTGCCATCGCTACTTTTTTCCTGGGGTTGCATTTGACAAAATTTATTGGAAAGTGCTCATAGTACTTTTCACTTTATGTTACGTAGTTGAAAAAATAAGTGTTTGTTTTGTTTCTAAAAAATTGTTGGGGGTATAGGTGGGCAATGATGGTATGGATTTTCCTTGGATGATATTAGATGGAGTCTACCGAGGCACTTTATGACGCCGTTCTCCTTAAGAGTAGATTCGCCTTCACCAAATCGGTAGTACAATGAGTTGCAAACAATGATGCAATAGTGACTCGTTACTTCATACTTAGCGGAGAGTAACCCTTAAAGAATCTTTGAAATTAAGAGTAGTGAAAGGGCTTTGTTGTTACGCACAAAGTGTTTTTGATGCTCGTGGAAGACTTGAGAGAAATTTCAATTTGAGAGGAGTTTTTGGAATGGTTAGGAGTTGATTGAATTGAATTTTTCATCCAATGGAGATTCCATTTTATAGAAGAAGGGAGTCGGTTTAGGTGGTAGGTAGCAGTTAGGATGACATCGGACTAGAAAAGGAGAGACACCTTCACGTGGAATAGGAGGGCACGAGCAGTGTTCAGAATATGACGATGTTTCCGCTCGGCCACTCCATTCTGCTGAGGTGTGTCATGGCAGGATGTCTGATGAATGACGCTTTTATCCTTGAGAAACTGCTGAAAGGAAGTGGATAAATATTCCCGTCCATTGTCGGAGCGGAGACATTTAAGGGAGGTGGAGAATTGAGTATGAATCTCATTATAAAAGGTCTGAAAAGTCGAAAATACTTCAGACCGATCATGAAGAAGGTAAAACCATGTCATATGCGACTAGTTATCATAAAGGAAATATAATAACCGTATTCGGACTGGCTAGGAATCCTGCAAGGACCTCATACATTGGAATGAACAAGGTCGAAAGGATTTGTGGCATGAGGTTCTAGTCGAGGAAGATACGTCACCAAATGATGTTTAACAAACTTGCAAGATTCACAATGGAAGGAAAGGAGAAGACTGAATTGGGGGCAAAGCTTTTGTAGGACGGAAGCTGGTGGATGACCAAGGCGAGAATGTAGGTCATGGGCACGGACGAAGGTGGATGAGCAAGCAAGAGATGGTGGGGTATCAAACATGTACACCCCATTTCGAAGATGACCTCGACCAAGCTCCTGATTCGTCGTTCGCTCCTGAAAAACAACACCAGAAGATGTAAATCTAGCAACACAGTTTAAATCTTTGGTGAGTTTGCTGATGGAGATAAGATTAAATGGATTGTCAGGAACATGAGCTACTCAAGTCAGGTGAATAGACGGGGTCAATGAGCATGTGCCAAACCCCACAATGGGGATTTTCGATCCATTAGCAACAGTAATTTCAGAGGCTCCTGTATGCGGATGATAGGTGGTGAACATACTGGAATCCCTTGACAGACGCACCAGAGTCAAGCATCTAACCTGTCGGTCGAGGAGAGATATCTGCAGCAGAGCCACTAGTCTGAACAATGGTGGTTGGAGAAGATGAAGGGGGCAAGGCAACCCGATAAGATTGTATAAATGCATTCTCCTCTGACGAGAGCGCCAGTTTGTATTAGGTACTCGAGACCGGTGACGGAGCATGGGACAACTGCTCAGGTGGGCGCACAGAAGAAGGAATGAAGCGTGGGGCTATCGTGCGGGAAGGCAGACAACTGAGGCAAGGGGGCGGCCTTGCAGGAGCGCCGACGACTGGAGGTGGTGTCGGAGTCCCGTGAGCGGAAGTCCCACCCATGACGGAGTCGGTGGACGCCTCGCGGGAAGCAGGCCGCTGGGAATGGGTTGTCGGTGCTGCGAGATCCATTGTGGTGACGGTGGCCAGCGCAGGAGGCGGGCCGGGAAGCGCCGAGGAGGGCGGTGACCTAGAGATCGTCGTGAAGCCGCAAGTAGGGCGAGTCGGGAAGGGCCGCGAGGAGGTGGGGTCGGGACTCGCCAAGGAGAGCGGGTCCGGGAGGCCACGCCAGAGGTGGTGCCGGGACTTGCCGAGGAGGGGCGGGGTTGGACGAAGCTGGGATGCTGCTGGAGGTGGTGCCGGGACTTGTCGGAGTCCCGTGAGCGGAAGTGCCACCCATGATGGAGTCGGTGGACGCCTCGCGGGAAGCAGGCCGCTGGAAATGGGTCGTCGGTGCTGCGAGATCTGTTGTGGTGACGGTGGCCAGCGCAGGAGGCGGGCCGGGAAGCGCCGAGGAGGGCGGTGATCGAGAGATCGTCGGGAAGCCGCAAGTAGGGCGAGTCGGGAAGGGCCGCGAGGAGGTGGGGTCGGGACTCGCCAAGGAGAGCGGGTTCGGGAGGCCACGCCAGAGGTGGTGCCGGGACTTGCCGAGGAGGGGCGGGGTTGGGCGAAGCTGGGATGCTGCTGGAGGGCGGGCGACAACGTCAGAGGCGATGGCCGGAAGCGCCGAGGAGGGAGGGACCGGTCATCCTCGTTGGAGGCGGGCAGGGACGTGCCACGGGAGGGAGCCGGGGTCGGGCGTTATCGCGAAGGGAGATCATCGCGTGTGGGATGGGTTTGCCGGGCGGGCGAGGTCCGTCGGGAAGGACAGAGGGCTGCGTCGGGACCGGGAGGCGCCAGAGGTGTCGCGATCGACAGGAGAGGGCCGCTCCTCCCTCTTGATGCGCGTGACGACTGGAAGAGGGCGCCAACGGGACTAGTCATTGCAAGGAGGTCTCGCATGGGAGGGCGACGAAACTTGATCTGACGGGAAGGGCGGAGCCTTCGCACCTGGAGGAGACCGTCGCATAGGGATGGCGACGCACGACAGGGAGGGAGATGCCGGGTGTCGCGAAGGAGGTGGGCCGATAGGGCGCCGCATTAGATGCAGAGTGTCGGGAGACCGCGTCTAGCGGGAGGCTGCGTCGGGACCGGGAGGCGCCGCAAGAGGCGAGGCTGGTCGTCACGAGGGAGGCTGCAGGGAGGGCGGGCCGGGAGTTGCGAAGGAGGTGGGTGTCGGAGCGTCGTCGCGTCGGAGGCGGGGGGAGGGGGGGAGACCGCAGGGAGGGCGGGGCCGGGCAGAACCGGGAGTCTGCAGGGAGGGCGGGGCTAGGCAAAACTGGGAGTCCGCACGTGGGAATTGCTAGAAACCCTAGATGGGATGAAAAAAAAGAGAGGGCTCGGGTTAGAGAACACCATCTGATACCCTCTATAATAAACAGGGTTCAACAGAGATCAATGTGTCTTGATTTTCCATTATTTGTACTGTTACATGCTCTAGCCAACATTGCTTGACTATCACAATGTATAGCATCCGAAGACATCGGCATAGGCCCCAATGGTAGATCCGATAAGAGAGATCTGAGCCATTCCGCTTCTTTTCTAGTATTTGCTAAAGTAACAAACTCGGAAGCCGTTGTGGAGTCCATTATACTGGTTTGATTCTTCGATCCCCAAGAGATCGCTCTTCCTCCAAGTGTAAAAACTCAGCCACTCATAGAAGAGTGATCCTCAAGATTAGTAATCCAGCTTGCATTGGAAAAACCTTTCAATACCATTGGGTTTCCACTATAACATATACAGTAATGCAGAGTATCCTTTAGATATTTGAGTACTCTTTTAACTGTATCCCGTTGTGCATATCTTGAATTACTTATATATTTGCCCAACTTTCCAATAACATATACAATATCAGGTCTTATACTAGTCATGGCAAACATGAGACACCCGATAACCCTTGTATATTCTAGTTGAGCAACTGTCCTACCAGGATTTGGTAGCATCCTACTCCCAGAAACATATGGGGTAGAAACCAGTGAACAATCATATTGTTCAAGCCTCTTTAAAACCTTTTCAATATAATGAGATTGAGCTAGCAAAATAGAATTCTTATTTCTAACAATTTTAATTCCCAACATAACATTTGCTTCACCCAAGTCTTATGTCCAAATTTCTAGATAAAATATACTTCGCCTCATTTACTTGATTTATATCACTTCCAAATATTAACATGTCATCAACATATAAACAAATAACAACCCCATGATTACTATGGAACCTACTATAAATACATTTATCAGCTTGGCTACCTAAAAAGCCATTTGATAAAATTACTTATTTAACTTTTTCATGCCATTGTTTTGGAGCTTGTTTTAAACAATATAGGGACCATACCAATTTGTAAACATTGTTTTTTTTTTCTAGATACTATGAATCCTTCTGATTGTTCCATATATATTTCTTCATTTAATTCACCATTTAAGAATTCTGTTTTAATATCCATTTAGTGAATTTCTAAATTATATATGGAGGCTAAAGTGAGAAGAATTCTGATAGAAGCAACCCTAGTCGTAACCAGGAAAGCATAGGCATCGAAATAATTGATTCCTTCCTTTCGAGTAAACCTCTTGGCCACCGATCTGACTTTATATTTTTTAACTGTACCGTCGACTTTTGTTTCCTTCGAAATACCCATTTACAATCTATTGGTTGTGAAACTTGAGGAAGATCAACTAATATCCAAGTATTGTTCCTAGTTATACAGTACATTTCATCATTTATAGCTTCCATCCAAAGAGATGCATCAAAATATTACATAACTTCTTTGAAAGTTTTTGTTAAGAGTTAGTATTGCAACACAAAATTAGTTCCTTCCAACAAGTATATATAGAAATTAGATACATATGTCTTGGGTATCCGAGGTCGTTTGCTTTTACGAACCTTCTTGAGATACTGTTTTATTTGAGGTAGATCCTCAATTTGGACTTTCTTAGGTAAAGCGATAAACCTTATTCATCAAAGATTGCATCTCTTGATTCAATAACTGTATTAACATCTATTAAATCATTAGATTCTACGACCATGAATCTATAAGCTTTTGAATGCTTCACATATCCAAGAAATATGCTAGTATTACCTCTTTTACCCATCTTTTCCTTTTTAGGTTCAGGTATTCTTACAATTGTGTGACAACCCCAAACCATTAAATAGCTGGGGTGTGGTTTCCTATGCTTCCATAATTCATATGGAGTCATAGTCTTCCCTTTTGTGGGAACCCTATTTAGGACGTGACACACAGTTAATAATGTCTTCCCCAAAATCCTCTCGAGAGGTCCGAGATAGACATCATAAAATTAACTATTTCTATTTTGTTGAGGTGTATAGGGAGTCGTCAATTCATGTATGATTCCTTCCGACTCAAAAAATGGACTATAGTATTCTCCTCTACAGTCGGATCTAAGGCATTTATTTGTAACCCCACATTGGTTTTCAATTTCTTTTTTATAGATATTAAATTTATCTTAAGTTCATCTTTAGCATGTAAAAGATAGACCTGGAAAAATCTCGAATAATCTTAATTAAAAGGTACAAAGTACTTTTTATTACAAATGGTTGGTGTAACATGCTAATCACATACATTGCTATGTATTAATTCTAATAAATTACGTTTTCCTTTTTATAGTTGTAAATGGTTTCCTAACAATTTTAGTTTGCATGCAAGTCTCACATTTATGATTGTTTTTATCCATGCTAAGTAATAATTTCATTTTTGACATGTCATGAATTTTCTTATAGTTTTTGTGAGATTATGCCATAAATCAAAAGACTCTAGCAAGTAGCAGAAACAACATTTTTATTTAATTTGAATAGTCCATCATACAAGTGACCCTTTCCAACAAAAACCCCACCCTTGGACGGAACAAAGTTATCTGCTTCGAATACAAGTGACCCTTCGTTTGTACGTTTATGCTTGTAGAGTTCCCCATGTAGAGCAACGTCCCATCGTTGATTGATTTCATCCTCTTGAAGAGAAATTTGTTGTTGCACACATTTCTGTTATCATCGGAATGATCCACCAAAAAGAGCTATCCTCAAGCACATCTTAGGAGTGTAAAGTGCTCCTTGGGAGTGTTGTTGTCATCTTTCTTATGGAGATGGCAATTTCACCGGAAGTGTCCTCATTTCCCATAGAAGTAGCGCACCCCTTCTTGAATTGAGTCTTTCCTTTTGAATGATGGTTTGGATGTTTTTGCCTCTTTTAAGGATCCGGATGGACCAACTCCCTCTGCCACGAGAACCTTGAATTTATCATCCTTAGGTTCATTTGCCTTATCGTGCTTTTTATATTCCTCCTCAATTTGTAGATAGTTAGCAACTCATTGAAGGAAATATCTTCTTTCTTGTGTTTTAGAGAATGTTTAACATTCTTCCAAGGGGGAAGTTTATCGATGATGGATGAGACAACGATGACATCATCCATGTTCATCTTGTTTTGCTTTAAATGTTGTAAGATGTGTTGAATTTTATAAAATTGCTCTACAGTAGATTTACAATCTATCATTTTTTATGAAATAAACTTGCTTACTAAGAATTTCTTGTTTGCTACATCCCCAATAATGTACTTTTGCTCCAAAGCATCATAGGTCTCCTTTGCGGTTGAAAGATGTTGATATGTGTCGAAGAGGTTCACCCATTTTTGCCTCGCACGAGAGACTTGGAGCCTCTCATCTTCAAATGTGGAAAACTTTGGAGTTGAGAGCACGTACACCACTTTGAGTGTTGTAAGAAGCAAGCACATCCTCTTTTGCCACCTCTTGAAATAGTTTCCATCGAATTGCTCCACCTTCATCATGTTGTTGAGTGTCACCATATCCATGTCGTTGTAACCTACTCTTAAAAATGTTGGGGATATAGGTTGGCAATGATTGTATGAAGTTTCCTTGGATGATAGTAGATGGAGCTCGCCAAGACACGAGACTATGTCGCTCTCCTTACAAGTAGATTCGCCCCCACCAAACTGGTAGTACAATGAGTTGTAAGCGAATCCTCTTTTGGATACAACAGTGACTCGTTAATTTACACTTACACTTAGCGGAGAGTAACTCATGAAGAAACTTTGCAATTGAGACGGTGAAAGGGTTGTGTTGTTACGCACCAACAAATTGCTTTTGATGCTTGTTGAAGACTTGAGAGGAATCTCAAATTGAGAGGAGTTTTTTTGGAATGGTTTGGAATGGTTAGAAGTTGATTGAATTGAACTTTCCATCCAATGGAGACTCCATTTTATAAGCATGGAAGTACTCATTCAGATAAGTCTTCCTATCTCTTGAAGTTGGGTAGACACCTTTTTTTGAAAGACATGACTTTTCCCGATTTAATCCCGTTTGTCGGATTGCACCTGATCAAATATGTGGCCCAGATCATCGCACCTGATCAGATCGACAGTCTAGATCGTATCTGTTCGGTGAACTGAGTCAACCCATTGAACATACTTGTTCAGGCCTAGGCCCGAACCGGTGTGACCAACCAATCTATCGGAAAAATAAAGGCATTTCTAAGCATCTCGCGCAGATGCGGTATGCGAAGTGCAAAGTGCGCCATCAAAGCGCTACATTGCGTGATTGCATGTGCGAGCACGCCTAATAAAACAATGATTAAAGTATCTCCATCCCTTTAGAAACAGTAAAAAATAGAACAATTTTAAATATTTTTAAAATTTTAAAAATCTAAATAAAAAACACCTATACTTGGGTTCTGTTTGATAGCACCTCTACAAACTGCTTATAGTATTTATCACTTATGATATGCCGTTTAAAAAAGTGGTGTCTGTTCTGTTTCTAAAGAAATAAATACTAATTAGATTCTTGAAGAAAATCACTTAAATAAGTGGCAGAAAAGCGCTTCTCCAATAAACAATCCAAAAACACTTATAAGTACTTATCATAAGTGGTAAGAGCTCTAAGCAGTTTTCAGTAAGTGATGTTAAAAACAGCCTTAAATTCTTGAACAAATAAGCAACAAAAAAAAACCTTTTTTCAATAAACAATCCAGACACTTCATACAAAATCACTCATTATAAGCGACAAATGCTATAAACAATTTTTATTAAGTGTGTCAAACGCTACCTTGAAAGGTATGTTGGCATGAAATGTCTTCGGTGGTTTTTTCTCCAGTAACGGTGGTTCATGTGTTGGTTGCTGTGTCCATTCTGCATTCCGTCACTGATTTGCATGCTGTTGTTGCAGGTTGTAGCTCATATGATGCCTGATCTTCCAAATGTTGGTGTAGAGAGGGATTTGGAAAGCTTTTGCGAATTCTTTGAGAGCCCTTCATTTAGGGCTGATGGACTTAAGATTTACCCCACACTTGTTATCCGTGGAACTGGACTATATGAGCTCTGGAAAACTGGCAGGTCTGCTTTTAGTCGTTTCCCTTGGATGCTAATGGAGTGAAATATACTGTTAACATCCCCACTCTGATTGATAGTGATTTATTTTGTATCCGCATTGATGTGATGAGCAAGCATTTTTTTTTATTTGCAGGTACAGAAATTACCCACCGGAGCAACTGGTGGACATTGTTGCCAGAATCCTGGCAATGGTGCCTCCATGGACACGTGTTTACAGGGTTCAGAGGGATATTCCCATGCCACTGGTCACGTCTGGAGTGGAGAAGGGGAATCTAAGAGAGCTAGCTTTGGCACGAATGGATGATTTGGGCTTGAAGTGCCGTGATGTTCGAACGCGTGAGGCTGGAATTCAGGCAAGTGGGCATGGCATTGTTCTCCATCTAGGTATATTTATGCAACTTTCACCACAACCTTCTAAAATTGTTCGATGGATTTTTGGTGAATATTTAGGATATCCATAATCAAATCCAGCCTGAAGAGGTTTCGCTTGTTCGTCGGGATTACACTGCAAATGAGGGCTGGGAAACTTTCTTGTCATATGAAGATATTCATCAGGTTGCTCTATTTCTCTGTTTAATATGTTTATAGAAAAGAATTTGTAAAGAATATGATTTTTAGTGTTAAAAATATAGTTATGGTTGATGATAATTTTACTGCAGACACTGCATTTTTTATATTTATTGTGGTTGGTGATGTTCTTATGATAAGCAGTTAGAAAAAATACGTGGTGTTTGTTCTCTTTATGGAAAAAGCATTTACACTTCAGAAGAGAACCATCATAAGTGATAAATGTTATAAGCAATTAAGTGGAATCTAATGTAATGGAGCCGAAGTGTAATAGTTGGGTGTGCGGGGTGTAGAAGTCCTGCTTTTGTGAGCAAAGAATTAGGCGGCCTTAATGCTGTTCTTGTGTTCAGGATATTCTTGTTGGGTTGCTGCGCTTGCGAAGATGCGGACGGAACGTAACTTGCCCAGAACTCATGGGAAGATGCTCCATCGTACGAGAACTTCATGTTTATGGAACTGCGGTTCCAGTTCACGGGCGGGATGCCGACAAACTGCAACACCAGGTTCCATGCCTAGTCCCTTCTCTTTCTTTGATTTGAATTGAATGAATATGAGATGCGTTAGTTCCTGGAGAGCTAACCCTGGGTGATACATTTTTGGTAGGGGTACGGGATGCTTTTGATGGAAGAGGCTGAGAGAATTGCACGGAACGAGCACAGGTCAATGAAAATTGCTGTTATCTCCGGTGTGGGGACGCGCCATTACTACAGAAAATTAGGGTATGGGCTTGAAGGGCCGTATATGGTAAAGGCCCTCGTCTGATCACATTTTGTCGTTGTCTGTTGGTATTTATAGTGATTGCATGCAAGATTAAGTTTCCCTTCTGTAGAAAATATGGATGTCGTGACATAGGCTAGGTGAGACAAAGGGTTGGAACTTCTGGGGATACCAATGGGCATAATACAGTTTGAAGATATTAAGAAATTTAGCCCCCTGTTTAAAGCCTCAACGAAGATAATGTAGGGTGTGGTCACCTTGATTGACACCCTTTCAAGTCTTGAACGAGCTGCAATGGGAGCAGTGACTTTTTGCATATCGATCTTCAAAATTATAGTGTGATTTTCTTTTGTTGGCCGTGAGGTCGGCCATTTCAGGTTAAGTAACATATTAATTGATACGCGCCCCTAACGAATCCTGATTGCTCTTTCAGGACTAGAGAGGGTTGTGCAGGGCTATGATAACGCATCATTATAAATCAATAATGGACGGTTTAGAAATTGTCATACATAATTAAAATAACCAGTAAAACAAATCAAACTAAATAGTGTTGCAAATTAATGTTTTTGTTGATGCCAGCATTCTCTATGAAATAGGTTTATTAATTTCCAATTTCAACCTTTCATAACTGTGTACTCAATCCTACTCTTTTAATGTGCAATTGCATGCTATTCTCATTCGCCTGCATTCTACATCATGTTTTGTCCTCAAATCTACAATGATGTCTCGATTTTGAAATGATTTTCGGTTTCAAAAAGATTTTCAATAGAAAAAATTCTCTTTGAAATAATAATGTTTCTCCCTCATTCAAAAATGAATTGTAACGTCTTCGTCTTGGAAGCCTCTAAACAGTGTCTTGGGTCGAGTCGTCATATGATCACAAGTGCATCTCTTCGCACGTCAGAGGTTGCTGATTAGCAGTGAGGGTCTAAATGAGTCATGTGGGGAGATTGTACCCTCTTTATCAGAGTAAGGTACAATAGATGACGAACATAAATAGCGAAAACAAAGTGCAATAATCAATAAATATGTACAACTAACATCTCTCAAAATTTGATACAAACCACAATCAATAATAAACTTTGTATGTCACTCTAAACAACGTTAAAATGAACAAAACTCAAAATAAAGACAAACAGAATCCATAAGTCTTGACTCCAAGTTTGAAACCTCATTCATGCATGTCCTGTGCCCAACTCCACTCTCAAGCATAGGGCCTTTGCCCTTATCCTGACTTGCAAGCATGAAGTTTGCTCGGGTACCTAATGACGGCCCGAGCAGGGTGTGAGTACCACTTAGTAAGCCACCAATAGCGGTGTCTTCAAAATATCCAATCAATATATAATGCATGCAAGTGCTAAAGACAAGGTAAATGAAGACAAGTTGGGTGTCATTAGTTAACAAAGTTCACTTAAGCCATTCCTAGCATTATTCTCGATCTCAATACTTACACCAACTTCATTACTTGGTTCACTTTTATCACATTATCAATGGGTTTGACATTTTCATCAACTCATTGTATAGGGGAAAAATAACTCAAGTTCCCTATCTTATTATGGATAATCACATCATCACATATACAACACACTCACCTTGAAGTCTTAGTTCAGGTGGTCTCATCAAATGCAACCATTAGGGGAATAGAACTTCGTCCCCTTCCCTAATCCGTGCATTTTGAGGTGGAGTTTAGAGCTTAAGTTCAACCCAATCCGTGGGCATAGATCCTCATGTCAATACCTCACTCTATCAAGTCATGTGCACATTCTTATTGTCCATTCACCACACATATACTATACCACACCCAAACATAACCAATGCCAATAGCAATCACAAATCATAACAACCAACATGGGAATTAACATTATGCCATAACCCATTAACATATTTATCATTTAAATTACCTAGCCATTTAGCCCAATTTCTATTTTTATGCCCAAATCACTAAGCATATTCACTAATTCCCCTACATTAACCCAATTAACATATCCAACCCTTTCCATATGTTAATTCATTTAACACATTCAACATTTCCCATGTATTAGCCCACTTATGCATTTCAAGTACAATTCACAATTCATTTGACACATTACCATTAATCCCATTTAACCCATTATCGTGCCTAACCAAACAATCCCTTAGCCATTATCCACATCTAGGCACAACTGCCCATATTCCCTTTTTAATCATCACATTAACTAATTAACATGTTCATCTCGGACTCTACTAAATCACAAGTCAATTTCACACTTAACATTTCTATTAACTATGCTCAGGAAGGTTGGCGCAATCCATGGGTGACCCTAAATTGGTCAAGTCATCCTCCATGCATCCCATGGGGATCATGAGGGGGTTCAATTTGTCATTTAGACACCCATTATGTCAAATCTCACTAACGACACCAAGAACATAACAAAGGGAAAACAAGAACACAACTTTGCATGCACAAGTCCATATAAAGATCATGAGATATAACTTGTAGACCACCTACCTCAAATCCATTGACGAACGCACTCCTAATCAAAGCCTTAGATTCTGATTCAACCACCCTTTGAAGCCTCAACCTAGATTTCACCGAAAAAGAGGATTTTAGAACTTCAGATGGAGATAAGAGAATGATGCAAACCCGAAACCAAAAAGAGAAGCAAGAGAGGGATTAGACTCACCCATATCTTCGATTCGCAATCAATGATGCTCCAAACGGCTTAGGATCAAAGGAGAATCACCTCTTGGAAGCTTGAGTTGCTAGGGTTTGCCACTAGGGCTTAGAGGAGGAGAAATGGGAGGAAAATTAGGTGAGGTTCTTAAATCCTGTAATGATTTTTTTTCAATTTTTTCAACTTTTACAGGGGCACACGGTTTACCCACACCGTTTGCCAAACTGTGCGTAAACCGTGCGCAAGCCACTGTCTAAGGAATGTTGAGTTGCACGGTTACCTGAGGAGACCCGCACGGTTTACAAACCATGCTCTAACTGTGCGATATGCCACTGTCCAAAATTGCACAATTTGGCCTTCACCTTGCACGATTTACTTAACCATGCGCCAGCCATGCGCTTTGTACAGGTTGGCCCAGTTTTCTCTTCTTTCGTGTTCCGAACCCCCGGAACACCTCGAGGCCCCTCAAAGTCCCGAGAAACATTTTTTTAACCAAAACGTGAGATTTAAACCAAAATTTTAAACAAGGACATACCTTCATGAAGTTCGGGATCTTACAACCTCCCCACCTTATAACGACTCATCCTCGAGCATCATTCCTACGCATCACTGAGCTTCTGAAACAAAGAGATCGGGCCACTGGGCCCGTATATCTGACTCCCTCTCCCTCGTTTTTTCTTGAACATTCCCATACTACCATAGAATATGAACCAAGGGCACAACCTTGCCCTGCAAGACTTTCTCTCTATAATCCACAATATGAACTTGATACTCCTCAAAGGATGCATCATCCTCAAGCACAACATCCTCAACATTAAACACATGATATGGATCAAGGTGATACTATCGAAGCTGCGAAACATGAAAAATTATGCATTCCACTATATCATTGTGGAAGAGCCAATCAATAAGCCACTGATCCGATCCTCTCCACAACCCGAAACGACCCCACGTACCTGGGTGCTAACTTGCCCTGCTTCTGAATCCGACGGTGACCCAACCTTGGTGACACCCAAAGAAACACACTATCACCCACTATAAACTCAAGGGGTCTACGACGCCGATCTTCATACGACTTCTGCCTACTCTGAGCTGTTGCTATGCGTTTCTGGATCAACTAAATCTTTTTCGACATCTTTTGAATGAGACTCGGTCCCAACAACACGGACTCCCCCGCTTCTAACCAGCACATCAGAGATCTACATGACCCCCCATAGAGCCCCTCAAATGGTGTCATCTAAATTGTAGCCTAAAAACTATTTTTATAGGAAAACTCAACAAGCGACAAGTGTTTTTCTCACAAACCACCAAAATCAAGGACATAAGCTCTCAACATGTTCTCCAACTGTAAAATCCATCGTTACATGGATTTTCATGAGGCATCAACTACCTTGACCCATAACCCACAACCCGTTGGAAGTGGGACGATGTAACGATGGATTCTCATGAGGCCTCAACTGCCTTGACCCATAAGCCACAACCCGTTCGTCCTACATCAACATAAACCCAAGTCCAACACCAGACGCATCACAAAACAAGGTGTACTTCTTACCTAGCTTGGGTAAGATAAAGATCGGTGCGATCATCAACCGCTTTAACTCTTGAAAAGAATTCTCGCATGCCCCAGACCACTCATACTTAACCCCCTTCTTGGTTAATCCCAAAAGTGGTGATCTCAAATAGGAGAAATCTTTAATGAACCTTCGGTAATAACCATCCAAACTCATAAAACTCTGAACATCAGAAACATTCTTGAGCTGCTCCAAAGACACAAGAGCATGCACATTCTCTAGATCCACCGACACACCTACCACAGAGATGATGTGACCCAAGAAATGCACTTTATCAATCCAGAATTGACATTTGGATAGCTTGGCGTAAAGCCCATGCTCTCTCAGTGTACCCAAGATGATATCAAGATGTTTGGCATGATCGTCATGAGTTTTAGAGTACACCAAGATGTTATCTATGGAGAAAACTATGAACTGATTCATATAGGGGGGAATCTTCAGTTCATCAAAGCCATGAACACAACCAGTGCATTAGTCAATCCGAACGACATTACCAAAAACTCATACAACCCGCACCTGCTCCTGAAAGCAGTCCGTGGTATGTCAAAAGGTCTAACCCTCAGCTGATGATACCCTGAACTCAAATCAATCCTAGAAAACACTGATGAACCTCTCAGCTAGTCAAATAGATCATCAATTCAGGAAAGAGGGTACTGGTTCTTAACTATCATCTGATTCAACCTTCTATAGTTGACACAAAACTATAACAATCTGTCAGCCTTCTTGGAAAATAACACGAGAGATCCCCAAGGCAACATACATGGGAAAATGAACCCATTACGGTCCAAATCCTCTAACTTAACCTTAAGTTCCTAGAGTTCTATCAGTTCCATTCGGTATGGCGGAATGGAAACTGGTTCCGCCCCAGGTAGAAACCGTCACACTTGGTTTTTCATGGCTTTGTTTGATCTAGTTCATTGGAAATTCCGATCCTTTTTATTGGGTCTTGGGTGAGATTAATGTTTAGTTTTGAAGTTTATTCTATATCTAATCACCCTAATTTGGGTTCCCTATTGCTTGTTTATGAGTTTTTGGAGAGATGGTGGTTATTTCATGATTTGGGCCAACCGTGAGCCCATTTCCAATTTTAAAAACCAAATTTGTTTCTTTTATAACTCATTTGTTTTTCAACATTTTTCACCCATTCCACTTCATAAATTTCCTCCACTGACATATTAAAATTACCATATCCTTTTGGACCCCCTTATAAATTCATAATCATAGTGAATTTGGGTTACTTATTTAGGTATTGGGCCATCCCGTGGACCCACTTCCAGTTTTAAAACAATAATTTGTTTCTTTTATATCTTTTTCATTTTTTAATATTTTTCAGTGATTCAACCTTCCATTAGAATCAAACATACCTATACCCACCCCCATTATCGAGTTTACCTATTTGGAGCTCATTTGAATCACTTATTAGGGAAAAAGTTCTCTGGTTTCCTCAAAACGTCTAGAATTGAGAAGGAAAATTGTTTCATCCATAAGTCATTCAATTCGAACTCTTTTTCCCACAAATATTCTTTAAATGGTTCGTCCAGATCTTAGGATCCTCTCCAAGAAGTTACAATCCATTCCCTTCTCTCTAAGGGTGCCAATCTAATGGAATATGAAGAGTTTTCTAGGTGGCAAGGTGAGATTCATTCTCCATTCTCCTTCCTCTTCCTCCTCCTTTCATTATTTCTTGGTTTTCTATTATCCCCTAGTCATGTTATACCTAGGGTTCTGTTATCCCATGATTTTTGATGGGGGTTTTGTTCGTTTGGGGCTGGTCGTCATAGGTTTAGGGTTTATAAACCCTCGGATGATGATATTGGGTGTGCATTTCCATTACGCCAAGGATTTGAGGTAGGATATCCCTTGCACATGCCTTTATCATTTAAGTTTCATCATTTTCTTATTGTTCACATATGATATATATGTTTATTATTTATTTTCATCCTTTGGATAATTTTATTGGTGTAAAAAATGGTTGTTTAAGCCTTGTTTTGTGAAAGGTAGAGTTGTTTTGTCATAAAAGTGCACACCAAGTGTTCGTTTAAATGTTCCGCTATCTTTCACAACTGTTTTGCGAGGTTTAAAATCTGGTTTATGGTATTTTGAACATGTTACAGTATCTATAATAAAATATGTCATGAAATTGGTGTTTTATTCCTTTTCATGTTATTAAAATAAATTGTTTTATTTAAAAAGGGCATGTCATGTGTTCAGTAAATTGCCCGGTTGGCTTTTATGTGTGATGCGTGATTTAAAAAATATTTGTTTGGATTTATAAATTAATTGGAAGAATGATAAATGGTATTTTGGGCCCTTATATGGCTTTCCAATTTGGATTTGGTTTTACAAACAAATGAGTTTTGGTTTAAAATATGTTTTGGTCCGAGTTGTTAGAAAATGGCCCGTTTCACATCCTAATGAAAATGGATGTGTTTTGAATATGTAACCTGAGTGTTTTAAGGGATTTATGAACGTGGTTTGCTGCTGTAAATGGTGTGTATACACCTCCTTAATAAAATTGAAATGCATACCTTGGTTAAATGTTAGTTTTGAGAAAGGCTTAAAGGCCCGTTTGACATTTTTTTTTGTAAAAATGCTTTCCATCTGCATTTCATGCTCTATCTTTTGGGGCCATTTTATGGTCCATGAAAATGATTTATTAATTGGTTTTGGGGATTCCAAATTTGGTTTTTTATTTTATTGATGGGTTTATGACCTTAAAAGAGTATTTTTGAATGGATTTTATGTGCAAGGCCTCGTTATACTCCTTGAAATTGTTTTAAGAAACTTTTTAGTGGTTTATTGATTCATGAAAGAAATGTGAAGCATGTTTGAGAACTGTTTGTGTGTTTATAGTTTGGTAATGGAATTTTGATGTGAAAAGTGTATTTGATAATATTTGTAACTTGATTGAGCACAAAAGGGAACCCCGAGTATCTAGGTGAGCGGGTGTGTACTAGTATGCTAGTGATCCCGTGGGGTTTGGCCCCTGTTTCACGTAGCAAGTTTGATGATGACAATACTAACTAAACTATGATGATGATGATGCTGGGGGACCACTAATTTATGGGTATTCTCCCTACTAGTGGCTCGTGTGCACAAGAATGAATATTTATTATGGTTACTTTCACCGAGATATGAGGTACCTGGGGCTCATAACTAACTAGTGCCTAGGGGTGTTCCCGTAACTTGTTCCCATTGAATATTTTGTACTCACTGTCGGTATACAGTGTTTTTTTGGTAAATTCAAAAGTGTGTGTGATTTATTTAAAATTTTACATTATTTAAAGAAGTCCTCTTGAAAACTAGTTTCATTTTGAAGTTGCATCTCTTTGAAAATTGTTACTAGCATTCTTGTTTATAAAACATGAAAGTTTTTGTCTAGTAAAATTTTTATAGCATGAGACCTCATTTGGAAAACATACCTTTATATATTTTTTTAAACTTGAAATTGATGTTTCTTTTATTTTAAAGGAAGTGCATTGAGAATAGAATATCGAGCTAACCTACTGAGTTTTAATACTCATGCCTATAGTCTTCTTCTGTTTTTAACCCTTGTGCAGGTTTCATCTTGAGTTCAATCGCCTTGGGAGATGTGTGATCATTGTGTTGGAGAGTGACCAGAAGGGTCACATGGAGTTAGTTGGTTATCAGGTTTGATCATTTGAGTTTTTGGTTTATTTATACTTTTAGTTTCTTGTACAAATAATTTTCTGTTCAATTTTTATATAAATGTATTTTAGGCTGTCCATTTCTTTACTCTATTTGTTTGATTGTTCATATATGGGTGAAATCGTTTCCTTGTCTACTCTACTGATTCCCTTGGTGCTTGTTTCTATCCCGGGAGGATCGAGAACGCCTCTCAGGGCTTGTCGCGAGCTGGTTTGTGAAAAATGTTATCAAAGGAGATCGGCTCTTAGTAGACCTTTTTTAGAGCACCCTTGTTATTTGGGGGATGTCAAGGTAGATGGAGTAGGATTTTTGGGACTTGAGGGGTTAGTGCAGGAAGAGCACCGCGAAATCTTTCTCATTCTGATCCTCAAGTTTCCACGGGATGTCTGGTTTTATTAGTTTCCTTTGTTCTTGTTGATTGTTTAGTGTTGGGATATGACAAGGGGAGTCTGACTAATGGCCTCCGCGAGCTTGCAGGGCCTGGAAAGCCATGTGGAGCCTGGGCATGGTCCTAATAAGTCTCTCTGTGTTGGTGTTGTGTTTGACATATGGCCGCCAACCATATGGTTAAGTCACCCACTGGCACTACTTCCCTTTTGTGGGTTTCTTGGACCTTTCTCAATTTATAAATTTTTGTTTTGATAATACTTATGTGAGAATTATGGAAATGGGTTTTAAATGAAGGATTGGATTTTGAAAAGTGGAAAAGGGGTTTTCAAAAATTAAATATAAGAATGGTTTTGGTAAAGTTGTTTCTTTTTAAACAAATTTTGGGGAGGAGGTGGAAATGAATTAACGAGATTGGATTTTCCCTAATCTAAATTTTTGGTTTGTTGAAATAAAATGTTTTCAAAATGTGAATCATTTTAAGGTGATTCTGAATATTTTTTTTAAATGGGGTGTTTTGGGATGTTGAAAAGTGTTTGAATATGATGAATTGGTTTTGGAAATTTGTTTTGAGTGGTTGGTGTTTTCGTAGAAAGGGTATTGGTCTCAATGGACATCAGATTATAAAAAATATACCTTTCTGAATTTTAGAAAATTGGAAGGGGTTGTTTGGAGTAGATTGGTTGTTTTGAAAGTTGTTAAAAATGAAAAGGGGTTTGTTTTTAAGAAAATGATTCTTGATGAAGTGTGTTTGTTTTTTGAAATCTGAAAAGGGTTTTGACTTGGTGGTTAGTGTTCCTTTTGAAGGTACATGATTTTTGGAATGATGTTGTTTTGTTTTAGCCTTTAGTGTTTTCATGGGTGCTCACATGCATGGTTTTATTGATATCTGGAAGGATGACCTATATGTCATGGTGGTTGGGTTCCTGGGGTGGCATGTAAATGTGCATGTGGGTGAGACTTGATGAAACACCAATGGTGAATGTGGAAACCCACCAAGTTAGTTTGTTTTTCAAAAGTGTCTTGAGCTGGAAAATTGTGGCATTTGTTTATAAAATGATGGTTATGTGGCTAGTTTTTTCTATGACTTAGAAGAATTTTTTGTTCAGTATGCTTACCGGTGATCTATAAGTCATACTCTTGTTGTGTCTTGAGATGATATCTTGTTGGTACCTCGGTTTTGTAGTAATGTTCATTGGGTTTCTAAAGATGTGTTGGATTTTGTGATGTGGACATGGATAGTTCTCCATTGGAAATCTTTCATTTTTATCAACCTAATGATTCGTTTTTAATGTTAAATCCACCTCTTCAGATGATGACTTAACCCGTTTGTTGGAATAGAGAGCTGTTTGGGATCGATTTAACATGCTTCCAGATCATGATAATTCTTTTGGACATAGTAGTTGTGTTTGGTAATGTTGATGTGTTTCACCGTATTCATTGTCCATTTTTCTCCTCGTTCAGAGTGAGAGTGAATTTTGATATGTATCTGTGAGTTCCTATTTAGATGAAGGTGTTTTGTTGAAAAAGTGAGTTTTTTTGAGCGGTGTGTTCCTTATCACCTGACTGCGGTGCAACTGATGCTTCAAGAATCAGGGCTCCAACTATAGGCCTCAGAGTGAGGCTTTCCACGCAGTCAAGAAATCACCAGAGGTGTTGAGTTCTCGAATAGGCTCCTGCATCCACCATTTGGTAAGTTAGTTTCTACTCTATTGTGGTTCTTCATCATTGTGAATTTCCTCTTGTCACAATGATCATGGTGGATTTACCCCTCACAAAGTGTTAATGGTTATGCCTTCATGGATGTGAGATTCTGATCAATGTCCCTGTGTGGACCGCCTGTGTAAATCGGGTGCAGTCTTGGTATTACCTGTTCATAGATGGAGGGTGTGGGGTGGTTCATCTATTTATTTTGTGGTTTTAGTGGCCCAATTATTGGGTCCCATTCCCTCCCTGCCCTGAGTGGTGGGGGTTTTGATCCGTGCTGAAAGTGTTGGCCCAGTTCTTGTACCCTCCATTCGGGAGTGGGTGGTTTAAATGTTCATGTTATAACCCTCTTAACTTTGGTTGGTAGGTTTTTATGGGATATTTTTGGTGGACTTGCGCAAGTGATTCCCAATTCTAGTTAATGTTTAATTCTTGTTTGTTCGTAGCAAGTTGGGTTCTAATGGTGGAGAGACCCACTGCGAGTCTCATTGATTTTTCCTCCTAAGAACTTATCTAGTGCTAGTTGTTTCTTAATGGTGGGGAGTCCATCCTGCAATCCATTGGAATCTTTGGTTTTTGTGAGTTCTCTTTGGTTTGGGTGATTTCTGGGTTCATTGGTAGAAGGCCCAACAACCGGGTTCTTGGTTTGGTTGTGGTGGTAGTGACTCGATCTTTCGGTTGATTCTCAAGAAGTGGTTGAGAGTTGGTGTTTTGGTTGAGGTAAGAGGATTAAGTTCCATTAATGGTTGATGGTGTGTCATTGGATTATGAGGATGTAACATATTGATAAATAATCCTTAGGTGTTGATCTTTAAGCTGGAAAGCGCTATGTCTTTTCAGGGGCGGAAAGGTTTAATGGTGGGGAGAATTGTCACACTCAGTTTTTCATGGTTTTTTTTTGATCTGGTTCATTGGAAATACCGATCCTTTTTATTGGGTCTTGGGTGAGATTAATGTTGAGTTTTGAAGTTTTTTATATGTATAATCACCCAAATTTGGGTTCTCTATTGCTTTTTTATGAGTTTTTGGAGAGATGGTGGTTACTTCATGATTTGGGCCAACCGTGAGTCCATTTCCAGTTTTAAAAACCAAATTTGTTTCTTTTATAAATCCTTTGTTTTTAAACATTTTTCACCAATTACAATTCATAAATTTCCTCCACTGACATATTAAAACTACCATATCCTTTTGGACCCCCTTATAAATTCATAATCATGGTGAATTTGGGTTACTTATTTAGGTATTGGGCCAGCCCGTGGACCCATTTCCAGTTTTAAAACAATAATTTGTTTCTTTTATATATTTTTCATTTTTTAATATTTTTAGGTGATTCAAACTCCCATTATAATAAAACATACCTATACCCACCCCCATTACCAAGTTTACCAATTTGGATCTCATTTGAATCTCTTATTAGGGCGAAAGTTCTCTGGTTTCCTCAAAACGTCCATAATTGAGAAGGTAAATTGTTTCATCCATAAGTCATTCAATTAGAACTCTTTTTCCCACAAATCTTCTTTACATGGTTCTTCAAGATCTTAGAAGCCTCTCTAAGAAGTTACAAGAGATTACCTTCTCTCTAAGGGTTCCGATATAATGGAATATGAAGAGTTTTCTAGGTGGAAAGGTGAGATTCCTTCTCCTTTCTCCTTCCTCTTCCTCCTCCTTTCATTATTTCTTGGTTTTCTATTCTCCCCTAGTCATGTTAGACCTAGGTTTCAATTATCCCATTATTTTTTATGGGGGTTTTGTTTGTTTGGGGCTGCTCGTCATAGGTTTAGGGTTTATAAACCCTCAGATGGTGATATTGGGTGTGTGTTTCTATTACGCCAAGGATTTGAGGTAGGATATACCTTGCACATGCCTTTATCATTTAAGTTTCATCATTTTATTATTGTTTACATATGATATATATTTTTATTATTGTTTTTCATCCTTTGGATAATTTTATCAGTGTGAAAAATGGTTGTTTAAGCCTTGTTTTGTGAAAGTTAGAGTTGTTTTGTCATAAAAGTGCACACCAAGTGTTTGTTTAAATGTTCCACTATCATTTGAAACAGTTTTGTGAGTTTTAAAACCTGTTTTATGGTATTTTGAACATGTTACAATATCTATAATAAAATATGGCATGAAATTTGTTTTTTATTCCTTGTCATGTTCTTAAAATAAACTGTTTTGTTTAAAAAGGGAATGTCATGTGTTTGGTAAATTGCCCAGTTGGATTTTATGTGTGATTTGTGATTTAAAAATTATTTGTTTGGATTTATAAATGAATTGGAAGAATTATAAATGGTATTTTTGGGTCCTTATATTTCTTTCCAATTTGGATTTGGTTTTACAAACAAATGGGTTTTGGTTTACAACATGTTTTGGCCCGAGTTGTTGGAAAATGACCCGTTTCACATCCTTATGAAAATGGTTGTGTTTTGAATATGTAACCTGAGTGTTTTAAGGGATTTATGAATTTTTTTTTCTGATGTAAATTGTGTGTATACACCTCCTTAATAAAATTGAAATGCATACCTTGGTCAAATGTTAGTTTTGAGAAAGGCTTAAAGGCCTGTTTGGTTTTTTTTTTGTAAAAATGGTTTCCATCTGCATTTTATGTTCTATCTTTTGGGGCCATTTTATGGTCCATGAAAATGATTATTAATTGGTTTTGTGGCTTCCAAATCTATTTTTTATGTTATTTATGGTTTTCTGGCCTTAAAAGATCATTTTTGAATGGAATTTATTGCAAGTCCTCGTTATACCCCTTGAAATTGTTTTATGAAACTTTTTAGTGGTTTATTGATTCGTGAAAGAAATGTGAAGCATGTTTGCAGACTGTTTGTGCGTTTATGGTTTGGTAATGGAATTTTTATGTGAAAAGTGTATTTGATAATATGTGTAACTTGATTTAGCACTAAAGGGAATCATGGGTATCTAGGTGAGCAGACGTGTACTAGTATGCTAGTGATCCTATGGGGTTTGACCCCTGTTTCACGTAGAAAGTTTGAAAATGACAACATTAACTAAACTATGACGATGATGATGTTTGGGGAACACTAGGTTATGGGTATGATTCCTACTAGTGTCTCGTGTGCACGAGAATGAATATTTATTATGGTTACTTTCACCGAGATACGAGGTTCCTGGGGCTCACAACTAACTAATGCCTAGGGGTGTTCCCGTGACTTGTGCTCATTGGCTATTTTGTACTCACCATTGGCATACGGTGTGTTTGTTTGGTAAATTCAGAAGTGTGTGTGATTTATTTAAAAGTTTACATTCTTTAAAGAATCACTCTTAAAAACTAGTTTCATTTTGACGTTGCAACTCTTTGAAAATTGTTACTAGCATTCTTGTTTATAAAACATGAAAGTTTTTGTATGGTAAATTTTTTATAGTATGTGACCTCATTTGGAAAACATACCTTTATATCTTTTTTTAAACTTGAAATTGATGTTTCTTTTATTTTAAAGTAAGTTCATTGGGAATAGAATATCAGACCAACCTACTGAGTTTTAATACTCACACCTATATTCTTCTTCTATTTTTAGCCCTTGTGCAGGTTTCATCTTGAGTTCGATCACCTTGGGAGACATGTGATCATTGTTTTGGAGAGTGACCAACAGGGTCACATGGAGTTAGTTGGTTATCGAGTTTGGTCAGTTGAGTTGTTGGTTTAGTTGCACTTTCAGTTTCGTGTACAAATAATGTTCAATTCAATTTTTATATAAATGTATTTTGGGCTGTCCATTTCTTTCTGCTATTTTTTGATTGTTTATATATGGAAGAAATCATTCCCTTGTTTACTCTATTAATTCCCATGGTGCATGTCGCCATCCCAGGAGGATCGGGAATGCCTCTCGGGACTTGTCATGGACTGGTTTGTGGAAAAATGATATCAAAGGAGGTCGGCTCTTAGCAGACCTTTTTTTAGAGTGACCTTGTTATTTGGGGGATGTCAAGGTAGATGGAGTATGATTGTTGGGACTTTAGGGGTTAGTGTGGGAAGAGCGTCACGAACTCTTGCTCGTTCTGATCCTCAAGTTTCCATGGGATGTCCGGTTTTATTAGTTTTCTTTGTTCTTGTTGATTGTTTGGTGTTGGGATATGACAAGGGGAGTCTGACTAATGGCCTCTATGAGCTCGCAGGGCTTGGAAAGACATGTGGAGCCGGGGCATGGTCCTAATAAGTCTCTCTGTGTTGGTGTTGTGTTTGACATATGGCCGCCAACCATATGGTCAAGTCACCCACCGACACTAGTTCCCTTTTGTGGGTTTCTTGGACCTTTCTTGATTTATGATTTTTTTTGATAATACTTATGTGGGAATTATGGAAATGGGTTTTAAATGAAGGATTGTATTTTGAAAAGTGGAAAAGGGGTTTTCAAAAATTAAACATAAGAATGGTTTTGGGAAGGTTTTTTCTTTTTAAACAAATTTTGTGGAGGAGGTGGAAATGATTTAACATGATTAGATTTTCCCTAATATAAACTTGTGGTTTGTTGAAATAAAATGTTTTGAAAGTGTGAATCATTTTAAGGTGATTCTGAATATTTGTTTTAAATGGGGTGTTTTGGGATGTTGAAAAGTGTTTGAATCTGATGAATTGGTTTTGGAAATTTATTTTGAGCGTTTGGTGTTTTTGTAGAAAGGGTATTGGTCTCAATGGCCATCATATTATAAAAAATATACCTTTCTGAATTTTAGAAAATTGGAAGGGGTTGTTTGGAGTAGCTTGGTTGTTTTGAAAGTTGTTAAAAATGAAAAGGGGTATGTTTTTAAGAAAATGATTCTTGATGAAGTGTGTTTTTTTTGAAATCTGAAAAGGGTTTTGACTTGGTGGTTAGTGTTCCTTCTGAAGGTACATGATTTTTGGAATGATGTTGTTTTGTTTTAGCCTTTAGTGTTTTCACAGGTGCTCACATGCATGGTTTTATTGATATCTAGAAGGATGTACTATATTTCATGGTGGTTGTGTGCCTGGGGTGGCATGGAAATGTGCATGTGGGTGAGACTTCATGAAACACCAATGGTGAATGTGGAAACCCACCAAGTTAGTTTGTTTTTCAAAAGTGTTTTGAGCTGAAAAATTGCGGCATTTGTTTATAAAATGATGGTTATGTGGCTAGTTTTTTCTATGTCTTAGAAGAGTTGTTTATTTAGTATGCTTATTGGTGATCTATAAGTCATACTATTGTTGTGTCTTGAGATGATATCTTATTGGTGCCTTGGTTTTGGAGTAATGTTCAGTGAGTTTCTAAAGATGTGTTGGAAGTTGTGATGTGGCCATGGATAGTTCTCTGTTGGAAATATTTCATTTTTATCAACCTAATGATTCATTTAAAATGTTAAATCCACCTCTTCAGATGATGCCTCATTCCGTTTTTTGGAATAGAGAACTATTTGGGATCTATTTAATGTGCTTCCAGGTCATGATAATTCTTTTGGACATAGTAGTTGTGTTCAGTGATGTTGATGTGTTTCACCGTATTCCTTGTCCATTCTATTCCTTGTTCAGAGTGAGAGTTAGTTTTGATATATATCTATGAGTTCCTATTTAGATGAAGGTGTTTTTTTGATAAAGTGAGTTTTTTTTGAGGGGTGTGTTCCTTATCACCTGCCTGCGGTGCAGTAGATGCTTTAAGAATCAGGGATCCAACCATAGGCCTCAGAGTGAAGCTTTCCATGTAGTCAAGAAATCGCCAGAGGTGTGGAGTTCTCAACTAGGCTCCTGCCTCCACCATTTTGGTAAGTTAGTTTCTAATCTATTGTGGTTCCTCATAACTATGAATTTCCTCTTGTTGCAATGAGCATGGTGGACTTACCCCTCACATAGTGTCAATGGTTATGCCATCATTAATGTGGGATTCTGACCAATGTCCCTATGTGGACCACCTGTGTAAATCAGGTGCGGTCTTGGTATTACCTGTTCATAGATGGAGGGTGTGGGGTGGTTAATATATTTATTATTTGGTTTTATTGGACCAATGATTGGGTCCCCTTCCCTCCCTGCCCCGAGTGGTGGGGGTTTTGATCTATGCCGAAAGTGTTGGCCCAGTTGTTGTACCCTCCGTTCGGGAGTGGGTGGTTTAAATGTTCATGTTATAACCATATTAACTTTGGTTGGTAGGTTGTTATGGGATATTTTTGGTGGAATTTTTCAAGTGATTCCCAATTCTAGTTAATGTTTAATTCTTGTTTGTTCATTGCAAGTTGGGTTCTAATGGTGGGGAGACCCACCACGGGTCTCATTGATTTTTCCTCCTAAGAAATTATCTAGTGCTAGTTGTTTCTTAATGGTGGAGATTCCATCCCATAATACACTGGAATATTTTGTTTTTGTGAGTTCTCTTTAGTTTGGGTGATTTCTGGGTTCATTGGTAGAAGGCCCAACAACCGGGTTCTTGGTTTGGTTGTGGTGGTAGTGACTCGATCTTTCGGTTGATTCTCAGGAAGTGGTTGAGAGTTGGTGTTTTGGTTGAGGTAAGAGGATTAAGTTCCATTAATGGTTTATGGTGTGTCATTGGATTAGGAGGATGGACCATATTGATAAATAATCCTTAGGTGTTTATCTTTAAGCTGGAAAGTGCTATGTCTTTCCAGGGGCGGAAATGTTTAATGGTGGGGAGAATTGTCACACCTGGTTTTTCATGGCTTTGTTTTGATCTGGTTCATTAGAAATACCAATCATTATTATTGGGTCTTGGGTGAGATTAATGTTGAGTTTTTTCAGTTTCTTCTATTTATAATCACCCTAATTTGGGTTCCCTATTGCTTGTTTAGGAGTTTTTGGAGAGACGGTGGTCAGTTCATGATTTGGGCCAACCGTGAGCGCATTTCTAGTTTTAAAAACCAATTTTTTTTCTTTTACAACTTCTTTGTTTTTCAACATTTTTCACCCATTCCACTTCATAAATTTCCTTCAATGACATATTAAAACTACCACATCCTTTTGGACCCCATTATAAATTCATAAGCATGGTTAATTTGGGTTACTTATTTAGGTGTTGGGCCAGCCCATGGGCCCATTTCCAGTTAAAAAAAAACTATTTTTTTCTTTTATATTTTTTTCATTTTTTAATATTTTTCGGTTATTAGACCTCCCATTATAATCCAACATACATATCCCCACCCCCATTATCGAGTTTACCTATTTGGAGCTCATTTACATCGCTTATTAGGGCGAAAGTTCTCTGGTTTCCTCAAAACGTCTAGAATTGAGAAGGTAAATTGTTTCATCCATAAGTCATTAAAGTAGAACTCTTTTTCCCAAAAATATTCTTTCCATGTTTCGTAAATATCTTAGGAGCCTCTACAAGAAGTTCCAATCCATTCCATTCTCTCTAAGGGTGCCGATATAATGAAATACAAAGAGTTTTCTAGGTGGCAATGTGATATTCATTCTCCTTTCTCCTTCCTCTTCCTCCTCCTTTCATTATTTATTGGTTTTCTATTCTACCCTAGTCATGTTAGACCTAGGGTTATATTATAACATGATTTTTTATGGGTTTTTTGTTCGTTTGGGGCTGGTAGTCATAGATTTAGGGTTTATAAACCCTCGGATGGTGATATTGGGTGTGTGTTTCCATTACGCTAAGGATTTGAGGTAGGATATCCCTTGAACATGCCTTTATCATTTAAGTTTCATCATTTTATTATTGTTAAAATATGATATATATGTTAATTATTGTTTTTTATCCATCGGATAATTTTATTGGTGTGAAAAATGGCTGTTTAAGCATTGTTTTGTGAACGGTAGAGTTGTTTTGTCATAAAAGTGAACTCCAAGTGTTTGTTTAAATATTTCGCTATCTTTTGAAACTATTTTGTGAGGTTTAAAACCTGGTTTATGGTATTTTGAACATGTTACAGTAGCTATAATAAAATATGGCATGAAATTGGTGTTTTATTACTTTTCATTTTCTTAAAATAAATTGTTTTGTTTAAAAAGGGCATGTCATGTGTTCGGTAAATTGCCCGATTGGATTTTATGTGTGATGTGTGATTTAAAAATTATTTGTTTAGATTTATAAATGAATTGGAAGAATTATAAATGTTATTTTTTGTTCCTTATATGTCTTTCCAATTTGTATTTGGTTTTACAAACAAATGGGTTTTGGTTTAAAACATGTTTTGGCCCGAGTTGTTGGAAAATGACCCATTTCACATCCTTATGAAAATGGTTGTGTTTTGAATATGTAACTTGAGTGTTTTAAGGGATTTATGAATGTGTTTTTATGACTTAAATGGTGTTTATACACCTCATTAATAAAATTTAAATTCATACCTTGGTCAAATTATAGTTTTGAGAAAGGCTTAAAGGCTCATTTGGCATTTTTTTGTAAAAATGGTTTCCATCTGCATTTCATGTTCTATCTTTTGGGTCCATTTTATGGTCCATAAAAATGATTTATTAATTGGTTTCGGGGCTTTCAAATCTGATTTTTTATGTTATTTATGGTTTTATTTCCTTAAAAGATTATTTTTGAATGGATTTTATGTGCAAGACCTCGTTATACTCCTTGAAATTGTTTTACGAAACATTTTAGTGGTTTATTGATTTGTGAAAGAAATGTGAATCATTTTTGCGGAATGTTTGTGTGTTTATGGTTTGGTAATGGAATTTTGATGTTAAAATTATATTTTATAATATGTGTAACTTGATTGAGAACTAAAGGGAATCCCAGGTATCTAGGTGAGCAGACGTGTACTAGTATGCTAGTGATCCTGTGGGGTTTGACTCCTGTTTCACGCAGCAAGTTTGATGATGACAACAATAACTAAAATATGATGATAATGATGTTGCGGGACCACTAAGTTATGGGTATGCTCCCTACTAGTGGCTCGTGTGCATGATAATGGATATTTATTATGGTTACTTTCACCGAGATATGAGGTACCTGGGGCACACAACTAACTAGTGCCTAGGGGTGTTCCCGTGACTTGTGCTCATTAGCTATTTTGTACTCACCATCCGCATACGGTGTGTTTGTTTGGTAAATTCAAAAAGTGTGTGTGATTTATTTAAAAGTGTACATTCTTTAAAGAATCCCTCTTGAAAACTTGTTTCATTTTGAAGTTGCACCTCTTTGAAAATTGTTACTAGCATTCTTGTTTATAAAACATGAAAGTTTTTGTCTGGTAATTTTTTATAGCATGGGACCTCATTTGGAAAACATAACTTTATATATTTTTTTTTAAACTTTAAATTTATGTTTCTTTTATTTTAAAGGAAGTGAATTTGGAATATAATATCAGGCTAACCTACTGAGTTTTAATACTCACGCCTGTAGTATTCTTCTATTTTTATCCCTTTTGTAGGTTTCAGCTTGAGTTCGATCACCTTGGGAGATGTGTGATCATTGTGTTGGAGAGTGACCAGCGGGGTCACATGGAGTTAGTTGGTTATCAGGTTTGGTCAGTTGAGTTTTTGGTTTAGTTGTACTTTCAGTTTCTTGTACAAATAATGTTCAGTTCAATTTTTATTTAAATGTATTTTGGGATGTTCATTTATTTAATTTATTTGTTTTATTGTTTATATATGTGAGAAATAATTCCCTTGTGTACTCTATTGATGCCCTTGGTGCTTGTCGCCATCCCGGGAGGATCGGGAACGCCTCTCGGGACTTTTCGTGGGCTGGTTCGTGACAACAACTCCATCGTGAACTCCACGTCCCTCTTAGGTGGTAGCCCTAAGAAATCCTATAGAAACACCTATAAAATTAATCCACAATAGGTAGAAAGAAAAGCTACTCCACCCCTCCATCATCAAGCACAAGACAAGCCACTTAGGCTGTGAGTTCACCCAACTGCTAAAAAACTGGTCCTTCACAACCTTCACGAATATCTCATTCACCATGAAGGAAATACGTGTCTCCCTTAAGAGACATGAAAGTTACCCTATGATGGTAATAGTCAATGTGGGTCTGATATGTCACCAGTCAATCTATACCCGAAATTAGGTCAAAACCTGACATTTTAAGGATGAACAAGTCCCACAGAAGATGGTACCCACCATCCTCTAGATCATAACCTTTACATTGTTTGATATTTTCAACTCGCACCCCCAACAGAGTATAAATAAACATAATCCCACACACACGATCCACTACTAAACCCAAAAAAACCACAAATTGATCATAAATGAAAGAGTGCGTGACACCTGTTTCAAATAACATGCTAGCTAGGGTATAAGCCACAAGAATCGTACCTCGAACTGTAGATGGTCTAGCCTCGCCCCCTCTAGGTACAAACTGAACCTCGTGAAGCTGACCTGCCCATTTTCCCTAAGCTCCAGCCTGGGTACCTGGCACTACACTACCCTGTTGGTATGGATGCTCTCACCCCAGAGTACCTCGTCCACCTCCTTGACTAGTACGACCCATAGAAATCCAACTACCTGCCTGATATGGGGTGGATGACCCCCAAACTACACTAAGTACCTACCTCAAACCTTTATATATTCCCAACTGTCAAGGGTTCCTATAGAACCTTTGCATGTGCCTCATTCCATCGCATACTCGACACTCAACTAGTGGTCGGGGAAACTGACTGTTCATGTGTCTCGACTAACCACATTGATAATAGAACACCTGATCTTCACCCTGAGAGGCTGACCCTTTCTTTTGACTACTCGGTTCTTTTCCACCTTGATGGAAACTCCCAAAACGATGCTTCCTAACCTTGGAAGCTACACCACTCACCTGACTAATTAGCACCACAAGTCCTCTACTTGAGGCCCCATTTAGGTTACCTTATGAGATAAGTGCTTAATCCACTACTTCCGTAAGACTTTTTAAGATGAAGATATTTACTTGAGACCTGATCTCGTGCCTCAACCCATTCTGGAAATGTTTCTCCACAGTTGCCTCATCTCCTACCAACATTGGAAAAAAGCGTCGCAGATCAGTGAAACTATTAGCACAATCCAATGCTGACATTTCCCTCACTGTCAAAATCATAAAATTTTAGGCCTTTTCTTTCCTCAAGGTCTCCAAATAGAAATTATCTAGAAACTTTTCTTGAAAATATTTCCATAACATCCCTTAAGTCTGTTCGGTCTGAACCATGATATCCCACCAACACTTCACCTGAACACTCAACATGTAGGCGACCAAATTGACCCTCTTCTCGATAGGAGTCTCTAAATGGTTGAGAATCATCTGGATGGACTCTATCCAGAACTCAACTGCCTCTATACCACCCTCTCCGATAAAGGTCGGAGGGTGCTGCAGTTGAAATTCCCTGGCCAGCTCAAACAGCTTGACATGACCCACCCTGGGTCCCGTTCCATCATTTGCATAAAGAGACCAAGATTCTCACAGAACTAGTCATCTCTTCCACCCCAGATCACCAAATTCTCTTTCTCCAATACTGTAGGAGCATTATCAACAACATCCTTTTGTTTCCCAACTAACACTCAATGTTATGGTGGTATTTATCTACAAGACAAACACAAGATTTAGAACACATAACATATAACTTTCATAGGTTTCATAAATATGGATCTATATTAGCCACAAACAACCATTCCATATACACTATCCAAAAAAAACTTATCACATTCAAAAAACCACCATCGACCAACCCTACCATGGGTCATGGATAACACAGGGTAACTAAATCTCATGGTCACAAATCTTACTTTAGGAACCATATCACAACTATTTCCACACTTACAAAGTAAACCTTTTATATAGGCTCATTTTCTATTTCAAAACTTGTTACATTCCACATTTCAACTCACTTTGACCTTTAATAGACCCCATTATTTAACTAATATTCAACATTTTATTTCCTTTTTACCATTTGCATCATTTCATTCGACACTATTTTATTTAAATTTTCAAGGAAGTGTAATGCATTCTACCTTTCATACCCCACACACCCATCCCGTGTGTGGCTATCATGATGAATGAAACTTAAATGCATAGGTTCCTACAATGATGAATGAATTCACATATGTTTATACCACCACAGTCATGAGTAAAATATCATGAAACAGTCTCGTCACACAACAAGTGCATCACCCAATAGTGAAATATCATCAAATGTAACAAAAAACAATAAGAACAACAATTCCCACCCCGGAGCACTTGGAGTTTTCCCTTGTACATGGGTTAGCTACTCCTAAGAATGAGATCATTACCAAGACCCGACACTCTCATAATCTCCTGTCTACCATAACCAAATATAAAGTTATAGAAAAGAACTACTCTGATACCACTTTGTAATGACCCATATTGGAATCCACTGAACAACATCCCATTCCAAGTCTCCACATGACCTCAAGCCAACCTCCTCATACGATAGATGTTTCCAACTAGCAATGAGGGTCTAGATAAGTCACACGGGGAGACTTTACCCTCTTTACTAGAGTAATACACAGTAGATAACAAGTATAAATAACAGAAACAAAGTGAAATAACCAATAAACATGCACAAATGAGATCTCCCAAAACTGGGTACAAACCACAATCAACAATAAACACGATATTTCATGCTAAACAATGCTAAAGTGAACAAAACCCAAAATAAAGAAAAAAAATGGAATCCCCAAAATAATTTTGACTCCAAGTCTAGAACCTCATCCATGCATGTCCCACACCCAAATAAACTCCCAAGCATAGGGCCTTTGCCCTTATCCCGACCTGTAAGCATGAAGTCTACTCGGGTACCCAATAATGACCCAAACAGGGTGTGTGTACAAATTAGTAGGCCACCACCAACGATGTCTACAAAATATTTATTCAATATATAGTGAATGAAAATGCTAAGTAAATAAAAGGGAAATAAATAAAAGTTGGGTTCCATTATTTAATAAAGTTCACTTAATCCATTCCTAGTATTATTCCCAATCTCAATACTTATACCAACTTCATTACTTAGTTCACTTTTATCACATCATCAATGGGTTTGGAATTTTCATCAACTCAATGTATAGGGGAAAAATAACTCAAGTTCCCTATATCACTAGGGATAATCACATCATCACATATACAAAACACTCACCTTAAAGCATTGGTCCATGTGGTCTCATTTAATGAAACCATTAGGGGAATAGAACTCTGTCCCCTTCCATAATCTGTGCATTTTGGGGTGGAGTTTAGAGCCTCAGTCTAACTCGAACCGTGGGCGTAGATCCTCATGTTAATACCCCAATCTACCAAGCCATGTGAATATTCTTATTTTCCATTTAACATACATATACCATACCAAACCCAAACATAACCAATTCCAATATCAATCACAAACCATAACAACCAACATGGGAATTAACATTACACAATAACCCATTAACATATTTACCATTTACATTACCTAGCGATTTAGCCCAATTCCCATTTCTTATGCCTAAATCACTAAGCATATTCAATAATCCCCCTACATTAACCCAATTAACATATCCAAACATTTCCATATGTTAATTAATGTAACACATTTAGCATTTCCCATGTATTATCCAACTTATGCATTTCAAGTACAATTCACAATTCATTTGGCACATTACCACTAATCCCATTTAACCCATTATCATTCCTAGCTAAATAATACCTTAGCCATTATACACATATAGGTACAACTAACTCTATTAACTTCTTAATCATCACATTGACCAATTAACATGTTCATATTAGGCTCTACTAAATCACAAGTCAATTTCATACTTAACATTTCTGTTAACTATGTTCGGGAAGGTCAGCACATCCCATGGGTGACTCTAAATTGGTCAAGTCATCCTCCATGAATCCCATGGGGATCATGAGGGGGTTAAATTTTTCATTTTTACACCCATTATGTCAAATCTCACTAACAAAACCAAGAACACAACACAAGGTAAAATAAGAACACAACTTTGCAAGCACAAATCCATACAAAAACCAAGGTATATAACTTTTAGACCAACTAACTCGAATCCATTAATGAACACACTCCTAATAGAATACTTAGATCCTGATTCAACCACCATTTGAATCCTCAACCTAGACCTCACTAGAAAAATAGGGTTTTAGATATTCAGATGGAGATAAGAGAGTGATTCAAACCCTAAACTAAAAAGAGAAGCAAGAGAGGGATTAGTCTCACCTGGATCTTCGATCCACAACCAACAGTAATCCAAATAGATTAGGATAGAAGTATAATCACCTCTTAGAATCTTGGGTTTCTAGATTTCATCACTAGGTCTTAGAGGAGGAGAAATGGGAGGAAAATCGGGTGAGGTTCTTAAATCCCATAATGAAAATTTTGTAATTTTTCTAACTTTTACAGGGGAACACGGTTTACCCACACAATTTTCCAAACCGTGTGAAAACCATGAGCAAGTCACTATATAAGGAAATATGGGTTTTATAGTTACCTAGGGATACCCACATGATTTAAAAATTGTGTGTCAAATGTGTGATATTCCACTATCCAAAATTGTACAATTTGGTATCCACCTCACACGATTTACTTAACCATGTGACAACCGTGTGCCAACCGTGCGCTTTGTATAGGTTGACCCAGTTTTCCCTTCTTTTAGGTTCTGAAACCCCGGGACACCCTGGGGTCCCTCAAACTCCCAAGAAACATTATTTTAACTAAACAAGAGATTTAAACCAAAATTTTAAACAAGGACATACCTCCATGAAGTTTGGGATCTTACATGAACTCCTCCTAAATAGAAATGCATTGTAAAAAGTGAATTTAAGTAGTACATAAAAATTTCTTAAACATTCATATTTCAAAACATATGTAATGGACCCAATATAAAATTTTCCATCATTAAAACTTGAATTGTATACAGTGAGCAGAATTTTAAAATCTGTTTGTGAAAAATAATAAAAAACCCTTTATAAAATAATCTTTTCTGTAAACTGAAAGTTTAAACAGTAAAATGGTATTAACTAGTATGTATGAAAACAATTAAAATAGTAATATATATATATAAAACAAATATGTATATAAATTAAAAATAGTGAAATGCAAAACAAATTCCAGATTACTTAAGATGTCATGTAAATCTTAAAATTTTAGCATATAAACACACTCACCCCCAAGTTCATGCTAGGTAAAAATTGAATTCAAATCTCCATCAAACCAAGTTAAAACTTTATTTTCTCAAACTTAGTAATGTCCATAGTCTTAGTAAAGATATCAAAAATGTAAAATCCCAAAATTTTCATATGATGTATAAATCCTTTGAATTTTGGTTAAAACCTTGTTGAACTTTCTTTTTTTCTTAGACCTTGGCAACCGAGCTCTTAAGTAATTCGGTTTAATTAAGGGAAAGAAGGTAGCAGAGGGCTGGAACCTAGCTGAAGAACCAATTTAGGACATGACTTGGTCTAGCGAGACCCCATTTAGGTCGTGATTTGGCTTTCCTCAAAAGGGTAAAAACCAAGTTATTCACAATGTGAATCACATTCACATTGTAACATCCTGACCCGGGAGCCAGTAAACGGTGACTCAAGCCAGTGTGTCACATGGAATCAATAACGCCTCCCCATATGCCAGAGGCTGTCTACTAGTAGTAAGAGTCTAAGGTGATACAATAGGAAGACTATACCCTCATGATCAGAGTGTAGCACATCAGTATAATAATATCAATCAATAGAATAAGAATATTAATGACTGCGAAGAGGAATAATAATATAAAAAATACTAAAATAAATATCAAAACCATAAGAAGAGTCATATACAATATGATGATCATGTCATGTCTCTATAAAAAATGGAAAAAATACGTAGCAACAAGCATACAATACAATACATGTATCAAAATACAAAAGGACCAAAAAGAATTATCTCCAGATAGCATCATGAGTATAGCTCGGTCCTGTGCTCCCATGCTCCTAGCATAATCAATCAATCATCATAAAGCAGGTGCTTTCCCTAGTCCCTAATTTCATCCATGAAGCCTTTCTGGGTACCCAATAGAAACCTGAATAGGGTGTGAGATAACACTTAGTAGACCACCAGAAAAAATGTTTATAGCATGTCCAATCTATGTATATATGTAATGTACCGACCTGGGTTCCAAATACTAGTGCCCTGAGCCAGTCGGTCACATGACCTCAAGTGCATCTCCCCATATGCCAGATGGCGCCAACTAGTAGTGAGGGTATGATAAGTCAATCATGGGGAGACTATACCCTCTTTTATCAGAGTAAAAACCAATATAAATAATAAACAATAACATAAGCAATATATAAAAATAAACAACTCAAATATCTCATAGTAAACAAATTAAGGAATAAAATATCCAAATAAAGTATAAAAAATGTTATGCTAATGTACATTTCGAGTGTCTAAATTGAAAACCCAAAAGAAAGACACTGACTACTCCCAGTGGGCCCTGAACCACATCCGGTTCCCTCAACCATGCTCCATCCCAACTCATCCATCTAACACAGTCCCTTTTCCCTTAACCCATATTGCATCTATAAAATCTATTCGGGTACCAATGAGGCAGCCCAAGTATGGTGTGAGTATGACTCAGTAGGCCACCACCAATGATGTCTAAAACAAATACAGTCAAATAATAGTGTATGCAGTTATATAAAGAAAAAATTACAATGCATAAATAAATAGTTATCACATTATCAATTAATATTTACTTAACTACATAAACCCTCAAGTTCCCGTGGACACCCAAATCTCAATACCTACTTTGGCCTATGCCGGAGTTTGATCCATATAACATAATAAATTTATATTTCATTATTTCATACACTTAGTCCCATATTCCATTGCTAAATTTTTGGGTGTAGAACTCTATATCTAGTACCCATCTTATCAAACATGCATGTATCTATATATCTATCATGGGAAAAGAAAGTTGTGTCTAGCCTCCCAATTCTCAACATGCATATATACCATTGGTGTAGATCATCATGTCTAGCACCCCAATTCTCAATTGTGTGCACCTATCATTGGTGTAGATCATCATTTCTAGTACCCCATTTATCAATCATACCGATAGATCTATCATTAGTATAGTTCATCATGTCTAGAAACCATTTAACAATTATGCATGTATATCATCATCATCCTAGATCTTCATGTTTAACACCCCATTTATCAATCATTAATTAATTCATAAATCAATTAATCCAATCCCATTAATTAATTCAACAATTAATTAATCCCATATCTTTTTTCTTTAATCAATTCAATAATTAATTAATCATTCTCATACTCCACATCTAAAATTAATTCACCAATTGATTATTCTTAATTTACAATTTAGTAATTTGATAATTAACTCAACAATTAATTATCCTCAAAATCCCAATTCGATACCTTGATAATTAATTCACCAATTAATTATCTCAATTCCAAAATCCCCAATATTAAATCAAATCTCCAATTCCTATATTCATTCCTTGGTAATTAATTAATCAATTAATTATCCTAATTCTACAATTCCAAATATGTCATAATTAATTCTCCAATTAATTACCTCATTCATTAATCCAAAATCTAACAATTTCACAACCATATCAATTAATTAATTTACAAAATTAATTAATTCAATTAGAGATTTAAATTGCTAAAAAACATAGCAATTCTATAACTTGCTTATATGTAATCAAAATCATGACTATGAGAATTAAATTTTAGACCACCTACCTCGATTTTTTGATGGACGATTTCCCAATAGAAATCCCCTAAACCAAGAAGTACAATAATGTAGATTGAGATCCAAATCTAAAACCCTAAACCAAGATTAATAAAACAAGATATCTTTAATTTCAAATCTAGATCCACAATCCTAGATATAGATTCAAAAAATCTAGATCTAGATTTAGCAAAATAGAATATTATATCTCATCAAAATAATGAGAGAAGGAGGATGAAAAAAAAAATCATTAGGATGAGATCCACTTTCCAGGAGAGGAGCGGATCTTCGATTCGGGCTTAGAATCACAAAGAATAGAGGTCATATGGCCTTGGAATCCATACAGAAAGCTCTGAAATCATCCAAAATCATGTTGGTCTGAGTTTGGGTTGAATGGGGGAAGTTATGGGGGTTTAGGAAATTTTAAAACCAATTTCTGAGCAATTAAAATCACCATGCACGATTTTTTGGGTAGGGGCACACGGTTTTCCCTAACCGTGTTCCAACCATGTGTTAGTTATTTTTGGGGTGCATGGTTTGTCAAACCATGTGCCATCCATGTGAACCCTCACCATCCAAGGTCACATAGTTTCCTGAGCTGGGTGCATGGTTTTCTTTAACCATGCACCAACTATTCACAACCACCTTTTCTTCTATTTTTATTAATTTCCACCCAAACACACCCCATGGTAAAACCTAATCAATAAGTACTTAAATAAAAAAAAAGTACCTGAATTTAAAGCCTGATTCAACAGTAGAAAATGTTGGGATCTTATAATATAAGATGAAGAAATGTATAATGCATAAAAAATATAATAGTAATAAAAATGAAAGTCATAATCTTCAAGAGTGATTCTGTCTAGCCAAACATGGCTCAATAAAATCAAGTAATCATAAGCATAGGTAACTGCAAAGCATGATAAAACATCCAAATTGGTTTATTCTGTGCAATCTAGTGTCAGACCTAAAAGTATGGATCCAAGGTATAAAATGAACATGAAATCCCCATCGAGTCCATGAAGTATCTCCATAGAAAACTCGGTAAAGACTAAGTTGGAGCCCATGGAGTATGTCCATGGAGCATATCTAAGGCGGTCCAATCATGCCATATCTTAGGCATAGAAATGTCCCAGACATACAAAGTGAAATGGATCCTTAGAGTAGAAATGTCCATGGAATCCTATGGAATCAGGATCCAAGGATTATAAATGTCCAAGGCATCCACTACCATAATCAATTCATCATCTCACTTTCAAGTCACAAGCCATGAGTTCTTCCAACCCATTTCAAATTTTCCATATAAATCCAATTAACAAATTAGTTCTACATTTCACAATTTAACAATATGAAATCACATGGAAAAGGAGGCATAAACCTTATCCTATTCAATCATTTAATTCTAACTTAATTCAAAAAGGCTCCCATTGAAATGGTGAGCCGACACACACCCAACAGGGTGGTAGAACAAGAGGCAAATACAATAACACACCTCATGGGTGGTCATAGTTGAGGATAACAACCTCTAACCATAAAATGACACTAAGTGGGAAACCTAATCAGGTTATAACTATTTATTCGATATGTTCAATTAATTTTAGGAGAAACACTGAAAGATCCGACGTGAGACACAATAAAAATAAGGTATATAAAACAACAAAATTTAAGGGAAAGGTATAGAGAACCTACCATATACCCTTGGTAAAACACTAGTCTAATATTGATCCTAAATTGATCCGGATTGGAAGAAATCAGAAGAACAGATGATTATCTTGGAAATAGGGAAAATTAGCTTACACCAAAATAACTTTGTCGATATAAAGACAAATGAAGAAAGGTTCAAGATGAAAAAAGAACTTATTGGTGTAGATACAATGAGACCAGTGGTGTTTGAATCGAATCCCATATTGTGAAACAGGATCAAAACCTACCTTGAAGGTTTCAAAAGAGCTCCCAAGTGCCAAGGAGGCTGTCTGCTGGAATAAAGGGAAAATATTTTCAGGTTATAAGAAATTTAAGGTAAAAAAGGTAAATTCCCATATAATTAATGGGTTGAATGGTTTGGATACAAGGTTGGTCAAACTATGTGCCCTTCACCGTCCAAGGGATGACCCCGTACGGTTCATGTGCACTGTTTGGGAAATCGTAAAACCATGATTTTCTCCTTTTCTAAAAACTATAGAGCCCCCACACAGGTGTACAACCCTGGTTTCATGGTTTTATCAAACTATGTAGCACCAGATAGAGTTTTGGACTACCCTGTATGGTTTACTCAAACCATGTAGTCTGGGTCACATGGTTTCTACTAACCGTGAAGCCCAACTCCCATTTCCAGAAATCAAGCCTTTGGGCTCCAAACAAGCCTCGAACACCCACACAAATCCTGTGACCTCATTTGGAACTCACACTAGGAATAAAAAGGAATTGAATTGAAATTAAAAAGTTCCTTGTCTCATAGGAAAACCCGGGATCTTACAATCTCCCCACTTAATGAAATTATTCCCCGAATTGTCCTTCCAAGGGTGGTCAAGCATTGTCTGAGAATAACTTTGGCCACTGAGCATGTATGTCAGCCTGCCGCTCCCAAGTCTCATCTTGTACATGGCCGTGCTACTATAGTACTCATACTAGAGGGATAGACTGACCACGAAGAGACTTCATGATACAATCAACTATACATATAGGATGATCCTAAAAATATGCATCTACTTATAACTCAAACTCATTCGGATGAAGAATATGAGACAGGTTTGAGTGATAATGGTAAATTTGAGATACATGGAAGACTTCATGCATGAATCAGTACCTCTGAGGTGACTGCAACTGATAGGATACCGACCCAAAATATCAAGGTGAAAGTTTACCCTCTCTCCGAATCCATTTGTGCCCCAGCCTTGGTGAGACACATAAAAAGTTCAGATATCTGAACTCAAACTCTAGAGGCCATTGATGAAAATTGGTGTAAGATTTATATCTAGACTGTGCATTAGTTATCTGCTTTCTAATACACTGGACTTTCTATGAAGTCTTCTACATGATATTTGATCCTATAAGTGTTTCATCTCTTATATATAACCAGTATAGAGTTGATCAACATGACCTAATATACAAATCCTCATAAGTTTCCATCTGTACAGTCGCCTGATATCTATTGTTGTAGGATAACTCAACTAGGGGTGTATGAATCTCCCAAGAGCCCCTAAATTCAAGGAAACATGCTCAGAGCATGTCCTCCAGAACTTGTATAGTGCACTCTAATTGTCCATTAGTCTGAGGGTGGTATGTTATGCTCAAGATCACCTTTTAACCCAATGCCCACTATAGTCCTTTCCAAAAATGAGATGTAAACTAGATGTCCCTATCTGATACAACAGTGTGAGGAACCCCATGTAGGCACATAATCACATAGATATGAAGTCTCCCAAGTTCATCTACTCAGAAGATCTCCTTGATCGGTAGGAAATGGGAGACCTTCATAATCTTGTCCACAATAACCCACACATCATCACTACCTCAAGGTGACCTCGGCAAACTGATCATGAAATCCATCACAACATCATACCATTCCCATTCAGGAATGAGTAACTACTGTAAAATACCATCTATTCATTGGGGTTTCACCTTCACCTGTTGATAGGTGGAACACCTCATGACAAAACCAACTACCTCCCATTTAATTCTCGACCACCAATACTGGCAATGCAAGTGTTGATACATCTTGGTTACATCGAGATGTATTTCCCAAGATGAGGCATGAAACTCCTGCATCATCTATTCACATATGTATGATATAACCCAAATGAAACCATGTATGCATAAAATCTCATCCTCACCAATGGTCCAACTAGGAGGTGGGTCCTCACCTTCCACACTCTCCTATAGGACTAGGAACTTATCTTCTGACAACTGTTTCATCCTCACCCTATCTAGAAGAGTGGAAGTCACTGCCATGGATGAGATAAAAGTATGATCTTGACCATCCTACCCCTCCAAGTGCATATTTGAAAACAAGGCCATAAGTTTTCACTTGCTACTGGCCTACTAAACTACCTACATATGAGTCATCCCTCTATGTGCATCGGTAACAACATTTCCCTTTATAGGTGTATAAGAAAGATCAAAGTCAAAAAACTGTAGGTATTCAACCCACCTTTGTTTCCTAAGATTAAAGTCACAATGTGTAAATATGAACTTGAGGATTTTGTGGTCCCTATACACCACAAAATTCTCTCCTAGTAAATAATGCCTCCAACATCATAATTCTTGAATGACAATTACTAACCCGAGATCGTGCATCGACTAATTTTTCTCACGTGGTATTAAATGATGAGACCCGTATGCTACAAATCGATCCCCTCACTTCATAACTACTCCTATATTGATACCAGATGCATCATAGTATACAATATAGCTTCCGACTGGCTCTATAAGAATCAAGACTAACACTGAAGTCAATCTCCCTTTTAGCTCTAAAAAGGCTGTCATGCAGGTATTTGATCATACGAACTTCACAACCTTCTTAGTCAAGACCATAAGAGGTGATTATAAGAATGATAAGTCATATATAAAATTCCTATAATAACCATATATCCCCAAGAAACTTTTTATATCAAATAATTTCTTGGGATTCTCCCAAGAAACTACAGTTCTCACCTTTTCTAGGACAACTGATACTCTTGAATCCAAGATAATATGATCCAATAAGTGAACTTTATCTATCCAAAACTGATATTTTGTGAGCTTAGAATATAACTGATTCTATCTCAATGTATTCATAATGATTTAAAGGTGTTTGGCATGATCATTTCAAGTTTAAGAATACACCAAGATGTCGTCTATGAAAATAACCATAAACAAGTCCAGATATGGATGGAAAACCCAATTCATCAGTTCCATGAAAAATACTAGTGTTTTCATGAGACTAAATGGAATAAATAGATACTCATATAGAACATACATGATAAGAAAAGATATATGAGGTATTCTTGAAGGCCGAACATGTGCCTGGTGATAACCCAAGCTCAAGTCAATCTATGAGAACACATGATATCCTCAAAGATGGTTAAAGAGATAATCTATCCGAGGAAAAGGATACTGGTTCTTAACCATCAATTGGTTAAATTTATGATAATCCAAACATAGCCTAAGTTATCTATCCGCCTTTTTCCCAAAAATTAATTTTGAACCCCACAACAAATTATTGGGTCATATAAAACCCTTTTATTCAAAGTCCTCTAACTGTCTATTGAGCTCCTATATTCCAATAGTATCCATCCTATAAAGAGTAATGGATATCAGTGCTTCTCCTGGAACTATTTCTATAGATAACTCCACCTATCTGTCAAGAGGTAAACTAGAAAAGTCACTCAAGAAAACATCCTGGAAAAAATCTACTACTAAAGGGAATTCCACCTAACACATTCCTTGACTATCTAGATATAAACTAGTTATCTGGGCTATCATCCCGCCCAGCCCAAAATGCTCTAGTTCAGCTCTACCTTCCAGGACATCTCATTTACCCTTGTGAATAAAAACCATGCCCTCTAGAGACGTGAAGGTCACACTTTGATGATAACATTCAACATGGTCATGATATGAAACTAGAAAATCCATCCCGAGTATGAAGTCAAACCCTATCATCTCAAGGAAAAAAGATTCCATATGAAGCGACACCCACCTATCTCAAGGGGAATTATCTACACTGGTGTATATCCTCTGATATAATTCCCAACAGAGTATCAAGCATCATAACACCATCATAAAACTGAACATCGAGTACAAGACTCTCCACAATAGAAGCAACTATGAAATAATGAGAATCACATGTATCAAAAAGAGCAGGTAATAGAGTAGAGGATACTAAGATAGTACCTATCAACGTAGATGGACCGATGCTCTACTCCTCAAGTGTAGGTTATAAATAATATATCTAGAATGAATAATGACCTTATAAAAAAACCTCACTACCCGAATCAGGCCCAATTTGTTGTAGTAGTAAAACTGGTGCATGGATGCCTTATATTTGACCACCAACTCATCCTGAACAACCGAAACTAATCAATCTCCTAAACTAATGCAAAGCTGTGAATCCCACTCATGAACCTGGAGCCAGAGTCGACCCCCTTCCACTAAATGATGGAGGGAAGTTCCTACAGAATCTCTATATATAGACCATCCCACCACATGATCATCTCTCGATTGGGTCTCTATCACACTGGCTCCTCATATGTCCTCATCTCCAACACCAATGAAAAAAGACAAGACTACCATCACTCACACTCTGGCTATTATTATTCCCACAAGAAGCCTCAAAATGGTGTTTTATGACACTAGAAATTGAACCAATGGGTTGAGAGGCTACACTACCCCGCTCTGCATCCCCAACTTCCCTCAGGTTACATTCAATAATAAGCATATGCTTTACTATATCAAATATGGTAGTCAGTTGAAACATGTTCACCTATAATCGAATGAAATTTCTAATACCTTCCTTGAAGCGTCTCTCCCTTGATGAATCATCAACAAGATAAATCAATGAAAATCACTAAAGATCTGTAAAGTGTGCTGAATACCCCATAACGGTCATCAAACCCTACTCTAGACACATAACCTCACTGGACCGATCATCTCTCAAAGTATTAGGAAATATCTATTCATAAAACCTAGATTGGAAATCCCCTAGAACCATATATCTAATCCCATTATCCTGGTTCAAGAAATCCCACCAACACTTAGCTTCTCCCCAAAGTATATACATCGTGAGATTCACTCTCCTCTCATGAGGTATCTCCAGATTCTCAAAAATCAATAAAGTAGTATAAATCCACATCTCAACATCTTGTGGACCAATATCCCCCCAAAACGTGGGTGAATGTTGCTATTAGAACACACGTGTTAGCTCTTCCATATATGAGGCAGACTACTGGGCTCCCTGAACGATTTGCATAAATAATAGGAAACCCTCATGGAACTAGGCATCAAAACCTGTATCTGGTACAATCACTAGTGCTACAAATGAAACTATGGGAGGTTCTACTGGTGGATCAGGGCCCACCACCTCCAGAGTATGGATATCTCCACCCTTCTGGTACACAACTAGAGGCATTTGTGGTGTAATATCTCTACAAATACTAAGAAAACACCTAATAAAATATTTAGTAACAACCAGATCATAGATATAAAAGCATAGGAAAGGTTGAAGCCTTACTATAAACAAGACACACCCCTATTATTACTCCTAAATCTATGAATTTTTAACAAGAACTACCATAAAAAGCACCAAATACACTGCCCACTTCCCACTCTAAAGTCGGGTTAGGGTCAAGCTCTTTGTTTCATAATACATGTCCCAATATATGAACTATTAAGTGCAATTACAAATCCATTTATCGACAACCTTTCCATTTCAAAATTCCAATTTCATTTAAATTCCTATTTTTTAAAATTCTCTTTGAATGGTTGAACCAAATGGATCACCACTTATAATCCATAAGGTCCTATACACCTTATAAACTAAAATATGGAATCCATTTAATCATGACCATAATACGTTCCAACCCATGCGACCAATGAACCACGACTCACCATTCCATAACCAAATGATTAGGGTGTCTGCTATTTCCTAAGAATGAAAATACTATTTAGGTTATGAAAAACACTCTAAGTACCAACTACATTTATCAACCCCCTGTATGAAACTTTAACCAAGTATAAATTATATAATGCAAGGCATACATAATAATGTCATGCAGTTAAGTAATGAATCCTATATTTCATCCCATAATGCATGAAATATTAATCCTATTAGGTTCTTAAAATGATGCATGAGATGGAATGACCTCATCTCATTCAGAAATGGTAAAATACATAATCATAAGGAACATTAAACATGAAGTGAATCACCCAATGGTGAGGTCAAATCAACTGCAACAAGAGAAATATAGAACATAAATCCCATCCTAGTCTGTTTGGATTTTTCCTGTACGTGGGTTGGCTACTCCCAGACATAAATCATTACCAAACCCCAATACATTCCTCTTTCTAATTTCTACCACCCAAAATAGTAAGGAAAAAAAGAAAATAAATTCTCTGATACCACTTTGTAACATCTTGATCCGGGATCCACTAATCGGTGCCCCAAGTCGGTGGGTCGCATGGCCTTAAACATGCCTCTCTGTATGCCAGAGGCTACTGACTAGAAGCGATGATATAAGGTGGTATAGTGGGGAGACGATAATCTCATGATTATAGTATAGAATAGAGGTATAATAATATCAATTAATATAGGAAGCATATGAATAACTGAGCATTGGAATAATAACATCCAAAAGACTAAAATAAACATCAAAATCAGAATCAGTTTCATATACAATAATATGATCATGTCATGTCTCTATACAAAATGGTAGGAAATACATGAAAACAATCATACATTACAACACACATATCAAAATACAAAAGGAAAAAAATAACTATCTCTAGATAGAATTATAAGTATATCTCAGTCCTATGCTCCCCTGATCCTAGCACGATCAATCAAGCATCCTAAAGTGTTCACTTTCCTCAGTCCCTACCTACATCCATGAAGTTTTTCTCAGTACCCAATAGTGGCTCAAACAGGGTGTGAGATAAAACTTAGTATGCATTCACCAACGGTGTCTATAACATTTTCATTCCATGTATATAAGATGAAGTAGTGTGAAATATATAACAAATATAATAACAATAAAAGTGAAATTCATAAACATGAGTGATACTATCCATCTAAACATGGATCCTTAAAATCAAGAAACCGTAAGCACATGTAACTATAAATCATGATAAAACATCCACATTTTCCTATTCTATGTAATCCAGTGTCATACCTGAAAGGATGGATCCAAGTTATAAAATGATCAAGACATCCTCATCGATTCCATGTAGCATCTCTATAGCAAAACTTGGTTGGAGCTCAAGGATCATGTCCAAGGTGGTCCAAGCAAGCTAGATCCTAGGAATAGAAATTTCCTAGGAATCTAAAGTGAACTAGATCCATGGAGTAGAAATGTCCATGGAATCCTATGGAATCAGGATCCAAGGATTATAAATGTTCAAGGAATCCACTACCATAATCAATTCATCATATCACAATTAAGTTACAAGCCATGAGTTCATCCAACCCATTTCACATTTTCCATAAAAACCCAATTAACCAATTAATTATACATTTCATCATTTAAAAACATGTAATCACATGGAAAATGAGGCATAAACCTTCTCATATTAAATAATTTAATTCTCACTTAATTCATGAAGGCTCCCTCTAAAATAGTGATCACACACACACCCAACAGGGTGGTATAAAAATGGGTAGATACAATAACACACCTTATGGGTGGTATGGGTTGAGGATAATAACCTCTAACCATAAAATGGAACTAAGTGGGAAACCTAATCAGGTTACAACTATTTATTTTAGATGCTAAATTAATTTCAGGAGCAATATCGAAAGGTTCAACATGCGACACAATGATAACGAGGTATATGAAACACCAAAATTTAAATAAAAGGTGTATACCACCTATCATATACCCATGGTAGAACACCCATCCATTATCGAATCCTAATTTGATATGGATTAGAAGAAATCAGAAGAACGGATGATTACCTTATACAAAATAACTTCATTGATATAAAGACAAATGAATAAAGGTGCAAGATGAATGAAGAACCTACTATTATAGATCTAATGAGATGAATTATGTTTGAATTGGAATTTAGATCATGAAACGGGATCAAATCCCAACTTTAAGGCTTCAAAATATATCCCAAGTTTCAAGGAGGATATCTTCTGAAATAAAGGTAAAATAGTTTTAGGTTATAAGAAATTTAATGGAAAAAAGTTATATTCCACACTAATTACTGGGTCATATGATTTGGACACACAATTGGCCAAACCGTGTGCTAATCATGCACCCTTCACTATCTAAAGTAGAAATCAAAATGGTTTGGGAAACCATGCGTAAACTAGGATTTTCGCATTTTCTAAAAACTACAGAGCTCCCACATAGGTGTGCAAGCCTGGTTTCATAGTTTAATCAAAACATGAATCCCTAGATAGAGGCCTATACCATCCCATATATTTTACTTAAACTATGTGTCCTGGGTCACATGTTTTCTACTAATCGTACGACCTAACTTCCTTTTCAAAAAACCAAGCCTTTGGGCTCCAAAAAAGATTCTAACACCCCCCAAACCCCTATGGCCTCATTTGGAACTCACACTTGAAAAAAAGGCATTAAAATGAAATTCAAAAGATTCACACCTCATAGGAAAACTAGGGTTCTTACACATGTTGTGAATGTGGAGAATCCCATTAAAATTTTTAGAACCCCATCTTTTACCCAAATTTTTATCTCCCTCTTTTTTAGTAGCCGCTCATTGAAGGAGATATCCTCTTCTCCTTCCAGTTAGGCTTTGAAGTCTCTACCACATCTAGACTCCAATTTCATCACCATCTTTATCATTGGATTCATCAAAGTAAGATCTTTGATCTATTACATTATTTTCTCAGTTTATCTCACATTCTTCAGAGTTATTTTGGTGCAAGATAATATGAACCATTTTTAGGAAATTTTTTTGGTTTTATGATTTCTCCCATTCTAGGCCAAATCGAATGATAATACTGGATGAGTACTCCTACACCACCATAAGTTAGGTGGTCTAGTAATTTCCCCTCAAGCATTATTTCTTTATATTACGTGTCTTGATTTCACACGCTAGAATTTCCATGTGTTTCCACAAAAATACACTTTTCCCTTAATTAATTTGTTATCCCTGATATAAATGACCTTATGCCTCCTTATTCTTGTTGTATTAGGTCCTTATTGACTAATTCCACCCCTTGAGGCATTATTATATAATTTTCAATTCATATTATAAATTATTATGTGACCAAACCACCTTCTAAGTGGTTATGGATTAACATCTAGATGAAATGACTATAATAAATTAAATGTAAAGTGAGTGGCATGACCAAATCACATGATTCTATACAAACAATGGTTATTACCTTGTTTAAGTGGAATGATAATGAATTATAAACCATTTACTGGATCATATTAAAGCCTATTTGACTACTTATTGATTATGATACAGAGGAATGACGTACCTACTGATATGATAACTAGGCATGGCATCCCATATACCTATGATAATAAAGCATGGGATCCTCTATACCTATGATTATTGGGTATAAAAACCCTACTAATATGATACTCGGTCATGGAATCCCATATACCTGTGATACTCAGGAATGACGTCCCATATACTAGTGATACTCGAGCACGACGTCCCATACACCTATGATAATTGGGAATGGAAAACATTATGATTTATTATACTCTGGAACGACGTCCCCTACTACTTTATAATACTTTAGTGAATAGGCATGGACACATGAGTTACACCTCGGGTCCTGGATAACACTATGTATCTTTATATATGGATATAAATGTCATTACGTATATAGTTAATATATATACATACATTTATATATATATATTCATGTGTGTATGTATATGTTAATAGTGTAATTTGTTAAGAGGTTTCCTGGCATAGGATGAAGCAGGTAGTGTTAGCTTAGTGTCTTTCAGGAACCAGAGCCGATCATTTACAATTTACATTACTGCTTTATCATTACTATATCTGCACACTACTCATATTACATGCACTGGTTGGATAGTTCTAGAAACCATTGGTAGTGACCTACTGAGTATATCTCACACCCTGTTTGGACCACCGATGGTTCCCAATTTCAGATATGGAAAAAGTTAAGTTCCCAACTTCTGATGCTTGATTCTCAGTATTAGGATGGAGTAAAAAATTAGAGGATCGACCACATTCTTACGATGACATTAGAGATTGTTTTTGGCATTTTTTATTTTAGTATAGAATGTTGTATCTACCTTCTTCCATGTATTCCTATTTTACCATTTTTTATAGACTAAAGACATGAAATCATTTTTTATATGAAACTGGTTATAGTTTCTACCTTTTATTATATGATTAGATGACTTAACTATTCTCCACTATTTCTTCTTTATTATAACGACTCCACTGCTTATGTCATCTATTATACCATTTTGGTACTCTAACATAAGAAGTTATATTCTCTCCACTATATCTTTATATACCCTCACTACTAGTCAGTAGCCTCTTGTATATGGAGAGGAACAATTGAGGTCATGTGGACCACCATTTTGGATACTATTATCAAGTAAGCCATGTTGGTACACCACAAACAAGCTAATTTTCTATAGAAATAAATTCAAGTTTTATATTTCCTTTTTGAAAATGATCTCTAATAAAATTAAATTTAACATCAATGTTTTTAGTCCTAGAGTGTTGTAATGGATTTTTGGATATATAAATAGAAGAATTATTTTCATAGAAAATATTAATCTTATCAAAATAAAAAATAAAATCAGTAAGTATTTTCTTAATCCATAATTATTGAGCATAAAAAGATGCGAAATTTATATATTCAGATTCATAAGTTGAAAGATAAACATAATTTTGTTTCTTTGAATCCTAAGAAACTAAATATTTACCAATTAAATGACACATACCTGAAGTACCTTTTCTATCTTTCTTGCATCCACCAAAATCAGAATCAGAATAGTTTTTCAAATTAAAATTATTTTAGAAGGGTAAAAAAACCAAGATTAAAATATCCTTTAATATATCTAATAATTCTATTAACCAATTTAATTTTACTTTCCTTAGGGTAACTTTGAAATATATCACACATGTAAACTAAAAACATTAAATTAGGCCTGAAAAACGGTTAAGTACAACAAACTTCCAACCACGCCTCTATAAATTTCAACATCAACAAATTTTCTAGATTTATCTAAATATAATTTGCAAGTAGTACTCATGGGAGTGTTTTTACTTTTATAAGATTCTAAACCTAATATTTTTACTAACTCTTTAGCATACTTGGATTGATTTAGAAAAATACCATCATTTCTTTAAAATATTTGCAAACCAAGGAAAAATTTCAATTCCCCCATCACACTAATATCAAATTTAGAAGTCATTAATTACAAAAATTCATTACAAATATTTTTATATGAAGATACAAAAATAACATAATCAACATAAATTTTCATAATCAAGATATCTTTATAACTTTTCTTAATGAAAAAAGACTAATAAACCATTCCCTTTTCACATTTTTTCCCAAAATATAACTAGTTAATCTTTCTTACCAACATTGATGATCTTGTTTCAAACCATATAAAGCCTTAAAAAATTTTAAAACACGATCATGATGCTTTTAATTTTTAAAACAAGGGGGGTGTCGAACATATAATTCTTTAGAAATATAACCATTTAGAAAAGTGGTTTTGAAATCCATTTGAAATAATTTAAAACCATGAAAAGAAGCATAAGATAATAATATTCTAATTTATTTGAATCTAGAAACATGTGAAAAATATTCTTTAAAATCAATACCTTTTTCTTGATAATATCTTTAAGCAACTAATCTTGCTTTATTTTTAACTATATTTCTAAATTCATCAGGTTTGTTTCTAAAGATCCATTTTTTTTCAATAAAATAATAATCATTTGGTGGAATAACTAAAGTCCAAACATTATTTCTAGTAAACTGATTTATCTCATCTTGAATACCCAAGATCTAGTTAGAACCATTTTAATCCTCATCAATATTCTTAGGTATAAAATTATAAATGAAATCATGATAAACACGAATATCCATAATAGATTTTCTAGTTTAAACATTTGGTTCAACATTACCAATCACATTATCTATAGGATGATCCCTATGAGTCTTGCAAGATCTTTCATGAATAGGTTTAGATTGAGAAGAAATATTCTCACCCTCAACATGTGCATCTTCATCTTGAGGTTCTTCCTCTTTAAAATTAAAATCTTTAAATTCATCCTCAAGTTGATCAACATCATCATCCCTTTTATTCAAAGAATTTTCATCAAAATTTTCATGAATTTATTCTTCAATATATAAAAATTTATAAATAATAACATAATTTGAAATTCCAAACTCATAAAAACCTTTTACCATTTCTTTATAATTATCAACAAAAGTAACATTACCTCCATTACATTTATTGAATGATAGAAAGTTTGATATACAACTAGTCATGTGTCTTGATCTTCCACTTTCCATGTATAAAACATCCTTTTTGATGCTCCTAACACACCTTTCCTATAAAAAATATTTAATAAATATTTGGTACCCTTGAAAATTTGGGTCTAATGGAATTAACATATGAATTATTGGGAATCCAAATTGATTCCAAATTTTTTTATCGGTAATATATAAGATAAAGGTTTATAAATAAAAGCCTTAGTATATTCAAGAGATCATGGAAATATCAAGGAACAATCATTTGAAAAATAAACTTTAATTTTATATCTAAAACATGTAGTAGTAGATGTACTTCAATTAGTGCTTTTAAAAAAGAAAGTATTATATATTTTAGGTAAATTATTATCATAACCAGGGTGAGATCTCTTTTTATTCATTTTATTAAAACTCATCATTTTATTAAATTTTTCTCCACCTTGAACAAAAATATAAAGATTTTACTTTAAAATTTCAATTTCATTTTTGTAATATTCATTCTATTTAAGAATAGTATCAAAATTACTTACTTTATCTTTATGAAATTTTGACATGAAATCAATTTATCTCTTTAATTTTTAATTTTAAACAATAGAATAATTTATTTTTTCTTGATAATATTTCAAATCTAAATGTGATGATTTAATTCCATTCTTTCATATTTTCATTTTCTTTAAGAACAAACTTATGTTGAATCTTAAGGTTTTTGTATAAACTAGTGATCTTTTAAACTTTATCAACTCTTTAAACCAATTTAAGAAATTACTCTATAGTGGGTTTTTTCAGAATCATATTAAGAAGATGAATAATAAGTAGAGTCACTTACTTTATTTGATGAATCCATTAAACACAAATCTGCGTCATCCTTTTTAGAACCAGATGCTTAATTAAAATTTGAATCCTCAGTGCAACTCCATCAAGATGCCATTGCCTTATTTTCTTTCTTGTATTGCCTACTCTTATCTTTTTACGTATTTAATATCAGTCAATCAGGCTTGATATTCCCCCATTTTCTGCACTCATAAAAAATTACCTCTTGATCATTATTAGAAATAAAATCACCTTTCTTCTTCTCCTTATGATCATCTTTAGGATAATATTTTTGGGTTCTTATTGAATAAAATTTCTTTCTTCTAAATCCTCCCTTTGTAACATATATTGTATCATTCCCATCATTACTCTATAACTCAAAATTATAAGATTGAGTAGAGACATTTTACTTAAAATAAATTCAATTCTTATTTGTTTTATCTCCTCTAACAAGATTCTTAAGCTCCAAATCATATTATAATAATGATATAATAATCTCATCAAGTGTATATTCTTTGAAGTTATTACTTCCATCTATAACAACCTTTTTATCCTTCCAATTCTTAGCAAGTTCTATAAGAACTATTTTAATAAGAACAATTTTTTCTAGAGTTTCTTCTAAAGAACTCATATCATTTACAATAATTGTAAATCTATGGAACATTTGATTAACAGTTTCTTCTCCACCCATTTTAAATTCTTGATATCCCACTCTTAATATGTCTAACTTAGTTTTAATAATGTTATCTGATCCAAGATGTCTAACTTACAGAATTTTACAAATGTCATGTGTATTTTTACACACATATACATGACTATACACATTTATGTTTATTACACAATATAAAATACTCATTACCTTGTAATTCAATACATAATTTACTATATCATTTACAACTAAGGATTTATGTTCACCTTTGGGTAGCGTGGAATGTTTTTCCATGATTATCCAGTGATCAATTCTAAGTTGATTTAAGAAGGCATCCATTTTAGATTTCCTGTATCCATAATTAGTACCATCAAAATGAGGTGGTCTTTGGTGAATCCATCCATCATTTAAACTAGTTCCTTCCATATTAAATAGATCTTATCACCTTAATGGTTAAGTCAGAAAATATTTATCACAAATAAAGATATATATTAATCATGGGGTTATGCTCTGATACCAATTGTTGGTCCTAAAGAGAAGATATCAGAATAGTTGTGTGGGGGGATTTCACTTTTATTTTTAATTAAATTTAAAAATATTATATTATAGTTTTAAAGTAAATTTAGAAAAAATAAAATAAATAGGTACAAAATATTTTTATAGTGGTTCATATCTAAATGATCCTACTCCACTCTTCACCCATCTCACAAACTGAGAGAGATGGCACCTATAACACCCTGAGATTTTGAGAATTATTATTTTTTAAATTAATTTAACTTTTCAATATTTTTCATTTAACATGACACTAGAAATAGTTATTTTATATATATATATATATATATATTAAAACACTAAGTCAAAAAATCATTTCACAAGCAATACCAACTTGGATTGCGCTACAAGCAACAACGACTTGGCGTATGACACACGCAACTATGAGTTTCTATAAAACATATCTTTTTATTGTTTTAATTATCTAAATAAGGTAATTATAACCTTTCCGTTAAAATTAGTAATAAATAATTTTTTAAATATGGTTATTTTATATAAATAAAACATATTAATAATGAAATATAATATTTTTTTGTAAAATCCTTTTATGTTAAACATATTGTTTTCTTGAATGAATCAATTTTAATAATAAAAGTAATTTTAGACACATTTAGAAATTTAATTGGATAAAATAAACTTCATTTTTTAATTCATAACATTGAAATTATCCTAGGCTAATTTTTTGGGGTTTTTCGGAGAAACTTCATTTTTTGATGAATAGTGAAAAATGCTACTTTTTAGTTAAAAACCGCCTGTTTTTCTAATAAATTATTAATGATAAATGATATTATAAATTAGTTTTAAGTTAAAATTATATAAATATTAAATTTAATAATACAATTAAATTTATTAGAATCAATTCCACCTTAATACTTAATATGAAATCTTAACAAGCTTTTTCCTACTTTAAAACCCCGTTATTTCGTCCCATCTGTGAGATTAGCACTAATCTTAATTTTGTCGATTATGTGATTGGAATTTCAAAAATCATACATAAATTATTTTATTAAATATAATGTTTAGATTCTAATTTTACCATGTTAATTTTTGACCAAAATGATTAGTAAAAGTGATTATAATTAATCACAACAGTTAAGGCCAAATTAAGCTTAATTAGGGACTAAAACTTAAAATTAAGGGATCAAATGACCTAGAAACTTGTCCAAAAATAATTTTATGTCCATATTTCATCCACAAAACTTCCATTATTGATTTTTTTTGGTTTTTTAAGACTTTTTAGGTAAGTACATGTGAACACCTAATTTGTTTCTAAAAATCCCATGTGAGTCATTTTCCTTCCCTATAAAAGGCCACCACCTATACCCATTCCTCACACCTATAAAATCTTTTAATTTCATCCAAGATCTGCCCAAGTAGCCTTTAAAAAATACTCCCTTCAACCTTGAATCCTATATTTGGTCATAAAACTTCTCAAGGAATCCATTTGGCATAAACCAAAAGAAGTTACCCGATTAAGAGGTAACGTCTTCTCTCAAGATCCTTCCCTTTATTTTCCTTCAACACCCTTCCACTCTATTTATTCAATTATTGTGTAAAAAAACAGTATACTAAATATAATAGGACGTTTTTATGCAAATTTTATGACCTAAACTTATACACACCTCCATCTAATGGATGTTGAACAAACTGTTTCTGTGTATAGCGAACTACTACCTCACAAAACGATGATTGTTCATTTCTCCTTTACCACCGATCAGGGTGGAAATTATAATGGATAATCTATTTATATATGTAATATATTATATTTAATATTTATTTAATCTTATTTATTCCTTTTACAACACACATCTCTTTAATTTCCATTTGGTGTTAATACGATAATCTCATTTGAGGAAGTGTGGACTACCGCCCCCTCAAAATGATGTGATTCGTTCAAACACCACATGGAATGTGTTAAGTATGGGTTTAATGAAATTATATGATATATTAATTCTAATGTAATAATTATATATATATATATATATATAAATACATACATATATATGCATATGTCATTTACATACTTTTATTCAATACGACAATAAAAATGGAAACAATGTTCATGCGTACATACGACTTACCGTCTCCATGAACAGTGCATTCCATTTCATACTAATATATTATATAGATTATTATAATAAAAATATAATGCATATAAATGGTATTTATATTATGGTTGAAATTCTAGAATCATGATATAAGTATAAGAACCAAAGATGTAACAAATTAAGACACATGCAAAGAACAAAGTGAATATTACTCGAAGTGAAACCTTAACATAAGATCGATAACAAGAAGGTAATATAAGGTTATAATAAAACAATATATGGTAATATATATAATAATATTCTTCTATAAAATATTATTAATAAACTTATATTTATCATACAAGAAGCTTGTACGAGTACGGAGAGTGTCAAGACACAAGGTAAGGGGATTTCATCTCACTTTTAATTTCTATGAGATAAAAGCTATGTTTGATACTCTTTAATTTTGTATGATGTATGTAATTAACATTATTGTATTATATTTATCTTGTACTTAAATTTATGTTTATTCACATGCCCATTTGATGATACTTCTTTCGTGGGGTTTAAGTTTCAAAAGTTACTAAATCGATAAAAATGTTTTGTCTCAATTTTTCTTCTTTGAGACTCATGTTTTGTTATGCACCTAAACTATTTTTGGGGTGAATATACTTAAATTTTCCATGAAATATAATGACTATAAATATTTTTATGATATTATATGATTCATGGAATTTAATTTATTTACATGGAGAGCATGACCCCAAGATACCAAGTTATAAGAGTTTATTGAGACAATCTCATTTCTTTTCGAGATTGTTTGTGTTTATGCTTAATTTGATGAAATATTATGATACATATCTCAAGAATATTCACGATTTTACTTATCTTCTATTATTTCATGATATAGTCATTTATTAGTACCATTTTATACTCTTTGGTACATAAGATAGTTAAGAAAGTGTTTTTAGGAAAGCCTGACTTTACCCTCTCTTCGGTTGGAAATCTATATTTTCTAAAAAGGGTTTCTAAGAATATTATACCATTATCCTATAAGATTTAAAAGAATTTTTTACCCTTTTTGTCTTTTGAAAATATCTTCAATGGAATATTCTTTTATTTTTCTTAACAAGGCACTTTTCTACCCTTTTACCGTGAAAAAGGAATGTTCTTTTGACCCCGTACAACATGTATGGATTTACCCACCATAATTTATTCGAAGCTCCCTTTTGAATTATTAAAAAGGTTAATCTTTAAGAAAATGTTTTTAAAAGTAATTTCAAGGATTTTTTTTCAAAATGGTTTCAAACTTCTTTTATATTTTTTCATGGAAAACTGTTTTCAAAATGTTTTTCAATTAATTATAAGTTTTCAAAGTGCTTTCAAAGAAATGGTTTTCAAAATGTTTTCAAGATTCTTTTATAAGTTTTCAAGAAAAATGATTTTCTAAACGTTTTCGAGATTTATTTATAAAATTTCAAAGTATTTTCAAAGAAATTATTTTCAAAACATTTTCAATCTTTCTTAAAATTTTTTAAAGTGTTTTCAAAGAAAAATGTTTTTAAAATGTTTTTAAGATTATTTTAAAAGTTTTTAAGGAAAAATGTTTTCAAAATAATTTCATGTCTTATTTATAATTTTTCAAGTTATTTTATAAGAAAATTATTTTCAAATGGTTTTATTTATTGAAAATAATTTTTCAAACAAGAAAGGATATTTTTCTCAAGAAACATTTTTAGAGGATATTTAAAAATTATTTTCCATATAAGATGAAATCTATTGATGTTACTCATACCTTCTATGAAATGATCTAAAGGTTCCATTAATATCCTTTCTATGAATGAGTTATTCTTAATTTCATGGTCTTTATGAAACCCATTTATTCTTCATGGGTAATATGTTTATGAAACCCGTTTCTCTTTCACGGGTTATATGATTTTGAAATCTGATGAAATGATTATGAAACCTATCTCTTTACACAGGTTATGATATGTTTACATGTTTATGTTACCCATTTAATTTCATGGGTTATAATTTGTGATATGTTTATTTATGATCTTATGGAACATGTATGTATGATTTCATTATGTAATGGGTGAGACCTATATCTCCATCCAATGCATTGGGTAAAGATTTATATCTCATGAGATAATGATGGGAATCAAGTCAATGGGATTGATCCACTATGGGAATATGGGGAAACCCAATTCCTTACAAAGAAAGGACTTCCGTTGGGGATGGTGGTTTGCCCCGCCCAGTAGGTGTAGTCAACATGATAATGGAAGATGGGGAAACCCTATCCATTACAATAAGATGGGGAAACCCAATCCCTTAAAAGGAAATAACTATGACTAGGGATGGTGTTGTGTCCCGCCAAATGGGTATAATTACCATTAAGTGCCCTGATAAGTTCTAGAAATACACCTTGACTTACAGGGAATGATATCACATGTTTATGTATGTTACAATTCCATGTATTATTTCTATGTTATTCCTTAATGGACTATTCTATTTATTTCATTATGATCCATGTCTTATGAACTGCCAAGATTTATTTCATGATTCATGTTTATGATCTTTGACATGCAGGGTATGATCTTATAATGTTTTGATCATGTTCTCATACCCTTTAAGCTCATGATTATACTTACATAGCTCCCTTGTTTACCCTTACTGAGCATTTGAGCTCACCCCTTTCTTATGTTTCCTTCCCCAGGTTATGAGGAAATTTTTTAGGTAGAACTACTAAAGGTGGAAATATTTATGGGAGATGTTTAAGATCTTTCACCAGGATAGAAGAATTTATTTCCAAGTTTCCAAAGACACTATACTATTACGGAATTTTGGCATGTATTTTTGTAATGTACTGAATATTCATCTAAAATGATGTAATATCCATGTATGTTAAGCCTGGGTCACTATAACACCCATTGTAATGGAATCTTACATTGAATTTTGAACACTTGGATTCACAACCTAATTACAATGCTTTTTTCCCCTAGAGTCTTAAACCCAAAACTAACCTACATTTTTCTACCTATAGGCACGACCCAAATAATCCTACATTTTTTACACTTAGAGGAACAACCCAATCCCTAACCATTGTTTAGTAGTCACAACCCACTATCCTATTTTTTATTGGGTTTTATTTCCTGTTACAGTTATACAAATTGAAAAGAATAAAGTAAAGTAAAACCATAGAACCAGATAAACACTTCAAGGATTGAGTGATGAGGTAGTAAAGAACTCTCCAACAGGAAAGGATCAAACAATCAAAGTTTATTTTAGAGTGTTCATTGATCACCAAATTACACAACAATTATACAGTTCAATAATTTTTTCAACCTCATTGTTATGCACTAGTTTTATCAACTATATATATATATAGAGTTTCTTTATGCACAACATCTTTCAAATTGAAGAACGTTTCATCTTTCATTTTCCCAAAGAAAGAATTGAACATGTGAAACCAATAAACTAATTCATAGTTCTCTACACTAGCTTCCCATATATTATTTCACATACAAATGAAAAGAAAATAATCATGCGAGTTTTCCTCGATATCCTGTAAAACAAATAACATCCTATACTATACATGTAATGATCCAAAATTTTATCAACAAAATTTACCTTATATAATTATTTTATATAGTATAAAACACATACATCACATAGAGAACCTAATAAAAATATTATTCTCATAAATTAATAATTAAATAAGTGGTATTAATAGAAATTAAGGAACCTATACTAATGGAATAGTAACCTGACCGTTAGAATAGTAATGTGACCATTAGGAATAGTAATCTGGCCAATAGAATAGTAAACTCACCTATGAAAGTATAAATAAAATTTAGGTATCTTATAAATGATAATATGATATATTTATATCATTTTATAAGTAAATTAATGTTTTAAAAATGACAAATTAAGTGTTGGTATTTTTGTAAAATGTAAATGTTTATTTAAAATTTTATAATTAATATAATAATTTAAAAGAAAATTTATTTTCATAAAATATATTGATAAATTAATATTTGTTTTTCTTATGATTATAAGATAATTTTATGAGAGCTTAATTAATTTTTTAAAGTGTCATAAAATCAGTTATAATATTAAAATCAGAATTTTTTGAATAAATGATGATTTTAATTAAAAATTAAATTTATCATATTTAGAAAATTATTTTCATAAAATGGAGTACATTTTTAAAATCTACATGGAAAAAAATGTTTAGGGTGAATTTTTAGGATTTTTTATAAAATAATTGAATTTTTAGTGAATAGTGAAATACAATAATTTATGGTATATAACATTATAAGTAAAAAAATGAATTTTTGAGTCATGGTTGAGTCATGGATGATGTAAGTGCCCATTATATCAAAATAACATACTCTATTTACTGTAATTAGTCACAATAATCAACACTATTGATAGTTTTGAGCCAAAATAACAAACAAATGAATAAAATAATAAAAAACACCCCTCCCCCTATAAATACCACCTCTCATAAACTCTTATCCTCACACATTATAAGCCTTGGATATTGCTAATATTATAACCAATTTCACTCCCAAGCCTCTTCCCCATGTTTTGGTCATTCTGTTCTCACCAAAATACTATTTCCAAGTGCCTTAAAGAGGTTCTCAAGGAGACGATATTCAAGTGGTAAAACCCTCCTTTCTCTTTTTTTCCATTCATACCCTCACCTCTCCTATGAAAAGTGACATGATAACTAAAGTATTATACATATAGTGTAATATTATTGTGTTAATATAATATCCATCATCAAATATCTTATCCTCTCTTTTTCTTCTAAAAATGAAAACATCGTCTGTGGGGTGACAATTCACCACCTTTATGGACGATGCATTTTTATTTTTCATTAACGCCTTAAATCCTGGTCATAAAAATATTTTTATGATTAAAATAGATTATAATATGTGCATTAAAAATTATTTAATGTTATGTAACTAGTATATAAACATAATATTAAATAAAATGATACTAGTTTGTGATGGTCGTAAAAAAACTTCCAAAATAAACTAATCATTTTTTCATTAACATTTTTTCTAACGAATCATACTCATGTAAAAAAAGATATATGGGAACATTTAAATTTATTTAAGTGAATTAATACCATATAATTTAACTTCTGGAGAATTATTCAAATTTGAAAAGAACTTCAATAATTATACACAAGCGAACCAACCATGAAACCAGGAAACAAACACTCCCAAAATGACAAAACCAAACTCTATAACTCATCAAAATAGCCATAAATAAAAATAATAAAATTATAATAAATCAAATATATGTATAATAGGTTCTAAATTAATTAATTAATAGGTATAATTTGATTATCCAGGACATTAAGTGCAAGTGAAGAATACTTTCAGACATAAGGTAAGAGATTCTCTCTGAACCTCCATTTTTCCTAGGGGTTATGCTTTCTCTCTATTTACCCCGATGTAATTATTAATTATTCTTATGTACTAATCATATATTATTTGTGTATATTAAAAACATATTTACCTAGCTCAATTTTTTTATTTGACAGGGAAATACATGTTTTACAATATTCCCTTTTCAATTCCCCAGATAAGGAGGCCCGTTTAAAGGGATCGTCCAATTTCTTACCCATTTTCAATTACTATTCATAATCTATTTTAATCCACCAATATTTTTATAAAAAAAATCCTTTAATCATGAAAAAATATCTTATTTTATTTTTGGTCTTATATAATAATTATACATTTGTCCTCTTTAAAGTCTCTTTAATATTTTCCCTTAAACTGCATAAAAGTGGCACATTTCTAAAGTTTATTAAACACTATTTTTACATGTTTTAACTTAATTTGGAAATAATTTATCATGATATTTTACTATTTTCCCTTATTAATATCCATGTATTATTTAAATCCATTCTTTTATAGACACCTTTATGATACACCCATTTTTATGCCCTATGACATGATTATGATACCCATTCATTTCCATGGGTAACCCTTATGTTTATTCCTTATGTTTGATTCTTCATGTGAAACACATATGAATGAACATGTTATGATGGGTGTTCCTGGATATCACTCCAATTAATTGGGTAATTTTTAGTCTCATGATACGTCATGTTTGGATAAAGAGTAAACTTACTTCCTTTATGGGACTTTGTCCACCATATGATATAGTCTTAGTAGTTATCCTTGCCTCATGTTTATGTCATGTTATATATTTCTTCCACATTACTATGTATCCATGGTTAAATGATCCCATGTTCTATATTTTATGCTTCCATATGTTTATTCTTGTGCCATACCTTTTTTATGTCATCATGTTATACCTTCTAACTCATGTTCTATTCTTTATTCCTATGTTTATTCTATTACTAGGATTTTTAGCTCATACCTTTTGTTCATGTATTCCCTAGGTTATCCTATACATATCTAAGATATTAAATTAATTTAGAATCTTATTATTGAGTTTAAATAAAATATGTCTTTATTTTGGTTTCATGTTTTCTAATTATGTACCTAATCTTCTAAAGGAACTAGGCTTTACAATCCTTGGTTTGTATTTGATGGTTAATTATGATTAAAATCATGTAATAATAAGTTTAAAAGGATAGGGTCGCTATAATATAACTCATTAGAACAATTAATATATTAGTAAATAATAATTATTAATATCCTTGGAAAACTCCTCGATAATATTCAAGTCTGACTCTTAATATTTCAATTGGTTTGAATTTAAATATCTCAAATACCAAAATTTCAGTGTGAATATCCACACAAGATTAATCCCAGGTAAATATTATTTAATTCATCATAAAACAATTTAAAACATGTTCTGATAAATTCTTTATAATTAATATGTAATAAGTATAATTCTAGTTTTTAGAACAACCTGTAGAAATTATCATCACCACGTAGGAAAAATAATTTAGAAAAACCCATGTATGTAAATCTATTCATATAGCTGATTTTCACCATGTAGATAATTTTTACCATGTAGCCAAATCTATTCACATAGAAAAATTATTCATTTAGCAAAAATATTCATTTAGTGAAAATATCCATGTATCCATAATATTCACATAGGAAAAATGGGCTACCCTTGCGTGAAATACACACGCTATGTATGTGTAACATATTTTTACCCTTATGGAACTTACTACCCTTATGTAGAAATTGGATAACTCTACCTAACTTTACGCGAGACCCATGTTTTCTTTATGAAGGTAATAGAAATTTCATGGTACCCTTATGAAAATATTGCTGACTCTTATTTGAGACTTATGTTACCCTTACATGGGTATTGAAAAAATATTGGTATGCTTACACAAGTATGAAAACACACTAGTACCTTTATGAAAGGTTCAATTTACCTATACAAAAATAGAGATATACCCTTATGTGAATACAACCCATGGGTTTTACCTTCATGTGAGTTGAGAGGTACCATTAGGCAAGTGTAAAGTATCATGTTATTGAACTGGGTTAAAATATGATTTTTTTGAATTTTTTTCAGTTTATCAACAGGTCATTTTTTTTAAACTAAGAACTAGAATTTTATTCTAAGTGTTGGAACACCTAAAGGTGTCGTTTCTGGACTTGCATAATTACTCGATAATTTTCGCAGGTGTCCTAATGAGTCTTGGGAACACCGATTTCAGAAAAGTCCACTTTAATGGATCTGCACGGGTAGCGCACGGTTGCATTCCAACCCGTTAAGTTTACCCTATTTAATAAATTATTTAATTTAATTATATAATATTATATGAGAGTTTTTAATTAATTAAAATAAGTTTTTAATAATAATAATAATGAAGTTATTATTATTATTATTGTGGTTGTTTAATTAAATAAATGCTAAAGAATTAATTAAAAGTGATTAAAGAAATTAATGTGGATTATGGGTTTATTGAAGAACCATTTTATTTAAATGAAGAGTTTCAGAATTATTAAAGGACCATTATTATTAAATGGAGGAATGTTCTAATAACAATAATGTTATTATTATTATTATGGTGTCATAAATTATTTTGATGCGTTGATATTTTAATTACATGTTAAAGGAGTATATTATTTATGAGAATTTAATGACGCTTTACAGCTTCTCAAAGAAACATTTAATAAAATGAGGAGTTTCAGATTTGATGAAGCGTTGTTATTAAATAGTGGTGTTGGGTTTATCCAAAGTTTGAAAAATAATAATAACAAGATTATTATTATTTTAGTTTTATGAATTTAATAATTATTATTATGGAAATTAAATTATGGGTTATGGGTTGGAGTTTTTATCATATTAATGATATTGTAAAAAATTGGGAGTTTCATAATTAATTATGAAATTTTTATTAAGATAATAATGAATGAAGAAGCGTTTTTAATTAAACAGGGTGTAACATTTATGTTAAAAGATTTTAATTGGATGTTTAACGAGGTATAATATTGATGTAAAATTAATGAGTCTTTTGGGTATCTCAAAGAAACTTCTAATTAAATAAGGAGTTTTATAATTAATAAAGAATTGTTTTCATTTAATAAGAGGTGTTGGGTTTTATCTACGGTCGAATAATAATAAAAATATTAATGCAATTATTATTATTATGGTTTTATGAGTGGTTGTTATTATTATTATCAATAATAATAATAATGGATTTTTTGGGGTTTCATTTAATTAAATTAAAGGTCAATAAGAATTTAATTAATCGCTACAAAGCAGATATTTTTATTTAATTAATTTGTGTTGATATAAATAATTAAATAATTATGAGCTGGTAGTTATCAAAGAAGGGTAATTTTAAATGGTAATATTAAATAAGGAATAAATGTGGAGTTGGGTTTAATTTAATTAAACCATTTTAAATATAGATATCGGGTTGTACACGGGTAGTCAAATGGTGCGGGTTAGCTGTGCGGTTATCCGGTTTTTAAAATGATTTATTTTTATTTTATTTTAAATAAAATAAATATTTAATAATAATAATAAGGATATTATTATTATTATTGTATTAATTTTATTGGATAATTAATGGGGGTTTTCAGAATTAATTGTGAAACATTTATTTAAATGTTAGTTAATGAAGTAACATTATATTAAATGAGAATAATAAATGTTATTATTATTATATTAAGACCATTAGTTTATCATGGGTGTAATTGATAATTATGATAGAGAACATGAGGGTGGTGCACCACCATATTGGAGGAACATCAAAAATGCACCAGGCCCCTCCTTTGAGGTGCGCTACACCCCCCTCGCCGGCTCCTCTTCGCGTGATCAAATCCTCTCGGTGTCTTCTCGAATCTTGTCCGTCTCGGTGAGGTGTGTCCATCTGCATTTGTTTGGTGATTTGAATCAGCCGTTTGGCTCCTCCCTCACCCTGTTTCCTTGGACAAAATCCTATGGTTCATGTTTTATTGGGTTTCCTTCTTTCTTCGGTTCTAGGGATGTGCAAGGGGCTCCTCTAGACCCTTTGGACCATATTCCGGCATCTGCTGACAAAGGTGAGGCAGATGAGTTCATTTTCACTTTTCTATCAAGTTTCAGGTAAGGTTATTTAACCGTGGTATTGTTTCATATCATTCAATTAAGGGTTTTATAATTTTTATGAGTCCCTGGTACCTAGTTAGAGGTGCGTTGGTCCTTACTGCTTTGATTCTGAGTACTTATTTTAATATTTTGAATTTTATTTATATTTTTCTAGGGAATGTGCGTGAATATATATATATATATATATATATATATATATATATATATATAAAAGGAGCACATGCGTGCGATTGCAGACCAATTGTGGACTGGTTACCACCAAGTATATTAAAGCGCTTCAGATTTAAAATGGTTCCACCCCGAGGTAGGGTCCCGAATATCTATCACTTTATTTAAGAATTATAGATTCTTTAAATAAATTGAGAATGCAAGTTTCATTGATTATGATATGTCTATGCATGACACTTTTGATGTCGCCCACGTGAGATAAATGAGGACTTGAACATGTGTTGATTTTAAGCATGTTTTGCTAATTTGGTAAAGTGATATGATTAAATAGTTAAATGATTTGAATGGGAAGAATGGGTAATATGGTAATTAATTGTAGAATTAATTATCATGTAATGAGTTGGAATAAAAATTGTGGCTATTACTAATTATTGAGAATATTGGATATTTGAAATGTTTGGAATATAAATTGGAAACTGGTAATAAATAATGGATGAATTAATTATTACATGATAAATGGAAAATGGTTAATTAATTTATGATTGGTTAAAGAGATAAAAATTTAATTAATTAATTTGAATGCATTAAATTAATATTGTGAATTAATTATTTTTTACGACTGTTGGACATGGGTACATTTTATGCATGTTAGATTTCCATGCATTAAGTTATCTTGGATAGAGTTGTTTTATATTATGAGATGCTATGTGAGATGGTTGCTAAATATATGGGATTTGTTCAAAATGTTTTTTGATGATTATGACGTGCATGTAAATTGTTAAAGTCCTGGATGAATCACTGTTTGAGTGGACATGTTCAGACTTGTTAAAGAAATTGGATAATTAAATATTGAGTTAATGATTTATTTGGCTTTCTAAGAATAATTAATTGTTAATTAATTATTTACTATTGAAATATTTAATGGTTAATTAATAGTTGAATTTTGACGGGAAATTTATGTTGTTAATTAGTTGTTGAATTAATTAACAGATTGGATTAAGTAATTTATGAATTAATTAATGGATGGTTGTGTGGTGTTAGACATGGAATTCTACACCAATGATAAATATATATGTATTATTAATAAATAGGTTGTGAGATTGGGACTGATGCTCCAAATACTCACGGGGTTCTAGATATGGCGTTCTACACCCAGCTTGAAAGCAAATATTCTTTTATGGGCCAGGGACTGAAACTCCAAATACCCATGGGTTGTGAGACAAGGGCTGATGATCCAAATACTCACAAGGGTTCTAGACATGAAGTTCTACACCCATTAATTGACATTGGACTATGGGTCCAATTGGTCGTACATGAAATGAATAAATTGGTTAATGAAAACTATTGTGACACTATGATTTGTGAATTGAATATGAGAAAAGTTTCATACTTATCAATGAATTGGGTGAATCACTATTAGTGGATGGACCCAGGAGCGAATCACTATTTTTTAGTGGACAGGCTTAGATATAGTATATGAAACATTAAATTGAATATCTTATGACGCATTATCCAAGACAAATCACAAGCTTAGATTTGTTCTTAACTTTGATTACTTAGATGGTATTTAGAGACATCTGTGGTGAGTAACTTATACAGGAAATATTGGGCTCAGTCCGGATCACAAGAATTATGTAGTTTAATGAGATTTGAATAATTGATAAATGAAAATGATTGTGTAATGACTATTGTGTATGCATGAAAAATGTATAATACAGGTTCAGACAACAGTTGAGAGCTGAAGCACACTACTGGAAAAACTACCTATACCCACGGTTTTGGTAACCGTGGGCTGGAATGACATCAGTATAGGGGTCTCAGCCTATACCCATGGTTTTGGAGAACCGTGGGTATAGGGGAGTCAAATTCACACCACACTGTTCCAGCGTGGCACACAACAGCCCCCACAGTTTGAAACCGTGGGGTATTTAAAATTCAGAAAACTGGGCGTAGGGGGTTTCGAACCCGCACCCAGCGCTGAGCCCCATAGCAGCTCCCCACCAATGGACCACCTGTGCTACAAATTTTAATTGATATATGTACATACATCTGCAGATATATATTAATATAATCCACTTGTTTTATATAAATAAAAAAATGCGGGCAGATAGATTCGAACCCCAGTCTCCCGAATATACTCACAGCAGCACCTCCCAAAGAACCAGCCGACCTATTATTTTATTCGATATATATACATACATAAATGTATATATATTAATATAATTCGTGTTTCAAAAAATGTTGACAAAGGGAATTGAACACGTGACCTGCAGCAACCGTGGAGAAAGATTTTCCAATCGAGCTAAGAAACTTTTGTATATATATAATTATATTAATGTAAATATATTAATCGAAACCGTGAAAAAAAATTTTCTCGCGAAATTGTTTTCATGTCCCGCCTAATTTTCTTTCCCCGCCATAACGTGGGAAAGCTATACCCACGGTTCTGGAGTACAATGGGTATAGGTCTTAAAAAAAAACACCAATACCGACGGTTTTGAAGAACCGTCGGTATAAGTCTTCAGAAAATACTCTATACCCACGGTTTTCTCCAAAACCGTGGGTATAGGTCTTAAAAGAAAACTATACTCACAGTTTTTGACACAACCATGGGTATAGGTTCACATACTATCCCTATACCCACAGTTTTTTGCAAAACCGTGGGTATAGACCTATTTTCCAGTATTGGCAGGTACTTGGGTATATAGTTACATTGTACTGCTTACCTTAATTATGCATGCTTGCACTGTTTAAATTATTTATTGAATGTCAGGATTTGGGGTAGACACCGGTGGTCCCGGCCTACTGAGATTTATATCTCACACCCTACTCAGGCCGCCATTGCACTGGGGTACCTGAGTAGATTCTATTTGGTTACAGGATTGTGCTGTTTTCATTTACTTGGAAGATAGGAGAAAAGGACTGATCGAAATCTCGGGATGCTCGAGGAGACTGCCCTCAGGTCTTGGAGTCATTGTTTATTTATTTTTGTAATAGAATGTTCAGAATTCTCTTTTGTTCATTGTTTTCCATTTTTGTATCATTATCATGTCATGCATGCATCTTCTATATAACTGATGTTGGCCCTTTGTTTGTACAAGATTTATAAAATCTACCTTCCACTGATTTGTCATTTATTATATTGATTTCGCTATTTATTTCCATTGTTTGTTATTTTCTTCGATATACTGCTATGCAACTCTGATAAGAGGGTATAGTCTCCCCACTGACTATCCTTAGACCATCACTGCAAGTCAGCAGCCTCTGGTGTACGGGGAGACGCGCTTGAGGTCATGTGGTGACTAGTTTGACCACTGGTTTAGTGGTGATCTGGGTCGGGACGTTACAAAGTGGTATCAGAGGGTTTCTTTTCCTTTTTCTTACTGTTTTGGGGTTGGTAGACAGGAGACTAAGAATGTGTCAGCATTTCGGTTAATATATGTGCTTCGAACTGATCACCCCATGTATAGTAAATGACCAAGTGGAAAGGAATGAGAATTGATGTTTGTACTATTAGAGGTTATAGTTGATATGATTTCACCTTGAGTGACTGGCATATTTTCCATAGTTTATTGATTTTGTGAATTTTGAAAAAAGTAATTTTCTTGGCTTGATATGGCAAGGAAGTTTCATACATGCATAATCTTAGTCACTTAGAGATTCACATTTCATTCATATAACATTCCATGTAGTTTCATTAGTAGGATGATTGCTAATTTTGATTTTGTTCCTTGGGTGCAATTCCATGTTTTGATCTACTTTAGCATGCCTCTCTAGATAGCATGTTTCGGTGATATATTTAACATGCTTGAGTGATTATATTCCATACTACCTTAGTTATTAGCATGTTTTGTTGTTGTGCCATGCTTATGTGTTATAACATGTTGTTGTGTTACTTATTATGCTAAAATGTTATTGATGTTTTGATATATTAAAGGGATTCTAAAGTTGAAATGATAAATGAATGTTGATTGTGATAAATGGGAGCCAAATTCCAGCAATAAGGTGTATGGGTGCCTTATCGATTGGTAGATGGCCACACACATGATTAAACCATATAACTACAGTATGTTTTGAAAATGGTTATGAATGTAATACTGCTGAGTTTTGATTGTAATGAACCATTGTGGGGTTGCTTTTGAAGAACTAAGATTAAATAAATGGGATTATTGGAGGTCTCCTTTTCGGTAAAAGGAATTTAGATGCTAAATTGCCTATTTATATTTGAATAACACTGAATGTAAAATGTTTAAAGTGGATGTTTGTGATATCAGGCTTATTTTTCCATAGGGCATTGTTTTGAAAACCATGTGGCTTTTTGTGAAAAAGTACTTGTGTGTTTGTTGAAATTCATTCAAATGATGAAAGGTTGAAATGAATTAATTAAAATGGATAAAACAAAAAAATGAGCTTTTGAATCTTGTGTTTTTGATTTTGTGTGACCAAGAGAGAGGTTCGACGTTAATTGTTGTAAGGGGCTAACCCCTGGTAGGTAGTACCCATAGAATGTTATAGGCTATTAAAGTAAGTTTGTCCCACTGCTCGGGAGGACTTCTTGGGACTCGACTGTTTTGGCATGCTGATAGGTTTATGTTACGGATTTTATGATCAATGTTTGATGTGGTGATCATGGTTTTTGAAATGTCACATGCATGCGTTAATGTGTTCTAAAAAAACGTGTTGGTGAGCGACTGATCTTTTCTTACGACGTCATGGAAAATCTTAAGGTGGGTATTATTTCATAGTTTTCGATAAACATGTCAGCAGGTGATGTCGAGCTTTTAGAACAAAGTTATCCGATAATAGTTTGACTGATCTTCTTAATAAACTTGGTTTTTCTCTTAGTACTCTCTTCTGAATATGACGGGAATGTCCCCGATCTTGAATTCGTCATGGAGACACTAAGATAGCATTGGTCTTACGTCGTTATAAAGTTTAAATGTTGTTGGGCTTGATGAGTGGTTGTTATCTGGGTAATACATGGGATACATTGATTCTTTGGGCTAATTTTCTTTTTTGTGTTGGGAAATGGTTGTTTTAAAATATCCTTATGATGAATTGACTTAGAAATTTCACCAGAGGTTGGGTAAGGACTTCTTTTTACATTCATATGGTTTTGGATGGTTTTAAAGGAACATCGTCTGATAAAGGGAAAAATGGGGTTTTGGGTCTGCAATGTCTTTCGAGGGAAGCATGTGAAACCTGTTCTGTTGATTGATCGAGATTTAACTATTTTCGTTGACAAAGTCCTTCTAATGACTTAAGATATAAGAACTATTTCGATGTTTAAGCTATAAACTGAGCATTGGCTCTGGTTTTAAAGGCTTATCCATTTGGATTATGAAGGGTTAAAGGTGCATTTGACGTTGGGAACACAACATGTCACTTCTAACATAATTAAATTACCTTGGTAGGTCGGTTGTTTTAGTAGTGGTTCCCGAAGTCTTTTCAGGGATGAGAAGTTTTTAAGGTGGGTATATTGTAAAGTTCCGTGTTGTTGAACTCGGTTAAAATATGAATGTTTTTGAATTTTTTTCAGTTTATCAATGGGTTGTTTTTTTAAACTAAGATTTGGAATTTTATTCCGAGTGTTAGAACACATAAAGGTGTCATTTTTGGACTTGTGTAATTACCTGATAATTTTCAAAGGTGTCCCGATGGGTCTCGGGAACACCGATTTTGGAGAAGTCCACTTTAATGGATCTGCACGGGTAACGCATGGTTGCGTTCCAACCCATTCAGTTTACCCTGTTTAATAAATTATTTAATTTAATTAAATAATATTATATGAGAGTTTGTAATTAATTAAAAGAAAGTTTTAATAATAATAATAATGAAGTTAATATTATTATTATTGTGGTTGTTTAATTAAATGAATGTTAAAGAATTAATTAAATGCGATTGAAGAAATTAATGTGGATTATGGGTTTATCGAAGAACAATTTTATTTAAATGAAGAGTTTCAGAATTATTAAAGGAAAATTTATTATTAAATAGAGGAATGTGCTAATAATAATAATGTTATTATTATTATTATTATGGTGTCATAAATTATTTTGATGCGTTGATATTTTAATTGCATGTTAAAGGAGTATATTATTTATGAGAATTTAATGACGCTTTTGAGCTTCTCAAAGAAACATTTAATAAAATGATGAGTTTCAGATTTAATGAAGCATTGTTATTAAATAGTGGTACTGGGTTTATCAAAAGTTTGAAAAATAATAATAATGATATTATTATTATTTTAGTTTTATGAATGTAATAATTATTATTATAGAAATTAAATTAGGGGTTATGGGTTGGAGTTTTTATCATATTAATGATATTATAATAAATTGGGAGTTTCATAATTAATTATGAAATGTTTATTAAGATAATAATGAATGAAGAAGCATTTTTAATTAAATGGGGTGTAACATTTATGTTAAAAGATTTTAATTGGATGTTTAATGAGGTATAATATTGATGTGAAATTAATGAGTCTTTTGGGTATCTAAAAGAAACGTCTAATTAAATAAGGAGTTGTGTAATTAATAAAGAAGTGTTTTTATTTAATAAGAGGTGTTGGGTTTTATCTACGGTTGAATAATAATAAAAATATTAATGAAATTACTATTATTATGGTTTTATGAGTGGTTATTATTATTATTATGAATAATAATAATAATGTATTTTTTTGGGTTTCATTTAATTAAATTAAAGTTCAATAAGAATTTAATTAATCGCTACAAAGTGGAGGTTTTTATTTAATTAATTTGTGTTGACATAATTAATTAAATAATGATGAGTTGGGCATTATCGAAGAAGGGTAATTTTAAATGGTAATATTAAATAAGGAATAAATGTGGAGTTGTGTTTAATTTAATTAAATCATTTTAAATATAGATATCAGGTTGTGCACGGGTAGTCAAATGGTGTGGGTCAGCTGTGCGGTTATCCGATTTTTAAAATTATTATTTTTTATTTTATTTTAAATAAAATAAATATTTAATATTAATAATAAGGATATTATTATTATTATTGTATTAATTTGATTGGATGATTAATGGGGGTTTTTAGAATTAATTGTGAAACATTTATTTAAATGTTAGTTAATGAAGTAACATTATATTAAATAATAATAATAAATGTTATTATTATTATATTAAGACTATTAGTTTATCATAGGTGTAATTGATAATTGGGGGAGAGAACATGAGGGTGGTGCACCACCATATTGGTGGAACAACAAAAATTCATGAGGCCCCTCCTTTGAGGTGCGCTACACCCCCTTCGGTGACTCCTCTTCACGCGATCGAATCCTCCCGATGTCTTCTCTAATCTTGTCCATCTCAGTGAAGTGAGTCCATCTGCATTTGTTTGGAAATTTGCATCAGCAGTTTGGATCCTCCCTCACCCTGTTTCCTCTACCAAAATCTTATGGTTTGGGTTTTATTGGGTTTTATTCTTTCTTTGGTTCTAGGGATGTGCAAGGGGCTCCTCTAGACCCTTTGGACCGTATTCTGGAATCTACAGACAAAGGTGAGGCAAATGAGTTCATTTTCTCTTTTCCGTCAAGTTTCGGGTAAGGTTATTTAACCGCGATATTGTTTCATATCATTCAATTAAGGGTGTGATAATTTTTATGAGTCTCTAATACCTAGTTAGAGGTGCGTTGGTCCTTACTACTTTGATTTTGAGTAACTATTTTAATATTTTGAGTTTTATTTACATTGTTGCAGGGCATGCGCGTGAATATATATATAAGGTGTGCATGTGTGCGATTGCGGACCAGTTGTGGACTGGTTTCTCCCAAGTATATTAAAGCGCTTTGGATTTAAAATGGTGCCACCCCAAGGTAGGGTCCCAAATCCCTATTACTTTATTTAAGAATTATAGATTCTTTAAATTAATTGAGAAAGTGAGTTTCATTGATTATTATATGTCTATGCATGACACTTTTGATGTTATTAAATGATGCCACCCACATGAGATAAATGAGGACTTGAACATGTGTTGATTTTAAGCATATTTTGCTAATTTGGTTAAAGTGATATGATTAAATAGTTAAATGATTTGAATGGGTAGAATGGGTAATAGGGTAATTAATTGTAGAATTAATTATCATGTCATGAGTTGGAATAAAAATTGTAGCTATTACTGATTATTGAGAATATTGAATATTTGAAATGTTTGGAATATAAATTGGAAACTGGTAATAAATAATGGATGGATTAATTATTAAATGATAAATGGAAAATGGTCAATTAATTGATGATTGGTTAAAGAGATAAGATTTAATTCATTAATTGTTGAATTAATTAATTTGAATGCATTAAATTAAGATTGTGAATTAATTGTTTGTTACTAATGTTGGACATGGGTACCTTTTGATGCATGTTATATTTCCATGCATTAAGTTGTCTTGGATGGAGTTGCTTTATATTATGAGATGCTGCGTGAGATGGTTGCTAAATATATGGGCTTTGTTTAGCATGCTTTGTGATGATTATGACATGCATGTAAATTGTTAACATCCTGGACAAATCACCATTTGAGTGGACAGGTTCAGACTTGTTAAAGAATTTGAATAATTAAATGTTGAGTTAATTATTTATTTGGATTGCTAAGAATAATTAATTGTTAATTAATTATTTACTATTGAGATGTTGAATGGTTAATTAATGGTTGAATTTTGATGGGAATTTATGTTGTTAATTAGTTTTTGAATTAATTAACGGATTGGATAAATTAATTTATGAATTAATTAATGGATGGTTGTGGGGTGTTAGACATGGAATTCTACACCAATGATAAATATATACGTATTATTGATAAACGGGTTGTGAGACAGGGACTGATGCTCCAAATACTCATGGGGTTTTATACATGGAATTATACACCCAGCTTGCAAGAAAATATTCTTTTATGGGTTAGGGACTAATGCTCTAAATACCCATGGTTTGTGAGACAAGGACTAATGCTCCAAATACTCACGAGGGTGCTATACATAAAGTTATACACCCATTAATTGACATTGGACTGTGGGTCTAATTGGTCGTATATGAAATGGATAAATTGGTTAATGAAAACTATTGCGACACTATGATTTGTGAATTGAATATGAGAAAGGGTTCATACTTATCAATTAATTGGGTGAATCCCTATTAGTGGACGGACCCAAGAGCGAATAACTATTTTTTTAGTGTATGGGCTTAGATATAGTATATGAAAGATTAAATTGAATATCTTATAACGCATTATCCAAGCCAATGCACAAGATTGGATTTGTTCTTAACTTTGATTACTTAGATGGTCTTTAGAGACATATGTGGTGAGTGAATTATACAGGGAATGTCAGGCTCAGTCCAGATCATGAGAATTATTTAGTTTAATGAGATTTGAATAATTGATAAAGGAAATGTATTGTGTAATGACTATTGTGTATGCATGAAAAATGTATAATACAGGTTCAGACACTAGCTGAGAGCTAAAGCAGGTACTTTGGTATATAGTTACATTTTACTGCTTACCTTAATTATGCATGCTTGCAATGTTTAAATTATTTATTAAATGTCAATATTTGGGGTAGATACCGGTGGTCCGAGCATACTGAGATTTATATCTCACACCCTACTCAGGCCGCCATTTCACTGGGGTACCTGAGTAGATTCTATTTGGTTGCAGGATTGTGCTGTTTGCATTTACTTGGAATATAGAAGCAAAGGACCAAGCAGAATCTCAGGATGCTCTAGGAGACTGCCCTCAGGGATTGGAGTCATTGTTTATTTATTTTTGTAATGGAATGTTCAGAATGCTGTTTTGTTCACTTTTTTCCATTTTTGTATCATTATCATGTCATGCATGCATCTTCTATATAATTGATGTTGGCCATTTGTTTGTAAAATATTTATAAAATATACCTTCCCCTGATTTATCATTTATTAGACTGCTTGCGCTATTTATTGCCATTGTTTGTTATTTACTTTGATATAATGCTCTGAAACTCTAATAAGAGGGTATAGTCTCCCCACTAATTATCCTTAGACCCTCACTGCTAGTCGGTACCCTCTGGCATACGAGGAGATGCGCTTGAGGTCTTGTGGATACCGGTCCGACCACTGGTTTAGTAGTGATCCGGGTCGGGACGTTACAACAAGGTTCTGGTTTCCTTTACACAAGCATTTAAATATGTGAGTTACCTTTATATAACACTTTGAATAAGCAGGTTACCTTTACATAACTATGGGAATACATGATTTAACTTTATAAAACTACTAGAATATGTATGTTACCTTTATATAACTATGGAAATATGCGAGTTACCTTTATGCAACTATTAAAATCCATGATCTACCTTTATGAAACTATCAAAATATGCAAGTTACCTTTATTAAAATTGAAAAAGATCATTCTACCCTTATGTAACCTATTGAAACTTGATTTTACCTTTATGAAACATCATAAGATTTATTATAAACTTATATAACTCATATAAACATAGTGCTGCATTTATGAAATACTAGAAAACAATATTTAAAGGTCCTAAAAGACATATTTAGCCTAGGGTATCTTCATTAAACTTGTATAATATGTTATAAACAATTAAAACATGAAATCTAAAGATAAATTAAGGAATAAAAATATATAACCAAAATTAAGTAAACTTTCACAATACACAATCTAGAGTTAACACTTAGTAAAACTATGAAAATTATAATTAATAATGACATGATATTTCGAAATTATCAAAACATAATTAGTGAATATGATCTAAGGAGACACTTCAATAGAATATTCATGTTATTATCTCGAAGACAACATAAAACCCGATCAAATAATTTTATTATATTCCTTGAATTGAATAAGTATGTTTATTAAAAAAATTCCATTTCATTCTAGAAAGTTGATGTAAATATACATGATTTTATTTTAAATCAAGTTTGAGGTAAATATTATATTTTGTGATGATCAATGTTATTTATTTGTTTAGATGAAAAATTAACTAATAATAATATTATAACCACTATAAGTGGTTGGATGAAGATAAACATTTAAAGAGCATAATAATTTTTATTAATATTTGTGAAATATTATGCCTTGAAGGATGATTTTCAAATAATATTTTTTGAAATTATATTAAGAATATTTTTATTTATCATTTTTACTCCCATAACATAAATATAGTGAAACAAATTATTATTTATCACGTGCTTATGAATTATAAACCTCATATCATGCAATTTATTTGACGTTATCCTCCAAAGTGGATGTTATTATTATTATAGTTCATAAATAATATGATAGAGTTATATTAATTTTATAATCCAATATATTTTATGAAAATAATTTTACCACAAAAAGTTTTTAAGAAATGATTATTATGATAAATAAAATTATTATTTTTTCACAAAATTATAATTATTGATAAATAATGAATTATCATTTATGAATCATGAAATCCAAATAATTAAGTCATTCCTTGATACAAATATAATTTTAATTGATTTATTTAATTCCTTGAAGAGAATAAAATTATTCATGAAAAATTTAATATAATTTGTGTTACTCATACTTGAATTTTTATCATGAATATTCATCAAGTTATAAAATTTGATCAAATGATTTCTCCTTCATTTACTGAAGTGAATGTTATCATAAAAATTATTTCACGAATTACAATCACACCTATGATATGATGTGTATTGTAAATCTATGAGATTATTCCATATTTCTTCTCACTACCACATTCATCAACCTTAAATTATGTGGAGAATTCTATCTCTAGTAGATATATTTTAAAAATATATGGATTAGAAGTTCAAAAGAATACAATATCTTCTAAGTTGGGGAGCCTAACCCATTATGATTATATTAATAATTTATTCATTAATTGGTGATCAAAAATTAGAATTTATAATGATAAATATGAGTATTTTATTTTCTCATAATATTGTACTAATGCATTAAATCTTCCCAATTAAAGATCTTAAGTATGTTTTTACTGAATCAGTAGTTTTATAAATATTATTTTAATTGAATGATTCAAAAGAACTCATATATATTTATTTTTAATCAAAAATTTTAAACTATGAGAGAAAATATATGATTACCTAGTGGTAAAAAAAACCTAATAAATAATTGGTTTGATAGAAAATTTGGAGGGTTTATTTTGATTTATACTATTTGAATTATATACAACCAAATAAAATATATTAAATCCGTTGTTTACTGATCTTGAAAAATTCATAATATGATATAATTATTTGAGTCATCTGGGATCAATTGTGTTTGGTAAATATATACATGGACACCAATTTATCGATAAAAAAATATACATCTCAATTAAATCTATTTTTATTTTAAATAAATCCACTTTAAGTTTTAGTAGGAACAAGACAAACAACTAGGATCGAAATTACAATAATCATCAAAAAAATAAAACTTCCCTACATGAAAACACAACACTAAAATTCAAATTTCAAATATTCAAACAAAAGGAAAAACTAAAAACCTTGGTCTCCATCAGCCATCGCTCATCGTCGATGACTCCATCATTGCCATAAAAATCAACCGACATTCCACTGATAACCTACTGAAGCCTTGTCAAAATACAACGATCCAACCAAAAGTAGAGAAACCAAAAGACCACTTGAAACATAAAAACCAAAAAATAAACACAAAAACCATCTCTAAAACCATGACATTGAACCTTCACTATAGAAATCACCATCTTTAAACGAAGTTACCACCATCACCACCAAAGCACCACACCTTCAATTCACCACCCTATAGAGATCAACCCACCCATAGCTCCATTTATACCATTGAACATTTCCACTATATCCAAACCCTTGACACAATATCTAATTCTATGGAAATCTTCCACCATGAATGAAAACACACCAACACTTAATAAGAAACACCACAACACAAAAGGAAATGAAGTATCAAGAGTTAATAAGACACATGGAATGAGAGACAAGTGATTTAAATCTTGAAACGAAGCATGATCTACTAAAACCTCATGCCAATAGAATCTCTTAGAGAATTTTTTCCAACATGATACAGAAACTACCCATACCCCATCATAACATACCAAAATGGGGTATATCATGGTGGATTATAAAAGAGTAGAGTTAGATCCCCCATGGCCTAGCCTAGTGGAAAAGGGACTTATGGGGTGTTGGGGAGGTCTCAAGTTTGAGTCTTCATGGATTCCTATATATATATGTTGCATGTTTCTTTTTAGATTTTTAGTTTCCCTTCCCTGAATATTTATAATAAAAGAGTAGAGTTATAAATGAAAGATGGTCAAATTAGAAACCTAAAATGAAACACCCCAACACTAGAAGGGGATCCTCCATCAACCTCCACCACCACCGACCCAATCCACCATAATATCCATCATATCCCATTGAAAATAAGTTCTTGTGTGATTATTCAAAAAAAAATAGGGAAGGGATAGGAAAAATATGGCTCTAGATGCCAAGAAGCACCCACAAAAAGAAAAATGATACAACCTTGAGAAAAATAAAAAATACACCAAGAAAAATCATATGAACCATGAAAAGAATCCATCCTTGGATGGAAAAGTGAACGGGGAGAGGAAACTTGACCTATCACTACCATGAAAGGCTTCAGAGAGAAATCCCAAGAGATAAGAGGACCATATGAGTATCAAAAATGGGGACAATAGTAAAAGAATCCTATTGAAGAAACCAAAAATTGAAGTAAATTTCCAATATTTGTATGAATTATTAATTATGAAATATAAATGGGTTCACACACCTACCATGTGAATATTTGAATATTTTATAAAAGATGCATCTATTAAATGGTAACATGAATTATTTTTTGATGGTGAGTATAAATTCCCTACAATTCATATTGATTAAAATAAATATTAAAAAACACATAATATATATAAAATGGTTGAGTGAAATAATTTATAATATGATTATAGCATATATAAAATGATTCAATAATAAAGTTTTGAAAATCAATAGTCTTATTATACACAATAAAAGTGTGGTTGAAATATTATATGAAATCATGGTTTATCATGAGTGGAAATTAATAAATATATTTTCCCTTGAAGAGAAAAATGAATATATTGATAATAAATATATTTTCTCTTTAAGAGAAAAAATGAATACATAAACAACAATATGGGTGTTTATATATTTTTCTAAAAGTGACATTAATTCAAAATACATTATGAGATCTCATTAATTAGCGTTGATGGTGTATTTTTTTTAATTATTTTAAAACTCATTGATAATAATTAATTTTGATAGATGTCAATATCAAAATAATTGTCCAATAAGAATTATTAAAGAAACATTTTCTATGTTCAACTTATGAATTTTTGGATTAGTTATCCAAATCATAAATTCTATTGAATACATATAAGATTATTATTAGAAATATTTTTCTAATAAATTTGGATTATTCCTAATTAATTTTTTCATTGTTAATTTGATAACAATGATTACATAATCTATATAAAAATCCAAGGGGGATTAAGATTCCTAAATCACATTAAAAATTATGAAAGTTCCACCTAATCAGATAAATTAATGTATAGGGTGAACTGAATAAGATGTATTTTATGTATACTTATTAAAATATATTCATATAATGAAGAATATAAAATTTATTTTATCATTACATAGTTTATATAAATTGGTATTTTTGCATTAATCCACATGTTTTGGATAACATCAAAATTATAGAAGAGTTTAAAAATCAATGGATTATTTTATGATAAAATTTAAGGATTTTCCCTTATTTTAAAATAACCATACAGAGGTTATAATATTAAATTTTGGAATGATTTTTCATATTTATGAAAATAGACTTAATAAATAATTAAATATCTCTTGATTCCAAGAGTTATATAATGAGGATAAAATGAAGAAATTATTTATCAATGAAGGATTAAATATAAATTCACATTTTATTTATCCAATAAGGATATACATACACGTGTGCATATATACCTTGAAAATATTATGTGGTCAAATTATATTGAATTTTATGCAACGTAATATTCTTCTCCCACTTATTGAGATTTAAATAGTATAAATGATTTCTTATTTCAAAATTTAAAATCAAATTTGGTTGTTTAGGTTAATGTTGGATATTTGTTTGATCCATATAAATCTAGATCTCAAATTGGATATTTTTTGACATTTGACCAAACTGTCATTTCATGGAGATCTTTAAATCAAAAAATTTCTTCAACTTTATCTAATAATACTAAGTTAACTGTGAATCATGAATAAAGTTGAGAATGTGTTTGGTTGAGATAAATTATTCATCATATCAGAAACAAATTTGGATTAAATATGATTAATGATATTACCATTACTTTAGATAAAGAAAATTCTTCTTGTATAACACAATTGAAGTGTGGGTATATCAAAGGTGATAGAAAAAAACATATATCACCAATTTTTTTTAACCATGATCATTAAAATAATGTTGGGATAGATTTCCACCAAATTGGATCATGTGAAAATCATACAAATTTATTCATAAAATAATTACCAATTAAAATTTTTTAGAAATTGATTTATAAAATTGTGATGTGAAGAATTCAAATATTATCATGATCTAATTATGGGAAGCTGTGAATGTTATACCCTTTTCCCTTCACTAGGTTTCCCCTCAATGAGTTTTCTTGATAATGTTTTTAATGTGGTAGCTTAATATTTTCATGGCATTAAATTATGTTATCTTAACATGTTTTTCCCACAAGTTTTTTTTATGTGTCATATAATGTACTATACTCAATAATATGTTAAGTGATTTATCAAAAAACATTAAAGTTGTTTCATAGAATATAAAAAGATTATAAAATATGATATGTGACATTGAAAATATAGAAATATGTGTCACATAACATATAAATTTATGTTCAGATATAGAAAATAGAAAGTAAACCACACACATAATATATGAAACACACACACACACACACACAAGTGTGTGTGTGTTTTATGTACATTTATGTTCTATGAACATTTATTGTCATTTATATATTTTTTTTTTGTTTTTATAATAATTTTTTTATCTGTTATAAGTGTTCTATGTTTTTTAAAAATATATTTTTTGTGTTATTTAAAAATTTTCAATTAATATTTATGTTTTTTGTATCTTTTTTTGTGTATTATTTATAAATATTATTTTTATTATAAATTATATAATCAAAATTTATGTACATCACACAATAATACACTAAACATGATAAATAATATAATACTAGTGTATTAAATTTACTTGTAAAGGATGAGTTATTAGACTTGCGATTTCATCAGGTGTTGCACCTATTATCTTATGAAACATAATAACTATGAAATTTTTCATTATTGATCATCAATTATCCTATGTTTCTAGTAAAATTACTCTATTTTAGGTCTTCCTTCAACACCATAATTTCCCATTGAGCTTATAGATCAACATAAGTGCTTGGACCCACAACAACGATATAACAATAGATGATGGTTGAGATTTACCAAATAAATTTGATGTAGTTAGTCTATAACATATCCCACACACATGATTGAGATGATTATATCCTCAATATGGCCAGTTGCATCATTTTGGGAGATCAATGTTGACTATAAAGGGTTCACATCCCATGCTTTCTAAATTTTATCCTATAAATGTGAAAATATCAATAATATTATGATTAATTATATAGACTTAAAGTATTAATTAATTAATTATTTTTTAATTATTATTTATCTATAATAATAAAATAAAATTAAATTATAATTGAAAATATTTACCCCAATGTATTTATTAGTTTCATTCATAAAAATACCATTAGGTTTTCAGTGAACACAAAACATCTCTATTCTTCCAACTAGATAACCTACCACGTGAGTCTAAATAAAAAAATATATGTATTACAATTATATATATTTTTTCAAAATAAAATATAACAATATAAATCATAAGACTTGAAGGACAACCAATAATAATATTTTTCTTAAAAACTCATAGAATTATTCACGTGAGGAATAATTTTTTTTCGATGTAAAGAATTTTCATACACATATCCTAAAAATATGTATATTAATAAGAATTATAATTCTGTTAAGTCTATGTTACCAATATACTATGAAATATGATAATACCTTATGCATTAAATCTTTGAAAATATCAATAAATATATTCTATTGATCCCGAGACACTCTATTAGACACCTTTTCATACATGTGTTTAATGCTCAAAGATGTGTTATTAAACTCATTCCATAAACATAACCTTAAGTCCTTTCATTTATTATTCAAGTTATTCAATGTCTATGGGCATGAAAACATGTCAGACACATCAAAATGGAACAACATCCACACACACACACACATAATATAAAACATTTATATATAAATTCTCCCATTATATTTATATATAAATTCTCACTGAAGATTTGTATACAAATGTTCACTAAACACAAAACATTTATATAAATATTCATAGAACATTTTTATAAAAATGTTCACTAAACAAAAAAAATTATATAAAAATATTCACAGAACATATATTTATTTATAGCACACAAAAAATTTATATATAAATGTACTCATAATTTTTTTAGATTATGTTTTAATGGTTATTTATTCACAAAACACTGAATATATATTTATTCATAGACCATATAATAGATATTTATTCAAAAAAATAAAAAAATTATTATCCATGAATATTTACTGCTTGAACTTAGTGGTAAATTGTTTCATTTTTTAGATTTAATGATTAATCAACATTTAAATTAATCATAAATGAATTTAAATTAGTATTACCTTTACTTTTATATAGAATACCACATTATTTAAAGCATAAAAATATATTTCCATTCTCTATAATTTATGGAGTGGTTAAACACCTTGAAGATTAGTTGGACTAGGATCTATCCATATATATTAGAAGCACCACCATTCGACATCAAATGGAACAATTGTTGGAATTATGGAGTGATACGATCCAACCCATCAAGACCTAGCCTAGTTAGAAAATAATATGAGTATTCTACCACAAACCCACCTCTAATAGGTTATGGGATAGTGACTAATTATGAGTAGGTATATCACACAACATGGTAGGCCTTAGCATAATACACCCATACACCACCACATGAATCTACATATGGCATTGTAATTTTGACTATAAAATAATACCAACTGACACATAAAATTAATGCAATATATAATAAAAATTCCACAAAGTAAAAAAAGTGTAATGATATAAAATAAAGGGACATAAAATGGTCCAATATCCAAATGTAAACCAAACTAGGTAATTGGAAAATATAAAGACTCCCTGATACATAGATCTCAAACACAAACTTCGATTATGTACTTAACCTCTAGGTAACACTAACCTATTACTCCATAGATACCATGTATACCAAGATCACCAATGAACTGTACATCATATGTCTAGGACACGACATGTGCAGTTGAAATGCCCATGTGGGGGTGAGTATATAAATACTCAGTAGGATTCCCCAAAAACCACAAAGGATAAGTTGGCAGAAAAGTACTCAAAAAATAAATGCAAGAATAAAATCTCATATAATCTTAAAATTTATAGAACCTAAGACATAAAAGAAAGTCCTTCTCTACACAACCCAACTATAGAATAATTAACCCTAGCAAGAAACCCAATAATTTGAACTATATAGAGTTTCATCCCAAGTCACCTCTCAGAACTATAGTGGAGGAATAATTAATCATCAAGTGAATCATATCAGAAGAGGGAGTACCTACATACATGTATAGAGGGAAAATTCCCCATATAAATAGGGGAGTTCCTAACTCTATTGGTTATACGGGGGACCCATGATTTTTTAGGGCCAAGAGAGTACCAACCCCATGCCTGATATAGAGGAACCATGCCTCAAGTAAGTAGGGGAGTATCTAAATCTAGGAAGAGTGAAAGGGAATTATTCCCAATCATCAACATGTCTCTATAGGAGTTCCAAAACCCATATTTATTTTAATCACCTCACCTGATCCCAATCATTGACCCTATGAAGATAAGGAAACTAAACTACCTAAATCACTTTGTTTTTTACCTATGATGATGAAGAGAAACATACCATTGTGTTCTATTTGAAAAAAATTCTTAATTTGGATTAAATGTGTTCCCAAATCCAATTCCTGAGAAATAAGATGTGAAATTATCTAAGTCTAAAAAAATATATGGAATTTACTTTAGGGTTACATGATGTATAACACCTCGATAGAGGTCTAGTCACAAACTTCAGTCTACATGCATTATGGGGGTTGACCTATATGGTTTGTATGTTAACATTCATGAAATATGGGACCCATGAGAGTGATTGAAATTTAACACTGCACCCCAAATCATGCATGGGGACACAACTGGAAAACAACCCATTTAATGTTAGTTATTTTTCACTTTTAACATTGGTTAAAAAGTGACATAGATAAAACCAATGTTAAAAGTATCTTTTTAACATTGTTTATTAAAAAATAATGTGGTAAAAAGGTTTTAAATGAGAATTATTATAAAAAAATGCTGAAATATTGACTAAATATAGATATAGAGAAAAGTTTGACATCGTTTATTATAAAAACTGATGTTGAAAGTCACTTTCAATGCCAACTTTTTTAAAAACCTACGTTGAAACATATATTTTTTTAACATTCAACAGCCTAGAATTTTTAGGTACCTTATGCCTTACTTTATACCATTATTTGAGTGTTTTTGAGTTATTATTTTCTTATGTGAATTATTGGGTAGTTTCTAGATGATTTTGGATGGTTTTATAGGCCTTTAAGGGGGTTCATGGTTAGGGGAAACAATGTAGTTCTCCCCAGGAAATTGTGTGGATTGTTCGAGAAGGGAAATGGGTAGCACACAGTTGGAACAAAGTTCAATATAATAATGTGAAATTCCATATAAAATCACACAAATCATTACAAATACAAAAAAAATGGTTATTTTATGGTTTCCAAACTATACGACCAAACTGTACAGGTGCCCAGAAGTGGCAGTAAGCCTCACATAGTTAGTGCACAGTTTTGTAAACCATGTGACCAAATTGTACATGGATAATTCAATCTTTTTTTAAACTTGAAACCTCCCTAAAACTTATCATTATTCCTCCTACGCCTATGGATCTTGAAACTAGGGACTCTAATGGTGGTTTTTTTTGTGATTCTCTTCCCTTTAAACTCCAATTCTGGTGAATATAGAGACTTTGTGCCATGAGAATTCATGGTATGTGATCATTGTTATCTATTATTCTTGATCTCAATAAATATTTCCTCACTATCTTGGTATGAATAATAAATTTGGGATACTAAATAAATATATATAGATTTATATGTGATATAATAGATAATTATTAGATTGTTGAAGGGTCAAATCTATAGATCTATTGAGAATCGATTTCTCTCTCTCAAATGGATCTAGATATACCATTCACAGTGGATATCATTGGGTAAGAATAATCAAATTCAATACATTATCATGTATTTTTTATTGAATCTTATTCTATAATCCCATTCATGATAAATTGGGATTGGTTCTAGGGATCATTAATGGATGAGATTGATTTGGATGATGACTCTTAGTGGATATTATTGTTTCAATTCAATGTTATTGATGAAGAAAATTATATCCCATGTAGAGACATAGAATATTTTTTTTAATTGATATTGATCATGTGTGTGTGCATGTGTAGAATGTGAGACCCATGTTTGATATTGGTAACATGTGTGTGTGTATAGCCTATGAGACCCATGTTTGATATTGATTACATGTGTGTTTGTAGCCTATAGACCATTCTTTATTATGATCACATGTGAGTGTGTGTATGTGAATGCTGAGAGTCATGCTTGATATGATATGTTGTTCCTATATTTGTTATGCTCTGTTGTGTGTGAATGTATAGCCTTTGTAGGTTTTTCTTCTTATAGAAAATGACATGTGGATTGTCATGGCTTGTTTATCCCTTATAGGGGGAGTATGTGTGACATGTGATGATGATAATGATAGAAAGAGACATAGGGTATATGTGAAATGACCTTGAGGACTAACTCTAGGTAAAGACATAGTACGATGGACTTATGGCCTGACTCGTGATTAAGACAGGGTGCGATGGCCTTATGTCCTAACCTATGATAGATACGGGGATTGAAAACCTTGTTTCCCAAACTGAGACTTGTTATACTTGAGGATAATAAAGGATATATGTGGTGGAATTATGGCTGACCTATTATCATGACTACCATTATGACTATCCTTTTGGCATGGATCTGAAGTAGGTACAATTGGGTTTTGTGGTGTCTTGGTTAGTTCTCCACCACTCAACACATTATTTATTGTTGTTTTATTTAAAATTTTCTTATTTTCATGGAATAAACCTCTTATTCATGTGTAGTTATGTTAAAAACACAATAATGGAATCCTTATAGGTTTATAATCACACCCTGCACAATAATCTTGATATGTGTGAAGACTTTACGATCAAAGATCTAATAAAGAGAAAGGGTCTAACAATAGGGAGTTGAGGAGAGGTGGTACTGGGATGGAATTCAGAGTGATGCCATTATTTATTTATTTGTTTTTCATTTCTTTCTTATACTATGGGTTTGACCTGTCACATTGGGTGTCCTTGGTTATTACCATGTATGAAACTAAGATAATTTCCACATTATCTATTATGGAATTATTATTATTCAGTTCTATTGTTCCCCTTTAATGTTATTATTCCTTTCTTGATTTGATTATGATGTATGGTTTCTTATATAAAGGGTATATTCTCCCCACTTCACCATTCAATCCCTCACTATTAGTCAAAAAACGCTTGTGTATAGGGAGGCGTACATGAGACCATGTAGCTCTCTAACCTGAATCGAGTAGTTTGGGTTAGGGTGATATGAAAAAATTATTAAAATACAACACCCATGCCCTATAACTATAGATATATTAGTACGGGAAGAAAAAAAAGCAAAAAACATATAAAAAATCAATGCAAACTTTACTACAATATCATTTACCAAGATAATACACACATAAAAAATTTCTAGATATACATATACAAATTAATCAATACTATAAAATAGTCTACAAATAATCCTTTAAGCTAGATTAAGTTGTCTGCCAAATACAATAAAACATCATAAAAATATACAAAAATAAATGTTTAAAATTAATAATACAACATATTGTTTTAAAATATAACAATTTCAGTGGAAATAACCATGTGAAAATCTGTGGTCATTCTGGCCATGATGATATGAAAAAAGAATAAAAAAATATAATAACCACATTTAAAATTTTCTCTTTAATAATGAAATTTTAGTTATGAAAAAACACTTTAAAAATAAGAAACCCTATATCTATATGTAAGAAAAAACAAGTATAAACTAATATAAAATTTATATATATTTACCAGAACATAATTAATTTCATTTAGAATCTTTATCGATAAGTGAAACCTATTAAATACTATCCATAACCTATTGTATTTTTATATATTAATTACCAAAAACTATGTGACATGAAAATTTTTATATTAAATAACTAATAAAATAAAATAAATCTTATGAATTCAAAAAATCTTGAATACTTTCATGAACTTCATCCAGTAAAGAGAATAACTAATATATTATACATTTATATGGATAAAATATGCATAACATCCAATGTCTACTAAAATTTAAAAATTTTAGTATGAATGAAATTATAATGAATAGTACTTCATAATTATACAAGCCTTCTTACCCATCAAAAAATGGAATAAACCAATAGTTAATCTTTAGGTTTTCTAATATTTTAGATATATATTTAACTCTAGAAGGCTTCCCTAGGAATTTTACATCTATTTAAATTATTCTAGATCCACAAAACTATAAATGTAAGTTCTATTATCTTATATGTAAAGAATGTGTAAATACCTTATTAGATAAGTAATAAATTAAATCACCATATTTTTTATTTACTTAATGAAATTATAATTATAATTTAGATTTACTTATATAAAAAAAGCTAATATATAGGTACCAAGAGATCCTCACCAATAAAAAAAAATCCAATATATCTTTTTTTAAATATTCTTATCATATAGTCTCTAAAAAATATGTCAAAACTCATCATAAATTCAGAAAAATTATCTAACATAAAAAGATTATCTGATTTTTTTTATCCCTAGAGAAAATTGAGAAGTATCTAAAGGTGTTGGTTATCAAAACTTTTTCTACTTTTTTAATGATTATTTGGATTTTCGATACTCCTATATAAGTTAAATATAAGAAAACATCATAAGTGACTTGAAATCAAAAGTAAATAAAAATTGAAAAAATAACAAAAACCCCATATGCCAACTAACAAATAAGGCTAACTAGATGTAGTAAAAAAATGACCCATACTCTGCCCAATTGTGGTCACCTCCTTTGTAAGTAATGAAACTAGTGTAGTTGGATCAATAATATCATGTACTACTACTACTAACAAGGCCTTTTAGGAAACTGCTGTTGAGGATTCACAAGGAGTTGACTACATACTCTATGTTGATCACCAAGAACCATTGGGAACTAAAAATAATGATGACCATGTACTCTGCAAGAAAATAACACCAGGACATAAATAATTTTAAAATCTCAAAAACTTCTATCTCTAGAGAAATGGGGAGAATAAGTCTAAGATTGACTCCATGTTGATTAATACATGGACTTCATAGATATAAGAGAGACTTTTTCTCCAACCCTAATCCTTGATAAGTTAAAGTGTTTTCCATATCTAGATGAATTTGTTTATAGTTACATCTTCTCTATTACCTCATAATTATACAATACCTAAATATATATCGATAAGATAAATAGAGTGACTTGGCCCTGGATCTCAATATGTATCAACTATTTGAAATGTCACACATTATCCTCCTAATCTAGGAGAATATTAGGATAAAAATGAATAAGATTATTAAACCAAACTCTATGTTCATTCATGTTTAATCTTCTCTATCAAAGTGAGAAAAAATATATCCACTTAACTGCCTTTTGAATTGAGGAAAGGAACTAATCATGAAGCCACTTCTTAAAATATTCCCATGAAACTACATGCTCCTAATGCTTACCCCAAAATAAGATTCACCACTGATGAGTAGAGATACTCAAGAAATTAATTTCCAATAGGATCCAATGATCCTTGAATGAATAAATTAAACATAAATTAATCTTGATCTCCTCTCACTACTACTCAATATCCCAATCATATATAGTACCCAAATACTACACCAAGATATGATACTGAAAATCATATAGCATCTTCTTCTACAAATCATCCTATCTCATCGAGTTAACTAACCTATGGTCAACTAGATCATCTAGTTACACCTCTCCAATATGAACCACATGAAGATGATACTCACCATCCATCTCTACAACATATAACATGAAACTATTAAATCTAATATAACCATATTCATTTAATATTTCATATTTTAATTCAATTTGATTTTACCCAAAATTAACCTAATTAAATCATAAGACCAATCAAGAAAAATTCATGTACCACACCTAGGACTATACCTTATAATCAACATTATCTTACTTCATATGTTCAGTTTAAGGTCCTTACATCAGATTGCTGGGGGGCCTAAACTCCCATATCCTAGTCAACCTCCCTTGCTTACATTATAACTTGGTTGAGTAATATTATTTCCCTATAAAACCCATGTAGTCATCTCTATTACCTAACTCCAAAATCCATAATATATCTCACTTTTTTTAAAATATCACTCTATCATGACCCAACCCCACTGTAACCCCCTTGGATCAGTAGCGAAGATAATAGTGAACCTTGAAGCCTTCCTCTAATAAGACATGAGTTAGAAACTAGCACTGAAAGTTATAAAAAATTCAAAATGGGAGGAATTACCCTTATAAATCCTAAGAACAAAAGGAATAAACTAATAATAAACCTCATAATATAAATATAAAATAAACTATCATCCTACAATGTATGTGAAATCCATATATAAAATATAGTATATATATATTAAATACAATATCGTGACCAACTCCTATGATAGTGATGCCACAAAAACATGCCACGATCTCCATAATCTAGTAATGTCCATCCTGATAACCATCTCCCTTCTAAAAATCTAAACAAATATGTATATATATATGATGAGGATTTATTTGGATACCTTTTCCATATCTTTTCTAGAGATTAATTAAGGTTTTAATTTCAAAACTATGATTTTAAGGATAAATTATGAAATATTTCATAAATTGTGATGTAAAATAAATTCTTTGAATAATTTGATAAAATGAGGATTTTTTGTGATAAAATGATAAAATGTTCTTTGGTTAAATTTTCATATTCTCATATAATAATTATTTTAATTGAAGTTTATGTAAATATTCATATAAATATATTTTTTCAAATTGATTTTATGAATTTTTAATTTCTTAGAATTAATTCTTTCATAATTCAATATTTTTATATTTAACCTTTTTTGAGAAATTTACTTTTATTTCCATTTGTGGAAGTTAGTGAATTTTTTTTGTTGGAAATTTAAATTAGCATTTTGAATTGAATATTTTCACTTACTATGGAATTTTGTGTGTTTTGGGTAGCTCAGGTAAAGGTCCAGTGGAAATGGTCATGCGACACCTTGAGCTACCACAAAAAATAAACAAGTTTCCACTTGTGAACCCAACTTGTTGTAGCAACTAACCATGATGGAAAATTGAAAAAGTGAAAAACTAGCCATGGAGTTCGTTGACTATAAAAGGAGTTTCCAAGTGGCCATGCCTGTGATCCCAAGTGATAACAAAGGAAAAACTCAACCGACCATGCCCTACCTATAAGTGATGACATGAAGGGCATATGGCTACTTCAAGATGATTCATAAATAGCCACAAACTTCAAGATACCACACTCATACCAGCTACCACATACAACCTACCATGAGTAAATGAGTATTTATGAAATGAATAATCTAATTAAATATCCCAATTCTACTAAAGGGAATTCATGATGAAGAAAATCAGAAATATGAATTGAATGTAAGGAGAAATTTAAGATCGGCTAAAGCAAGGTGAAGCTTATGAATCTGATACTCATTTGTAGATTGAATATATTGAGGATAAAAACTCATGAATATGGAGAATATATTATCTAAATCTTGAATAAAAATAATTTAAGCCTAGAATTTTCTATACAAAATAGGCACTGATAAATATATAGGCTTGAAAAGTACACCACATGTAAAGTTTTAACATCATTTAATGGATTCAAGTGGCTTTTTTCTTGACTTGTACATGAAGTGTAAGTGGATTTCACACCATGAACTATAGATCCACATTATTCTCCAAAAAATCTTAAATATTGTGGGATCCTCATGCTCTATCATTAATGGGATGAGATCTTAAACGTTTCACATCATGTAAATTATACACATCGTGTATGTGATCCACATCTTGAGCTTCCTTCATGTCATGAAATTATAGTGGGATTCTAATTTTGAATATATTTTATTGTGTAATTTGTTCACATGTAATGTACTAGAATCATTTAATTTAGTGATTCATGGGATGGAATTTTTTTCTTATGAATGATGTGAATGAGGAATACACATCGTGAACTCCTTTCATGAAGTGTAAATCCCGTTTTTTCCAATTTTCAGCAGTTATTCCTTTGAGTCATAAATTTTTATTTCCTAAAAAAACAAACCAAAACCTAGTGCATTATTGAATAAAGTATGATTAAACCTTAAATAAATGTATCCAAAATGTTTATATAAATCAATATTATCAAATTCCCCCACACTTGAAAAAATTCTTGTCCTGGAGAAAAAAGAATCTCAATAGGGATTCCAAATGAAACATTTTTTAAACAATAAATGTGCATTACAACCAAGAAAATAAAGCTAAGTGCAAATGTAAAAAGGAATTTCTGAAGAATCAATCCTACAAAGAAAATCAGTCATGCCTCATAGTCAAGTTCTTAATTTTGATTCTTTTGAATTTTAATTACAATTTTATAATTTTTCCTAAAAAACTATAACCCTTTCAATTTACCTCAATTTTTTTTTATAATCACTCAAGGTAAAATGTAACTTGAGTTATTCTTATACCCTTAATATAAGTTCCTAAACATAATAATAAATTGGTTCTAACATCTCCACTTCCTAAATAAAAAACAAAATTAATCATGAATGCTTAAGCAATAAGGTTCTAATGTCTCTGAGACTGACGGTAGTTATAAAGATGATAAAAATAAATCCAAAAAGGGTGGATAAGATTTAAAGTATAATGAATGATAATTTTTAATAGTTAAATTAAGTAACTCCTCCTAGAAAAAATGTTTCCATGCCCCAAACAACTCAAAGTGGGTCTATGAATATATCAAGTAAGTATCAAGAATATATTTTATTACTTTATTTTTCTTATTATTTATATTTTGAAAATCATATTTAGGAAAAATCTCACATCCATCACCAAACCACATATGATCCATCATAAGATTAATTAGTTTGGTAATAGTGATTTTTGACCTTCCTAACACACAACCATTTTTTCAAAGGAATAGGGTAAGCATAGAAAATTCCAAAATAATCATGGACCACATCATATCAATTTTTTAAAAGTTCCACTGTATGTATCCTTAGTATCAACATCCAGTGTATGGATGAGTTAAACCCCCCCACACTTATTCAAAAGAAAATAATGCATAGTACCAAGAGCAGGGTATAAAAGGATAATAGGTTTGAAATATCTCCATCCTAATAGGGTCGTTCATGGATACTATGAACTAAATAAGGATAGATGTACAAGTGGGTCCAAGGAAAAAATGGATCACAAAGATTGACTCAATCATTTTAAGTTTTTTTTTTCAATAATAGCCTCAATAAGATCTAAATGAAAGTTCTAATAGGTTTACATGTCCTAAGTATCTCTCAAGAAATATGATCAGAAAAGAATATTACAGTATAAGTCAAGAATCCTCTCAGGAGTGGGAGTATAAAAAAATAACTAGCAATCACTTAGGGCATAATATCCAAAAATAAGTCAATCAAAAGCAATTGAAAGAATATATAATTTAGAATTAATTACTGAACTCATCAATCATGTTAAAAATCTAAATAGGAATAAAACATGGATTTCAATATTCTCCAACCTATCTTTGACTTTTATTTAAATGGGTGAAAAGAGTTTTCAAGTCTACAACATGACTTCGATGAAAAATTTATCCTAGCCTAAAATACCGAAGGCCATACATATTTTTATTATATAGGATAATACCCTTTTAATGGTTATGTGGGAACTTTACATGGTCCATAGGCCTAGGAGGCATATATTGTTGGATCTGAATATACGGATTACACACAAGAGGGGGGGTGAATTGTGTCTTTTCAAAATTATTACAATCTCTTCAATTTAGACAAATTCTGTCCACTATGCTTTAGCACGATTAAATATGCAACGGAAAAAGTAAAATCATGAACACACAGATGTATAGTGGTTCGGGGAACAGAAGGCCCCTAGTCCACTCCACCAACGCTCAAATCCACGAGCTTGGCGATTTTCACTATCTGGTCCTCGTTTCCACAGACCTGTTCACAACTGAGTACAGGCAGTTGACACCTTTACAAGTTTCAGGCAAACACAGCCTTCCTGGTTCAAACACGAACCCACACAGCTTAGAACGAGAAGCTGATCACTCAAAAATAAAAAGGGTTTCGATAAAGAAAACACTTCTCCAGTTGTTCTTCACAATTGCAACAGAATGCAATTGACAGTAGATAGATCGTCGTCTTCAGAAAATAAAGATCTGTAATCAAAACAGTTCTGAGTCGATCCAGTTGCAATAGATATTACAAGAAACTTCACAACTTCAGCAGCAGTAGATTCACAACAGATAGTCGATGTAGAACACGTGAATCTGCTATCAAGATCTTCCTTCGGTAATAAAGGTTTTACACTTCTTCTCGATCACCAGAAAAGAACGCCTTCACACAGTCTCTGTTTCTTGCTCGTTAAAAGATCAATCTATATATTTCATACACTTTCCTGTGTATATATATATCCGAAGTTTCCAAGATAGAACATATATATTCAAATCTGAGAAAATCTTCCGCATAAATAGATCCATGAAAATCTCCTTTAGATTCGCGATATTAAAAAAAAAGAAATAATAGAGCCGTTGTAACTCCCCTGAAGAATCGGCATAAAAAGCTCCATTTAAATCAATCATTAATCCGTTGAAAATCGTCTTTGATTCAGTCAAAGTCATACTTAAGAATCGGCTCGAAATCCGCTTAATAATCCGCCTGTTTGACCAATGCAAAAGGAAATATCATCTGTCAAAAATATCCCGACGCCAAACGTAGGGTTGATGACGTGGCTCCAAACGTAGGGTTCACAAACGTAAGGTTCACAAACGTAAGGTTCAGAACGTAAGGTTCAGAACGTAAGGTTGAACATACATACTTTCTCTTCAGCATTCAAATGTAGGGTTGATCATCCATACTTTGTCTTGCTTAAACTCTCCAAAGAACGTACGGTTGATTATAAAAGTAAGGTTGATGATCCATACTTTTGAGAAACAAACTCAACACTGAAAACTAATGTACGGGTTCTCTTCCATACTTGTCCAACAACAAAAACGTAAGGTTCCTTCCAAACGTAATGTTCTTCTTCCATACTTTTCAACAACGTAAGGTTCATTAACCATACGTTTCAAAATAACATAAGGTTCCTTAACCATACGTTTCTTTTAACATAAAAAGTAAACTTTTCATCCATACGTTACGTTCATCAACGTAGGGTATGAACAGTGATTCCAGTACGCGCTAAAACTGATCTCGCGCTACAGTGATTCCAGAACGCGCTAAAATTGATTTCGGAATAAATGAAGTATGAAATCTCGTTATATGAAATAAATAAATAAAATAAATTCCTGCAAAATACTCAACGAAATAATTAGTAAATAATTAAGGGTATTTGTGAGCATCAAAATCATCATAAAGAGACAGAGTATTATTTAAAATAATCTCCCCCTTTAAAAAACTTTATTTTGAATTGTTTGAAAACAATACATTGCTCAACAATCTCCCCCTTTTTGATGATCACAAAACCCATAAAATAATAGAACTAATTTAATTGCAATCTTTATTGAAAAATTAGTTTTATAAAATTTTAGAATTTTGAAAGGATTAAAACAATATTTAACTATAATAAAATTTCTCCCCCATAAAAATAAATTTTCAGCTAAAAAATAGATAAAAGATAAATGTCGTATATATCCAAATTCTCCCATATATCCAAATTTCTTCATAGGAAACAAATGAATTTAAATGAATTTAAATGTTGTGTTTATCCAAATTCTCCCCCTTTTTGTGATATCAAAAAGAATGAAAAATTACGGATTTGAACACATTCAATATTGCACTGAACTATAAGTAAATGCTATAATTAACTGTGTATGAATAAGTGAATTTGTTATACTGGCTAACTCAATCATAAATCAATAAACAACAAAACAGAAAAGAAGTAAAAAAAAAAAAAAATTCATTCACAAGCTGTTATATATATAAACGATTGTGATATACAGAGGAATCAAGGTTCATAGATAAGACAGGGAAAAAGGTGTCTATCTCCTTTGAATCGCGGTCTTTATCTCTGTAAACTGTTCTCTGAGCCTCTTCATCATCCCATCTCCTAACTTGATGATAAGATCTCTGTTCTCTTGAGTCATATGAATATCTTCAATCAAATTAACTCTGAAAAACTCATGCATTCTTTCTTCTTTTTCAACAAAAAGAGCCAGTTTTTCTGATAACTGATTCAAAAGAATCCTAATCGGTTGCTCTCCAGATGTCAACTGATCCACTAAAAATCTCTGATTATCTAGCAAAACTGACAAAGGGGCACTATTACACTGAAGATCGTGTAATCTGTCACTCATATTGCTCATTGCTGCAGTAATTGCTTGAAATTTCCGAATCAAATCAGGTGAAGAGCCTGATCCACTCACAGCACTGTTTGCAACAGACTCAAATTTATTCTCCATGTAAATCTTCAACTTAGATAAATCATCTTTCTTTACCATCTCTGATTTTAACTGATCAACAGCATGCAGCATATCAGTCTTAAACAAATCTACTTCCTGTCTTGAAACAGTACATTCTTTCAGCTTCTGAAACTTCAACTGCTCTAAGTTCAGAGAATTTCTGAGACCAACATTCTCAGATTCTAACTGAGAGATACGCTTGTACAACTCAACAAATTCTTCTTTTCTCGAATCAGGGGCACCCTGTGCTCGATTATCATGTCCAGAATTAGGTTGATGAAGCAGGGCAAGTGGTAAGGAATCTGCATCTGACTGTTCTTTGTCCTTGTCCTGACAAGGTTGATCCACTGAACTATCTTTTGAAGCCTGAAACTATTCCACTGAAAAATCTTCCTAAAGTACCTCTGTATTAGCTTCAGAAGTATGTTCATCACGAACAGTAGTCTCTCTGACTTCTACTGATTGGTCAAGAACAATATTTTCATGTAAATCTTGAGGTTGGGCCACTTCTTCACCAGGCACTGCCTCCATAAGTTGTTCTTGTTGAATTAATTTTTCAACAGCCACAGCAGCAGATTGAGGTTCTTTTTGAGTTTCTGTTTGAGCTGCTGGTTCCTCTATCGGTGCAGTCTTCTCCACAACAGCTTCTCTCACAAATGAATAAGAAAATAACGGTTCAGAGTATTTCAAGGTAGGAGAGATAATTTCTTCATCAATTGACCTCTTCCTTCTAGATTGAAGTCCTTCTTGACTTCTCTCTTCCTCAACTTCCTCCATCTCAAAACGAATTCTCCTTGCCACTGTACTAACTCTTGATTCTGCTTGTCCCTCCTTGGACTTAGCCGGTTGAGCCTGAGCACTCTCCGAGTTTTCCTCAGCTCCAACAGGTAAGAGTTTTCCTTTAATTGTGCTCCAGAAGTATCCTACTTTCCTCAAAGTTCCAGCATTAAAAACATTACTGTGGTGACATTTCACCCCAGCATCTACCAATCTGATCATTCCTCTTTTAAACAAAAATAAATAAATGAACCTTCCATAAGGGAAAAAGGTCATTCTTGCTTCACTCTGACATCAGTAACTCAGATATCTTATCATAAACCGAGGAAAATTAAACTTAATATCACACATCAGAAGATACATTATGTACATGTCCGGGTATAGGATTTTCTCCATCTCAGCCATTCTTGGTGCTAAACCAGTCTGAACAAATTTTACCAAAATTTTCTGATCGGGCTCCAAATCCTTAATAAACATCTTCTTTATCACTCTGGTTCCAAACAGAAAAGAAATAATGTCTTCAGACTTATGTACAGAATCTCCAATATTCCGTAAATCGAAATGAAAAACTCCTTCATGAGGGCAGTTAAGAATTTGACTTATCTCTACAGATGATATTGAAAAGTCCTTATCCTCTATTTGAGCCAATAAACTATCCTCTGTATCTCCAAGGCTAAACTGAACAGTTCTAAAGAAATGTCTCATTTCTGCCTCATATAGAAACTCAGAATTTTCACTATTAAAAGCTTGCTCAAGGCTTTGAAACGACAACGCTTGCTTCAACAGTAAATTAGTTTCAAACAGCCACTCTAAATATATGACTTTACCTTGCAGTATTTTCCGACTAACTACCTTAGGTTTCTTTGCAGCACTGCTCTCGGCTTCATCTGGACACTTAGTCTTTGCCATTCCAACAACGATTTCTGAAGGTTCGTAAGTTTAGGGTTTGAAGATTCAGAAAAGGGTTTTGGAGCAGATGTGCGGTTTTAGGTTTTCGAAAGGGTTTCCGAAAAAGGTGAAGCAGTTTAGAAGGTGAAATGGTTCTGACAGCCTTGATTCCCGTGTAATCACTAATCATTACTTTTATTTAAAACAAAATAAAATTACTTATAGCGGGAAACAGAAATTAAGCAGAATTCGAAAACAGAATAAGATTTAAAAAAAAACTATTTAAAATTAAATAAACCTAACTCCCCCTTAATAAATTCAAACCTTGCCGTGGGAAGTGGTTTAGTAAAAATATCTGCTAATTGATTTTCTGTATTTACAAATTCTAAAAATATATCCTTTTTAAACACATGATCTCTTAAAAAGTGATGTCTTATATCAATGTGCTTAGTTATAGAATGACTAATAGGATTTTTTGAAATATTAATTGCACTAGTATTATCACATAAAATAGGTGTATTATTGAAATTTAATCCAAAGTCCATAAGAGTGTTTTTCATCCACAACACCTGTGCACAGCAACTACCTGCAGACACATATTCTGCCTCGGCTGTTGACAGGGCAACTGAGTGTTGTTTCTTACTAGACCATGATACTAAAGACTTCCCTAAAAAGTGACATGTTCCTGAAGTACTCTTCCTATCTAATCTACAGCTTCCAAAGTCAGCATCTGAATATGAAATTAAATTAAAATCAGAGGTTTTTGGATAAAGCAGAGATTGATAAATAGTACCTTTTAAATATCTAAAAATTATTTTAACAGCAGTTAAATGGGATTCTTTGGGATTTGATTGAAATCGAGCACAAAGACATACTGAATACATTATATCTGGTCTACTAGCAGTAAGATATAACAAACTACCAATCATACCTCTATATAACTTGTTGTCCACTGATTTTCCAGTTTCATCCAAATCAAGTTTTATATTAGTACACATAGGAGTTGTAAATGGCTTGCTGTTTTCAAGTCCAAATTTCTTAAGTAAATCAGTAATGTATTTTCATTGATTTAAAACATTTCCAAAATCTTTTTGAAATATTTGAAGACCCAAAAAGAAATTTAATTCTCCCATCATACTCATTTCAAATTCTTTTTGCATTAATTCTGAAAATTCATGACAAAGAATTTTATTGGTTGATCCAAAAATTACATCATCAACATAAATTTGAACCAACAAAACATTATTTTTCACAGTTTTCTTAAAGAGTGTTGGATCTGCCAGTCCAACAGTAAAATAATTTTTCAAAAGAAAAGAACTTAGTCTTTCATACCAAGCTCTAGGTGCTTGTTTAAGGCCATAAAGAGCTTTAGTAAGTTTGAAAAAAGAATCTGGTTTTTGAGAATTTTCAAAACCAGGAGGTTGCTCAACATAAACTTCCTCCATTAAATAACCATTTAAAAAGGCAGATTTAACATCCATCTGAAATAATTTAAAATTCATATAAGATGCATAGGCTAAAAGGATTCTAATGGCTTCTAACCTGGATACAGGTGCAAAGGTCTCATCATAATCCATTCCTTCTTCTTGATTATATCCTTTAGCTACTAATCTTGCTTTATTTCTAGTTATTATCCCTTGATCATCTTGTTTATTCCTAAAGACCCATTTAGTTCCTATTACTGGATAATCATGTGGTCTTTCAACTAATTCCCAAACCTTATTTCTCTTGAACTGGTTCAATTCATCCTGCATTGCTATTACCCAGCTCTCATCATCTAAGGCTTCTTCTATGGTCTTAGGTTCTTGTTGGGATAGGAAAGCAGAGAATTCAACTATGTTTCCAAGGTTTCTTCTAGTTTGAATACCAGTCTCTAAGTCACCTATCACAGATTCTAAAGGGTGATTCTTTAAGGTTCTAGACTGTCTAGGTATTACATTCAAAGGTTCTTCAGTGTCATGTTCTTCTGAACTGGACTGAATTTCTTTTATATCATTTTCAAAATCATTCTTTAAATTCTCAAGTCTCATGTTTTCATTAGAATCAGGTTCATCTATTTGTTCTATCCTTTTCTCAAAAGGATCAGATTCATCAAATTTCACATGAACTGATTCTTCAACAATCCTTGACTTTTTATTATAGACTCTATAAGCTTTGGAGGTTGCAGAATATCCTAAGAAAATACCTTTATCAGATTTTGGATCAAATTTACCAAGATTATCTTTGGTATTCAAGATGTAAACCTTGCATCCAAAAACTTTAAAGTAATTTACTTTAGGTTTTCTGTTATTCCATAGTTCATAGGGTGTCTTTTTCAAAATAGGTCTTATTAAAATTCTATTCATTATATAACAAGCTGTATTAACAGCTTCTGCCCAGAAATATATAGGTAGGCTATATTCATTTAACATAGTTCTAACCATTTCTTGAATAGTTCTATTTCTTCTTTCTACAATCCCATTCTGTTGAGGTGTTCTTGGAGCAGAGAAGGTGTGTTTAATACCCATGTTTGAGCAAAAGGAATTAAATTCCTGGTTCTCAAATTCTCCACCATGATCACTTCTCAATGAGATTATATTAAAACCTTTTTCATTTTGAATAGATTTACAAAAACCTTCAAATAAACTAAAAGCTTCACTTTTAAATTTCAAAAAGAAAATCCAAGTAAATCTAGAATAATCATCAACTAATACATAAACATATAATTTACCAGCTAAACTTGCTACTCTTGAAGGTCCAAAAAAATCCATATGGATAAGTTCTAGAGGTTTAGTTGTAGCAACTTTATTAACAGATTTGAATCATGATTTGTGTTTCTTGCCAAGCTGACATGCATCACAGAATCTGTCATTTTCAAATTTGAGACTAGGCAAATCAGAAACTAGATGTTTATTAGATAATTTATGTAAAGCATATATATTGCAATGACCAAGTCTTCTATGCCAGATCCAGGATTCACTTATATTAGCAGTTAAGCAGTTTACTTGTTGTTTACACAAGGAATACAAATCCAAAGTATAAACATTATCAGTTCTGGGTGATCTAAACTTAAACAGTTTATCTTTAGAAACAGTACAACTATTGTTAGTAAAATCAACAGTGTATCCATCATCACAGAGTTGAGAGATACTTATCAGATTGTGTTTTAACCCTTGTACATAAAATACTTTGTTTATTGAGACTGTCTTTGGATCTCCAACTGTTCCAATACCAATAATCTTTCCTTTGGCATTGTCACCAAAGGTGACAAGTCCTCCTTCCTTTCGAGTAAGAGAAGAGAAATTAGCTGAAGTTACACTCATGTGACTTGAGCATCCACTGTCCATATACCATATTTCTTTCTTTCTTTGGTGACCTGTTACCTGCAAAGACATTCAAACAAATTGCTTTGGTACCCATATTTTGTTGGGTTCAGGAGTGTTAGCAAGCAGTGATCTGGGTATCCAGATTTGCTTTGTTTTCTTAAAATTGATTGAATCATATAGATCATTGGAAATATAAGCTTTCTTAATTCCAAATATTTGAGGTTGTCTTAGAAAACAGTTTTTAGCTATATGACCTTTTGTTCCACAGAAGTTACAAATAACCTGTTTAGTGCTAGGAACAAAATAATTTTTGTATAACTTAGGTTTTTCTCCTTTACTTCCAATTCCAAACCTTTCCTTTTTAATTACAGTTTTTACAAGTATCTCATTTAAGGCGTTTTCTCCTTTTGTAAAAACTAATGCAGCCTTTTTATAAGATTCTACTTCATCCTGTAGAGTTTTTATTTTTGATTCAAAATTAATTTTATTTGAGTCAGCAGAGTTGTATTTGTCAATTAATTCCTTATGTTGTTTTAGCAAAGTATTTCTCTCATCTGAAATAGATTTATGCAAGTTCTTTATAGATTTATATTTTTTAAATAATGAGTCATACCTTTCTTCAAGCATATTGCAGTAAGCTGCAAGTTTTTTATTTGAGAAGCTTGTTTCAGAGTTTGATTCATTATTTGATTCAGAGGAGTAGTATGAATGTACCTCATCAGTTTCAGCCATGAAACACATATTTGCTTTTAAATTGGCTTCCTCCTTCTCTGAGCTTGATTCAGAAGAATTACTTGAGTCTTCAGAAACACTCCAAGTAGCTTTCATAGCTTTCTTGTCTTTCTGCTCATAATCATCTATTTTGAAGAATTTCTTCTTCTTTGCATCTTTCAATTTTGGGCAATCCGGTCTGATATGTCCCATATTTTTGCATTCATAACATCTCACTTCCTTGCTATCCTTCTTGAAGGATTTCTTGAAGTCTTTCTTCTTACTGTATAACTTTCTGAATTTTCTGGCTAGCTGAGCCAGTTCTTCATCCGAATTTGAAGAATCAGAGCTTTCTGATTTAGCACTTACTTCTCTGTTCTTCATCTTTCTATCCTTTTGTTGAGAAGTCACTTTTAAAGCAGTATTTTCCCTTTTTATGTAGACTTTATGCTCATTTACCTCATCTTGCATTTCAGCTTCGTACATCATCAATGTACCAATCAGCTCTCTCATAGTTAGATCTTTAACAGAAGTTGATTGTCTGATTGCTGTAGAGATTCCATTCCATCGAGTAGGAAGTACTCTCAGTACCTTTAACGCTTGATCAGCCTGATTGATTGGTTCTCCTAGAGCTGTTATATTATTGACAATTTCTGTCAATCTTCCATTCATCTGAGTGATGCTCTCTCCTTCAATCATTCTGAAAGTATCGAATTTTAATTTAGCAGTTGCATATCTCATCTGTCTTACATTATCTGTTCCTTCATAAGCAACAGCTATTGTTTGCAACATTTCATATGCAGTCGGGCATTGAGATACTCTGTTAAATTCATCCGGTCCTAGACCACAGATGATTGCATTCATAGCTTTTGAATTCATGTCATACTCAGCCTCTGTAGCAGCACTCCATGTATCGGGATTTTCAGGAATTTCATAGGGAGTCAGAATCTTTGAATAGACTTTGTAACCAAGATTTTTCAGATAAATAATCATACGTGATTTCCAGCAGCCATAATTATCTCCATTAAAGTAAGGTGCTCTGACCATTGACATTCCCTCTCTCGTATCAGCCATGATACACTGTATAATCTTTAAATACTTCTAGCTTGACAAGAATTTAAAAATAAGAAGCTCCTCCTCTGATACCAATTGTTGGATCTGAATATACGGATTACACACAAGAGGGGAGGTGAATTGTGTCTTTTCAAAATTATTACAATCTCTTCAATTTAGACAAATTCTGTCCACTATGCTTTAGCACGATTAAATATGCAACGGAAAAAGTAAAAGCATGAACACACGGATGTATAGTGGTTCGGGGAACAGAAGGCCCCTAGTCCACTCCACCAACGCTCAAATCCACGAGCTTGGCGATTTTCACTATCTGGTCCTCGTTTCCACAGACCTGTTCACAACTGAGTACAGGCAGTTGACACCTTTACAAGTTTCAGGCAAACACAACCTTCCTGGTTCAAACACGAACCCACACAGCTTAGAACGAGAAGCTGATCACTCAAAAATAAAAAGGGTTTCGATAAAGAAAACACTTCTCCAGTTGTTCTTCACAATTGAAACAGAATGCAATTGACAGTAGATAGATCGCCGTCTTCAGAAAATAAAGATCTGTAATCAAAACAGTTCTGAGTCGATCCAGTTGCAATAGATATTACAAGAAACTTCACAACTTCAGCAGCAGTAGATTCACAACAGATAGTCGATGTAGAACACGTGAATCTGCTATCAAGATCTTCCTTCGGTAATAAAGGTTTTACACTTCTTCTCGATCACCAGAAAAGAACGCCTTCACACAGTCTCTGTTTCTTGCTCATTAAAAGATCAATCTATATATTTCATACACTTTCCTGTGTATATATATATCCGAAGTTTCCAAGATAGAACATATATATTCAAATCTGAGAAAATCTATCGCATAAATAGATCCATGAAAATCTCCTTTAGATTCGCGATATTAAAAAAAAAGAAATAACAGAGCCGTTGTAACTCCCTTGAAGAATCGGCATAAAAAGCTCCGTTTAAATCAATCATTAATCCGTTGAAAATCGTCTTTGATTCAGTCAAAGTCGTACTTAAGAATCGGCTCGAAATCCGCTTAATAATCCGCCTGTTTGACCAATGCAAAAGGAAATATCGTCTGTCAAAAATATCCCGACGCCAAACGTAGGGTTGATGACGTGGCTCCAAACGTAGGGTTCACAAACGTAAGGTTCACAAACGTAAGGTTCAGAACGTAAGGTTCAGAAAGTAAGGTTGAACATACATACTTTTTCTTCAGCATTCAAACGTAGGGTTGATCATCCATACTTTGTCTTGCTTCAACTCTCCAAAGAACGTACGGTTGATTATAAAAGTAAGGTTGATGATCCATACTTTTGAGAAACAAACTCAACACTGAAAACTAACATACGGTTTCTCTTCCATACTTGTCCAACAACAAAAACGTAAGGTTCCTTCCAAACGTAATGTTCTTCTTCCATACTTTTCAACAACGTAAGGTTCATTAACCATACGTTTCAAAATAACGTAAGGTTCCTTAACCATACGTTTCTTTTAACATAAAAAGTAAACTTTTCATCCATACGTTACGTTCATCAACGTAGGGTATGAACAGTGATTCCAATACGCGCTAAAACTGATCTCGCGCTACAGTGATTCCAGAACGCGCTAAAATTGATCTCGGAATAAATGAAGTATGAAATCTCGTTATATGAAATAAATAAATAAAATAAATTCCTGAAAAATACTCAACGAAATAATTAGTAAATAATTAAGGGTATTTGTGAGCATCAAAATCATCATAAAGAGACAGAGTATTATTTAAAATAATCTCCCCCTTTAAAAAACATTATTTTGAATTGTTTGAAAACAATACATTGCTCAACATATATGTCCTCTTACATGAACCTTTAAGGTCCCAAAGAATTGAAACCACAAGAGAAGACCCTATGAGCATATATATATATATATATATATCAAATCCTTAAAATTTCAAGGCTGTACAACTAGAATTTCCTCATGCATGCATGATTCCTAGTACTGATGGAAGATTCCATACCCTATCATTCATCCCAATCTAGTATCCCTGTAAAGCCGAGTGTTATTTCTCTCAGCCCCATCTAGATATGCATAGGTAGAGGAATATTCTCTCTTTTTTTCCTTCATCCTGACCGCTGATCTACCTTATTCTCCACCATCATTCATGATGCCCACCACTATCGTCTAAGGATTCACCATTCCATCAAGTCTCATCATAAAATAAATCCCCCAAATACCACCATCATTACACCTAACCCAACCCCACCATTTTTCTGACCACCCTTTTCTACCTCCGACTAAAGCTTGTCTATACTAATGCACAACTGACCTACTCACCTCTACCACAGATGACCGTCACACCAACCATCATCACCACCCACCTAAAGCGGTCTATATTCTATAATCATTTATTCCACATGTGAAACACATTCCTCATCATTGTGCCTATAAATCCCCAAATTTTAGGCTTCTGGGGATTGAAATCAGAGAAAAAAATGAAATAGTAATAGATGAATTTAAATAGGGAATTGAGAGATCCCTATAGTGAATGTAATTCCATGGGGAAACTTATTGGATGTTGATTTTGAATTGGGATACCTAAAAAAATTATTATAAACAAAATATCTACACTAGATAAACTATTATTATATAGGATTTAAATGATATATAAGTAGAAATATGGAAGGTGCACATAGTCAATGGCAGGAGAAAATAAATTTGATAGATGTGTGAATGAACTATATAGAGGCTTGGGATGATCGATGGATAAAAAATGATAGAAAATGGAAAAAGGTCCTGATTACACAACTAAAATAATGGAAACATAAATTATGGGTCACATTCCATAAATCACTAACTATGACATCATCAGATAGATGGATGGACAAAAAGACCAGTCAGTGTCTTCCATTGGCTCAAAGGTCTGTTTCCTCCTACAAAAATTGGTGGAAGTGTCATCAAGATCATAGGGGGTTCTTGGTGGGATTAAACACCTTATGAAGGTATCAAAAATGAATCTTAAGTGGTAGGAATAACATCCAATAATTCCATGGAGGGGTCCCCTACTGAGTGTAGATTTGAAGTTGGATCTCCTCAACATGTCTCTATAGGTCGGCCATATGCTGATAGATCTCAAGCAGGATTCCATAAGATGGCCTAACAGGATTGTCAGTGACCATATAAGATACAACTGATCTAAACATGGATAAATTAATGTATAATTAAAATAAAATTTAGAAAAAAAACATAGTGAAGTAAAAAACTATATCCCATCGATATAAGAAATTATACTTAAGAGAATATAAGATACAATGAGAATACCAAAAGATACAAAAAATAGACACCCAAACAACATAAAATAGAGGATGGGACATGGAAAACATAAAAAATGGGGGAATTCTCTCCAATTTCTGCATGAGTATTCCCCTATTGAATAGTGGGGGGTCTAAAGTAGCTTTACTAAAACTATCTCATTGATGGTGGTGGGGGATAGGTCATTGGACGTTGTATGAGGTTCCATGGTGCTAGAATCATGCTCAGTTGAATATAGAGGAGGAGAGGTTTTGATCCATACCAAGGCTGTATGTATGGCAGCTGGATTGATTTGGGGCACCTTAGAGGAAGATGGAAGGGCATGGCCATTTCCCCATCAGGACTGCTCCAATAGGAACTCCTACTGAGCAGAAGGTTCAATGATCTTAGGAGGGAGGTTAAAAAAGGTGGTCTATGGGGCGGGAATGGATGATGAATTGGGGGATGCAATAGGTGGTGGATGGGAGGAAGTAGGGATTGGTGGAGGGATGGGGGTGGTGAAAAATTATGGTGTGATGAAGGAAATGTGGAGGCAGAGGGAAATATAGTGCTAGTTTTCTAGAAGATATTAGAGAACATTCCATAAGTCATATGGAACTAATGGGGTAGGTGAAAATGTGGTAGGTGGGGGAAATGTGGTGGTAGGGGATGGTGTAATGGTGGTAGACGATGGTACATCTTGAGCGGATGTGGAATTAGGGTCTGAAGTGGAAGAAAGGGTGGATAGATCGGTAGGGGTAGTAGGATCCCGAGCAGGGGTAGGAGGAGCTGGAGCCCCACCAGGATTGACTATGTACTCTGGGGCCCACTAGTACCTCCCATTGACCTTCCTCAAGAGACCTATATTATGAATAATGGGGAGGTAAATGGGCTTAATCTTCCCAAGTGAGGGAAGAGGTTGGGATGTGTCGAAGGCGCCAAGATGGTGCACAAGGTGGGTGATGAAACTACCCCCATGAGAGTATGATGAGCCTAACTCACCTGGGTCTCTTAGTAAAGTGAGAAATGGCAGGCCATGTTAATGGATATGCCACCCATAGTAGAAGAAAGGATAAGAACCTCAATCTAGATGATGCTACCATGAGAATCTCCTCTAGCAAGCCATGTGTGATCCAATTACCGATAGAGAATCTAGAGAGTAACACCCCGCAACTGGGTGCTCTTCATCATCCATGGATTGCGGAAGCTCTGTGGGTCCTGATCAATGAGTGCCCAGCTCCTGAAAAAATCTATCTTGACTGGGTCTAGTCACATGGTAGAGTATATAGGGTAAGAGGCAAACTCCTAGGTGTAGATATCGAGTCAGACGCTGAAGTCTCTGAAGGTCAGATCCCATATCCTTCCACCCAGTCAAAAGGTGATGTGGGCCACATTGAGCTAAAAGTTGGTTAGGAAGTTGAGGAATAGATCCATGTAGGTCTCCTTGTGAACTTGAGTGATGGAGAAGAGGTTCATCTGGTCCAACAGCTCAAGGAACTCTTTGTGCACTTGAATACACTTGAGTACATCCAAGTATAGCATCTTGTTGATACAAATCAACTTAGACTAAATATGGACTAAGCATACCTAATTCTTGGGTTCTAATAATGGGAGGTATATGTGTATTTGAGGGTGTAGGGTAGAACCCTAGGATGAGCTATAAGATTCATTAGATTGGTTGGGGTCTGATGGGGTGGCCAAAGTAGATGCGGAAGGTGAGTGAGTTGGCTCCACTGGTGGTGGAGTTGTTGCAACTACCTGGTGCTTGGGTGGGAAGGATCATCACCCCATGATGCACATTTGGTGCGTTCCATGAAGAAAAGAGGAGAACAGTTATAGGGGATAGACAAGAAGGTGTGGTAGGATGAAAGGAAGATTATAATGGTAGTGGAGGGGATTTTTGGTGAGAGGGAGGCAGAGGGAGTGGAGATGTGTTCGTGTGGGAGAGGGGAGGGTGTGTGTGTGGGGGGGGGGGTGTGGTTCCATGAACCCTAGGTTCACAAATTTCTAAAATGTCCTGAGATATTCACATCATGTATTTAATATAAAACCAGTAATTCTTGGGTTTTTAATTTTACTATGTCCAAAACTTTCACATCTTGGATTGTGTTTAAAAGATGTGATTTTTTTTTTTTTTTAAATTTTAATTAAAAAAATGACTCAAAACCAACTTCAGCATTATTAAACTTCCCTAAACTCTAACCTATCCTGGGTTGAATCCCATTCATTTCTTTTTTTTATTTTCTAGATCTAGACATGCTTCTATTCATATGAATTTAAATGTGAGGAAAAAAAACCTGTTTAACAGTTTCTGAAAACAGAGGGGACAAAAGGTGGGAGGACATTCCTTGTCATAGGTGCATTAATATTCACGTTCTTGTGAGTGATGTATCCATTTTCAACAAGTGTTATTTTCCTTTTCCATATTTATTGTTCATATAGTCATATTTCATATCAGTAAGAAATATGGATTGACAATGCAATGATGATCTATTTTCTTAGCATACTTTACTAAATAAAACACAACTTCTTCTTTTCCAAATATGAAAATTAATCTCCCTTGGTTAACATTAATCAAATCCTTTATAGTTGTGATAAAATATTTTCCTATAATTATTTGTACATATCCTTATTCCTACATATCCAGGATAAGGAAATCAGCTAGAAATATGAAATTTCCATCCATTACTAAGACATCTTCAAGCATGCCTTGAGAGTGATTGACTGAGTAGTCTTCTAGTTAGAGTTCCGCTCTTGTTGGTTTTAATTCACAGAGCCCCATATTTTTGAAAACACTCACAGGCATGAGATTGATACTTACATCGAGATCACATGAGGATCATTCAAAATTGCATGTTCTTATAGTGAAAGGAATTGAGAAACTTCCAGGGTATCACATATTTAGAGGCAGTTTCTAATGATTTTTTTTGAATCATTATTCATTTAGGGAAACTAATCCCAAGTCTTTCATTTTATGTTTTACCTAAGAGAAAGTATTTAAATAATATTGTACAAGTATGCACTTGAGAAATTTCCTCTGCAAAGGGGATGTTGATGTGTAATTTCTTAAGCATATCAAGAAATTTCTTATATTATACCTCTTTAATAGTTTTTTATCCTTTTAGGAAAGGGGAGAGTTGGATTGTATGTTGGTAGTGCCACATATACATTTTACTTTTCAATATTCTCCTTAACTAGAAATTTTTTAGCTGATTATATTTCTAGAGTTTTCTCCTGAATAGATTTATCAAATTATTTTAACTGGATTTTCTCACCTAAGCATGACTAATAAAAGTGAAAAATCTTTTCTTTCCTAAGAACTATAGATTTAGCCTCCTCCCTCAGAATAATATCAATGTTACTAGGAAAAATACTCAAAAATATATCTGATAGGGTCCCTAATTGATGTTAACAGTTTTGAGGGTGATTATTTGATTCTGTATTCTAGTCTATTGGGTTTCCATCCTCTAATCTATTTATTTCATGAATGCAGTTAGCAGGTTATCAAGATTGGATTAAAGAGTTTATGCTTGTTTTGGTGGTCTTAGCAGAGCCTGTTGATACCACTGTTGCTGAGTTGATTGAAATTGTTGAGCTCTAGGAAAAGGTTGTTGGAATTATTTCTATAGTCAAGGAGCTAGACCTTGAGGTGGGTACCTAGATGGTCTCCAATTACATGGTGGAACTTGTATAGACCTATATTGAAATTAACCTTGATTAAACTGCTGTGGTCACTGAGTTGGCCTCTACAGATATTATTACTGATGGTACTATTAAGGATGCTAAAATTTATAATTTAATTGATTCTAATTCACATAATTACAATCCCATATTTGATTAGGGTCTTGGTATGGGTGTGGGCCTCTGCATATCTCCCATGATTGGATATCTATAACAGGGACATGAGGTGTCAATGATAGAGAAAGAAATTAAAAATATTCTAGCTTCTTTGTAAGGGATTATACTTGGGTCTCTAGGTAGGTGGTCTCTTCTACTTGATAGATTCCATGACGAGTTATTCCTCTTTCACTTTTCCATAGATTGGAACTGTGTGAAGTTTCATTTAATAGTGCTCTATTGACTTCAAGTGTCTTTATCATGATCCCACCTTTAGAGGTAGTGTCCAAAATAGTGCAGGTGGTAGCTTGGAGTCCCTAGTAGAAAGTTTGAAGCTATATCCACACATCTAGTATGTGATGTGGGAACTTTCAGGTTAACTTCTTAAAGTGGTCGCATGCTTCCAAGGATGATTCTCTATCTGACTGATTGAAACTTTTAATTCCATTCCTTAGTTTCCAAGTTCGAATTGGTAGGAAATATTTATCAAGAAATTTATATTCTAATTCATTATAAGTTGCTCTTAACTTGTGAGATTGACTTTTTAGCCATTCCTTGGATCTATCATGTAAGGATAATGGGTAGACACGAAGTCTAATTACACCGTAAAAATGCCTTGAGAAAGGTATAAAAAACCTCTAAGAAAATAGAAATATTTTCATGGGGGTGTTTTCATTGAAGTCCACTGAATGAACCCATGTTATGGATCATATGAATGAGTGTAGGTTTTATTTATAAATAGTGCACCTAAATTAGTGGGAACACAAAACTAGGCTCAACACTACTGATGGATGAAAAATTGTAATCCATGATGGTGCACTACTACAATGTTGGCTTCTTAGCCTGAATTTCAGGTGGAAAATATTGCAGGTTCTAGGGGTGTGGTAGTAAAATATCATTATTCTCAACTATTGTTAAGCATTAGTGTGAAAAAATTGATCTATCAATATCAGGATTGAAAGGGAGTAATTATTGTGCATCTAAGATCATTGAGTGAGTCAGAGGACCCTAGTACATGGATTAAGATAAGAATAAGTGGAAATAGGTTCTATTCCATGAGTAAAAATGAAAAGTGGAAGGAAAAAGAAGAAAGGGGAAGGGGTGAGGTAATTAAAGGTTCGTACCATAGATCACTATGCCTGAGCACAACAATCCCCATCAACAACATCAAAATTTGATGAATCCAGAAGGAGTCTCTAATGAACCAATATTGACGTACATGTATATTACATCATTATTGTGGAATACATAAAAAAATTCCCAAATACCATATTATTTTAGTGCCTTTGTAAACTTGAAACACAAACTTCTAGTCTAGTGAATGATCTTCAATGTTTCCCAAAAAGATCATCTTTTGTAATCCTACCTAAAAATATTTTTTTATAAACTTGGGAAAAGAAAACATAAGAAAGGGTGATCTCAGATGATCAGTAAGAGTAAAAAAGTGTGATATGTAAACATAAACATGAGCATAAAGTGTATGAGAAAATGATCATAACAATAGAAGATCATGCCCTACATATTAAAGGAAAACTTAAATCATAAATAAATAAAAGAACATAATCCATAAGATCATAAAATTGAAATAAGACATGAGATTTTGGAATAAATATAAACCTATAACTTTGTGAATATGTATAAATAGTAACAGGTTCACTTATTAACTTAAGGACATGAAATCAGGACCTTGTATAAACATATAGACATGAAAACCAGGTCCACACATAAAATTTGTGAACATGAAATCAAGTTCAAACATAACATATATACCTTATGAGTTATCAATATTTATCCAATGCATTGGAGGGAGATATAGGTATCACCCAACTCATAATTAAATCATTATTATGTGTTCCATGAGATCATAAACATTCATATCATAACCCATAAAAGGAAGTGGGTTTTAAAAGCATATATCCCGTGAAAGAGAAACACGTTTCATAAACATCATGCCATTAAAAAATAAACCATTCAAAGAATGAATATGAATGGAAACTTTGGTTTATTTTTCAAGAAAGGCATGAGTAAAACAAATGGATTTCATCTTAGATGAGAAATAATTTTGAAAAATCACTTGAAAACAATGCTTGAAGAAAATATCCTTTATATTTGAAAATGTTTTTATTTGATTAAAATGACAAAAAATTTTAAAATAAAATAATTTATTTGAAATTAACCATGACATATTATAAGGAAAGATTTATGGAAATAAGGAATTATGAAAATTTAAATTTTTTATGCCATATAAGTTAAAAAATAAAACGTTCTTTTCATACTTTTTCTAGATAAGTCAAAAAGTATATCGTATCGAAAATGAAAAAAGATTCCTTTCATACCATTTAATAAAAATTCACTAATGGGTAAAATTGAATTAACTTTTTTTAGAATAATAGAAATAATATTTTGGAATACATATTTAAGAAACATGGATGTGGATGATAAATATACCCCAGTAAATACATACGTATAAACAATATCAGATAATAATGAGATTGAGAAATTATCCCTTACCTCAGGTCTGGGTTCATTCGTACATGTCTGAACCTCCTGTATAAGGTTTTAAATGATGTTATTAACTTAATCTAGAATCATATTATTTTTTATGATATCATATGTGATCATATTATTACCTATTTGTTAATAATATTATTACTCTACTTTCGGATATTAACTGCTTTATTTTCTTACACATGTTTTATTGAACAAGTTTTGGTTCTTCTTATATAGTTATATCATTTACATAATGATATTAATATAATATATATAATATTTATTTATTCTATACATTTATATAATCATTCTTTAATGAAGATCATGTAGAATGAATCATATCACATCGTGGAGACGGTATGCCGTACGTACACACAAGAGATGATTACATTCCCATAATTATGGAATGGTATGGAAGTGGATGGTGTATATATTTTTAAAAAATAAATATATTATTATAATAATCATATATATTTATTATTACCATCAGTATACCCATACAAGTAAAGTGGTGATGAAAAACATATTACACCACAATGTGGAGATGATAAGCCGTACGTACACACGTGTGGTGATTTCATTTTTCATAGGATGAATAATAGGTGTAATATGGTTTTTCCATAATCATAATAACATATCATAATATAATTGATACTATAGTTATTAATTTATAATGGAAACAACTCATGAATAGAAAGTAGAAGAATAAATAAATTTAAAAGAATCGGTAGAGAAGATTACCTCTTCTTCAACGAGCTCCCTCTATATCTCCTCTTAAAGGCACTAGAGTTGGTCTTTTGAGAAGACCAAAACCTATAGAATGTAACTTTGGAATTTTATAAGAGAAATAGGTAGTGTATAACTAATATTTAAGGATTAATGAGTTGTGAATAAATGAGGGAGGATGTGCCCTTTTATAATTAAGACAAGGGTCACTTTTGAATTCTCAAAAATATTAATTTATAATAAAATTAAATTCCATAAAAAAACTTAAAAAATTTATTTTATTGAATATTAGATGATATAGGGTCTTAATTTCATTAAATAATAAATCTTATAAAAGTTTTTTTTTTCAATTTATACCTTATCATTTTAATTAACCATTAGTTATTCTATTTTAATTTTAACTAAGCTAACAAATTCTTCAATATAAAAAGAGTGTAATTTTTCTAATTTTATATCAATTAGACCATAGATGAAAAATTTAGAATATTTTCAACCATATAATAATTATTTTATATTTTTTAAAATATTTCATGATTTTTAAATAATTTAATAAAATATTATTTTGACAAAATATCAATAATGTCAATTTTGACACTATTCATTTCTTGGATTTTAAAAAATATAAAGATAAGATGTTAACCTCAAACCAAATATTTTATTATATCAATAAGGGGTCAAGGTCATAAAGATATTTTTTAAATATATTAATTATCCTAAATTATATTTATTTTAATATTTTTAATAACACTAATTTGATATTTCCATTAAAAAAATAATTATTACATCACTCTTGTGTAATTATTTAATATACTTATTTGTTGATTAAAACTAAAAAATAAAATACTCTGAAAAATATAACTCTTCAAGATTTCATAATAATATTTATAGTCTAATATATCTTCTAGAAAATCCTATATTAAAAATTTTATATTTATTAAAATATGAATGTGATAACTTTAACATCACTTTAAATAAAATATTTTTTTGTGTCGTGATCTTTTCTATGTGACTTTAAATGGTTAATAACTCGACCCTTGGATGATTATGGTCGAGATATACTCAACCAATAATATTTGGGAAAGTGTTTTGGTCTTTAAATGGTCATTATAATTTTAATTAAAATTATTTTATTGTTTTTTTATTAATTAAATAATTTCATCATCATCATTGTATAAGACTTTAAAGTAATTATTTATTCCCTAAAAATTAAAAATAAACTACCATGATAAATAAAAAAATGTTATATTTCAAATGATCATTTATAGTAGAATTTATCTTTTGTATAACCTTATATTAAAAATGATATATTTATTAAAATTTGAGTAAGACATATTTAACTTTTCTTTAAATAAAATATATTAAATGTCCTAATCTCATCCAAGTGGCTTCCAAAGGATACCATTTAGACCCAAGTATGATTTATGTCAAAAAAACTCATCTAATGATGCTAGGAAAAGTTTTAGGGTAATTTTATAATATTATTTTTACTCTTAATTACCTGATTTACCTTTTATCCATATTAATAAAAATTACTGAAGTTACTATTCATAATGAAAAAAATAAAAGGAACTATTTAAATAATTTGGACCCACTGATTCAAATTATGTAATCCCTTTTTAAAAATTAAAAACACATAATTTGTAGTTATTAATTTAAAATTAATCCCATTTTCAAAATGAAAAAATGAGTTTTAAAAGTTAAAACAAGCAAAAGATTGAAATGTTTTACATCAAAATTCAACGTAAAATTAATGACAATGACCTAAATTTTATTAAATGATCAAAATATAATATATTTATAATTTAAAACCATTCAAATATATAATTTATCTTTATAATTAAATTTGAAGAAAAAGTAATTTTCAATTAAGATGCATTATTTTTTACTATTCATCAAAATGTGGAACTTATCAGAAAATACAAAAAATTAAACCAATGTAAATTTTGATAATCCAATTTGAAATAATAAGTTTATTTTTTTCAAATATAATATAAAAAAGTGAATTTTTTTTATTTAAAATGGGTGCACCATCAAAAGGCGACAAAACTACATTTTTTTGAAAAATACTTCTTTTATCAAAAAATTGAATTTGTTCTTATATCATGTCTAGAAAAAATATAAGATGAATTATAAATGTTATATTGAATAATATTACTTATATATTTCATTAATAAAATCCATGAAGACTAATTTTATTATTTTATAAACTCACTTATTTACATTTAAATAGTTTTTTCAGAAAAAAATTTCCTTTTATTTAAAAAAAGGTTTTATTTTAATTTATAATTAATTGATCACCAAATAATTAATTATATATACATGTGTAAAAAATATTTTTATAATTAAGTTAATACTGTTCATACTCACCATTATAATGGCTTGGTTATAAGGTAACATAGTAATATTTAGTTGTTCGCTTAAACTCAGTCTTGCATGAAATGAAATATATCAAAAGAAATCAAAATTATGTATAACACAATCCAAGAATAGTGTTTCATATACCATAGGCTAAGCCTGTGTTTCATGTAGTGTAAGTTTATCTTGGTATAGTTTACAACACAAGACATCAAATAAATTTTAAAAAAATCTATCTCATTAAAATATTAGGGTGTTATACACTACCCCCTTTAAAATGAATTTCACCCTCAAAATATTTATAGGTTATGAAAGGATTAATAATTCAAAGTTTATTTCATAGAAACCCACATCGTAAAAATGAATACTAAAACTTATTTTTAAAAAGGAAAGTTTGAAACGAAATGGTTACCCAAAGTAACTCATCACTAGGTTTCCACATAGGAGAACATAGGTTGGAAGTGAAAAAATGGACATGGAAGAGAAATATAACTATCAAGTTCTGATGGAGAGTGATAGAGATAATGGTTAGGAGAAAGTAAAAAATCACAAAGCCATAAATTTGTGATGATCTAAGGCATCATCTAATTTATTAGATAAGAAGCTACTAGGTTAAATTTTTTGGTTTTAAGATCCTTTCCCTAAAGTTGAAGAATTTTTCATGAGAAGAAATAATTACTTGATTTTGGTGTAATATCACCATTGGTCGTGCATTGAATAATTTCTACTTTATCTCTTATTGAAAGAAATGAAGTTAAATTTTTTATTCTAGAAGTATTAGCAGATCATATGATCCAGAAATATAATTATAGGCCATTCCATATATCTTTATAACAAAAAAATGATATCATAATTTATCAAATATGAATAAGTCCAAATATGGTGAGATAAAAATTTATTCTCACAAACTTCATCTAAAGTTTAAATTAAACTTTCCATTAATGGATAACCTTACAATCCTTATGAAGGTTGAAAATACAAAACATTAGAAAGAAGTGAACTAACTAGACTTAAAATTTATCCCCCATATATCATAATATATCTCTTACTGGTCACATTCTAAACATGTGAATGCCTTCATCATGTATTCTCTCGAAACATAGTAATAACTTTAATTACAAAAAAAACTTAGTAAAAACATGCATTATTTCAAAAATTAACTATTTCTACATAACATAAATCCCAAAAATTCAATATACTCAATCCATGATATCATAATTCACTTTTTCATCATATAATTCCTAAGGTCATTAATACTATAAAACATCTCTTTATTTACTTATCCCAACATTATGCACATATTAAGGGTCATCCTTCCCTTAATGTATTTTCCAAAAATATCTGAATCACTTTTCATGGTTACCGATACCACTCATAATATACTTTTAAATACATGTGGAAAAACCATAGTGTACCAATACATATATATTTCATTATTCTATAATACTATAAAAATGATTTTACAACATTATTTTGGATTCCCATTACATAAACACTCAATCATTCCACCACTTTGTTGCCATACTCTACATCGGCAATAGTTATCACATGATATTTGCCTTTTTATTTGGCCTTAAGAGGTTTTTTACATCAATCATCATCATTAAATCTAGTATTAGGGCATTGGTTAACATAATTACCCATTTCCTTGCACCTGTAGCATTGAAGTGTGGGAGGTGAATTCTCTGAAGCCTTTTCTCTATTCACATCATTAACTATCTTTTTCCCATTACTTCAACACTAATTTGTCTGATGACCATATTTTCTACACTTAAAACATTTACTATTACCTTTAAGAAAATATCTACCATGCTTATTTCCACACTTTGATCATAAGGAAACACTCATCTTATTTTCACCATGTTTTTGAGATTTTCCCTTGAACTCCATCTTTTGTTTATTTTCAAAACCATAAGATTGATATGTAACCCCAAATTCTATTTCTAATATGATATAATAATAAAAAATCTATTAATATCTACTAAAGTATCTTATGAATAACTCCCTTATAAGACTTGGTTTTAAGATATTGAATAATCGATCAACCTTACTTTCAGGTTGGATGATAATGCCATAAGCACAACTTGAAATATTGTAAAATTTTCCTCGTATGTACCAACATATTCATCATCCCTTTTATTAAGATCAAGAAACTCCTTTTCCATATTTGTATAAAGAATAATAGGAAAGTAATTATTGAAAAATAAGTTCTTGATCTCGTCCCATCCCATGGATTCAAATTCATATTGTTGCCTCATATTCTTGATTAGAGTCCACCACTGGTCCGCTTCACCTTATAAATGATAAACACCCAAAATGAATTTTTCATGTTCCAAATAGTGAAGGATAGAAAATATCTTTTCAGTGGTATTGATACATTTTTCAGTAACAATTAGATTAGAAGACCCACTAAAATAAGGTGGATGTTGCGGTATAAAGGAATCAACAGAATTTTGTTCCCTTCTATGCTCATTTGGAAGTCCATAATGATTAATAGATTGTGTAAGTATAGTGATAAGATATTTCATTCCATCTCCCATAATATTTGGTTGTTCAGGAGGAAAATCATTGTATTTTCCATTACATTAATCATTAACATGGTTCCTTTGGGTTCCAACTATTGTCTAAAACCAAAAAATAATAGTGTGAGAGGAAAAAATCACACTAGGAAAATAACATAATCAAGGGGAATTACTTTCAATATCTATCATCTCAGGTTTAATCCTAGTTTAAACATGATCATTACCAAAATTCATGGATTGTAACCTATACTTCGAATTATCCTTAGGGACATCCCTATACATATCCTTAGAAATATCTCTATGGATCTCACTAAAGTTTTCACATCCTAGTTTCCAAATGTTAACTAAAAATTCACTCTGATACCAACTATAACAACCCAAGTTTTATGTACATGGATATTACATCATTATTTTGTAATACATACCATTCCCAAAGACTGTATTAGTTTAGTGCCTTTGGAAACTTGGAACACAAACTTCTAGTCTAATGAAATATCTTCAATGTTTCCCCAAAATATCTTCCCCTTCTGTAGTCCTACCTAGAAACCTTTCTTTATAAGTTGGAGAAAAGAAAACATAAGAAAGGGTGAGCTCAGATGATCAGTAAGAGTAAACAAGGGTGACATGTAAACATAAACATGAGCATAAAGGGTATGAGAATGTGATCATAACATTAAAAAAACGCGCCCTCCAAATTAAAGGTAAACTTGAATCATAAGTAATCAAAGAAAAAAATCCACAAGATCATAAAATTGACGTAAGACATGAAATTATGGCATACACATAAACTTATAACTTTGTGAACATGTATAAATAGTAATAGGTTCACCCATTAAATTAAGAACATGAAATCAGACCCTTACATAAACATATGTACATGGAAATGAGGTCCACACATAAAATTTGTGAGCATGAAATCAGGTTTACACATAACATATATACCTCACGAGTTATCAATATTTACCCAATTAATTGGGGGGAGAATAGGTCCCACCAATATCATAATTAAACCATTCTTACATGTGACATAAGATCATAAACAATCATATCATAACCCTTGAAAAGAAGTGGGGTATTAAAGCATATACCCTGTGAAAGAGAAATGAGTTTCATAAACATAATTCCATCAAAAAATAAACCATTAAAAGAATGAATAAGAATGAAAACTTTGGATTATTTTCCTAGAAATTCATGAGTAACACAAATGGATGTCATCTTATATGGGAAATAATTTTGAAATATCACTTGAAAATAATGATTGAGGAAAATATCCTTTATTCTTTGAAAATGTTTTTATTTTCATAAAATGACATGAAATTTTAAAAGAAAAGAATTTATTTGAAATTAAACTTCAAATATTTTAAGTGAATATTCATGGAAATAAGGAATTATGAAAATGTAAAAATTTATTCATGCCGCATAAGTTAAAAGAAAACCTTTTTCTCCTACTTTTTTCAGATAAGTAAAAAAGTACCTCATATCAAAAATGACAAAATATTCCTTTCATACTATTTAATAAAAATTCAGAAATGGGTAAAATTTAATTTAAAAAATTATATAATAATATAAATAATATTTTGGAATACATATTTAATAAACATAGAAATGGATGATAAATATACCCCAGTAAATACTTACATATAAATAATCCTGGATAATAATAATATTGTGAATTTATCCCTTACCTTAGGTCTGGTTTCCTTCGTACATGTAAGAACCTCATGTATAAGGGTTTAAATAATATTATTAACTTATTTAGAATCATATTCATTTTTATGATATCATATGTGATCATATTATTACCCATTTGTTAATAACATCAATACTCGTCTTTCAGATATTAACTGCTTTATTTTCTTATGCATGTTTTTTAGAATAAGTTCCAATTCCTCTTCTACAATTATATCATTTATATAATTATATTAATATAATACATATAATATTTATTCATTATATACATTTTTATAATTATGCTTTAATTAATATCATGTAGAATGAATCACATCACATTGTGGAGACGATAGGACGTACATACACACTAGCAATGATATCATTACCATAATTGTGAAATAAAATGGGAGTGGATGGTGTATATATTTTTGAAGAATAAATATATTTTTATAATCATAATATATATTTATTATTTCCATAATTATACCCATCCAAGTAAAGTGGTGATAAAAAACAGATTACACCATGGCATGAAGATGGTAAGCCGTACGTACACACGCGTGGTGATTTTATTTTTCATAGGATGGATAGAAGGTGGAATATGGTTGTCACATAATCATAATAATATCTGAGCATATAAGTGATACTAGACTTATTAATTTATAATGTAAACACTCATTAAGATCAAGTATAAGAAGAAATAAATTTGAAATAATCGGTAGAGGAGATTATCTCTTCTTCAATGAGCTCCCTCCTGATATCCTCTTAAAGGCACCAGAGTTGGTATTTTGAGAAGATAAAAACATATAGAATGTAACTATGGGAGTTTATAAGAGAAATATTTAGGTTATATCTAATCATGAAGGCTCAAAGAGTTGTCAAGAAATGAGGGATGAGGTTCCCTTTTATAATTAAGGCGAGGCGCACTTTTGGATTCTCTAAAAATATTAATTTATAATAAAATCAAAACCCACCTTAAAACCTCTAAAATGTCATATTTTCAAATATCAGATGATATAGGGTTGTAATATCATAAACCAATAAATTTTAGACAATTTTTTATGTCATTTTATACCTTATCATTTTAATTAACCCTTATTTATTCTATTTTAATTTTAATTAAGGTAAAAAATGTTTCAATATTAAAAGAGTGTATTTTTTACTAATTTTATATAAATTAGAACATAAATTAAAAATATATAATATGGTAGAACATATAATAATTATTTTATATTTTTCAAATATTTTATTATTTTAAATAATTTAATAAAACATTATATTGAAAAAATATCAATAGTGCCAATTTTGAGACTATTCATTTCTTGGATTTTTAAAAATATCAAGATAAGATGTTAACCATGAAAAAAAATATTTTATTATATACATAATAGGTTAAGGTCATCTATAAAATTAGTTAGATATACTAAGTATCCCAAATTATATTTATTTTAATATTTTTAATAACATTAATTTGATATTTCTATTAATAAAATAATCACTACATCCGTTTTGTGAAATTATTTAATATACATATTTGTTGGGTACAAATTTATAAAAAATAACATGATGAATATAACTATTATATATTTTAGAATAATATTTATATTCTAATATATCTTCTTAAAAAACCTATAAAAATGTTATATTTAATAAAACATGAATGTGACAACTTTAACATCACTTTAAATAAAATATTATAAGTGTCATAATATTTTCCATGTGGCTCAAAATGGTCAATAACTCGACTGTTGGATGGTTATGGTCGAGATATTTTTGAAAAATATTATTTTTCAAGTGTTTTGGTATTTAAATGGTCATTATTATTTTAATTAAATTATTTTATTGATTTTTCATCAATTAAATAATATCTTCATCATCATCGTATAAGAATTTAAGGTAATTATTTATTTCCTAAAAATTACAAATAAATTACCATGATAAAGGAAAAAAAATTATATTTCACATGAGTATTTTTAGTCTAATTTAACTTCTGTATAACCTTATATTAAAAATGATATATTTATTAAAATTTGTGTAAGACATATTTAACTTTTCTTTAAATAAAATATATTTAATGTCCAAATATCATCCAAGTGGATTACAAAGGATACCATTTCGACCCAAGGATGATTTAGATAGAAAAAAACTCATCCAATTATATTATGAAAAGTTTTAGGGTAATTTTATAATATTATTTTTACCCTTAATTACCTGATTTACATTTTTACCATATTAATAAAAATTACTGAAATTACTATCCATAATGATAAAAAATAAAAGGAACCTATTTAAATAAATTGGAAATAATTATTATAATTATGGAATCTATTTTTAAAAATTCAAAAAACATAAGTTTCAGTAATTAATTTAAAATTAACCTCATTGTCAGAATGAGAAAACTAGTTTTAAAAGTTAAAACATGCAAAATCTTGAAATGGTTTTACATATAAATTCAATGTATAAATAATTCCAATGACCTAAATTATATTAAATGATAAAAATATAATATGTTTATACTTTAAAACCATTCAAATATATAATTTTACACTATAAATAAATTTGACAAAAAATAGATTTCAATTAAAATGTATTATTTTTTGGTATTCATCAAAATATGAAACTTATCAGAAAAATACCAAAAATTAAAAAAAGTTAGTTTTGATACTTTTATTTTAAATAATAAGTTTATTTTTTTTCAAATAGAATATAAAAAGTATAAAAAACTATATTTAAAATGGGTGCGCCATCAAAAGCCGACAAAACTACATTTTTTGAAAAATACTTATTTTATAAAAAAAAAATGAATTTGTTCTTATATCATGTCTAGAAAAAAATATAAGATTAATTTTATACAATACATTGAATATATTACATATATATTTCATTAATAAAATCCATCAAGAGTGATTTTTTTATTTTATAAACTCACTTATTTTCATTTAAATAGTTTTTCAGAAATACATTTCATTTTTTTTAAAAATGTTTTATTTTCATTTATATTTAATTTATCACCAAATAATTAATTATATATACATGTGTAAATCATATTTTTATAATTAAATTAACACTGTTCATACTCTCCATTATAATGTCTAGGTTTTAAGGTAACATAATAATATTTAATTGTTTGATTAAACTCAGTCTTGCGTGAAATGAAATCTATCAAATGAACTCAAAATTATGTGTAACATAATCCAAGAATAGTGTTGTATATACTGTAAGATAATCTGGTGTTGTGTGTAGCCGAAACTTATCTTGGTGTAACATATAACAAAAGATATTAAATATTTTTTTTACAAAATCTATCTCATAAAAATATCAGGGTGTTACAACGTCGTTAAATCCTATAGGCATGATTAGATTAGAAGTTTATATCCCAAAATACAATTAGATACTAAAGTGTAGTCAATGGAAGTTCAGTGTCAAACCCACAGAGACAACTTGCAGTGAAGTGACCCAACGGTAAAAAACTTTTTAACAGGATTCCTCATGTCCAGTATCTTTGGTTTAGATTTTATTAAACTACATAGATTGGGATTTAAATTAGATTAAAGGAAGGGTTCATGGTCAATTTCAGGGTATGTTCGAAGGATAACCCTACATCTAACCTGGGATAGACCTATGGCATAAGCTGAAAAGTGGTAAAAAAGAAACCAATTGATCTTTATCCAACAAATTTGATCAACCTAAGCTAGAAAATACTCCTTGGTCAAGAGTAGTAGGCAACTGAAGAGCAAGATGCTTGGATTATAGGTAGAAAGAATCACAGACTATTGGTTCTAGCCTGATCAACTCCAACTGGGTCATGGTCATTCAATTACACCTCTAATGGTTAGGGTAGGTGAAATTGAATGATATTTAATTTTTTTAAACTTGGTTACTAGCCATATGGTTACCCGGTTATGATTTTAGTTATTTATTAGGTTTAAATAACCCCTCATATCGACCTCTGAACCTAAGTGGATTATCCAGACATGATGGTGTTAAAAACAAATATGAAGGTGGGACACAACATTTTCATATTAAGAAATAAATTTATAAATAAGAAATCTATAATTAAAACAATTAAAAATCATTCAAAAAATTACTTTTAATGAAGAAATAATGAACACACAATTCAAGAATTGAATTCAAATGATGATTGTTATCGAAACAGGCATCAAAACATGATATGGAATGAACATGGATAAAAAAAGATGTAGAACGATAAAAAATGAAAATCAATTAACAAAATAGGGAAATGAATTAATTAAAACTAGTTTAGAATAGAAATAGAAGAGAAATAGAAGAATAAATGGGAGAAGAACATATGTCTAAAGATTCCCTATTCACCGAAGGTGTTGAAAAATATATTGGATCTAGAAGTATACAACACGTAAAGTATTCACATCATGTAATGTATTTAAGTTTATTATTTCTTGACCTGTACACAGTGTGTAAGTGAATTTCATGTCATGTGCTGTATATCTACATTCTTCTTTAAAAAATATTAAATCTTATCAAATCCTTGGGATTTAAATTTTATGGGGTGATATGTCAAAATTTTAAAATTATGTGAATTATACACATCATGTAGGTGATTCACATCTTGATCTTCCTTCACATCTTGTAATTCTAGCGGGATTCTGATTTTGAAGATCTCACGATGTGTAATGTGTTTACATGTCATGTATTAGACACATGACATGTAGTGATTCATGGGGGTTCTTTTGGTCCTTAGGGATGATATGAATGAGGAATATATATCTTGAACTCCTTTCATGATGTACAAATCCCATTTTTTCTAACATTCAACAATTCTTACTTTGAGTCATAAATTTCTATTTCCTAAAAAATGAACCAAAACCCAATGCATTATTGAATAAAAAATGATTAAAAATTAAAAAAATGTATCCAAAATGTGTATATAAATTCTCATTATTAAATTCCCCCACATATGAACAATATTTTATACTTAATAGAAAGCATCTCATTAGGGATTCTAAAAGAAACAATTTTTAAACAAGACATGTGCATTTAAACCAAGTAAATAAAACTAAGTGAAAGTAGAAAAGGTAAGTCCTCTTGAATCAATCCTGTAGATAACACCAGTCATGCCTTATAGTCAATTTTTTTTTCAAATTATATATTCTTTTAATAACAATTTTATAACTATTCATCAGAAACTATACCCCTTTCACAATTTATATCATAATGATCTTTTTTATCATCACTCAAGGTAAAATTTAACTAGAGTTATGCTCATACCCTAAATACATGTTCCTAACCATAAGATTTCATTAGTTATAACATCTCCCCTTTATAAATACAAGTAAAAAATTAATCATGAGGGCTTAAGAAATAAGGTTTTGATATCTCTAAGACTAAGGGTAGGTGAGAAGATGATAAAAATAAAGCTAAAAAGAAGGGTAATATATATAGTATAATGCATGATAATCATAAACAATGCAATGAAGTAACTATTCCTAGAAAAAATGTTTCCATACTGTAAACATCTCAAAGTGGGTCCATGAATATGTCAAGTAAGTATCAAGAATGTACTATGCTCATTTTTTTTTCGAAAAACATGTTTAGTATAGATCTCACACCCATTACCTAACCACATATTATCCATCATAAGATTCATTGGTCTAGTAATAGTGATTTTTAACCTTTCTGATGCACAAATTTTTTTTCAAAGGAACACAACAAGCGAAGAAAATTAAAAAAGTAATCATGAACCGCATCATATCAATATAGTGAAAGTGCCATCATATGTATCCTCAGTATCTACATCCCGTGTATAGCTGTGATGAAACCCCCCCCACACTTATTGAAAAGAAAATCATGCATAGTACCAAGAGGAGGGTAGGAAGGGAAAATAGGATTGAAAGGGCTCTATCCTAACAATGTAGTTCATGGCTACTGTGGGATAAAGTAGAAAATATTTACATGTGGTTTATAGGAAAAAATAGATCACATATATTTCTTCAACCATTTTAAAAGTGTATTTATTCAATCATAGCCTTAATAAGATCTCAATAAAAGTTATGATAGGTTTACATGTCCCAAGTATCTATAAAGAAATATGCTTAGAAAATAATATAACAATGTAAGTCTAGAATCCTCTCAGGAATGGGAGACTACAAAAATAACTATAAATCACTTAGGGAATAATATCTAGTAATAAGTCAACCAAAATAAATCATAAGAAACTAGAATTTATAATTAAATTACTCAACTTAGTAATCATGCTAAAAATCTAAATAGTAATAAAACATGTATTTCAACAATCCTCAATCTAAATTTGTCTTTTATTTAATTTTTTTTAATGATTTTTCAAGTTTGCAACCTTTTTTCAATGAAAAATGTATCCTAATTAAGTGAAATAGAAAAAAATACAAGATTATCGATAATGAAGATCAAGAAAAACTCCCCCATAATTAAAATGATATAGTGTTATCACTATTCTGGAGAGTGATGTTGGAGAGATATCGATGAAAGAAGAGACAAAAATGAAATTACAATTGATGAATTTAAATAGGGAATTAAGAGATACCTATAGTGAATGTCATGCCATGGGGAAACTTTTTGGATATTAACTTTGAGTTGGGATACCTATAAAAAGTATTAAAATTAAATTTCCTACACATAATAAGCTATTAGTCCACAGGGGTTAACCAATATGTAAGAAAAAATATGGCAGGTTCACATAGTTAATGATAGGAGAAAATAGCTCTGATAGAGGCATGAATGGACTACACAGAAGTTTGGGATGATTGACGGATATAAAATTCTAAAAAAGTAAAAATAAAGGTTTTAATCACACAAATGAAATAAAGGAAACTTAAATTATGTTTTTTCTCCCATAAAGCCCTAAATATGATGTTTTCATCTAAAAGGATAGACAAAAGGACCAGTCAAAGTCATCAATTATCTCATAGATCCGCTGCCTCCTATAGAAACTAGTGAGAGTATCATTGAGCTCATGGGGGTTCTTGGTGGGATTAACCACCTCAAAATGGTATAAAAAATGAATCTCATGTGGGAGGAATATCATATGGGAATTCTATAGATGGTACCCCTATTGAGTGAGGATTTGAAGCTGGAGCTTCTTAACCTGTCTCTATAGGCCAGCCACATGCTAATAGATATCAAGCAGGATGCTATAAGATGGCTTGATAGGATCATTAGTGACCATAGAATATGAAACATAGCTAGACATGGCTAAATTAATACAACAGTAAAATAAAATTAAGCAAACCATGTAGTGAAGTCAAAAACCACATCCCATGCATATATAAGAAATGATACATCAGTGAATATAAGATGTAATGAGAATAAAAAAAGAGACAAAAAATAGACACCCAGACAACGTATACTAGGGGAGGGGTGATGGAAAAAATTAAACAGTAGGGGAATGTTCACCAGTCTCTACATCAGTAGTCCCCTCCCAAGCAGTGTGGGTCTGAAGAAGCTCTTCTAAATGTATCTCATCGATGGTGGTGGGGGATGGGTCATCAACTGCCGTATGAGGTGCCATGGTGCTGGAAGTAGGCTTGGTCGAAGATGGAGTAGGAGAGGTGTTGATCTATATTGTGGATGTATGTTTGGAAGCTAGATCGATCAGGGGAACCTCATAGGAATATGGAAGGGTGAATCCCTTATCCCATTAGGCCTACTATGATATGAACTCCTATTAGGAAGCAGGTTTAGTGATCTCAATAGGGAAGTTGACAAGAGTGTTCTGTGGGGTGGGAATGGATGATGAAGTGTGGGTTGTGTCTGATGGTGGATTGGAAGAAGTAGGGGATAGTGGAGAGATCGGGGTGGTGGAAAAGGATGGTATGATGAAGGTAATTCAGTGGCATAGAGAAATCTGGCACTGGTTTTCTAGAAGATACTAGAGAATCAGCCATAGGCCGGATGAAACTGATGGGATAGATGAATATGTGGTAGGTGGGGAAGCTATGGTGGTATGGGATGGTGAAATAGTGGTATAAGATGGTACAACTGGATCATAGGTGGAAGTAGGGGCTGAAGTGGAAGCAGGAGCTGATAGATCGATAGGGGTAGGTGGATCCTAAGTGGGGGTAGGAGGAGCTAGAGCCTTAGTAGGAATGACTATGTACTCTGGGGCCCATTGGTAACAACTATTGACCTTTATAAAGATTCCTATATTATGGAGCATAAGGAGGTCAATGGGATCCATCTTTCCAAGTGAGTAAATAGGCCAGACCGCATCAAAGGTGTCGAGATAGCGCACAAGGTGGGTGATGAAACTGCCCCCATGAGAGTACCATGAGCCCAAATCACTTGGGTCTTATAGTAAAGTGAAAATTGGAGGTCCATGTTGATGTCTGAGCCACCCATAGTAGAAATGAGGATAAGAACCTCAATCTAGATGATGATTCTATGAGTATGTCCTCTAGAAAGCCATGTGTGAGCTAATGCTTGATGAAGAATACAGAGAGTAACACCCTGCAACTGGGTTCTCTTCACCATGAATGAATCATGGAAGCCATGTGGGTACTAAGCGATGAGTGGGCAACTATTGTATGAATCCATCTTGGTTGGGTCCAGCTACATGGTAGAGTATATAGGGGAGGTGATGAACTCCTCGATATAGATATCGAGTCTGATGCTGAAGTCTCTGAGGGTTATCTCCCAAGGCCTTCTAGCTAGTCAAAAGGTGGCGCAGGCTACTTCAAGCTACAAAGTGGAAAATAACTCTAGGAATAGCTCTTTATATGTATCCTAATACACCTGGGTGATGGTGGAGAGGTGTATGTGGTCTATTAGCTAAAGTAAATCCTCATGCATGTGAAGATAATTGAGCCTAACTAGGTCCAAAATCTTGTTAGTATGCATCAGCTTGGCCTAAATATGGGATAATCATACCTGATGCTCGAGTTCTCAGAAGTGGAGGCATGGGTGGAGTTTCATGCATGGGGAAACACCATGAGATGAGATAAAAGAGGCCAAAAACAGTTTGGGGTCTGCTGAGGTGGCCTAAGAAAAAGCACAAGGTGGGGGAGTGGGATTCACTGGTGGTGGATTTGGTGCAACTTCCTGACACATGGGTGGTATAGGATCATCAACCCGTGCTATGCATTTGGAAAATTCCATAGAAAAATGATTAGAACAAGGATATGGGATATACATAAGGGTGTAGGAGGGTAAAAGGAAGAGTATAATGGTAGAAGGGGGGGGGGGGTTAGAGAGAGGGAGACTGAGGGAGTGGGGAGGTGTTTGTGTGGGAGAGGGGAGGTCGAGGGGGTGGGGGTAGGGGTGGGGGGGGGGGTGCGGTGTCTTGAACCCTAGTTTCATGGATTTTTAAAATTTACTGAGGTATTATTTACATTTACTTAAGACATGACATGTAATACTTGAGATTTTAATTTTACTGCACCTAACACTTTCACGCCATGTATTGTGTTTGTAGGATGTGACATTTTTTTTATATTTTTAATTTTTAATTTTTTTTGAAAAAATTAATCTAAAATGACTCCAAAATTATTAAACTTCCTCAAACTCTAACCTATCATGGGTTTCCTCCAAGTAATAACTATTTTTATAGTCTAGATCTAGACACGCTTCCATTTAGATAACTTTAAATGTGAGGAAACACCCTTTATAGAATGGTTTTTGAAAATAGAGTGGAAGAAAGCTGGGAAAATATTCTTTATCATAGGTGCATTGATATTAACACTCTTGTGAGCACTGTATCTATTTTCAATAGGATATAGTTTCTCTTTTACATTCTTACTGGTCATATAATCATCTTTCTTATCAGTTGGAGAGATGGACTGACAATCCAATGACTCGTCTATTTTCTTAGTATCCTTTACTAAGTCAAGCATGATTTTCCAACTCTAAAAATCAATCTCCCTTGGTTAACATAAATCAATTCATTTACAATGGTGAAAAAAGGACATCCTATAATTATTGGTACATCTCCATCTTCCTCCATATCCAGGTGAAGAAATTAGTTGGAAAGATGAATTTCTAACTTTATTACACTACGACAAAAAAGGCATTTAGCGGCGGTTTGGTTTTACATTTCGCGGCGGTTTAAACCGCCGCTAAATAGATTGGCGGCAGTTTTGAAAAACCACTGCGAAATCGTGCGTCGGGAAACTATTCACGGCGGTTTTCAAAACCGTCGCAGAACGTTTCGTAGCGGTTTAAAACGCCTCTAAATGATTTAGCAGCAATTTTTTTATTTTTTATTTTATTTTATTAGTTTTTATTATTTTTTATTTATTTTATTTATTTTATTTTATTTATTTATTTATTTATTTATTTATTTTGTATTTATTTTATTTATTTATTATTTATTTATTTATTTATTTATTTCGTATTTATTTTATTTATTTTATTTATTTTATTTCGTATTTATTTCGTATTTATTTTAATTATTTCATATTACTTTATTTATTTACTTTATTTATTTATTTATTTCGTATTTATTTTATTTATTTCGTATTACTTTATTTTCTTTATTTATCCATGCATGCACATCCCATGCACATGCACATGCCCATGCAATATAAAGAAATACTGCGTTTGGTGAGATTTGAACCTCTAACCTCTTGCATATTTTCCAAAGACTTTACCACTCCAGCAAGCTCGCCATGTGGTTAATAAATAGAATTTAATATACTTATATATATTAATTGAAAAAACAAATAATATATAACTAATAGATATAATAAATAATAATAATAATAAATAATAATAATAATAATAAATAATAATAAATAATAATAAATAATAATAAACAAATAATAATAAATAATAATAAATAATAAATAATAAATAATAAATAATAAATAATAAATAATAAATAATAAATAATAAATAATAAATAATAAAAATAAATAATAATAAATAATAAACAGTAAATAATAATAAACAAATAATAAATAATAATAAACAAATAATAAATAATAATTAACAAATAATAAATATAAATAATAAATAATAAATAATGAATAATAAATAATAAATAATAAATAATAAATAATAAATAATAAATAATAAATAATAAATAAATATAAATAATAAATAATAAATAATAAATAATAAATAACCAGTAACAAATATTATTATTAATAATAAATAATAAATAATAAATAATAAATAATAAATAATAAACAATAAACAATAATAAATAATAAATAATAAAAAATATATAATAATAAAGAATAAATAATAAAAATAAATAATAAAAAATAAAAAATAAAAAATAATAAAAAATAATAAATAATAATAAACAATAAATAATAATAAACAAATAATAAATAATAATAAACAAATAATAAATAATAATAAACAAATAATAAATATAAATAATAAATAATAAATAATAAATAATAAATAATAAATAATAAATAATAAATAATAAATAATAAATAAATATAAATAATAAATAATAAATAACTAGTAACAAATAATAGATAATAAATAAATTAAAGTATATTATAAATAATAAATAATAAATAATAAATAATAAATGAAACACATGAAAAAGTATGAAAAGACGTGATAAGGGATGACAAATCATGAAAACACATGAAAACGGATGAAGAAGCATGAAGAATGAGACATTAGAAAGAATGAGAACGCATGAAAACTCATGACAACTCTGGAAAACCCCTTAAGAATTCAACATAATCATCATATTAACCCACAAAAAACCATTGATAAAGATAACAAGTCATGGAAACCCAAATAAATAGTAATAAATGGAGTAACTGTTAAAACCCGTCAAAACAGTCATAAAGTGACAAAAACATTAGACTCACATTAATGGAGATAAATTATGATCCGAGATTCCGTTCCAGATCTGTGACTAGTCAAATCAAAGATCCTAAAATTATCTTCGAGCTGATAGGTGAAAGAGACTGAATGGACCGACAGATCGAAAGTTACGACTGTTTAAAAAAAAGCTGTCGGGGAACAGGTGCTAGAAATGAGGCATCGAAAAACATAACAAACCCGATACCCACTAAAAAGGCCATAACTTATGATCCATGAGTCCATGTGGGCGTCGCGACCAGTCAAACCGAATCTTATTGAACGACCTACGATCTGGCAGGTGGAGGAGTCAGAACTGGCTTGCGGATTGAAAGTTAGGTCCGTTTGAAGACACGTTTGACGGGACACCGGTGATGGAAATGAGGTTTCAGAGGCCTTCTAAGGGGTTTTTGGGGTCAAAAAACATGACAGAAGCTTGTTGTGTCAATTTAGTGCGTAGCTCTCTTCGCTGGCTTCGATTTGATATGTGGTAGAGCCCAAACGGACACCCGGAGCGAAAGTTATGACCGTTTGAAGTGGGAGAACTTTTTTCAAATTTCTTACAACTCTCATATCTTCCACACCTTAGACCGTCTCATGGTTTTGATTATACGTTCTTCTAGATCTCTTCATGAGCTTCTATTTGACTAGTCGTGGTGCTCGAACAGACGCCCAAATCAAAAGTTATGGTCGTTTTAGTGATTTTAGGGTTTCTCATGTTTTTTTATTTTTTTCTTTTCATTTCGCGGCGGTTTTACCCAAACCGTCGCTATTTCGCGGTGGTTTTTAAAAAAACCGCCTCTAATCTTCGAAAAATAAAAAAAAAATAAAAAAAAAATTATTTTTTTTACACATTTCGCGGTGGTTTTTAAAACCGCCATGAAAAAACCACCGTGAAACGCCAGTTTTCCTGTAGTGTTAAGACATCTTCAAGTAGTCCTTGAGGGTTCTTAACTAAGAGGTATGCTAGTTTTAGTTCCACTCTTTTTGGTTTTAATTATCCAAGCCATAGATTTTTGAAAACACTCATAGGAATGAGATTGATACTTGCACTGAGACTGTATAGAGATCATTAAAAATTTCATGTTCATATAGTGCAAGGAATTGAGAAGCTTCTAGGGTATTCTATCTTTGGTGGTAGCTTACTATGAACAATTTTGTAGAATTCTTAATTTAGGGAGATGAATCCTAATTATTAAATTTTCTTTTTTATTGAGATAAAATATTTAAGGAATCTTGCATAAGCATGAACTTGAGCAATTTTCTCTTTAAGGGGTTGTTGACATGTAATTTATTAAATTTTTTAAGAAATTTATTAAATTGTCCCTCTTTCATAGCTTATTTAAACTTTTAAGTAAAGGGGATATGTGGATTGTATGGTGATGGTTCCACATATATATTATCCTTTTCAGGATGCTCCTTAACTAGAGGGTTTTCAGTAGATTCTACTTATAGAGTTTCCCCCCGAATAGATTTATTAGATTATTTTGACTTTATTTTCTCACCTAATCATGAATTAAAAATTTTTAGAATCTTTACAATCCTAAGAACTACATATTTAGCCTCATACCTTGGATGAGTCTTGGTGTTACCGAGAAACTTACTCAAAAATCTATTTGATAGGGTCTTATAAATTTTCAGACTAGAATGTTAAAAGTTTATGAGGGATGCCTTTTGATTATGTATGTTAGTTTCTTGGGTTTTCATCTTTTGATATGATTTTTTCATGATGGAAGATAATATGTTCTCAAGATTGTATTTAAGTGGTTGGGATTGTTGTGGTGGTATTAGCAGGGCTTGTTAGTACTGCTGCTGCTGAGCTAGTGGAAATTGTTGAGGTCTAGGAAAAGTTTGTTGGAATTGTCACTGCGGTTAAGGAGCTAGACCTTGATGTGGGTACCTAGGTGGTCTTTGATTACATGGTGGAACTTTTCCACCCCTCTATTGAAAGTATACTTGATTAGGTTTATGTGGATACTGATCTATCCTCTGTTGATATTATTATTGCTAGTTCTAATGGGGCTGCTAAAATTACTAATTTGATTGATTCTAATTAATGTTATTAAAATACTAGATTTGAGGTTCCTCTATATCTTCCCTATAGTCCTGGTACATTTGTGGGAATTTTCACATATCACATGATTGAATATACATAATAGGGGTAGGATTTGGTGATGGTGAAGAAGGAAGTTGAAAAGATTCCAGATTCTTGTTAAGGGCATCTACTCAGGCCTCTAGGAATGCAGTCTCTTTTACTTTATAGATTCCACACCAAGGTGGTCCTCTTTCACTTTTCCACATACTATAATTGTGTGAAATTTTATCTAATTGTGATTTTCCGATATCAGGTGTCTTTATTATGAGTCCACCTTCAATGTAATAGTCCAAAATAGTGAGGGTGGTAGGATGGAGTCCCTAGTTTAAAGTTTTAAGTTTTAACCACATATCTAGTCTGTGATGTGGGGACTTGCAAGTGAGATACTTTAAGTGTTCCCATGATTTCCAAGATGATTCTCCATCCACCTAATTGAAAATTTTAATTTCATTCCTTAGTTTTCATGTTTGGATTAGCTAAAAATATTTATCATGAAATTTCTTTGATAATTCATTCCAAGTTGTGATTGACTTAGTAAAATGACTTTTTATCCAATCCTTGGCTCTATCACATAAAGAGAATGGGAATACATGAAGTTTGATTGAATTTGAATAAATGAACTAGTTGATAAAGGTATCATAAAACTATAATAAATTAAAAATATATTCATGGGGGTATTCACTTTAAATTCTAATGAATTTCCCCATGTTCTGGATCATATGAATGATTCTTGGTTTTATTTTGAAAGAGTGAACTTGAGTTGGTGGCGTACAATTCTGATAGGAGAAGCACTAATGGATGACAATCCATAGTTCATCATGGTTCAATTCTATAGCACTGGTTGCTTAGCTTGAAGCTCAGGTGGCACATATTTTAGGTTATGGGGGTGGGTAGTGAAATACAGTTTCACTCAACCATTGTTAAACATCGACATGTAACAATTGATCTATCAATCTCAGGATCAAAAGGGAGTAGTTATTGTGCATCCAGGATCCTTGAGAAAGTTAGGCGAACCTAACGCATGAACTAATCCAAGAAAAATTAGACACAGGTTCTAGTCCATGAGTGAAAAAGAAAAGGGGAAGTAAAAAGAAGAAAGGGGAATGGGTGAGGTAATATAAGGTTCGTGATGTAGATCATTGTTCCTGAGCTCCACAGTCCCCTATAATGGCACTGAAATTTGTTATGTACATAAGGTGTCGTGAAATCCTCCAAGAATTATCAGATTAGATATTTATATCCCAAATCACAATTAGCTACTAAGTCTTAGTAAGTGGCAGTCTGGGGTCGAACCCATAAAGACAGCTTGCAGACAAGAAACCCAATAGTAAGAACCTTTTTAGCAGGATTCCTCATGATCACTCTCTTTGGTTTTTATTTTATTAAACTACATATCTTGGGATTTAAATCAGATTAAATAAAGTGTTATGGGTCAATTTTAGGTTATATGAAAAGGATTATACTATATCTAACTCGGTATAGACCCATGGAATAGGCTAAAAAGTAGTAAAAAAGACACTAATTTATCTTGGTCCAACCAATTGGATTAACCTAAGTTGACAACTACTCCTTGGTCTAGGGTAGCTGACAAACTAAGTGAAGGAAGATCAAATTCTAGGTAGAAAGAATAACATGATATTGGTCTTATGATTAATTAAAACTAGGTTATGGTTGTTCGATTACACCTATGATGGTTAGGTTAAATGAAATCGAATGATATTAGAAATTATTTCAAATCTGGTTACTTATTATAGGGTTACCCGGTTTTGATTTTAGATATTAATTAGGTTCAAACACCCCTAATATCGACCCCTAAACCTAAGAATATTATGCACACATTATGTAGTTAAATAGAAATGAGAAGGTGGGAAAATAATTTTAATATTAATAAAACAATTTATAAATAAGCAATCCATAATTAAAAAAAGTAAGAATCAATCAAAAACATACTTTTAAGGAAGAAACAATGAAAAAATAGTGTAAGCGTTGAAGTTTAATGGTGATTGGTATCGAAATAGGAATAAGATCATGATATGGAATGAAAATGGATAAACAAAATACGAGTAATTGTAAAAAATGAAAAGGAATTGATAAAATAAGGAAAAAAAATTAAAAATAGTTTAGAAGAGAAATAAAAGATAAATGAAATAATAAAGGGTAAAAATAATGTAGGTCTATATATTCCTTGTACGATAGATGCACTAATAAACATATAGGCTCAAAAAGTAAATTATGTGTAAAGTCTTCATGCCATGTAATAGATTTTAGTGGATTCAATCTCAACTTGTACACAACATGTAAGTTTATTTCATGCAGCGTACTAAAAATCTTCATTCTTCTTCAAAAAAATATTAAATCTTACGGGATACTTGGGCCGTATCTTTGATGGGGTGAGATCTCAAAATTTTCACATAGTGTAAATTATACATATCATGATGTAATTCACGTCTTGAACTTCATTCACATCATGCAATTAGAACAGGATTCTATTTTTGAATATCTCACAATGTGTAATGTGTTTACATGTCATGTACTAGACTCATGGCATGTAGTGATTCACAAGATGGAATTTTGTTCTTAGGGATGCTTTGAATGAGGAATACACATCATGAACTTCTTTCATGATCTGTAAATCTTATTTTTTTTCAATTTTTATCAATTATTACTTTGAGTAATAAATTCATATTTCTTGTAAAAAAAAAAAAAAAATCTAGTGCATTATCGAATAAAGCATTATTAAAACCTAAATAAATGTATCTGAAATGTATATATAAATTCCGATGATCAAATTACTCCACACCTGAATAAATGTTTGTCCTCAAGAAAAAATCATCATAATAGGGATTCCAAATGAATTAAATTTTAAACAAGAAATGTCTATTACATCTAGGAAAATAAAACTATGTGAAAGTGGAAAAAGTAAATCCTCCTGGATCAATCCTACTGAGAAAATTAGTCATGCCTCATAGTCAAGTACTTTATTCAGATTATTTTTCTTTTAATTACAATTTCATAACTATTCCTTAGAAACTATACCCTATTTCAAATTTACCTCATAATGAATTTTTTCTCATCACTCAAGGTAAAATCTAATTGGAGTTATGCTCATACCATGAATACATGTTCCTAACCATAAGCTTTCATTGAGTCTAACATCTCCACTTTGTAAATAAAAATAAAAAATTAACCATGAGGGCTTAATAAATAAGGTTCAATGTCTCTGAGACTAAGGGATGGTGGGAATATAATAAAAATAAAGATAAAAAAGGAGGGTAAGATCTACATTATAATTCATGATAATATTGAATAGTGGAACAAAGTAACTCCTCCAAGAAAAGATTTTTCGATGCTCCAAACAGCTCAAAGTGGGTCCATGAATATATCAAGTAAGTATTAATAACGTATCATATTCCTTTATTTTTATTTTTATTTATTTTTTGAAAATCATGTTATGTCCAGATCTCAATTCCATAACCTAACCACATATGATCCATTATAAGATTCATCGGTTTGGTAATGGTGATTTTTGACCTTCCTAATACGAAACAATTTTTTAAAGGAATAGAATAAGTGTAGAAAATGCCAAAAGTAATAATGAACAACATCATATCAATATTTTGAAAGTGAAACTATATTTATCTTTAGTATCAATAGTCCGTGTATGGATAAGATGAAAAAAATACCCCACACTTGTTTAAAATAAATCCATCTATAGTACCAAGTGAAGAGTGTAAATGGATAATAGGCTTGAAACCACTCCATACTAATAAGTTCATTCATGGATACTATATAATAAATAAGAAAATATGAACAAGTGGGTCATAGGTAAAAATGGCTTACAATGATTACCTAAATCATTTTAAAGGTGTATTTGTTCAATCATTGACTCAATAAGATCTTAGTGAAAGTTTTGATAGGCTTACATGTCCTAAGTTTCTCTCAAAAAATATTCGTAGAAAAGAATATGATAGTGTAAGTTTAGAATCCTCTTAGGAATGAGAGTATACAAAAATAACTGGAAATCACTTAGGGTATATTATCTAGTAATAATTTAATCAAAATCAATTTACATAATCTAGAATTTATAATTAAATTACTCAACTCAGAAATCATGATAGAAATATAAATAGGAATAAAAAATGTATTTCAATAATCTACAACCTAAATTTATCTTTTTTTAAATTGGTGTAATGAGTTTTTAATTTTACGATATGATTTCAATGAAAAATGTGTCCTAGATAAGTGAAAAATGGAAAAATCCAAGTGTATCGATAATATATCTCAAGAAACCCCCCCACACTTAAAATGATACAATATCCACACTATTCTAGAGAGTGACGTGGGAGAGATATCAATGAAAGTAGAGAAAAAATGAAATAAAAAATGTTGAATTTAAATAGGAAATCAAGATATCCCTATAACGAATGTCATTCCATGGGGAAACTCATTGGATGTTGATTTTGAATTGGGATACCTGAAAAAATCATTAGAAAAAAATACTTGCACAAGATAAACAATTAGTCTATTAGGGTTATCCAATATGTAAGCCAAAATATGGTAGGTGCACATAATGAATGGACAGAGAAAATATCTCTGATAGTTGCATGAATAGACTACACAAAAGTTTGAGATGATTTGTAACAACCTAGGTACTTATAAGATAATTAATTTTAAACTTAATTTCCCACTTCTATGTTTTAAATTTTGAAAATATAACATACAAAATTGCGATCAGTAAGAAGTTTGGAGTCTGATAGGGCTAACTTAATTTTTGGTGAATAGTAACCTACCCTTTATGAATAGTAACCTACCCTTATGAATAGTATTATGACCCTTATTAATAGTAAAACATCCAAAATAATAGAAACCTTACCTATGAATGATTAAACAAAATTTAGGCATCTTATAAGTGACAATTTGACTATAGTCAAAATATCGGTGTTTTTGTAAGTCATAAATAATTATGTATAATTAACTAATTAATTTAAAATAAAATTTATTTTCCTAAAATTCTATCATAAATTCAAAATTATATGTCATTTGGGTTTTAAGATAATTTTATAAGACCTTATGTAATTTTTGAAAGCATTATGAAATCAGTTTTAATTTTAAAATCTATATTTTTCAAGTAGATTATGATTTTAATTAAAAATTAAATTAATCATATTTAAAAAATTATCTTTGAAAAATGGACTTCATTTTTGTATTATACACATTGAAAAATGGTTAGGGTGAATTTTTTAGATTTTTCTGAAATACTTCAATTTTCGAGTGAATAGTAAAAATACGGTTTTCACGTAATCGATATATCTTAAATTGCATCATTCATGATGTAATGATGAAATAAAATTTCTATAAATTTATATTTAGCAATTTTATATTTAATTTCATAAATTGATCCTCAAAATACAATAAAATCAATTTCTAAACCTAAAAATAACTTTCCAAAACCTAAAGTCAAAAAGTGATTCCTTAAAGTATCATTTTCTCTTCATTTTCACTTTCCATTGAATAAATTAATGAATTAGAATTATAAAGATGATTTAAATTATAAAACTAATTATATTATATTAATATATAATTTATTTTGTCAAAAAACCACTATTACAAGTCTAACATTTGATATATTATTTTAAATAATATTTTATTCTAAAAACACCCCCTCCTCATGTATAAATAACCCCTCTCCCTCCCCTTGACAAACCACACCTCTCAAGCCTTGAGAATTGTCTAATTTCTGCCAAATTCCATCCCAAATCTCCTTCCCCACGTCCAATACCTATTGGTCTCACCCAAAGGCCAAAATCAAAGGCCTTAAAGAGGATATCAAGGAGAAGAGATCAAGAGGTAAGAAACCCTCTTCCTTTTTCATGTGTTTTCTTTTCCTTTCCTTTTCATTTATTATATTATCTTCCCCTCATCTTATCCAAGAGGCATGAAATCTCAATAAATATTTTATATTCTATATTTTCTCATTTTCATAGAAAATTAATCATCATTCTTTTTCTCCTCTCCCACTTATTCAAGGAATAAAAACATTGTTCGTGATGTGTCGAATTTACCGACATCATGGACAATGTGATTTAAATTTTATTTAATTACTTAATTTCAGGTCATGAAACCTTTTTATGGTTTAAACAGGTTATAATATATGTATTAAGTCTCATCCATAGTTCTGTAATCCTTTTTTACACATGATTTTAATTTATAAAACAAAATGAGTTCGTTATTATCAAAGAACCACTAAAATGATCTAAACTAATATCATTAATGTTTTAACTAATTAATCTTTATCAAATCATAATTAAAAATAATAAATTGTATAATTAAGGTTATATAAACATTTAAATACCATTTCTTTCCACTTCCTAAGTTTCCTTTACAACCAACATAAAAATCCATTACAAACCGCTCATGGAAACCCTGTAATGCACGCACTCGAAACAAGGGAAATAACAAAGTATTATTAATGAATGGGTGGAATTATGTATTAAAGTGATCATATAGGATGTTATAAACATGATTTTTTTTAAAATCATAATAACACTATTTTAACTATTATACAGAAGGTTTTAACACATTTCAAGGAAGTCAAACCCGAGGTAATGGATTCTCTCTCTCTCTCTCACTTTTATTCAAGAATATCCTCTATGTTGTGTCCTTTTTATTTTTAATTCCTAATGATGGGGTATGTTTTATCACCTCCCCCATACTACCCTTATTATATATTTATGATTATATACCCCATTATATCTCATTAATACCTCTCATGTACACCCGATACCATGCTGAAATTTCATAAGTGAATTTTAAACCAAATTTCCATTATTTGGGTTAACCTTCAACTTCAATGATTTTTATCATGATAAGATGACTTGTAAAATATAATTTGATTATATAATATTCTATTATCTGTATTTATAGTATATATGCATATTTCCTTCATTTAATCAATTCTCTTTTTAATGTTATGGTATTTGTAAAGGACCTCCCTCTTAAAATCCTTTTTAAATGTATCCTTTATGAAATCCAAAGAGATTATTTTTTTTAACATGAGCGTAATCTTCTGATTTAATGATGTTTTATTACCATATTTTCTCTTTTATATGTTTATATGGTTGTTTTTGAATAAAAATATTTCATTATCAATTGTGGAATGTTTATGTTCTAAGAGTGATTTTTACGAGAAAAGGGTATTTTGAAATGTGAATGTGTTTTTATCAAGGGTGTATAAGAGTTATGAAATGTTTTATTCATGGTATATTTATTGGAAATTATTTATGTTGGGTTGATCCCGTTATAGGTTAAGATATGATAGGTGAGCCCCATTATAGCTCAAGATATGTTGGGTTGAGCCTATTATAGTTCAAGATATGATGGGTGAGCCCCATTATAGACCTCTAATGCATTGGGTACTCCAGAGATAGATGTTGAGAAAATGGTTTTTTAAAAGTGTAAGGGTGAATATAATAATGATATGGTAAATGTGTCCTAAGTAAACTATATGAGTATTCTATGCATTCTAGTTTTTATGATATGGGTTTTATTGGTTTTTTATGTTATCACTTGACTAACGATTTCTCTCTTTATATCCATCAATGAGTTTCGTACTCATCCCATGTTTTTAAATATTTTTCACAGCATATAAGGATGGTTATGAGTAATAGGGGAGTCATGATGAATGTTAGGAAGATTTTTCAAAGAAATCATGTTTTATGTTTTAATGTTTTATACTTTGAAAAAATGTATACTATTTTTAATAGTATCCTATTTGTATGAATGTGGTATATTATGTATGTAATATATACTAACTCTATAAAAATATAAACCTAAAAATATCCTTAATGTGTAATAAATGTATGTTCTTGACTAAAATTTAAGATTATGTAATGTTTTAAGGCCAGGTCTTGATAGTTGGTATCAAAGGATGTTTTAGATAACTTTAGGGGTTAGAATGATGTTAATTGAAAAAAATATATTATTTTTAATTTATGGTTAATTTAAAATGACATATAATTTGAAGGTTACCGTGTTGCTTCAACTAAGATATGTCTGTTCAGAATGTCTTTCTATAGAAGAAACATGGAAGCTGATGTAGGAAGGCACCGAGAGGCTGATACATGTCAGAATTTGCAGCCTAGAATGGTGGGAATCGGAACTGAGCAGTTTGTGATAGTAATGGTGTATTTAACATAAGTGATAAAATTTCGTGGTATCTGGGCTAGAGAGGAACCTGATCTACCATGAGGGAACATGTCTTTTGTAGAGCATTTCACGAGGCAACATCTTCCTACTTTCAGTGGAACTGCAGATCCAGTGATATCTAAGGGATGGATCAATGCTCTTAAAAATATATTTGATCTCATGGGATGTTCATAATTCTAAAAGGTAATACTAGATATTTATCATTTTGAAGGTGAATCCGATTAGCGGTGGTCTCTAGTTAAGAATACGAGAGAAAAAGATGATCTTGATAGTCTGGAATGAGAAGATTTTAAGAATCTTTTTCTGGAAAAATATTTTCCTAAAACTCTTAGACTTAGAATGGAGAAAAAATTATTGAAACTGAGGCAGAAAGATCATGAATATGTGGATTTATATGAAGACAATTTTACAATACTGTCCAGGTATATACTGAATTTTACTCAGAACTTTGATAGTAAAATTAATAGATTTTACTCTGGTTTGAAGCCTTTTATACGAAGGTATTTAGATTCTTGAGATTTTAAAAGCTATGAGAAACTTATTCGGTGTGCTGAAAAAGTTGATACCGAGTTTATTGACACGTATGTGCCTTGTGATGAAAAGAATAAGAAGAATTCAGGTTGGTAGGAAATGAGGAAGAACTCATCAAAGAAGTTTGGCGGTAAGAAAATGAATTTTACTTATTGTGAAAAAGTGTGGGAAAAATACTCCTAGAGAATGTATTGTAAATTATAGGAAGTTCTAACAATGTGGAAAGTTTGGGAACATGTCTCATGAATTCAAGGAAAGTGATCTGAAAAGTAATGATAAGCCTATGTTGAGATGATTTAACTATAAGGAACTGAGTCATTATGCTAATGTTTTTACAAAGCTAGTCACTCAGGCAGGATATAAATAATATTGGAAGTAGAAGGGTGTGGAAAAATCCTTTGCGACTACTTCAGTAGTTGTTGAGCCGTCAAATGAAGTGGTGTGAGGTACATTATTTGTTTACTTAGATTTTTCTAGATTCTTGTTTGATACGAGGTCTACAAATTCTTTCATTTCTAATAATTTTTTGGCCAAATTGAAAATTCAAACTCAAGAAATGAATCTTTAAATTATGGTAAAAACACCTGGAGGAAATATTGTGGCAAAAATAAATTATGAGAATCTGCCTATCTTTGTATGTGGAAAGAGTTTACCTGAGAGACTTGTTGTTTTGCCTCTAGTAGAGTTTGATGTTATTTTGGAGATATACTGGCTTTCTATTTATCATGATAAGATAGATTGTAGATCCAAAGAATTTGTTTTTCATAGTAAGTTTCTGTTTGTATACAAGAACGGACCCATACTGTTGATAACCTACCAAGAAGCTAAAAAACTACTAAAAGAAGGAAATTAAATTTATCTTGCTCACATTGTTGAAAATAAGGGAACTATTCAGATTAATGATGTGCCAGTGGTAAATGAGTGTCTAGATGTTTTTCTTGATGAGTTACCTAGTGTATTACCTGACCAAAAAGTGGAATTTACAATTAAATTAGTTCTTGAGTCTAAGCCAATTTCAAAACCCCTTATCGAATGGAACAACTGGAACTTATTGAATTGAAAAATTAGTTGCAAGAGCTACTTTATAAAGGCTTTATTTTTTCTATCACTTCACCATGGGGTAATCCTATTTTTTTTATTAAAAAGAAAAATGGTTCCATGAGACTTTGTATTTATTATATAGATTTGAATAACATCATTGTTAAAAACAAGTATCCTTTGCCTCATATCGATGACTTGTTTGATCAGCTCTAGGGAGCTCAGTATTTTTCCAAGATTGACTTGAGATCTGGGTACCATCAGGTGAAGGTGAAAGATGATGACATTCAAATTTTTTTTTGTACTAGATATGAGCATTATGAGTTTGTGGTTATTAACTTTGGTTTAAAAAATGAATCTATTATATTCATGAATCTTATGAATAGAATATTTCATGAGTACTTGGATAAAATTGTGGTTGTGTTTATTGATGACATTATTATTCTCTATAAAAGTAAAGAGGAGAATGAAAAACATCTAAGGGTTATTTTTAAAACCTTAAAAGAAAATAAACTGTATGGAAAATTCAGAAAGTGTGAATTCTGGTTGCAACAAATTTAGTTCCTTGGTCACATTATTTCTAAAGATGGAATAACTGTTGATACTTCTAAGACAAAAGTTTTTGAACAATAGCCAAGACTAAAAAATATAACTAAAATTTATAGCTTCCTTGGTCTGGTGGGATATTAATGATGTTTTGTTGAAAACGTTTCATGGTTATCCATCCTAATGACTAAGTTAACTCAAAAAGGTGTTAAGTTCATATGAAAAAAATAATGTGATGATTGTTTTCAATAATTGAAAAGAAGATTGGTGAATGCTCTAGTTCTGACTCTACCTTCCAGAAATAGAGAGTTTGTTATCTACAGTGATTCTTATTTGAAGGGACTTGGTTGTGTTATGATGTAGAATGATTAGGTAATTTCTTATGCTTCACGTCAGTTGAAACCTCATGAGTTAAATTACCCCACACATGATTTGGAACTAGAAACTGTGGTTTTTTGCTTTAAACATTTGGAGGCATAATTTATATAGATCCAAATGTGAAATATATACTGACCATAAAAGTTTGAAGTATATATTCACTAAGAAATAACTGAACATGAGGCATAGAATATGGATTGAACTGATAAAGTATTATGATTGCACAATCAATTACCATATAGGAAAAGCAAACCAAGTGGTGGATGCCTTGATCAAAAAACATCATGCATCATTAACCATGTTACGTTTGAAACATGATACCTTGATTAATGATTTGATGAATTTTTTCTTAGAAGTTGTTGGTGTAGGAAATACATATGTTTTGTTTTAGGTTTCAGTGCAGTCATCATTATCAGATAGAATCAAGCAAATGCAGAAGGAAGACCGTGAGCTACAAGAAAATGTAGAATTGGTTAAAATGGGTAAGTTTCCAGAATTTTACCTTGATAAAGATTGTGTTTTAAGATTTGGGAAAAGATTATGTGTGCCTTGTGATCCTTAGTTGAATAAATATTTTTTGTGTGAAGATCATAGTTCTCTATTTTCAGTTCATCCTGAAAGTAATAAGATGTATCAAGACCTTCGAGAGTATTATTAGTGGGATGGAATGAAAAGAGATATTGCAGATTTTACTATGAAATGTTTGACATGTCAACAAGTTAAAGCATAGAGATAGCTATCAGAGGAGATGCTTCAGCCACTACCAGTGCCGAAGTGGAAATGGGAGAATATATCCATGGACTTTGTGGTGGGATTACCTGGGACTTCTCGAGGTAACAATGTGATTTGGGTTATTATTGAGCGATAGACTAAATCTTCACATTTTCTTTTTATTCAAGATAGAATGTCTTTAGATAAACTTTGTCGACTGTACCTCAAAGTGATTTTTAGGTTACATGGAGTTCCTATTTCCATTGTTTATAACCGTCATCCCAGGTTCAATTCTAATTTTTGGAAGGGCCTTCAGAATTTTTTGGGCATAGAATTAAATTTTAGTACAAATTTTCATCCTCAATTAGATGGGTAGTTAGAACGAACAATTAAAACTTTAGAGGATATGCTTCAAGCGTGTTCAATGGACTACTAGGGAAGTTGGGATCATCATATTTCTTTAGTTTAGTATTCTTATAAATAGTTTTCATTCCAGTATTCAGATGACACATTTTGAGGCTTTGTATGGGAAGTGGTGTTAGACTCTAGCATTTTGGGATGAAGTCGGTGAAAAAAAGTTGATGGGACCATAGTTAGTAGAGGAAGTGGATGAAAAGGTAAAGATGATCTAGCAGCACACGAGGACAGCTCAGAGTAGGCAGAAAAGTTATGCAGACAACAGAAGGAAATAATTCTCTTTTGAGGTAGGTGACCATGTCTTCCTTAAAATATATCCTTGGAAAAGTGTCATGCATTTTGGTAAGAAAGGAAATCTAAGTCCACGGTTCATCAGCCCTTTTGAAATTTTGGAGAAAGTTGGACCATTTTTATACCGAGTAGCTTTTCCCCCGAGTTTGTCTCAGGTGCACAATGTTTTTCAGGTTTCGATGTTGAGAAGGTATGTGCTAGATTCATCTCATGTTTTGAGTTTAGAACTAGTTCAACTGAAAGAGAACCTTTGTTATGAAGAGAAACCTATTTAGATTCTTTATCACAGAGAGCAAGTATTTCAAAATAAGTTAATCCACCAGGTAAAGGTTTTGTGGAGAAACCACATGGTTAAAGAAGCAACATGGAAATCTGAGAATGTTATGAGGGAAAGGTACCCTCACTTGTTTGGGTAAGTAAATAAAAATTGAGAGGACACAATTTCTAGAAGGTGGAGAGAATGTAACAACCTATATACTTATAGGATAATTAAATTTAAACTTAATTTCCCACTTCTATGTTTTGAATTTCAAAAATCTAACATACACGGTTGAAATCGGTAAGAAGTTTGGAGTCCGATAGGAAAAAATTAATTTTTGGTGAATAATAACCTACACTTATGAATAGTAACCTACCCTTATGAATATTAGTATGACCATTATGAATAGTAAAACATCTAAAATAATATTAACCTTACCCATGAATGATTATATAAAATTTAGGCATATTATAAGTGACAATTAGACTATAGTCAAAGTATTTGTGTTTTTATAAGTCATAAATAATTAATTATAATTAACTAATTAATTTAAAATAAAATTAGTTTTCCTAAAATTTTATCATAAATTAACAATTCTATGTCTTTTTGGTTTTAAGATAAGTTTATAAGACCTTATATAATTTTTGAAAGCATTATGAAATCAGTTTTAATTTTAAAATATATGTTTTTCAAGTAGATTATGATTTTAATTAAAAATTAAATTAATAATATTTAAAAAATTATTTTTGAAAAATTGAATTCATTTTAAGATTCTATATGTTGAAAAATGGTTATGGTGAATTTTTTGGATTTTTCTGAAATACTTCAATTTGCAGGTGAATAGTAAAAAATATAGTTTTTCACATAACCAATATATCTTAAATTGCATCATTCATGATGTAATGATGGCATAAAATTTATAGAACTTTATATTTGTCCATGTTATATTTAATTTCATAAATGTTTCCTCAAAATACAATAAACTCAATTTCAAAACCTAAAAAGAACTTTCCAAAACCTAAAGTCAAAAAGTTATTCCTTAAAGTATCACTTTCTCTTTCTTTTCACTTTCCTTCTAATAAATTAATGAATTAGAATTATAAATATGATTTAAAGTCTAAAAATAATTATATTATGTTAATATATGATTTTTTTTCAAAAAAATACTATGAAGAGTCTAACATTTGATATATTATTTTATTTAATATTTTATTCTAAAAACACCCCTCCTCATGTATAAATAACCCCTCTCCCTCCCCTTGAGAAACCACACCTCTCAAGCCTTGATCATTGTCTAATTTCTTCCAAATTACATCCCTAATATCCTTCCCTACTTCCAATACCTTCTGGTCTCACCCAGAGGCCAGAATCAAAGGCCTTAAGGAGGATCTCAAGGACAAGAGATCAAGAGGTAATAAATCCTCTTCCCTTTTCATATGTTTTCCTTTCCTTTCCTTTTTATTTATTATAGTCTCTTTCCATCCTCTTATCCAAGATGAATGAAAGCTCCAAAAATATTTTATATTATGTATTTTCTCATGTTCATTGAAAATTCATCATCATTCTTCTCCTCTCCCACTTATTCAAAGAATAAAAACATTGTCCGTGATGTGTCAAATTTAGCGACATCATGGACGATGTGATTTAAATTTGATTTAATTAATTCAAGTTTGGGAATGAAACCATTTTTATGGTTGAAACAGGTTATAATATCTGTATTAAGTCTCATCCATGGTTCTATAATCCTTTTTTACACATGGTTTTAATTTATAAAACAAAATGAGGTCGTTATTATCAAAAAATCACTAAAATGATCTAAACAAACATCATTAATGTTTTAACTAATGAATATTTATCACATCAGAATTAAAAATAATGAATTATATAATTAAGTTTATAGAAACATGTAAATACCATTTATTTCCACTTTTAGAGTTTCTTTTACAACCGATATAAAAATCTATTACAAACCGCTCATGGAAACCCTATAATGCACGCACCCGAAACAAGGGAAATAACAAAGTATTATTAATGAATATGCATAATGATATTATAAATTTATAATATATAATGTTATAAACATGATTTTTTTAAAAATCATAATAACAATATTTTAACCATTATACAGTAGGTTTAAACACATTTCAAGGAAGTCGAACCCGAGGTAAGGGATTCTATCTCTCTCTCTCACTTTTATTCAAGAATCTCCTATATGCTGTGTCCTTTTATTTTTAATTCCTAATGATGAGGTATGTTTTCAAACCTAACCCATACTACCCTTATTATATATTTATGATGATATACCCCATTATATCTCATTAATCCCTCCCATGTACACCCGATACCATGCCGAAATTTCATAAGTGAATTTTAAACCCAATTTTCATTGTTTGGGTTAACCTTCAACTTAAATGATTTTTATCATGCTAAGATGACTTGTGAAATGTAATTTGATTATATAATTTTTTATTATCTGTATTTATAGTATATATACATATTTCCTTTATTTAATCAATTCTCTGTTCAATGTTATGGTATTTGTAAAGGACCTCCCTCTTAAAATACTTTTAAATGTCTCCTTTATGAAATCCAAAGAGATTGTTATTTTTTTAAATGAGTGTACTATTATGATTTCATGATGTTTTATTACCATTGTGTCTCCCTTATACGTTTATATGGTTGTTTTTGAATAAAAAAATTTCATTATCATTTGAGGAATGTTTATGTTCTAAGAGTGATTTTTACGAGAAAAGGGTATTTTGAAATGTGAATGTGTTTTGCTCAAGGGTGTATACAAGTTATGAAATGTTTTATTAATGGTATGTTCCTTGGACATTATTTATGTTGGGTTGAGACCATTATATATCAATATATGCTGGGTGATCCCCATTATAGCTCAAGATATGTTGGGTTAATCCCATTATAGATCAAGATATGACGGGTGATCCCCATTATAGCTCTATAATGCATTGGGTACTCCGGAGATGGAAGTTTACCAAATGGTTATTCCAAGTGTAAGGGTGAATATAATAATGATATGGTAAATTTTTACCAAGTAAAATACATGATTATTCTATGCATTCAAGTTTTTATGATATGGGTTTTATTGGTTTTTTATGTTATCACTTGACTAATGATTTATCTATTTATATAACTTATTGAGTTTTGTACTCATACCATGTTTTTAAATGTTTTTCATAGGATATAAGGATGGTTATGAGTAATAAGGGAGTAATAATTAATGTTATAAAGATTTTTCCAAGAAATCATGTTTTATTTTTTGATGTTTTATACTTTGAAAAAAATGGATACTGTTTTAATAGTATCCTATTTGTATGAATGTGGTATGTTATGTATGTAAGATATCCTAACTCTCTAAAACTCTAAACCCAAAAAGATCCTAAAAGTGTAATAAATGTATGTTCTTGACTAAAATTGAAGATAATGTAATGTTTTAAGGACGGTTCTTGATATGATTGATAGAAACAAATACTAGAAAAGGGAAAACAAAGGTCCTAAGAACACAAATGAAATAAAGGGAAAATAAATTATGGTTTGCCTCCCATAAAGTAATAACTATGACATCATCAGCTAGATAGATGGAAAAAAATATTATTCAGTGTTTTCCATCGGTTTAGAGGTCCATTGACTCCCACAATAATTGGTGATAGTGTCAATGAGCTCATGAGGGAACTTGGTGGGATTAAACACCTACGAAAGGTATCGACCATGAAGCCCATGTGGTTGGAATATCATTCGGGATGGCTTTGGAGGGGACCCTTTCTGAGTGCATATCTAAAACTGTAGCTCCTCATCCTATCTTTGTAGGTCAGTCACATGCTGATAGATCTCAAATGAGATGCTAGAATATGGATTGGCAGGATCGTCAGTGACTATTAGAGATGGAGCAAATATAGACATGGATAAAGTAATGCAATGGTAAAATAAAAAAAATAAAACCATAAAGTGAATTCAAAAATTGAATCTCATACATATATAATAAATGATACACCAATGAATATAATATAAAATGAGAATAAAAAAGAGAAACCAAATAGACACCAACACAACATACAATAGGGGATGAGACATGGATGAAACTAAATAGAAGGGGTATGCTCAACAGTCTTTGCATTAGTAGTCCCCTCCTAAATAGTGGGGGTATGGAGTAGCTATGCTAAATCTATCTCATCAATGGTGGTGGGGGATAGGTCATTGACTGTCTTATGAGGTTTCTGTTGTACCCCACACTCTTTGATTTTCATGATCACAATCACTTTCATTTTTGTCTAACCTTGTTTTTAAGTGTTGTGAATGATAGGCAAAGGATTGGCCCAATAATGGACAAGAAGTGGACTGAAATTCAGTCCACCGGCCAACCGGTGTGATAGCACCGGCCAGCCGGTGGACCTGGCAGAGGCATTGCCCACTGCCAGGCTCCACCGGTCAGCCGGTGGCTTGACCACCGGCCAGCCGGTGGCATCCAGTCAATAGTGTTTGCTACTGTCTTGCCACCGGCCAGCCGGTGGCTCCTCCACCGGTCAGCCGGTGCTGCCTGGGTAGAAGGACCTCTCCACATTCCAAGGCACCGGCCAGCCGGTGGCCCTGCACCGGCCAGCCGGTAGCCTAGTCAAACTAGCCGTTGGGTTTGACCAGTCAACCTTCTTTTGGCCTCCAACGGCTCCGAGGACTTCTCCAACGGCTCCGAAGGCCCCCAATGGGTTCCATGCCTATAAATAAAGGCCAAGGAAGCCCCGGAACCTAATCAGATCATATACCAAGCGCCCGGACATATTGTTGCACATTTGGCGAACCTCCGGCGCTCCACCTTCAAGGATCCTCAAGTGATCCAATCCAATTTCCAATCCAAGGAGCACCTCAAGAAGCTTGGGAGAGCACGCTACATCAACTCCATCATCCAATTGGCGCCCAAGTCTTCCTCCAATACGGTTTTTCTTGTTTTATATCTTTTTGAGCATAAAATTGGGTTTGTGCCTACAAACCCCAAACCCTTTTCTCATCCCCCTTTCTTTTGGGTTTCACACCACCATTAAGGTGTGAAGATGTTTCTTCAAGTCTTTCCTTTTAAAAGGCTTGAGTTTTCGGTGAACTAGCCTTCACCCGTTAAAAAGGATAGTGGGTTCTTGCTATTCCATTGAAAGCAAGTGGGTTCTTGCTAAACCACAAAAAGCAAGCTGTAATAGGTCCTAGTGCTACCTCAAAGCCTAGTGGGTTTCTTGCTAAAACCATTGAAAAGCAAGCGGTAGGAATCTCTCAACGGTTGAGTTGGGAGCGGAGACGTAGGTCGGGTTTTTGGCCGAACTCCGTTAACAATTTCTTGTGTGATTGCCTCTTTATTTCCGCTGCATTATTTAATTTGATTTTAATTTGTTAATCATTTTTTTAAAAGGCAATTCACCCCCCCTCTTTCCATCCTTCCCGTTTTGTTCCGACCTAACAATTGGTATCAGAGGGGTAATTTGAGTAATACCTTAAAAGGTTTCAAATTCAAAGATCCATTGTGATGGCATCTACCTCTTTCGCCCCCGAGGGCTACTCATTGGGTCGGGCTCCATTTTTTGATGGGACCGACTATAATTATTGGAAAACCCGCATGACCACTTTTTTAATAAGCATAGGATATCCTATTTACAAAATTGTCATGCAAGGTTATACTTTGTCTACCCCCGACGAATCCAAATGGACCCAAGCCGATATAAAAAATTTCGAGCTTGATGGCAAAGCCATGAACGCTCTACATTGCGGCCTTGACCGAAATGAGTTCAATCGAGTTTCCACATGCACCTCCGCACATGAAATCTGGAAACTATTGGAGGTTACCCATGAGGGGACCAACAAAGTCAAGGACACTCGGTTGGACATGTTTCGTCAAGATTTTGAGTCTTTTTATATGCACCCAAATGAATCAATTTCTGAAATGTTTACTCGCTTTACTGACGTGTGCAATGGTAGAAAATCTCTTGGAGATGACATTTCTGCAGAAACAATGGTCAAGAAGATCCTATGGATCCTACCAAGCAAATGGGCACCAAAGGTGACGGCGATCCAAGAAGCTAAGGATGTCAAAAACATACCGGTCGAGGAGCTCATTGGATCCCTAATGACGTACGAGATCACGATGAGGAGGCAAGCTCAAAAGGAGGGCACACCAATCAAGACACCAAAGAACATTGCCCTCAAGGTTCAAAAAGATGTAAGCTCCTCCTCATCATCCTCATCTTCCTCATCTACTTCATCTTCAAGCGGCGACTCGGAAATGGAAAATCTCGCCCGCCAAATGCACAAGTTTATGAAGAAGCACAAGAAGAAGAAATCCCGCAAGCATCGAAAGCAAGAACCCACCGAAAAATCCGAGCCCAAGGTGAAATGCTACGGGTGCGGTGAAAAGGGCCATTACAAGCCCGATTGCCCACTCAACAAGAAACGGGCCACACAAAAGGAAAAAGGAAAGAAAAAGGTCCTCAAGGCCACATGGAGTGACACCTCCTCATCATCCTCCTCCTCCTCCTCGAGCGACCAAGGTACGAAATGCCTAATGGCATGTCATGAGGTAACATCTTCCGACTCCTCATCCTCTTGTTCTTCAAATTCAAATTCTTTAAATCATTTATCCTATGAGGATCTCCAATACGCTAGAGACCAACTAGAAAATGGTTTTCACGAACTCTCGTCAAAATTTGTTGCTTTAAAAAAGTCTTTCAAAAAACTCTCTTCCGAAAAAGAACAACTTCTCAAAGAGAAGGAAGAGTTGTCCCTAAAAATCCAAAATTTTCCAAATGTTGATTCTATGTAATCAACCATCAAAGACCTTAGAGAATCCTTAGCCAAGTTCACCCAAGGTGAACAAAATTTGTCCAAACTCTTAGGGTCTCAACGAGTATCTAGAACCACCAATGGACTTGGCTACACCAACCAAGCTTCCTCCTCCCATGCACCCACTGTTTTTGTAAGGGGGAGCTGTAGTTTTAAATTTTGTAATTATTGTAAGAAACCCGGGCACATGATTTATGAATGTAATTGTAAAAACGCCCGGTACGGTCAACCCAAATCTTTTTACTTTTCGGACGAATTTTATAGGAGAAGACCCGCTATGAGACAAGTATGGATTGAAAAATCCCTTCTTGCGAGTCTCTCCGGGCCAAAATTTATTTCCTCTCCCCGGTGATTTATTGTTTTTATTTAGGAGGAGTTAGGATTGATTAAGCTTTTCAATTTCAAATTTTTTTTCAATCTTTCAATTTCAACACTTGGTTTCAAATTTTCATTCAAAATTTTCATTTCAATTTTGATTCAAAACTTTCAATTCAAACTGTTATTCCTTTTTTGATTCAAATCTTTCAATTTCCAAAATTTCAATTGATTTTCAAATCTCATCTCTTGTTTTTCAAAATTTCCCTCAATCAAGTTTTATGCCCCATTCTATTTTGATAATCACAAAGGGGGAGAAATTTCTTGATTGATTGGGGGATAATCTTTTCTCTCATGCTTAGTATTTATTTTCAATTTATCATTTAAAGCATGCATTTCATTTAAGTTTTTACATTGCTTAGATAAGTGATTGTGATCATCAAAATAGGGGGAGATTGTTGTACCCCACACTCTTTGATTTTCATGATCACAATCACTTTCATTTTTGTCTAACCTTGTTTTTAAGTGTTGTGAATGATAGGCAAAGGATTGGCCCAATAATGGACAAGAAGTGGACTGAAATTCAGTCCACCGGCCAACCGGTGTGATAGCACCGGCCAGCCGGTGGACCTGGCAGAGGCATTGCCCACTGCCAGGCTCCACCGGTCAGCCGGTGGCTTGACCACCGGCCAGCCGGTGGCATCCAGTCAATAGTGTTTGCTACTGTCTTGCCACCGGCCAGCTGGTGGCTCCTCCACCGGTCAGCCGGTGCTGCCTGGGCAGAAGGACCTCTCCACATTCCAAGGCACCGGCCAGCCGGTGGCCCTGCACCGGCCAGCCGGTAGCCCAGTCAAACTAGCCGTTGGGTTTGACTAGTCAACCTTCTTTTGGCCTCCAACGGCTCCGAGGACTTCTCCAACGGCTCCGAAGGCCCCCAATGGGTTCCATGCCTATAAATAAAGGCCAAGGAAGCCCCGGAACCTAATCAGATCATATACCAAGCGCCCGGACATATTGTTGCACATTTGGCGAACCTCCGGCGCTCCACCTTCAAGGATCCTCAAGTGCTCCAATCCAATTTCCAATCCAAGGAGCACCTCAAGAAGCTTGGGAGAGCACGCTACATCAACTCCATCATCCAATTGGCGCCCAAGTCTTCCTCCAATACGGTTTTTCTTGTTTTATATCTTTTTGAGCATAAAATTGGGTTTGTGCCTACAAACCCCAAACCCTTTTCTCATCCCCCTTTCTTTTGGGTTTCACACCACCATTAAGGTGTGAAGAGGTTTCTTCAAGTCTTTCCTTTTAAAAGGCTTGAGTTTTCGGTGAGTTAGCCTTCACCCGTTAAAAAGGCTAGTGGGTTCTTGCTATTCCATTGAAAGCAAGTGGGTTCTTGCTAAACCACAAAAAGCAAGCTGTAATAGGTCCTAGTGCTACCTCAAAGCCTAGTGGGTTTCTTGCTAAAACCATTGAAAAGCAAGCGGTAGGAATCTCTCAACGGTTGAGTTGGGAGCGGAGACGTAGGTCGGGTTTTTGGCCGAACTCCGTTAACAATTTCTTGTGTGATTGCCTCTTTATTTCCGCTGCATTATTTACTTTGATTTTAATTTGTTAATCATTTTTTTAAAAGGCAATTCACCCCCCCTCTTTCCATCCTTCCCGTTTTGTTCCGACCTAACAGTTTCGTGGTGATGTCATTAGGCTTGGGTAAATATGGAGGGGTTGGGGTGACAATCCGTATTGAGGCTGTATTTCTGGAAGCTGGATTGATCAAGGGAACCTCAGAGGAAGATGGAATGGTGGTATCCTTTCCCTATTGGTCCTTCTCTGATAGGAACCCCTATTGAGTGGCATGTTTGATGATCTCAGGAGGGAGGTTGATAGGGGTGGTCTATGGGGTGGGAAATGGAGGGCTGCGATAGGTGGTTGATTAGAAGAAGTGGGGGATAGTGGTGGGAGGGAGTGGTGAACAAGGATGTTATGATAAAGGGAGTGTAGATGTAGATGAAAATTTGGTTTTGGTTTTCTAGAGGATACTGGATATTATTCCATATGTCAGATGGAACTAATGGGGTGGGTGTAGATGAGGTAGTTGGGGAAGTTGTGGTGGTCGGGGATGGTGAAATAGTGGTAGAAGATGGTGAAACTAGAGTAGAGGTGGAAGCGAGGGTGATGTCGAAGCAGGGGGATGATAGATCGGAAGGGGCAGGAGGATCCTGAGTCAGGGAAAGAGGATCTAGATCCTTATCAGGATTTTTATATACTTTAGGGCTCATTGGTACCTCCCATTGACCTTCCTCAAGATCCCCATATTATGAATCATGAGGAGGTCAATGAGATCTATCTTTCCAAGAGAGGAAAGAGGCTAGGATGCATTGAAGGTGCCAATATGGCATGAAAGGTTGGTGATGAAACTTCCCCCATGAGAGTACCATGAACCCACCTCACCTGGGTCTCGTAGTAAAGTAAGATCTGGTAGGTAATGTTGAAGGCTGGGATACCCATAATAGAAGCAAGTATAATAACCTCAATCTGGCTGGTGCTTCTATGATCATCTCCTCTAGAAATCCATGCACGATCTAATTCCCAATGGAGAGTCTAGAGAGCGGCACCCCAAAACCAAGTTCTCTTCATCGTGCATGGATCATGGGGTCTCTGTGGGTCACGAGCGATGAGCTCCCAGCTCCTGGATGAATCTGTATTTGATGGGTCCAACTGTATGGTAGAGTATGCATGGGAGACAATGAACTCCTTGGTATAAATACCAAGTACAATTCCCAATTCTCCAAGGGTCATCTCCTAAGGCCTAACACACATTAAAAAGGTGACGTGGGCCATGTTGAACTCCAAAGTGGCTAGGAACTCAACGAAGACTTCCTGATAGGTCTCTTCATGCACCTGGGTGATGGTGGAGAGGCACATCTAGTTCAGAAGCTCAATGAACTCCTCATGCATGTGAATACACTCAATCATAGCCAGATTTAGCATCTTATTAGTACACATCTACTTAGCATGAAGATAAAATAAGCATACCAGATTCTTAGGGGATGAGAAGTAGAGGAATGAGTGGACGTGTTAGCATGGGGAAACACCCTGGGAAGATTTGGAAGAGACCTCATACTGGTTGGGGTTTAATGGTGTGGCCGAAACAAATACAGAAGGTGAGGGAGTCAGATCCGCTGGTGGTGGAGCTAGTGAAATTACCTGTAACTTGGGAGGTGGAAGATCATCACCCCATGATGCACGTTTGGTGTTTTCCATATCAAAAGGATTAGAACTATGATAAGGGACAAATAGGAGAGTGAATGAGGATGAAATGAAGAGTAGAAGGGTAATGGAGAGGATTTTTGGTGAGAGGGAGGCCGGGTGGGGGAGGGGGTGGGGGTGGGGGGGGGATGGGGGTGTAGTTTCGTGAACTCTAGGTTACAATATTTATAAAATGTATTTTGGAATTCATTTTTTGTCCTTAATACACAATGTGTAATGACTGGGGTTTTAATTTTCCGTTACCCTACACTTTTACATCATGTATTATGTTTACACGATGTGATTTTTTTTTATTTTTAATTTTTGATTTTTTGGAAAAACGACTCTAAAAAAACTCCATAATTATTAAACTTTCCTAAATTGTAACCTATCCTAGGTTTATTTCTATTCATTTCTTTTTTTATTGTATAGATCTAGATACACTTCCATTTAGATGATTTTAAACGTACGGAAACACCCCTTGAAGAATGTTTTTTAAAAATAGAAGGAACAAAAGGTGGGATAACATTCCTTGTTAGTGGTGAATTGATATTCACATTATTATGCCCACTATATCCATTTTTAATAGGATTTAGTTTATTTTTTCTACCCTTACTGGTCATATAATCATATTTCTTATCAGTTATAGAGATGGATTGAAAATCCAATGACTCATTGCTTTTCTTAGAGTCCTTTATCGAGTCAAACATAACTTAATATTTTTCGACTCTAAAAATTAATCTCCCTTGGTTAACATCAATAAATTAATTTCCAGTGGTGACAAAATTCTTTCCTAGAATTATTGGGACATCTCCTTCTTCCTCCATATCGATTAAATGATCAGTTGGAAAGATGAATTTTCTAACCTTTACTAAGATGTATTCAAGATTTCCTTAAGGGATATTTATTGAGAGGTATTCTAGTTAGAGTTCCACTCTTGTTGTGTTTAATTCACTGAGCCTGAACTTTTTGAAAACATTCATAGGCATGAGATACTTGCGCTGAGACCACACAAGGATCATTAAAAATTACATGTTCCTATAGTGTAAGGAATTAAGAAGATTCTAGTGTCTTGCATATTTAGAGGTAGATTGCTCTGAACAATTATAGATCATTATTCATTTATGGAGATTAATTCTAAGTCTTCCATTTTCTTTTTTCTTGAGATAAATTCTTTAAATAATCTTACATAAGAAGGCACTTGATAAATTTCCTCTAAAATGGGTATGTCGATGTGTAATTTCTTAAACATCTCAAGAAATTTTTTATATTGTACCTCTTTTTTAGATTGTTTCATCCTTTAAGGAATATAAAGAGGTGTATTGTATGTTTTTGGTTCCATATATACATTATCCTTTTCAAGATGCTTCTTAACAAGATATTTTCCAGTTGATTCTTCTTCTAGAGTTTTCTCCTAACCAGATTTATCAGATTATTTTAAATTCATTTTCTCAACTAATCATGACTACTTAATGTCCAACATTTTCCACTCATAATAAATATATCTTTGTACTCCTCCCTCAGATTATTCTTGGTGTTACTGGGAAACATACCGGTAAATCTATTCGATATGGCCTTATTAATTTTCCTCACTTAATGTTTAAGGTTTTTGAGGGCCTCCCTTTGATTTTGATTTTTGGTTTCTTGTTTTTTCATACTATGATATTATTTTTTCCTGAAGGTGGTTGATTGGTTATCAATATTGTATTTAAGAGTTTGGACTTGTTTTGGTGGTCTTAGTGGAGCCTATTGATAATGTTGCTACTAAGAGGATGGAAATTATTGAGATCTTGGAAAAGGTTATTAGAATTATTGCTACAGTTGAGGAGATGGACCATGTGGTGGGTACCCATGTGGTCCCAAATTACGTGGTGGAACTTTTACACCCCTATATTGAAATTAACCTTTATTAGGTTGTTGTAGTTGCTGAGTCGAACTCTGCTAATAGTATTGTTCCTGGTATTTTTGGGCAGCTAAAATATTGATTTGATTGATTATAATTGACATAATTATAATTCTATATTTCAGTTTCCTATATACCTTCCCTATAGTCCTAGTATGGTTACAGGCCTCTGTAAATCTCACATGATTGGATCTCTATAATAGGGGCATAAGGTGGAAATGGTGGAGCAGAAAATTGAAAAGATTCTAGCTTCATGGCAATGGATTCTACTTGGTCTGTCAGGTGGGTGGTCCCTTTTACTTGATTAATTCCACACTGAAGTAGTCCTATTTCACTTTTCTATAGAATAGAATTGTGTGAAATTTCATCTAATAGTGATTTTTCGACTTTGTGTGTCTTTATCATGATCCTGTATTCCATAGAGGTGTCTACAATAGTGAGGGTGGAAGGCTGGAGTCCCTAGTAGAAAGTTTGAAACAGTAGCGAAACATATAGTCCGTGATGTGGGAACTTTCATGTTAGCTCATTTAAGAGGTCCCATGATTCCCATCCCAATTATCCATCCTTCTAATTGAAATTATGAATTTCATTCCTTAGTTTCCAAGTTTGGATCAACAAGAAATATTTATCAATATTTTTTTCTAATTCATTCTAAGTTGTAATTAATTTGGGAGACTAATTTTTTAGCCAATCCTTGGCTCTATCATGTAAGGGGAATGGGAAGACATGGAGTTTGATTACATCTAAAGAAATTACCTAGTTTTAAAGGTATCTCAAACCTCTAATAACTTAGAAATATTTTCATGGGGGTATTTTGTTTTAAGTCTATGAAATTTCCGCATGTTCTAGATCATATGGATGACTCCAGGTTTTATTTATAAAGAGTGTGCCTAAATTAGTAGGTTCACAATACTAGGTGCAACACAACTAATGTAAAATAATCCTTAGTCCATGATGGTTCACTCCTATAGTGCTGGTCTCTCAATATTAAGTTTAGGTGGTGCATATTTTAGGTTTTTGGTGTGTAGAAGTGAAAGATAATTTCACTTAATGATTGTTAAGCGTTGACATGAGACGATTGATCTATCAATATCAGAATCTAAAGGGAACAATTATTGTGCATACAAGATGGTTGAGTGAGTTAGGGGAAACTGTTGCATGCATTAAGTTGAGAAGAAGCAGATGTAGCTTATAGTCTATGAGAGAAAAAGAAAAATGGAAGGAAAAAGAATAAATGGGAAGGGGTGAGGTAATCCAAGTTTTGTACAATAGATAACTATGCTTGAGAATAGCAGTACCCGCCAACAAAACCAAAATTTTATGAAACCATAAGGAATTTTTAAATCCTCTAGGCATGATCAGATTAGAAATTTATATCCCAAACTACACTAAGATACTAAGACATAGTAAGTGGAAGTCCAAGGTCGAACCTATAGAGACATCTTGCAGACAAGCAACCTAGTAGTAAGAACCTTTTTATAAGGATTACTCATGTTCAATCTATTTGGTTTTTATTTTATTAAAATATGTATATTGGGATTTAAATCATAATAATGGAAGGTTTAAAGGTCAATTTTAGGGTATAGGCAAAGGATAATCCTACATCTAGCTTGGGATAGACCTATGACATAGGCTTCAAAGTAGTGAAAAAGACACCAAGTGATATTGGTCCAAACAATTATATCAAAATAAGTGGGGAACTACTCCTTGGTCTAGAGTATTTACCAACCTAAGTGCAGGAAACTTGGATTCTAGGTATAAAGAATCAAAAATTGTTAGTCCTAGCCTATTAAACTCAAACTAATTCATGGTTGTTTGATTCCACATCTGATGGTCAGGGTAGGCGAAATCGAATGGGATTGATTTTTTTTAAAACTAGTTACTTTCCATAGGGTTACCTAGTTTTGATTTTAGATATTAATTAGGTTCAAACCACCCCTACTCTCAAACCCAAACCTTAAGTGGATTAGTCATGCATGAAAGTGTTAAATAGAAATGAGAAGGTGGGAAACATGATTTTCATATTAATAAAGAAATTTATAAACCAAAAATCCACAATTAAAAAAAGTAAGAATCTATCAAAAACTTAATTTAAATGAACAAACAATGAAGACAAAATGTAAGAATTGAAGTTGAATGGTGATTGGAATCAAAACAGGAATCAAAACATGATATGGGATGAAAATGGATAAAAAAACATAGAATGGTAAATAATGAAAAGTAATTGATAAAACAAGGAAAGGGATGAATTAAATATGGTTTAGAAGAGAAATATAATAGAAATAGAAGAAGAAATATGAGAAAGAACATAGGTCTAGAGATTCCCTATGTGGTGTAGGCACTGATAAATATATAGTCTTTAAAAGTACCAAACATTTAAAGTCTTCACATTGTGTAATGGATTTAAGTGGCTTTTGTATTGACTTTTACATGACTTATAAGTGGATTTCACACCACGTACTATAGATCCACATTATTTTTCAAAAAATCTTAAATTTTATGGGATCCTTAGGTTGTATATTTGAAGGGTTAAAATATCAAAATTTTCATTTTGCATAAATTATACACATCGTGTATGTGATTCACGTCTTAAAATTCACATTATGAAATTCCAGCGAGATTCTGATTTTGAAGATCTCATGACATGCAATATGTATACACATTGTGTACTATAATCATGTCATGTAGTGATTCATGGGTTGGCCATTTTTCCTCAAGGATTTTGTGAATGAGGAATATACATTGTGAACTCCTTTCATGACATATAAATCATATTTTTTCTAATTTTTTTAGCAATTACTTCTTTGAGTAAAAAATTACTTTTTCCGACAAAAAAACCCAAAACCCAATTCATTATCAAATGAATCATGATTAAAACTCAAATAATTATATCCAAAATGTGTATATAAATATAAATTATCAAATGGAGAGATTTTAAAGTAACATTCTTCAACAAATATTACCCTCATGATCAACGAATTGAAATAAAGAGAAAGTTCTCCAATTTAAAGAAAAATGAAGAGAATAAATTTATAAGAATACCCATATATGATATATATCTCACATGTAATCTAGAAAAAAAAATTATCATTTTATTAAAGGGATTAATAAAATACTTCAAAGTCACTGGTTTCTCAAACATTTTCATTAGATGCTAAAATAGTGTTATGTGCTATCAAGATAGATAAATAATTTTCTAGATTCTATATCTTCATGGGAAATCAAGATAAGAAGAGGCCAACTGATCATCGAAGAAAAGGGAATGTGTTAAAGAATATGAATGGAACAAATCGATTTCCATAATGTGAAAATTGTGGAAAGAAATATCCTAGAAAATGATTAAAGGGAATGAGAGTATTTTACAAGTGTGGAGATAACAATAATATATCTAATGAATGTAAGGGAAATAAAGAAACCATTTTTATATAGTGATTTAACTATAGAGAAATTGAGAATTATTCAAAAAAATGTCCCATGCATTAAGGAAACTTACCACATAATAGGACAAGGGGATAAGGCTAAGTTTATATGATCACTACAACTGAGGTTCAAGTTCATAAAGATAAGGAAGATGTTAATTTAAACATATAATCAAATTTTTATAATTATTTATTTGATTCTAGATATTCTCACTCCTTTATATCTTCCACGTTTACCATGAAAATTAAATATTTACCTATCACCTTAAAAAGGTATTTTTCATTTAAGACTCATAGTGTAAATATTACCGCAATAATGATGTTTCAGTTAGAACCCATCATAACACATAAAAATATCCTATTTACAAACTTGATTATGACACCTATGGTTTACTTTTATATAATAATTGGTATGAATTTTCTTCAAAAATATAATAAAAAAATTTATTACCAAGAGAATGAAATTATGATTCATGATGAATATTTGGGATTTCTTATCTTTAGATGAGAGAATTTATCATTTGGGTCATATCTAGATCCACCTCCAATATATCTTCTTAATGAGATTCTTGGGGAATAAGAATAGATGCAATATATAGGTGGAAAAGGTAATCTTAAAATTAAAGATGTACCTATTGTATATGAATACACTAATGTATTTACCAAGTAATTAACTTGAAATCCAATAGAGCGCGAAGTTGAGTTTTCCATTTATTTAATCCCCAATACAGAACTATATCAAAGATTCCCTATAGAATGACTATAGTGAAATTAGTGTAACTGAATATAAAACTATAGGAGTTGTGTGATAAGGGATCTATATTCTATAGTGTTTCACCTTTGGGATCCCCTACTATTTTCAATAAAAATAAAGATATATCTATGTGGATGTTCATTTATTATTGGGAAATAAATGATATTATTATAAAGAACAAGTATTATTTACCTTATAATGATGAATTGTTTGATTAACTTTATGGAGATCAATATTTTTAAAATATTGAACTTCATTCTGGGTAATGTCAATTGTGAGTAAAGAAGGAAGATATTCTAAAGACAAAATTTCATATGAGGTATGAAGATTATTATTTTATAGTAATTCTTTTTGTATTAACTAATGCACCCTCTCTTTTTATGGATCTGATCAATAGAGTATTCAAGAAATATTTTGATAATTTTTTTTGTGGTATTTATTGATGACATATTACTGTACTCTAAAATCCATGAGGACAATGAGAATCAAGTGAGAATCATTCTTGAGACTCTTAGAAAAAAATAATTATTTGGTAAATTTAGTAAGTGTGAAATTTGGATTCCAAAAGTTTATTTTCTTTTTCATATTGTCTCTAAGTATGAAATATTATTTTATCCCATGAAGACAAAATAAGTTCAAGAATGGAATACACTGAAAAAAATAATTGAGGTATATAGTTTCCTTAGTTTGGAAGGTCACTATTGGTGATTTGTTCCAAATTTTTCCTAATTGGATAACCCATCAACAAAGATTACACATAATGGGGATAAGTTTATATGGATAAAATAATGTAAAGATTGTTTTATAGAATTGAAGAGGATATTGGTCAATGATCTGATTCTGAATCTACCATTGGTAAAGGTTGTATTTTTAATATATAATTATGCATCAATGAAGGGAATTGGTTGTGTCCTTATGAGAAATGATAAAGTTATTACCTACACTTAAAGGAAGTTAAAAAATCATGAACAAAACTATACAACTCATGATATTGAGTTAGTAGCTAATAATTACTATGAAGATATGGAGACATTATATATATGGATTAATAAGTGAGATATATATATTTTATAAGATTTTGAAATATATATTTTCATATAAGGAGCTCAAAATGAGGAAAAGGTGAGGACTTGAGCTACTCAATGATTATGATTTCTCAATACACTACTAATTTTGATCTTTTTTTTCTTCATATTTACACATCATTTTAGGATTTATAATTTAATTTTTAATTCTTAAATGTGTTTAAATTGTAAAATTATCTAAATATCATCAATTTGTGGCTTAAAATGTTTTTTTATTTTAAATTATTAATTAAAATGAGTTGTTTTGGCGATTAATTAATTTATTGATTATGTTTATTATTTACTTTTATTTTAAGATTAATTATATAGAATTATTTTTTTGGGGTAAATTTAATTATAATTATAATTTTACAAATGTATTTTTAATTATTCATTATCTAAACATGATTTAATTTATTTAGAATATTTAAGATCTGATTTTTTTTAATCCATTCTTCTAATTCGTGCTTTTAATTAATTATTTTATTTTAAATTTAAATTTTATATTTTTTAATTAATTAATTTTAGTTGGTCAAATATCTATCAAAGTGTGTGTAGAAATTTTAACCAAGTGAAAAGTGGCTATACATTTATGTTATGGTATAAAGAATCTATGGCCACTTAAGTGATTGTGCCAATTCACTATTTGAAGGTGGTGTAAGTGATCCCATGAATTTTTTTAAGTGGACTCATAAATCATACTTAGTCAATTAAGTGATCATGGTGAGGGAATAAACTTACCTCATAATGAGGACTAACCACATAGTCCAAAAGAAGCTATAGTGATTGAGTTACTGCATGAACTGATATCCTATATACCACACATATGAAAAATGTAAAATAGACCAGAATTAAATTTCCTGAGCTTGAGTTAACTATAGGATATGACCCAACCTTATATTTACAATTGGGAATTTCAAAGGGGATGATACTAAATAAACAGATATTTTCTCAAAGCTGAGATTATTTGTGGATTTTCTCAAACTCATCCATTCTTACATCTGATTCTTTAACAATTTAGAGAAGAATACTCATGTTTGATCAAAGTAGCCTCAATTGAAGTATGTAAACACCGATAAAGATGAATCTGAGTGTGGATTTGAAAAAAATACAACCAATACTGATTTACTATTCAACCTTGGAACCAAGACACTCTTGATTGAAGAACATACCAAGGTTGAATGCTGCAGAATGAGGTTTTTCAAAGAATACTGAGGGTGGAATTTGGTCAAACGAGCTCATTTGATGATGATTCAATAATTTATTGAGTTGGATTGTGTATTTGAATATTCCAATGAGTTAAAAAAATTGAAATATAAGTTACATGTTCAAAAACCAATGAGGTTTTCAAGCTTTGAGATCCTGTTGAAATGGGTTGAAGTCATGAAATGGTTCCATCATAACCCATCGATGACGAATGGCTTAGGTTTCATCATGATCATGAGATGAAAATAATACCTTTTTTGGTGTTTCTATTTAACTTTAGGTTTTATGAAAAGGATTTGGAGAGAATTTGGGTTTTACCAATTCCATAGTTTCATCTTTGAACTCCAGTCCAGAAGAAGATGGTTGACATGTCCTCACACTTCCAAATCATTTTTCTTTGAATCTGATTTGAGGTGCACACCACATGTTTAACATAATCTACAAATGAAGTTCCAATGTGAAGAACAATTTTTGTCAAATATGATTCATTTAATGCTCAAATTCATGGTCGAGCTTATTAGTTATATTGGGATGAAGAATGAACAGGGTCAACATTTGTGTCTAAGTTAACATATTATTGAAGTTCATGTGAGACTATTATAACTGGTTTAAGAAATTTTTAGGGTCACATGAAATTTTATAGAGTTTATTTAAAATAAAAAATTATAATATGACACATGTGAAAGTTGATGTAGTGAGTGGTTTTAAGTCTGTGGATTACTTCTTATTAAAGGGGATAAAAACTGAGCACCAAGGATAATTTACACATCCCAAAAACTCTCAAAATGGAATAGGATACCGAGTAACTTCTAGAAATAAACCAACTAATAGAACATATTCTTAGAACTATGAAGTGGAGGGTATGAAATAGGATTTCATGCTAAACTTGAGAAGAATATTTAATGTTGGTGTATGACAAGGATAAAAAGGGAGAGATAAACATCTACTCAATAAAGAATATAAATCATTTATCTTATCTTTCCTCCTATGTTTCACTTAAATTTTTATTCATGTATATTGTGATTTAAAACATTCTTTTACTAAATTGATTGAGGGGTTTAAACCATTTTTTGTTTTTATACTTTTTCATGATCTTAATAAATTATTTCTCTTCTATAATTTAATCTCTTGATATTAAATCTTGAGGAAGAGCATGAATTGATATAGGATTATTTTTAATTCTCAAGGGATATTATGAAACTTATAACCAATAAATTACATGATGTGATGAATATATTTTCTTAATAATCACATTCCCTTAGAATCCTCTATAAATTATCCTTGATAAACTTGAATAAATGCCTCTTATCATTAACATAGTAATCTTTAACTTTACTAACTATGCATTTCCAACTTACTTATTCACACACCACACTCATTTTCCCATCATTTTCATTCCCTATTTTTAGTAGTTTATAATTTTAAATAATCCCTAAGATCATATCACCCACAATCCATTGGGTTCAACCCTTCACAATAATGCTTGTGTAGAAGTTATAAATTATATTTTGATGACTGCGACAACCTATGACCATGTCAAAATTTGACTCTATTTCTAGCTAAAGTATGCACTGAGTGTCTAGTGATTAAAAAACTAAAAAATAGTAAAAAAAAATAATAATAAAAAATAATTCTTTCTATACTCATGGATATATTATTATTAAAAATCATGCCCAAAACAGATGAAATAGAGGATGATGGTTTAACTCTAGTTATAAGGTTCCTCCATGAACATGGGGTTTTAATGACAAAACAATTTGATAAAGTGGTTCAGGAGAATGTTTAGTGGATTTATTTTTAGGATTCTATGTTATAATGAAAACTTGAGAATAGTGAAATTTGGGCCAACTTTCATAGATATTTCATTTGTTTGTACTCCCAAGAAAAACTAAATGATTTTCAAATAATAGAAGAAGAATTATGGGAGTATATTCATTATATTGAAATTCCTAAGTCCCATTATAATTTATTTAAGGTCGATAAAGAACTCACACAACCTGTGGTGAAAAATGATCTTTTTAACATTCTATTTGTGGAGTTTTTTTAATGGAGGTTGAGATGAATGACTTTAATCATTTTTTAAACACTCATTTTCTTGTTGAATTATAATCTAGGGTAGTTGATATTATTTTTTCACATAATAATTAACTAGAAGAGTAAAATCTTGTGATTTATAATGGTTTTAATTATTCATATAATACCATTCATAACCCTCTTATTGAGGATATTTTTCTAAACTATACTCATTTTACCCCTAGTTTTGGTGATCATGATATTAAGAATGAGTTAACAAGTTTGTGGATTGGGTAAAACCCTTAGGAAAACCTAGTTCACCTCTTCCCCTTCATGAAAATTTCAAAAGTGATAAATATGTTCTAAAACTAGTAGTGGAAAGAGAACCTACCAAGAGTGATTCAAGTAATTTGTATTCAATTTATGAACATAAATATTTCTTAGTAGAGTTTAAAGGATCTATTTCCTTTTTAACTAAAATGAATTTTTTGAGACCACTAAAGTGACAGAATTTTGTGATTTTTCTTTTGTTCAAGTGGGAGAATCCTTTGGGCAATCACATGATGATAAGGGATGTCTCTTAGTGATTTTACAATTTCAAGAATGTTGATTGTTTTTTAAGAAGTATTGGTGCCCATGGGTATTAGTTATCTGTTAAAAAAATCATTATACCACATGTGACGGTTTATGGATGAAAATACACATCCTCTTAGTGATCATGGTTAGTTCATAGGGGGTCTAGTTTAAGACTAAAAATTTAGCACTTCTTAGAAGAAAGACCAATATTTTAGTTTTCTTTTGTTCATTTTTTTCATCTCAATAATAAAATAAATCATAATTTTATTTTTTATTACCTCACTTAAACCTATACACCCATTTTTCTTGATCTTGGTGTTGGTAATTCTTCCTATTAGGCACTGAATATTCACTACCACTCACTCTCACTCTTATTGGTCTTATATTTTTTATTCTCAATGTGTATGATTTTAGAATTTATTATTTATTTTGTTGGAAGAATATATCATGGAGATACCAAGTGGAGCATGTAATTCTAAAATTATGGTGGTCAATGAGTCAAGCATTAAGGAGTTAAAGTTTCAATTTTTAGGGAAGTAAATTTTTAAGTCTTTTCATTATGTCTTGAAAATTTTAATAATGGTTTCAATCATTGTATGCTCCATTGTTATTTTATTTTCATTATTATCTATGCATGGTTGGAGTTTAAGTGTTGGGAGAATTTCCTCAAATATCTTAAAAGTTTTATGATTTATTTTAAATGATTTATGTTATGCAATACTCTTTCTTCTCTATTGAAATTATATTTTAATTAACTATTATTTTTCTTAACATCTCATGTAGTCAATTACTTCCTACTATCTAAAAAAATATCAAACCTCTTTATCTGGAAATTAGTTGAATATATTTTGTGTTCTATAATTTTTATAAAATCACGTAAATTTTAAATTTTGATTAGAGTTTTGTTCTAAAATATATAGAAAACATGATTTTTTAAATGTTTGTGACACTAGACAAGAATTTGAGATGATAACTTTATTTTTTTGAACAATACTATTTTAATTGTTTCTCTGACGTTAAGGTTAAATAATGGGAAAATTGTTGGATTTTAATTATGGGGGATGTGATATTATTAAATAATATAGACTATGATTCCATGTATTACCCATCAAAACCCCTTTTTTTTTCAAAATCATGAGTTTTTTAGTTACAATAAATCTTTTTCAACAGTTCAATTTTTTTCTAAAATTTTGAATGATATGTAGCCACCTTGAGGTAGTTAATTATCCATTACCCTATAGATTAATTATGTTAATCAATTTTTTCCCTTTTAAAAGAAATTTTGTTTGGTAAAATATTGGATTAATGTTATATAATCATCACTACCTTTAATTTTTTTGACTTGGATTTAAGATCGTAAAATATGAATTCAAATGAATTATGAAATGAAAATTTAAGATCCTTTGTGATGTTTTTGTTTTTACAATGTTTTGTATTTGTTGAAAAATAATATTTTTTTAAAATAATTTTTTTTACATCTGGTGAAAGATATGTTTATGATTTTTTAACTTGTTTTTCTGAGAGGTAGATTTGAATATGAATAAATAATGTTATTTGAAAGTTTTTGGTGATCATATGAAAGGTTTCAGAATCATACTAAAAGACCCAATTTTTATCAGAAATCTAAGAGGTATATGTTTTTCAAAAGTTATTTTTAGATGATCCATTGGTATGAAGTTTAATATACCCTAAAAATTTTTTTCTTTGAAAATTAAAAGTTGATGAGTTGATGAGAAATAATAATGCCGTAAAGTTCCAGAGTTAAGAAAGTTGGGAAGTTTTAAACTTTCCAAAATAAGTTATACAATTCTTTGATATTATTTAAAGTTTTTAAAAATCATGAAGAATTCATGATACTAGATAGAGTAAGAAGAAGTAAATAGAAGTAAAATTTTTATGGAGCTTCCAAAAATTGAGAAAGTTTCATCAGACTAAGATGAGGAAGCTTAATCAGACTGAGATGAGGAAGTTCCATCAGACTAAACTAAAGAAGTTCCAATAGAATGAGCTAAGGGTGAAATTAAATCAGTATGAGATAAGGAATAAAGTCAATTAGACTAAAATAAGGAAGTTACATTGGATTAAGATGAAGAATTTCCATTGAACTGAGATGAGAAAGTTCCATCACACTAAGTTGAGGAAGTTGCATCGAGCTGAGATGAGAAAGTTCCAATGGACTAAGATGAGAAAGAAATTCCATCAGACTGAGCTAAGGAAGTTCCAATAAAATGAGCTGAGGAAGTTCCATTGGACAGAGCTGAGGAAGAAAGTCTATCAGACTTAGATGAGTAAGTTCTAACGGACTAAAATGAGGAAGTTCTAACAGGATAAGTTTTCTAGACCATTGTTTTTAAACTATTTATTATAATTCTAGAATATGTTCTAAATAATTCAAGAAGTTTTGATAAGACACCATAAGATACGATAAGGTTTTAAGTGTTCATATATGAAGATCAAATGAACATGAAATTCAAAGTTTTATGAATTTGAGTGAGCAGGAAAAGTTTTCACTTTTCATATCTTTTCTATTCAGGTATCCAATAAATAGATGCACTATAAATATGTATTTTAAACTTTTAACATGAGAAAAAAGGTGGAAGTGTTGAAAAGTTCATGTAAGAAGTGTTTTTTGGATAAATATCTCATCAAAAGATAAAACTGGAGTTAGTTTATAATACCAAACTGAGAAAATCAGACTGAAGAAGATCATCCTGAGTTTGAGCATAAGTGTAATAGGTACTAATTGAGATAAGGGAAATTGGACTGAGTCAATCAATTTGCATTCATTGGACTAAGGGCCATCATACTCAAGTTCATCAGACCCTAATATATTTTTAGTGAAGTTTGAGCAAAGTTTTAATACCTTTTTATGGATTATTTTTATAAGAAAACTTTGTAAACTGATGGGAGTCAATATAATCATTACTATTTAGAGATAGAATATGTCTAACTGAAGTTGAAACAAGTTATATTTACTTATTCATAATAGTGAATTTTTATAGACCCATGGGAGTGGATATGTCAAGGATATATATTCTCATATTGAGAAAGAACCCTGTAAATATCGGGTGCTTTACTTACTTTCCTCTTTTTCATGCATGGATTTTTACTAAAATATGATAAGGTAATGAAACTTAATATGATACATGGGATAAGTTTATAAAATTATGAAACTTATATAAAGTTAATAACTAATTCAACCCCCCTTATTAGTTGTTATTCAATCCTTTTAATCTTCAAAAATCCTAATTCAGGTTAAGCCTCTATTTCTGTATTCTTCCATTATTTTATTATTTATGCTCTGTATGGGCTATTTATACTTATTGTAATTATTTAATTTGATTATCCAAATAGAGTGTCTAATTATTATGCCTCATAATTATGTGATTATGTTCACATGGAGGTAAAGAGAATTTTGGACTTTTAGTTGAATGAAAATTTAAGTGTGTTAAATTCATTTATTTTTTTAAGGCCAATCATTTTGTGTAAAAAATGAATTATATTTTTCACTAAAAACATCTAATTTCTTGAGTGTAAATCCATTCACTTATTGAAGAAAATCCATGGGGGAACCCGTTATTGACGTAAGGGTCACATTCATTCTTTATGAAACCAAATTCCATTATGGGTTCATAAAACCAAATGTTCCATGGAATGGATGCTTATTTTGATCCATAAATTGATATTTACAATTTTCATATCTTTTTGGAATCCTTTTTAGTAATAAAATCTATAGGTTGTGTGAGATAGACATCTTCACGAAGGTTCCCATTAAAGAAATATGCCTTAAAATCCATTTTCCAAATCTCATAGTCTTGGAAAGACATAGTGGAAAGTAGAATTCTGATGAATTTCATTATAGAAATTGATGAAAAGGTTTCATCATAGTCAATGCCTTGATGCTATTTATACCCTTTTATAGCCAATTGTTCCTTATAAGTATTGAATTGTTGATCGATATCCAGTTTCTTCTTAAATACCCATTTACAACCAATGGGATTTACATCCATGAGGATCTACTAAAATCTTGACTTGGTTTTGGCATGTGGAATCCATTTAAGAATTCATATCTTCTTTCCACTTAGAAACATTTGTCCCACTTATTGCTTTCTTATAGGTTTATGATCATTATTTTCAACTAATAATGAACCATTATCCTATATGAGTATACACACATACCATTCTAATTCTATAACCTCTATGGCACTCTTACAAAATACTTATGTCTCTAAAACATCTTCCTCTATAGGGTTTGTGGAATTTTTTAATACACTGAATCTTGTATACCTTGAGCCTAGAATTCATCAAATTTTATCTCACTCCCACCATCTCTTTTATAGACATGCTCCCTCTTGAAGAATTCAACGTGTCTTTCCACTATTACCTTTTTTTTCCTGAGTGGTCATATAAGTAATATAACCCTTTTTACATAGGGTATCCAATAAAGGTACAATTTGTGCCTTGAGGCACAAGATTGTTTCCTTAAGAGGACTTGAAAAATGTCTCACAACCCAACACATGTAAGTAAACAAATTTAGTTTCTTTTCACTCCAAAATTGGTATAGAATATCACCTTCCAATTTAGTTGGTGCTTGATTTAGTATATATGCTACTATTTGTAACATGTATCCCCAAAAGGATAATGGAATACTCACATGACTCATCATTGATATTTTAATTTCTTAAAAGGTGTGGTTACTCATTTCTCTTAAACCATTCCATTTAGGTGTAATAGGAATAATGATATGTCATATAATCAAAAACTCCTATAAGTAATCAATAAATAATTAATTAAGATATTCTCCACTATAGCCTAAGAGAATTTTCTTAATAATCTTACCAAGTTGGTTCTCAACTTCAGTCTTGTATTAGTTAAATATCTCAAAGTAATCTAACTTATACCCAATGAAGTAAACATATCCATATCTACTAAAATAATCAATAAAAGTTATGAAGTTTGAGTACCCAACCCTTTATTTAATAGAAAATAGTCCAAACACATCGAAATAAACTAATTCAAGAATCCCTTTGTCTCTTTCACCTTTTTCCACTAAATATGGATTTATTAATTTTTCCTTGTAAACATGAAAGACATACACCAAGTGATTTCAGTTCAAAGGATTCAAAATATCTATCTTAGTGTAATTTAGTCACATGATTTTCATTTATATGACTTAGATGGTGATAACAAAGTTGGGAATGTAATGAGTTATGTGAACTAGTTTTTTTATCAATTTTTGATACTTTTTTCATATAATCTAACACATAATGATCATTATTTTAATGTGATTACTATAAAAATTTCTATCCTTAAAAACTAAGAAAAATTTACTCGTAAATTTTAAAATAAATCCATCTGTATCAAGTCTGGATATATAAATAATATTTTTAGTAATTGATGGCATATAATAATAAGTTTTAAAACCACGATCATTCCCATCGAAAACATGTGATGGTATTCCCTAATAGCCGCACCCAAAATTTTTCTTTCATTGTATGCTCATAGATCTACTTTACCTCAGTAAATATTCCCAAATATACTTGGTTTATATGTTTGTATACATATGTGAGAATCACATGCTATATAAAAAAAACTTTACAGAAATAGGTAAATTTCATTCGATAATAAAGAACCAAAAACTTATCCCTTATTATTTTCTTGGTTTCGGTTTTTATAACAGTGTCAATTATTTCCACATGTGAAATAGATAATATACTATTCCCTTGATTTCACCTTGACATTTCTCTTCTTGGAAGGGTATTTAAAAGAAGCTTTGGACTTATAGCTCTTTTCTTGGTCATTCCTTTTATTAACCACATGGATTAAAGGATTTTCAATCTTCATATCCTTATCAATTTGGTGAAGTAGAGAGAATAGAATAGGGAGAGACTTATCAATGTTGTTAATATTGTAATTAACATCAAAGATGAAGATGATATGAAGAAGTAATGAACAAATAAGATCAGTTCATAGTTCATTGGGAAATTTAAACAATAAAACCCCCCAGGATCTCAATGTAGCCAATGAGTTTGACTACATGAGGCCTAGATGGATCACCTTCTCCAAGATTACTCCAAAAGAGGGCCTTGGAAATTTCAAACCATTCCTATCTATATCTATCATGATATAGGCCACATAGATGATGGATAATTCTATAAGCATCCATGTATTCATGAGACATCATGTGTTTACTAAACATAGATCAAAGGGCTAAACACTGAACATAAACTACATCACTCAAGTGTTTATCATAGATAACAAACTCTCCATCACTATCTAACTTTGCCGGTGGATCAAGTAGTGATAATTCTAGCATGTAATATCTTTGTTCATAGTGCAACACAACTTGAAGGTTTCTGAACAATTCTTAGAAGTTACTACCAGTAAGGAGATGGTATTTCTCTAAGATGGATCACAGGGATAATGTGGATGAAAAACTTTCCATTTTTATACTATTAAAAGGAGAAGATTATTAGTAATTCAATTGATTAAAATTATGTGACACATAAAGAAATTAATTTTATTAAGTCTCCCACTATTTTATAAAGTCCCAATAGCTCTCACTATTAAACTTGGAATGTCTAGTTTCTTAGACGTTCTAGTGGTAAGGATCTATATTCCCCTTCTCATAACCCAAGCATGGGTTTAATCAATTACTTAAAGGTATTTAGATATTAATGTATTTTCCAATCATGGTATTGTAACTCATTGATCTATTAAGTAGACTCCCCAATCTAGAAATCATAACATGGATTTCATCAACACTTGCCTCCAAGTTACATCATGTCTAGAATGAGAAACTCCTCTTGATTCAAGTTGGTTAAGTCAACCCAAAACTTTCATAAGAACTCTATGATAAAAGTAATCATCCTAACATGGGTTATCCAAACACTTAGTTCTATGGATTTCATTCCTAATCAAGTAATAGAAGTCCAATAATGAATTGATATTAAGTTGAGGGATCTTGTTTTATTTTGTGTAAAATATTTCTTGTTTCATATTTTATATGTATTGTTAATATTAATTAGATTTCACTTAATGAATTAACCATTTTTTGATAAAACATTTACGCATAATCCATTTATTTAAATTTCATCATTGAATATTAATCCATTTATTTATGTTATCACAATATTGTATCTATAAAATAAATAATTCATAAGTCAAAAATAAATACATAAATAAATGACCTGATCATGATCTTATCTAGCAATTGATTTATTTATTAGATAATAAATCAACATAAGACCTAAATAAAAGTAATTGTGATATTATTATCATGAATTAAAAAATTCCATTGATCCACCTGTGTATCACCTAGGATGGAATTATCTCATTTCCATCTTGAACTACCTACACATTACTTGGGATAACCATTATATTACGTGTATTTATAACTCACATGTAGGTGAGGGGAACCAAAGGATTGATTAAGGTAAATTACATAAATTACCATGGACACGTAGAACCTATATAATAAATGAGAGAGGGATGAATCATAGGCCATTATATTTAATTTAATATTAATATTTGAAAATCCATGGAATAAATTAAATTAAATAAAACCAATATATACTTAGGTCTTGTTCAAGCTCATGAGAAGTCATATACATGTAAAAAATATGAAAAAGTTCACTGGTTAACATTAATTTCTATTTGTTCTTTATTATTAAGATAAACACACTTTAATTAAATAAATAAATAATTTTTATTTATCTTAATGACCATTTGAATTGTTTTGGTGATACCCATCATTAATGCCTTCATATAAAATAAAGGTAATGGACAATAATTAAAGATAATTACAATAAATAAATTGACCATTTTAAATTCTATAAAACCTTTATTATATTTATAAACACATTAGGTGATAATAAATGTAATAAGGTTTTAATGTTGTAATTAATTATTTTAATGTAATTTAATTATATATTTTATTAGGAGATTCACGATGTGTACTATTGAGCTACATGCCATGTCCCTAGTTTTCCTTGTATCCAGGATAAACATTTAAGGCTTTAATGTGTATCTCATATGGACTACACAACATATAATTACTTACTAAATTCCATGTATCATGATTTCCATGTGTTATTAAAACCTATTGAATGAATCACCATGTTCTTTAGACATGGTACTACCTGACATGTACTAATCAGCTATACACTATGCATCTCACTTACCGTCTGTCTATATAACCCACAAAATAACTCGGTGTGTATTTAAGCCATATGAATTAATGAACTAAATGTATTTTATGATGGCTACAAACCTTGTGTTTCATTAATTACATATGATTTAGGTATCACATGGTAAATAACCGTGTATTTGACCACACAGATAGCATTGATTTCTTTGATAAAATGTGTAGACTACAGGACATGTATGCCAACTACACACCATGTACTCCAAAAAGATATGTTCTAGGTTTTGCTGGTCTATATGTTGTGTGTAATAAATATACCTTGTGTAATAACTTCTTAGTGTGTCATGTATCCTATGATATGTTCAGGTGTAGTTCACTTGGGTATATAATGTGTAATCCAACTATATACTGTGTAATTCAGTCTCATCGGCTAGAATCCTTAGCACTTCCTGATGACATCTCTATTCATTATCCATTTAGTCTTAGACCTTTATGAAAATATGAATCTTGAAATAAATAATTAAAATTTTGAAAGAATATTAATTAAACATTAGATTAAAAAATAAATAATCTAGAAATGAAATATCAAACCTCTATTGTAAATAATTGATCAACAATCAAATAAATAATTATAAATTTAAAAAGTAACCTCTTTGATAATACATGAAGGTTTCAGACGTAGCGAAAGAACCTGATGGGTGAATAACCATAAAGTTTTTTTAGATTCAATGGATCATTCACCAATTATTAAATACATAAACAACATGACCAATGAAAAATTTCCTTTGAATTTTGACATATAAAATCCTGAAACCCAGATAGAGAATCTTATGCACATTAAATTTATGATGTATTTTATTTAGATCTAAAGAAAGGTTACCTCACCCTAGGAACTTTCTTCTATGATGATATTTTTGATTATTCGAAAACCCTTTTCAAATTACAATCATTGTGCTTATAGGATCCGAGTGTAGAATCTCTATAGCAGTGATCCACATGTTATCCTTTGATCTTTAAATAACACTGATGTAATTCTAGGTTCGAGATAAATGAATCTATCATATTTTGTTATTTGTTTTGATCACTTCTAGTTCCTTCAAGAATGAAGGATTATATCCAATTCTTTTCATTATTGAAAGGAGGAGAGAGGGAGGAAATTAAGAGAGATGTTATTTGTGTGAAATGATTATCAATTATTGATTAACCCTACACAATAGATATAAAAATTAATTTATAGAGTTAGATTTTAGGTTAAAATATTATTTAATTTAATAACAGCCCTTAAATAATATAATAAATCTAATCTTAACCCATTCTATATAAAAATAATAATAATATTATTTTATGGAATGTGCTAACTAGCGTAATGATAAATATTATTTTATCATCTTGAAAATTAATATTTATAACCAGATATAATCTTGGCCCACTCGTTCTCCTTGAAATTAAATGAATAAATGAATAAATATTTAATTAAATATTTTTTTTATAAATAAATATTTTATTCATAATTTTATGAATAAATATATATTTAATTTATGAGGTCAGTAAAACTAGAATAAAATTATTCATCATTTTTGAGAATAATATTTATTCTAGTAATTAAATTCAAATATAATTTAATCAAGATTAATAAAAATACTTAGTGTCTGACACTCTTAGATTCTTTATTATTGGAATGCCTAAAGTACAAGATTAATATCTGGTAATGGGTCAAAGACACCCAATAAAACGAACTTAATGTTTAAATGCTATAAAGTACATAAGAGAGCTCACTTTTTAATATAATACATTTGTCATGAACTAGACCGAATACCCTGGTACCATGATACCCGATCCAAAATCGACATAACTATAAGGGCTTTACCGATCCCCTTAGGTTGGAAAATAACACTTGGAATTATACAAGATAAAAGTGGGAATGGTTTTTCCACATAAACATCGAAAGAAACAGATACATTTTAGAATGCTCAAAGAAAACTCCCAAAGGAGATAGTACCATAAGCCAAATAGGTGTATCAAAAACCCAAAAAAGTATATCATAAAAGTACTATAAATATAAAATATAAACCCCTTGTCCCAATAGACACTTCACTCCAACCCACCAAGGATAAATAAAATCCACCTCCCCCCAGAGGAACTTTTCATTTAATCATACATGGCAGAAGAAAATCTACAAACACTAGAAGGAAAAGTTAGGGTGTAAGATCAAAATCCCAGTAGGGTCTCACCAAGTGTTCCATAATAAGACCCCATAATGATAAATGAAACAATTCTTCCAATTTTAAATAAAATAGGAATGGAAGTATAATTGAATATATAAAACAAAATTTGATTTTCATTTCCAATGATAGAAACATTTTAAACAATATATTAAGTACAAATTTTATATAAAATAATTTATATAAATCATTAGGCACGAGTAAAGCAGTTTCACAATAAATGGCATATATATAAAATTAATCAAAATAAGAAACAAGAGCACATTATATATGGTATTATAGTTTATATTTATAGGATCCTCACACTCTCATATCAGTGATCAAGGGATATGTGTACACATGTCCCTCAGGCTCAAGCTAAATATAACTCATCAACATTCAATTAGGAATATGATTTGCCTAACTAGATTTTGTTAGAGTTGTCATTGTCAATCCATTGCTAGGGGATTACCATCCTATAATTCTTATCCTAAATAACCCAATAACTACCCAGGCTTTTATGTTCTCAATCAATCAATCAATAATGGGGAAATCATTTCAAATTAGTTTAAAATATAATTTCCCCATTTCTAGTTTCAACAATCCAATTTCATTCTGAAACCAAAACATAAGTTTTTCAATATTTCATTCCATTTCAAATTGAAATGAATCATAGTTTCTCATCAAATAAATTTAATCCATTTTTCTAAAAAATCAACTTCACAAACCAATTTCAAAAATTCCATCAATTTCAAAATATGCACCAATTTCTAATTCTATTGGAATTGGGGGGTTTTATCCAAAATTCCACACTAAATCAATTTCAACTCCAATTTGTATTGAATCAGGTTTTCATATTTCAAATGAAATAAATTTCATTAAATTTAAAAAATTTAAGGATAAATAAATTGGATAAACTAAAATGAAACCATATAACTTTATCACAGAGATCACATTACACAACACCCAAAATAGGGTTTGTCAACGATGAACGACGATAATGGAGATATAGAAATCCAACCTAGAATCAAGGTCCAAATAAAAGGATTTTAGATCAATTGAACACAATATGATATAAAAAACCCGATGGAGAAAAAAAACAAATATTAGTATAGAGGAAATAGGAGAATAATAACTTAATGAAGATGGATTGAATGAGATCTTTCGTGCTTCGATCCACTTAGGAATGGGTTTTCTAGAGACAAAAGGGGTTTCTGAGATCCTAGAAGACCTAGTAAATCATGATATGAGAATTTTTTATTAAGTGGGAGGTAAAAAAGGGGTTCAATAAATATTAAAATAATTTTTAGAAATAAAAATTACCATCCGCACAATTAGTTAGATTGGGCCGCACAATTAGATAAACTATGCACCCTAACAGTGAACCCCTTTATTAGGATGCAAGTTTTCAAATAGGTGGGAACATATTTTTTAAAATCATTTTCCAACCATTCAATCCCACACTACCTGGGGTTCCATAGTTTACACTAGGTGGGAACACGATTTGGAAAAACCATGTGCCAACCGTGCATAGAGAAGATATTTCCAAAATTTTCAAAATTCCACCTGAAACAACCCAAGAGAAATACCAAAAAAGAATGATAAAAATGAGGGTTGATAAGTACATAGAAATCAGTAACATGATGCTAAAACCTTCCCACCAAATAAACTTTATGTCAAAAAAAATCCTATAAAGAAGCTTCCATATCAAAAAGACGAGGCCATTGCTCCCTCATCAAAATATCTCTCTCTCACATGTCATGCATATTAGATTCATAATTCCATAGTTATCATAAAAAAGGTATATTCCTCCCATGAAGTACCTTGGTATCAGAATAAACTATAATTACTGGATGCTCAGTCATTGATAAATTAGGCTCAACATCACAATCACTCTAGCTCAAAACATGAGATGGATCTTAAAGATATTTTCATAACTGTGATACATGGAACATGTTATGTATCAATTTAATCTATATAATAAGTTTCAAATGGTAAGAAACTTTCCATAGCTTCTCAATAATCTAAAAAGTCCCATAAAAATGAGGAGAAAGCTTCCCTTTCCTCCCAATCTTTTGATGACCCAAACAGGGTGAAATTTCAAGAACACCTAGTTACCAACTGAAAACTCCAATAGTCTATAATGATGATCAGTATAAGATTTATACCAGATCTATGCAATCAATATTCTCTAATACATCAAATGATTTTTTTATATAATCTTTTGAACCAAACATGGTCTGACCAAGTAACTTTCACTGATCTCTGATTAACGTAATAGAGATTTACATAGTCAGCAATACAAGGCCTCAAAAAGATAAATTATGATCATGGACTAGTAACTATTATTATAGGAAAACTAAACCAGACCCAAATGGTCACCTCAATCTCCACTAAAATCAAGGATTTTGGTATGAATCATATCCTCAAGAATTTATATAGTCATCTCAGTCTGGCTATCCATCTGCAGATGGTATGCCATACTCAAATGAACATGAGATCCCAATGTCTCTTGAAGGAATATCCAAAAGAGATAAGTAAAATGGGGATCTCTATTAGAGACTATAGTAGATTTAACTCCCTGTAAATGAATAATATCTATCACATAGATATTTACCATCTCTTTAATTTTTTTTGTATCACAAATGGGTATAAAGTGAGCCTATTTATTCATCCTATCAATCACAACCCATATCACATTATTATTTATATAGGTATGTGAAAAAACAACCAAAAAGTCCATGGAAATCTCATCTCACTTCTTAGTCGGCACTGGAAGTGTCTAAATAAAACTTGAAGGTCTCTCATACTTGACACTGACCTATTGGAAAGTATAGAAGCACGAAACAAAGTCAGTGATGTCTCTTCTCATACCTAACCACTAGAATATTCCCCAAATGTCATATAATATCTTTTTGGTTATTGGGTGCACAATTCATTAGGAATTATGGAAATCACCCATCATAGATATTCCTAAAGAACCATCTCGAGAAGAGAATAGGTTAATTGAACAGTCTTCAAGACAACATCGTCCCTTGTTTCCCAAATTCCAATATGAAACTATGAAAAAAATCCATCAAGATCCACTATTCCGATGATTCTTTCATGGCCTGGGTTGGGAGAGTCATGCTCAAAGCATTAACGATGAAATTCCATTTCTTTGAGGTATAGGAAATGTAAAAGTAAAAATATTACAATTAATCCACCCAACACCTCTTTTGGAGATTTAAAGATTTTTAATAGAAGATATAACTCAGGATATTGTGAGCAGAATATACAGTAAACCTTTCACCATAAAGGTAATGCCACCAACCTTCAGTTCATGCATCATGACTGCGAGTTTAAAGTTATGAGTTAAATAATTCTTCTTATGTATCCTAAGCTTATGATAGCCATAGGATACTATGTGGTCACCCTACATAAAAACATAGCCCAAACCCAAACCTGGTGCATCACAAAAGACCACACAACCTTTCCTGGCATCTAGAAGAGTTAACACTAATGAATAAGTCAAAATATGTTCCAATTCAACAAACTAACTCTGAAATTTATTATCCCAAACAAAATTTACTCCCTACAAGTTAGGGAAGTCATCAAAGAAGAAAAATTTGAGAAATGATTTTTGAACCAATTATAATATCTAGAAAAACACAAGAATCTCTGAATCTTGAAAACATTATGCAATTATTCCCATGTTATAATAACTTTCACCTTCTCAGGATTAACTGAGATACCATGTTTTGACACCATGTGTCCTAAGAACTTCACTTCCTGAATCTAGAAATAATATTTCGATATCTTGACATAAAGTCAGTGATTTATCAATAATTCCAAAACTAATCCTAAATGACAAAAATGATCCTATTCATACATAGAGTAAAGTATGATGTCATCCAAAAATACCACCATGAAAGTATCAATATACTCAAGGAATATTCTATTCATCAAATCCATGAAGTCTATAGTAGAATTGGGTAAACCAAATGGGATGAAAAGGTACTCATAATGGATATACCTACTCCAGAAGGTGGTTTTCTAAATGTCAGATTCTTTTATTCTCAACTGGTGATAACAAAATTAAAGATCAATCTTTGAGAACCACTTCACCCCTTCAACTAGTCAAAGAGACCATCAATATGTGGAAAAATATACTTGTTCTTTACCAATACTTGATTGAGTTCTGGTAATCAACACATAAGAAAAGTGATCTTATAGATTTCTTAGAAAAGATAATAGGTGCTTCCCAAGTTGACATGATCAGGTGTATAAATAATTTCTCTAAAATATCTTCTAAATAAGTCTTAAAATCTTTAATTTTAGCTGGTTTCATATTATAAGAAGGTATAGTCACTGGTTGAGTACCATGAAATTAATAGAAATCTGTACCTCTCTTACCGGTGGAAAACTATAGAAGTTAAAAAGAAAAACATCTAGAAAATCAATAAATATTGGAGGGAGATCATAAATAAAAGATTCCCACTCTAGGTCATGAGAAAAAACTGACATTACATTCCAAAAGTCAGGATAATAAGGTATAGATATAATCGACCTTGAGTCCCATTCTCTATGAGAGATATGACACACCCCATTGGGTACAAAAAAGGATACCCATCAAAGATAACAATTAATTCAGGATTTATTAGTAATGGGCCAATCCATACTGAAAATGACATAAAGAGGTTTCATGTTGAGAACCAAAAAACAACAAATACGTTCAATCTCTAATAAAGAGAAGACACAAGTAGAAAAACATAGAACCTACTCTCTCTTCAATCCCAAGGGTGTATTAATATCCATCACATAACATAAAATCTATATAGGAAGACATAGAAAATTTACAAAAAAAGTTTAAATAAACAAATGCGATGTACCGATATCAAATAAAGAAATCACTAAAGATGAATATATTGTGATGGTACCTCTCATAATTGTTGGACCCATATCTGCTTCTTATGGAGACTCTTATACTACATGAAGAAGCTTCACTCCAGATGCCTATGGCTAGTTTCCCTTAGATCCTAAAGTATCTGATTACACTGTAATAATTTTTGGTGATGATGATCCCATGATAATATGTAGAGCATAGAAGATATAATAGTACTTCTTCAAAGGTTCTGAAGGTCCATAGGATCTATAAATATTGGGTGCCTCAGTGAAAACTTGTTTTGAATTCCTAGTCTTGAAACATTGAAACTAAGTAAAAGGGCCTCTACTAGGAATTTCAATATTTCTAGAAGAAATATATTGTTGATAAATACCATGATACTCATAATGATTTCTATTAACTTTATGGGAACTCAAAAAACATACACTAGGAGAAAAATGAACTCCCATCAACCCAGACTTACTAGATAGATCAAGATTGACTATCAACTCTCTATCCAACACATCATCATAAGAAGCAATATTCAATAAGAAAACCTAAGAAATAATATTAGACCGGATTACCATATCAAACCATCAAGTATTAATCCTATAATTTGATATAATCTCAGGTGAAAAGTTCACAAGATTGGAAAATCAATTTGTATATTCTGTCATGGTCCTGTCAGCCTGTTTGAGTTTGAAAAATCCACAGCCTTATCCATAACCATATACTCGAGATAGAACTGGTTACTGAAAATAATTTTTAATTCCTTCCTCTCTAAAACCTTATGATTCTTCTCAATCAGTATCTTGTCCCACCATTTTCTCCTGGGTCCCAATATCTTGAACTGGAACATTTAACCTTGGTCGCATCAGGCATGTACAAGAAATCAAACAAAAGATCAGTCTCACTCAACCAATCCTCAACCTCTTGGGGATTATTAGAGCCTTGTAATTATAGTGAATTATAGTGGAATAAATCTTGTGCATGATTCTAAAACTCATCCTTATAAGGTTCAAAAACTAGAGCTTGAATAGGAATGGGTGCATGTGCCTTTCCCAAAGCTTGGACATCACGAACAATAACCTCAACCATATTCTGGTCGATAGGAGGATTTTGTCACTATGATTAATCAATATCTTCCTCTTTAATTCTATTTACATGTATTCTTAGAGGCATGATGCTACAACACATCAAAAAACAACATTAAAGACAATAGAAGTTTACTAAGATAAACAATCAAACAAGAAAAATAGGGAAAATTAGTCCCCTCGGATAAGAAAACAAGATTTGTATTTATACCTATCTAAATATAAACCAGAGAAAAAACTATTATTAATCCTCAAGACTCATTTACCAAACCACCCATGGTGACTTAAGGATCATTACAATGAGAGATATCTAGGAAATCACTTTAAAATACCTCCCATGTCTTGAAAAGATTACCCAACTGCATACTAACATTAACAAAAGATGCAAACCTCCCTTTGACACCACTTTGTCAATAACTGGCCTGAACAACCTGATACCCTGATACCCGACTCAAAACTGACATATCCCAAAGGTAATTATTGATCCCCATGGGTTATTTACTATCAACTTCCATCATACAAGAAAAAGTGGGAATGATTTTGACACATAAACTGTGGAAGAAACATATACATATTGGTATGCTAAAAGAAAACTCCCGAAAGAGATAGTACTTGAAGAAAAAATGGTGTATATAAAACCCAAATAGTACATCATAAAAGTACCAGAAATAGACAAGATATACCCCATGTCCCAACAGACATGTCACTCCAATCCCCTAAGGATCAAGAACACCCACCTCCTCCCAAAGGCTCTTTCACTTTACTTGGACATGTAAAAAGAAAATCTACAAAGACTTGAAGGAAAAGGTATGGTGTAAGATCAAAATCCAAGTAAGGTGTCACCAAGTGTTCCAAAATAAGATTTCATAATAATAAAACAAATCATAGTTCCAATTTTAAATAAAACATGAATGGTAGTATATTTCATATTTAAAACAAAACATTATTTTCATTTCAAATGATGGAAACATTTCAAACAATGTATTAAGTAAAAATTTTATATAAAAAGTTTATATAAATCACTAGGAATGAGTAAAGTAGTTTCACAATAAATGGAATATATGTCAAATTAATCACAATAAGAAACACTACCATATTTCCTGTGATGTAATAGTTTATATTTATAGAACCCTCACACTCACATATCAGTGATCATGGAATATGTGTACACATGTCCATCAAGATCAAGATGAATAGGACTCATTAATGTTCCATCATTAATATGATATGCCTAAATAGATTTTGTTAGAGTTTTCATCATCAATATATTTCTAGTGAATTACCATCCTAGATTTATTATCCCAAATAAACCACTAATTACCCAGGCTTGTATGTTCTCAATCAATCAATCAATAATGGGAAAATCATTTCAAATTAGTTTAACACATAATTTCGTCATTTCTAGTTTCAATATGCTAATTTCATTTCAAATCCAAAACACATGTTTCTCATAATTTCATTCATTTTAAAATAAAAACCAATCATAGGTTCTCATCAAATCAATTTAATCTAATTTTCTTAAAAATCAATTTAAAAAATTCCATCAATTTAAAAATACACTCCAATTTCAAATTCCATTAGAATTGGGGTTTTTTCCCAAAATACTACACCAAATAAATTCCAACTCTAATTAAAATTGAATAATGTTTTTATATTTCAATTGAAATAAATTTAAATCAATTCAAGAAATTCAAGGTAAAATAAATTGGATAAACCTAAACGGAATAACCTACCTTTATCATAGAGGCCACCAAACATAACACCCGCAATAGAATTTTCCTATGACGAATGAAGGTAACAAAGATCTTGAAATTAAACATAGATTCAATATCTATATCAAAGGAGTTTAGATCCATATAATATAATATTATCTAACAAACCCTATATAGGAAAGAAAGAGAGAGCGGGAGAGAAAGAATGAGAGAAGAACCACTTACCAGAGAGGGATCAAACGAGACCCTCTGTGCTTCGATCCACCTAGGAAGTGGTTTGGAGGAGAAAAAATAGCTTATTGAGATCCCCAAAGACCTAGGAAATCATGATATGAAGAGTTTGGGTTGAGTAATAGGTGAAAACTGGGTTCATGAATTTTTAAAATATTTTTTGGAAATAAAAATAACCGTCTGTATGGTTAGCTGGGAAGGGCTGCATAATTAGAAAAACCATGTGGCCCTCTATTGGGGTTTACTGTTTCCACTATGTGGGTGCACATTTTTTAAAATCGTGCACCAATTGTGAAAACCCCCACATCCTAGGGTTATATAGTTTACACCGTGTGGGTGCATAGTTTGGGAAAACTGTGTGCCAACCACACAAAACCCAAAATTTTATAAATTTTATAAATTTCCACCCAAAAAAACCTGAGAGAAATCCTAACCAATTCATGATAAAAAGGATTCTCAAGGAGTACTTGGAAATTAGTAACATGATGTTACCCCATTTGTAACAATATCTCATCAAGTAGGTTGCACATATGTGTCATCAATATCTATACTTGACACATCTTTATTTTATTATCTGAAATAAATATATCATTAAACCTTGAAAATGTAATTTAATGAGATGGTTCCATTTAAATCAAAGGTCTGAAACATCAATTACCATAAATATGGAAGTGACAAATCCTAATTGACTTATCCATTAATAACATGCCATTCATCATGCACCAACTTACCCTACTTCTCGCAAACATATGGGTTATGGTTTTAGTAAGTAAATCTAAGTGTGTGAGTCAGGAAATGAATTAATGATAATCTTAAAGTATAAGGACCATTACACATGATGATATATTGGAATATATGATGACACATAAACATGATTAAATCCAACTATTAGGTCTGTTCTCATAATCTTCCTTCTTAGAGATTACCAAGTGTCAACTTCATGAGATGAAGTCTCATCCCCTTATGAGTACTCACACCTAAAAATAAACATAATACGATACCCATAATAGAATTTTATCCAAATATATAACTCTATCTAAAAATTTTATCATGTAATTTCAAGGTTCTCATCATAGTGGGGAACTTCTGCAACCTTTTTGATGCAACAAATACCCCAAGACATTATTACATCAAAGTCATACATAACAATGAACAATATATAATAAAATGTTTTATTAATATTAGAATATTAAAATATACATGTAATAAAAATAAAAATAATTGGTTCTAGTAATTTTTTTTAACAATATCAAAATTATTTTTGGATGAAATTTTAGGATTTTCCTGAAAAGATTGTTTCTTTAGTGAATAGTGAAAATATCATTTTTTATAAAACTGTAATTTTTTTTCATTGAAAAGTACAATTATGATTTTAATTTTATATTAATTAGAATAAGTTTAATTTATATATAAATAATATAATTTAATATATATGAATAATATTTATACTTGATTTTGGTATAAGTTTTTTTAGGCCAAAAAACACATTTTTTTCTAAAAACTATTTTTTCATTTGGTTTTATGAATTTATATTAAAATGAATTTATGTAACTTATAAAAATTTAATTTATTAAATTGAATTAATTTTTGGATTTATCAATTCAAATTTATTCTAGGAGTAAATTTTTTTATTCTTTGGAAGAAGTTAAATTTTTGGTGAAAAGTAAAAAAATACATTTTTTATGAATTATGGTATCTTTTATGATATCACCAAGATATAAATATGATATAAAAATTTATGAAACTTATTTAAAGACTAATGTGTGATAATATAATAAAAATATTATACATAATAATTCATAACATAAAAATTATACTTTATTTAATGATAAATATGAAAATCATTTTCAGTGTTGATGCAGTGCTTGTACAATACAAGAAAAGTCAAATATGGTGTCTAAAGATAATATTTGAGAAGAAAGAAGTATTTTATCTTATTTATTTATATATATTAAGTATTATTCATGATTTTTATGGATAGATATTAATTTTTGAGTTATATAACAAGTGAATTATCTAAATGCTTATGTGTAATGACCCAAACATTTATGAATAAAATTCCCTTTCTTTTGATTTAATTAAATATCTTATGGATATAGAATAAACATGAAATTATTTTTTTATTATATCTAGTTGGATTTAAATGACCATTAAGTATCATTACCATTTATAATATAGCCGTTGAATAGTGATCACATGGCTAGTATAAATATAGGGTTTTAACAAATCCTTTTGGTACAGACAAAGGAAGTGATAACCTCAACCTGTAGGATCATTCCCCATGCAACCCATTTATTAGAGATTTTGAGGGAGGTAGAATTTTTGGGATTTTACCTAGACCAAGACCAAGCCTAGATCCAATAAACTAAGTATGATCAAAACTGTTTAGGGGATAAGTTCAAGCTCATCGAGATCACGACCCAAACCATGTTCACCGTACGACCCCATGAAAGCCCCACCATCGCACACCTTAATTTTAGGGCATATGATGATGTAATAAAGGTATATGTAAAAAAAAACTATCGTTATTATTATTATTATTATTTTGTATATAATAATTATAAGGACCCGGCCTTAAACATTACATAATATTGAATTAAATGAATAATTCACATTGAGGATCTTTTTAGGTTTAGAGTTTTAGGGAATTAGGACATAACTGTTACATCTCAAAATATTACAAAGTAGGTACTTCTACCCAGAATCCACTTATTTTTTTTATAAAATAAAAACTCTTGAAAAAAAAAAATTCATGTCTAATTCCATGTTAAAGAGAGCATGGCTTTTCCTTGATCCCATCCTTGACCCTATTCATCTTTACGTCCTGTGAAAAACATTTCAAAACTTGGGATAAGCATAAAAGGCTCAGTAAGGGTTATAAAACAGTGAATGAAAACATTTTTTCATAAATACATACAAAACATGGAATCTTTTACTTACCTCATGAAATAATAAGATTTATGAAAGACACATAGAAATCATAAATCATAAAGGTAACTTGCGGCATCCATACCATACTTACATTGTAGCTATCACAACTACATAGGGAGTTACTTTGGAATACCCATCACAGTATATTCCCTAAATCTCTTAGGATAAACATTCATGTTTACCTCCGTCATGTTACACAATGCATTGGAGAGCTATCTCGGGCTCACCCACCCTAGGTTTATCACGAAACCACCCGTATACGTAAATAATGCCCAAGAACCATAACATAATCATAACACATAACAAAATCATAAAGGAAATATAAAATTCCACATTGCAATAATAAAATATCATTTCAGGATATTGAAATAATAAATCCATTCTCAAAATAATTTTCAATACCAAAATACGTAAAAAGAGTATTTGGTATTTATTTTTCCTTTTATAAACATTCCGGCTTGTTAAGGAAGCCAAAGATCAAATAATACTCGCAGCGGCGGAAAGGTTGTTGTCACTGCTTACGTTAAAGACACATTCCTTTTTGTCGTTTATTAAAACGATTCGTATAAAAATATTCCCTTTGAATAAAATGAAAAGTCAAAGGTGTTTATACACCGTATAAAATAAAGTCATGTATAAGAAATGCCTCAATGAAATGAGATTGAGACGAAGTCCCTTACCTCGTGTCCGACTTGAACCGTTCGTTCTTTAATCTCCTGAATAATAAACTAAAGTTAATTTATACCTTCTTAAGAACCTTTTTCAAGTTTATTATTCCTTTTATATCACTTATTACCATGTTATAATCATTATGTAATCATTTAAGTTAATAACATTCATTTTGTCGATATTTGGTACTTGAGTCAAAAATGGACTTCTTATAATTACATGTTGTTCACGTGGTAAAAGGTTCATTATATCCAGAATGATATTCATGATTTGGGTATCATATATATCATATATATCCATCATGTACATATATTTATAATAGTACATAACATTTGGAGGTACGAAATGAAATGCACCGTTCATGGAGACGGTAAGCCGTACGTACGCATGAACGTACTTTCATTTCTATTTCTTATTTTAATGGAATTAAAACATAATGATAAATTGGTATATTATAATTACAGTATAATATCATATACAATATCATTAACTCTATCCTTTATACATACCACATAGGGCATTAACGAGTCACATCACTTTGAGGGGGCGGTAGTCTGCACTTCCTCAAATGAGATTATCGTATTTACCCACCATGGAAACCATAAAGGTTTGATATAATTGTGAATTACATAAGAATAAAGAAATGATAAACATAATATATATCATATATAAATACAGTTCCATCATAATGGCCACCATGAGAGGCAGTAAGATGTAATTGAACAATCATCGTTTCGTGAGGCGTTAGTTTGCCATCCACAGAAACATTATGTTCTTCATCCATTAGATGGAGGTGTGTGTAAGTTTAGTTAGAATAATTATAATAAAAACATCCTAGTATATTTATGATACTGGTTTTGTTACAAAAGAAAATAAATAAAAAGAGTTTAGGGGTTGGAGAAGCAAAATAAAAGAAAACAATTTAAGAGAAATTGTTACCTTTAATTTAGGCAACTTCCTTTGGTTTAAACCAAAAGGACTTCTTAAGTGCCTTATGCCTAAGGTAAGGCTTCTAGGAGGAGGATAGGGATGTAGGGAGATTAATTGGGCAGATTTTGGTGGATCCAAATGGCTTGAGAGGTGTGAGGAATTGCATAGAAGTAGTCTCTTTTTATAAGGGAGAGGAGGGTCTCTTTAGGAAATAGTGAAAATATTATTTTATAATATAATGATATTCAGTTTCTAATGGTCCAAAAATCATTATGGTCGAAGATAAGATGACTCATAATCGAAATAAAATCATCCAATAAGAATTGGACATATTTTGGATAATATTTTAATCATTATAATCTTATTTATTTTAATCATTTATTAATGAGGTAAATACTTCATCATTATTGTGTCATAAATAATTTAATTTATTTGATGTCTAAAAATTATAAACAAAATACCATGATTTAGGAATTTTTTTTATATTTACAATGAATATTTATAGTCGAACAAATAATTTATATAACCCCTTCTAAAAATTAATTTACTAAAAGATATTTGCTTTTGTCATTTTTGTCTTTTCTTTAAGTTAATTATTCTAAATTGTCATTATCACACCCAAGTGGCTTAAAGGGGTCCCAAAATCGACCCAAAGATTCTAATGGTCGTAAATGACTCAACCAATAATATTTGAACAAGTGTTAAGGTAATTTTGAATGATTATAATATTCTTTTAACCTTGAATTACCCCTATTTACCTTTAACCGCGGTAAATAAAAGTCAAAAGTTACTATTCACCAAAAATTATTTTCATCTTATTGAACCACATTTTACTTCTTCATAACAACCATGTATGTCAGATTTTTGAAATTCAATTCACATAAGTGGTAAAATTCCATTTAAATGAAAAAGTCAGTTTTTTAACTACCACTAAGTGGTGTCACTATTCATCAAAAATTGAAGTTTTTCAGAAAAATACCAAAAATTCAGCCTAAGCTATATTTGATATTCCGAATTCAGAAATGATGTCTATTTTTCCAAATTAAAAACATAGAAGTGGCATTAATTAATTTAAAAATTAATTCCCACTGTTAAAACAAATAGCGTGTTTTTAAGAAACAATAACTATCAAAAGATTGATACTTGTTTATGTCTAATTTCAAAGTGAAATTAAATCCAATGACCAAAATTGGATTAAATAGTAAAAATATATTTTAATTCCACTTTAAAACCAATTAAAAAGATAATCTAACCATATAAATAAATTAGATTAAAAATCACTTTTGAATTAAAATACAATATTTTTCACTATTCATTAAAAAATGAACTTTATCAGAAAAATACCAAAAATTTACCCAAAGTAAAATTTGATGTCCCCATTCTAAAGAAGGATTTTATTTGGTCAATTAGAATGTATTAAAGTAACCAAAACTATATTTAAAGAGGGTTCTCCATTAAAAGGTGATAAATCAGCCTCTTAATGTAAATTACACTTAAAATTAGATTCATTCACTTTTTATGCCTCTAAATTTTATTTAATAAATAAAAATACATGTATAATCATATTATAGTTAGTTTTGTTCATTCCCACCAATACAATGACTAGGAGTTAACTACCATTTAAAATAATAATATTATATTATTAGTGTGCAACGTAAGATTCTAAAGAAACCCGTTGTTGCGTATCGGGTACGCTATCAAACATAACAACCCCTTTAAGCTAAAATTAATATTTAATTCACAAATATTAATAAATATGAAAATCTTTTATTCTTTCTTCATTTACCTGGGATGTTACAATAATGAATATACTTTCATTCTATTATTATTAATTTGTAAATGATTTTTAAATCTCAAATACTATTTTTGGTTAATATTCAAATTCAATTAAGAAATCTATTTTTAATGAATTAATTGATTTTTGAAATAAGTAATAATATAATAAAATATTATTATTAAATTAATTTTATTAAATATAAATGTCCATATAATGAAGTCAAAAGTAATTTTTATTAATGTTTAAAAACTGTTTTTTTTTTCAAAACCCGTCAATTTTCTATAAATGTTGATTTTTATATTAAAAGTGAAAATTCACATATTTAGAAAATTATTTAGATAAAATTTGTATTATTTTCGGAATTAAGACATCGAAATTATCCAATGGTTAATTTTTTATAATTTTCTGATACAATTGAATTCTTGGGTAAAAATTAAATACCTTATAAATATAGTGTGTTTTATGAAATCATAATGACCTAATAATGATGTAATAAATACTATAAAAGGTATATTAGGACAAATATGTGTTTCTAAATTAAAATAATGTAATTTTAAGTTTTTTTTTATAATTCCATAGTGAATCCTCTAAACCATATAATATATTTTTTGATTTTAAAATCATTTCCTTGAAAGTATGACTCACCACCACATAAGAAAGGTAAACATTTTAATATATTTGGACCTTAGACTTATAAAATAATTTATAACACTCCCCTTTTCTAGAAACCATGGTAAAAAACCATGGTATGGTCTGTGGTTTTGAATATTTTGTTATGTAGTTTCCAAAACCAAAATAATAAAGAAACCCCCTCCTTTCCTATATAAACCCACCCAAGCTCCGATTTCTCTTCACTAAAACTCCTTTCAAGATCAACCAATATCTTCCCCCTAATCTCTATATTCCTTCCAAGGTTACCTAATCTCCCAAGAAGACCCTCCCAAGCTTTTGGAGTCACACATCCAAGTAATGGAGCTTTCACTTTCCTCTATTATCAAGCACTCCTTTTGTGATATGCCTTTTAATTTCAATTTGAAAATGTTGGGATATGTTCATACATACTCCCCTTACTATCAATTTTATTTATAAAAAATTATACCTTCCTTCCACTCTCATTAATCCATTCATGATCCTTTATATACACCCGTTAACATGTTGAAATTCAGTAAGTGATTTCTCTCTCCTCATCCCCATTAAAGCACTCCTTTTATATTATGCATATTAAATTCCATTTAATATGTTAGGATATTATGTTACATGATACCATTAATTTTTATTTCATGTATAAATTATGAGAGACCCATTTTTATCTCATCAACCCATTTGATGAATTTTCATATGATGTCGTTATGCTGCTGAAATTGCACTGTGATTTTCCATGCCAAAATAATCATGTAGTGAATACCATATCCATTCATCTATCAAGGGTATTAAACTTTATCAACATATAATTTTTGATCTAGGTCTTAAATTTATGTATTCCAAATTCCTTGATCATGGAATAAATGATGATGTTGATTGAATCCATGTTATATGATCTATGTGGAGCACTTAAGCATGAGACTGAAATGATTATGAAGGGTACACCCTGATAGTTCTCCAAGGTATTGTGTAATGTTTAGTATCATGATATGTCATGCTGGGATAGGGGTTTACCTGATTACTTTATGGGAATTTTTTCCACCATGTTGGGACAAGGGTTTACCTGATTCCTTTTTGTTTATGATGCAGTGTTTCAAGTTGTTTCCACATTTCTATGTTATTATTATCATGATATATCATGCCTTTATATTCATGTTCCTTCATGCATCATTGGTATGAATTGTCTAATATGTATTACTAAACTCATGTTATGACATGTTTATTCCCTTACTGGGATTTATAGCTCACCTCTTTCTTATGTATGTCCTCAGGTTATCCCATGAAGTGTTAAGAACGAAGGAATATTGTGGTCATATAAAATAAGTTCTCAATAAATATATTTTATTTCATATTTTAAGTTATTACCCAATGTTTTGAATTTACGAAGACGCTATACCTCTTGATATTCTGAGTTGTATTAAGTGAAAATCTATGTAATAAATCATGTTTAAATGTATAATAAATAGCTTGGTTTTTATATTTGGTATCAGAGGGAGGTTTAGTTATTTTTGGTATTAGGATTAAAAAACACTAGTGAACACCTTTAGTGATAAGACTAAGTATAAGAAAAAAAGTCCCTAAATTTTAGTGAGTATAGAGTAATTGGTTTATCAAGAAAATACATCCCTTTCTAGATACGAACAAGTGGATGTGGCTTTGGAACAGATGAATCTAAGGGTAAATCCTGAAAACACTTCTTTGAGCTAGAATCTAATGTGAATTGGTACACGAAAATGGGCCTTACTTCACTCTTAGTTCAACACTCCCAGGGGATATGCTTTGGTAAATTCATAATCTCATTACAAACCATTATTAAGGGAACATAAAAAATTATCATAATAATATATGTTAGGAAGTAGATCATGGATAACTTATACTGAAGCCTAGAAACTCATGAGTAAAGGAGATAAATGTAATTTATAAGTTAACCCTTAAATTTCATTGTATTCCATTTATGTGTTTAAAATTTTAAGATACTCATCCTTAATTTTCCTTTTATTCTATCCAATGGCCGATAATAGGAGGAATCATGTTAACAACTGATGTGAAGGGAAGTGTGAGGGTTTCCCCCATGAGATGCCCAACCTGATGGGAGTGGGAATTGAAAACTTTGTTATGATACTCTCTCAGTTGACTCAAGTTCTAAATAAAAACTTGGACCAATATGATCACCCAACCCCCCTAAGGGAGAGAAACCCATAGTCAAGATCTTCATGTGATAAAGGCCTCCTACATTCAATGGATCATCTGATACCTTAATCTTAGAGAAATGGATAAATTACATAGAAAAGATCTTATCTATACTTCAATGTTCCAAACAAGAGAAGGTTCTTATAGATTTTTATCATATGGAGGGTGAAGATGATTAGTGGTGGACATTGATCAAGAATACGAAGCTTGAGAAAGATATTGAAGAAATGGAGTAAAAGGTATTTCAAAAAATGTTTTTTGATAAATATTTTTCCCACACCCTTTATCTTAATATGGAAAGATATTTCCTTGCACTCAAGAAAAAGGATGAATAATATTTTGGGGCTTATGAAAAAAACTTCACAATACTTGCACAATACACCTTCAATTTTTTTGTTACCCCAAAATGAAAGGTTAAACACTTCTTTGGTGGGATAAATCTTGGCCTATGAAAATCCTTAACAATTAGTGAATTAAACAGCTATGAGTAAATTGTATGATGTTCCCTCAAAGTCAAGATGAATATTGGTAAATCTTAGGGGTATAATGGGGATAATAAGATGAAAATGTAATTTAATTATGGTGGTCTGATGGATAAATCCAACAATTCTAAGAAATTTCAGCACCCTGCTTGTCAAAGGTGTGGAAAGAAGCATTCTGGAAATTGCCTAAGGGGGACAAGGAAATGATTTTGGTGCAGAAGAGAATGGAACTTGGACAATGATTACCAAAAATAGAAAATTTCTGATGTGATAGAGTAAAGGAATTCTCTAGTCAATCCTTAATGCATTGTTCACTGCTACAACTACAAGTAACCAGGGGACTTTGCGAACTAGTGCCCTAAGACAAGGGTTTTCAGAGGCAACCAATAACCTCCAAGGTAGCAAGGGTGAGATTTTTTTATCACTATCGAAGTGAATAAAAATAATGAATTGGTGATAGGTATGCTAGTTATTCATTCAAGAATAATGAATGTACTTTTTGATTCGGGTTCTATGCATTCTTTTATATCATGAAAGTTTAGTAGAACATAGAAACACCACCACAAATAATGTAAGTAGAGATGTCAATGAAGATACAAAATGGGGAAATTATTTCATCCCATGAATATAACTCCTCCCCTATCACCATTTGTGGATTGAACTACCTAGAGAACCTTTTTATACTTCTCTTGGTTGAATTTGATGAAATTATGGGCATGGATCAGATTTTCCTATATAGAGCCAACATAAATTGTCACGAGAGGGAAATCATTCTTCATATGAAGAATCGACTCCTGATTCTGTACAAGTGAAAGGATGAGGATGAATCTTCCTCATTACCATCATCCCAAGCATGGATATTACCTCCCTACGAGCATGCGTATCTTACTCAGATTATTGATTCTAAGGAAGGAACCATCCTCTAAAAAAATCCTATTGTGAGGGAATTCACTGATGCATTTCCTGAGGAATTGACTTGTCTTCCTCATAGAAGATATTTCATATTCTCAATTGATCTTATCCCTAGGGAATTTAAAATATCCAAGAATCCATATAGAATTGTTGTTGTGAATATTGAGTAACTAAAGAAACAACTATAAGAGAATCTAGATAAAGAGTTTATATACCCAAGTGCTTCACCATGGGGTGGACTGGTCCTCTTTTTCAAGAAGAAGGATATGTCAATTCTCCTTTCCATTGAATATTATGAGTTCAAAAAAATCACAATAAAGAACAAGTATTATTTTCCATGAATTGATTACTTGTTCAATCCGTGGAGAAAAATAATTCTCCAAGGTGGATCTACAGTTCAGATTTTACCAAATAAGGGTGAAGAAGGAGGATATCCACAAGACTTCTTTTCGTACAAGGTACGAGAATTATGAGTTCATAGTGATTCTATTCAGACTCACTAATGATTTAACAATATTTATGGACTTGATTAATAGAGTATTTAGAGATTACCTTGACAAATTTGTGGTAGTATTTATAGAATATATTCTAATATACTCCAAAATTGAGGAGGATCATGAGGAGAATCTGGGCACTGTGCTAAAAACCTTGTGAAAGGACAAGCTCTATGCAGAGTATAGAAAGTGTGAGTTCTGGTTAAAGGAAGTATAATTCTTGGGGAATATCATCATGAGCAATGAGATATATGTGGATCCTTCCATGAAAAAGGTAATTGAGGGATGGAAAAGGTTAATATATATGATGGATATCTGTAGATTCCTTGGGTTAGCTGGATATTATCATTGATTTTAAGAAATTTCTCACAATTTTCAAACCCTCTTACCAAGCTAACTCAAAAGGAAGTCATGTTTTATTGGCACAATGAATGCGAAGAAAGCTTCATGGAGTTAAAAAATAGGCTTATCACTACCCCTATTCTCACAATACCCATAAGTGGGGATATTTTTGTAATCTTTAGTGATGCTTCAAAGAAGGGATTGAGATGTGCGTTGATTCAATATGACAGTCATTACCTACACCTCAAGGCAGTTCAAAATTCATAAGCAAAACTATCCCATGAATGATCTGAAGTTAGTAGCTATGATATTTGTGTTGAAAATATGGCTTCATTATCTCTTTGGGGAGAAATGTGAAATATATATGGATTAAAAAAAGCCTCAAATATATATTCACACAAAAAGAGCTAAATATGCACCAAAAAATATGGTTAGAGCTCATCAAACATTATGAATGATCAATCCACTACCATCATGAGAAAGTGAAAAAGGTGGAATATTATCTAAGTATAAAGGACCCAACAATTATATCATTTATGATAATTGAAAAGGATCCAATCTTCTTAGATTTGATAAATATGGACATGAGAATCATAAAGAATAAAACATCATAAATCTTTTCACAAATGATTGATCAAATGTATCTTTTGGAAAGGTTAAAGGATGATAAAAAAGATAATGAGGGAATTTAGAAGAAAGTAGAAAATATCATAAAAATGGAAATCCTCAGAGTTCAATGTTAATGAAGAATGAATTATGAGATTTGGTTCAAGGCTATGTGTTCCATCAAATCTTGAGTTAAAGAAATAACTTTTGGAGGATGCACATAGTTTGAATTTCTCCATTCACCCAGGAAACACAAAGATGTATCGAGATCTCTAGGAAAACTATTGGTGGGATAACATGAAGAAAGTGATTGATGAATATACATCAAAGTTCCTAGTATGTTATCAAGTGAAGGATGAGAGGAAGAAGTATGAGGGGATGATGCAACCATTACCCATACCAATGTTGCAATGGGAAAACATCACCATGGAATTTGTAACCAGAATTACGAATACATCCAAAGGAAATAATGCTATATGGGTTATTATGGATCATATTACAAATATTTCAGACTTCATTGTGATTTGAGATGATTTATCACTAGATCAAATAGCATAGATATATATAAGAGAAGTTGTAAGGATACATGGAGTACCACTATCTATTATGTCTGACCAAGATCCAAGATTCACCTATAAGTTTTAGAAAAGTCTCCAGTATGTTTTAAACATAGATATGAATTTTAGTTTTGATTATCACCCTAAAATTTATGGTCAATCTGAGTATACTATCCAAAAACTTTAGGAAATTTTGAGAGGTTTCTCAATTGAATTCAAAGGTGGATGGGACCAACACCTTCCTTTGGTGGAGTTCTCTTACAACAATAGTTTCCATTCGAGCATCCAAATGGCCCCTTATGAAGCCCTTTATGGGAAGAAGTGTAGAACACATACATTTTGGGATTATGTTGGGGAATGAAAACTTCTAGGTTCAGATATGGTCGAAGAAATGGTGGATATGGTTAAGACCATCTAATATCACATCAAATATGATTAGAGTCGAAAAAAGAGCTATGCTTAAAATAATCGACATGACTTAGAGTTTTATACTAGAGACATTGTATTACTCCATATATCTCCATGGAAGAGAGTGATGAGATTTGGGAAGAAGGTAAAGCTTATCCCAAGGTACATCGGCCCTTTTGATATCCTTGATTGCATCATAGTAGTGGCCTATTGACTAGCACTCCTACCGAACCTGTCTCAAGTACATGATTTCTTCCATGTATACTTATTAATAAAGTACATACTGAACCAATCACATATACTCAATCTAGAGGTGGTACCATTTTATAATGATCTTTCTTATGAGGAGCAGCCGGTGAATATCTTAGATTATAGAGAAAAAGTTCTAAGAACTAAGACAATGCCCCTCGTTAAAGTGTTGTGGAGAAAAAAAAGTTTGAAGAAGCAATGTGGGAACCATAGGAGGTGATGAAGTAGAGTTACCCTAAACATTTTTAGTGCGGGAAGAGGAAATTTCGAGGGTGAAATTTCTTAAGGGGGAAAGGTTGTAATGAACCAAACATTTATGAATAAAATTCCATTTCTTTTGATTTAATTAAATGTGTTATAGATATAGAAGAAACATGAACTTCTTTTGTTTATTATATCTAGTTGTATTTAAATGACCTTTAAGTATCATTACCATTGATAATATAGCTATTGAACATTGATCACATGACTAGTATAAATATAGTGTTTTAACAAATCCTTTTGGCACAGACAAAGGAAGTGATGACCTTAACCAATAGGATAGTTCCCTATGAATCCCATTTATCAAATATTTTGAGGGAGATATCATTTCTGGGATTTTCCCCAAACCAATACCAATATGAGATCCAATAACTTAAGCATGAAAGAAACCATTTATGGGAGAAGTTCAAGATCATCGAGATCATGGCTCAAACCATGTTCACCGAATGAACTCATGAAATCCCCACCATCACACACATTAATCTTAGGAAATATGTTGGTGTAATAAAGGGATATGTAACAAGACCCTAGAATTATGATTATTATTTTTTATATAATAATTAATATACTTTCATTATATTATTGTTACTTTGTAAATGATTTTTAAATCACAAATAGTATTTTTGGTTAATATTCAAATTTAATTAAGAAATATATTTTTAATGAATTAATGTATTTTTGAAATAAATAATTTTCTAAAAAATATTATTATTAAATTAATTCTATAAAATATAAATGATCATATAATGAAGTAAAAATTAATTTTTATTAAGGTTTAAAAATTATTTTTTTCAAAACTCATCAATTTTCAATAAATGTCAGTTTTTATTTTAAAAGTTAAAATTACCATATTTAGAAAATTATTTATGTAAAATTAATATTATTTTTGGAATTAGGACATTGAAATTATCTGATAATGAATATTTCATAATTTTCTGAGACAGTCAAACTTTTGGGTAAAAATTAAATATTGTATAAATATACGGTGTGCTTATGACATCATAATGGAACAATAATAATGTAATAAATAATATAAAAGGTATCATCAGACAAATATATTTCATTCCTTTAAAATAATTTAATTTTAAGTTTATTTTATTTATTTTATAAATCCATAGTGAATCCTTCAAAACATATAATATATTTTAATATTTTAAAATCATTTCCTTAAAAGTATGACTCACCTCCACATAAGAAAGGGAAATATTTTAACGTCTTCATCCTTTATAATTATAAAATAATTTATACCACTCCCATTTTCTATAAACCATTGGAAAAAACCATTGTATGATTTGTGATTTTGAATATTTTTTTATGTAGTTTCCAAAACCAAAATAATAAAGAACCCCCCCCTCCCTTCCTATATAAACCCACAAAATATCCCATTTATCTTCTCTAAAACTCCTTAAATCTAGAACAAACACTACCCCATACTCTCTAGAGTCATCACAAGGAACCCCCAATCTCCCAAGAATCCTTTTCCAAGCCTTTGGAGTCACACATCCAAGTAAGATATATTTCACTTTCATCTTTTATCTAGCACTCTTTTTTTGTGATATGCCTTTTAATTTCAATTTGAAAATGTTGGGATATGTTCATAAACAATCCCATTAATTTATATTTTATTTATAAAAAATTATATCTTTCTTCCACTCCCATTAATCCATTCAATGTCCTTTATATACACCAGTTACCAAGCCAAAATTCTGTAAGTGATTTCTCTCTCCTCATTCCCATTAAAGCACTTCCTTTATATTATGCATCTTAAATTACATTTCATATATTGGGATATTATGTTACATGATACCATTACTATCCATTTAATGTATAAATTATGAGATACCCCTTTATCTCTCATCAAACCATTTTATTAATTTCCATATGATGCCATTATGATGCCAAAATTGCACCGCGATTTTCCATACCAAAATCATCATGTAGTGAATACCATACCCATTAATCTATCAAGGGTATTCAACTTTATGAACATATACTTGTTTATTTATGAATTAAATGTATTTATTCCATATTACTTGATCACTAAATAATGGATTATGTTGAATTAATCCATGTTATATGATATATGTGGCACACTTAAGCATGAGATTGAAATGATTATATAGGGCGCGCCTTGATAGCGCTCCAATGAATTTTGTAATGTTTAGTATAATTATTCTTAATGTTGGGATAGGGGTTTAAATTATTACTTTATGGTACTTTTGTCCACCATGTTGGGGAAAAGGTTTACTTGATTCCTTTTTTGTTTATGATATAGTGTTTTAAGTTGTTTTCACATTTCCATGTTATGATTATCATGCTATATCATACCTTTATATTCATGTTCCTTCATGTATCATTGATATGCCTTGTAAATATGTATTATATCCTCATTTTATTCCATTTTTATTCTTTTACTATTCTTTATATCTCAACCCTTTCTTATATACGCCCTCAGGTTATCCCATGCAATGTTAAGTATGAATGAATGTTGTGGTCATGTAAAAGAAGTTCTCAATAAAGATATTTTATTTCATGTTTTAAGTTATTATGTAATTTTACTAATTTTACAATACAATATACCAATTGATTTTTTGAGTTGTATTAAGGTAAAATATATGTAATAAATCATGTTTAAATGTGTAATAAATAACAGGGTTGTTATTTTGTGTAAGGATAGAAAAGTCAAAATAAAATACTAAATAAGTTTTCATGACATAAATGTGAATAAATATACATATTTAATGAATATAAATTTTTACATTGAAATAAATAAATTAATTTTTATAATTTTTTATTTTTAAATTTTAGTATTGAAATAACTACATTAAATTCTTACGCAACACCGACATAGTGCCTGTGCAAGAAGTAGAAAAATCATGTAAATGATTTTAAAAAATCTAAAAGTAATTTTATTTGGATAATTTATAGAATACTATAAATTTTATAGATATACATAAATAATATGTATGTGTTAAAATTAAATGTTCAAATTCAGTTTTTATCTTGATGACTTTAAAGTCAAAGTAAATGAATAATTCCCAAAATGACATTAAGGATATTTTATAATAACAAATATTTTATCAAATGATTTAAAATTAATGAAAACTATATATTCATCTAAGTGAGTGTGATATTGCTCAAAATATCAAAAATGGTCCATTTATGGGTCAATTTTCTTTTTATAGTGATTTTCTTGACCTCTAAAGAGTAAAAACTTTTATATCACAATAATCACCAAAAGGGTTAACATAGGGTTAAAATGACGTGATAAGGGTGAAAAAATCGCATAAACTTGTCTAAATTTTATTTAATGAGAGTATTAAAACTTATTATCTTCATATATTTTAAATATATCAATTTGGTTCCATTTTTACATGAAAATTAATTTATATTAATTTAATACTTTAAGTAATTCCAGGAAGTCCCCTCCCCTTACTTAAAAAAGGAACATCCTATCCTCTCTTCCTCAAACCTTTTGAGCACTCTAGTTCATCCAAGACCTAACCAAATCCATTCCAAAAACCACTAATAATGTTCTAATGGTCTTATTATTGGCATAATACCAACCTTATATGGATTAAGGTGTAAAGAAAATAGGTTTTCTAAAGAAGAGGAATTACTTTTACCTGAATGTTTTAGATTTATCCCTTATTCTAACTCCTTAAAAACTATTCTAACAATTTTTTTATAATAACATAAATATATAACATATAATGATATGTTATTATGTTATTTTATTAACCTATATTTATATTCTCTTCCATAGAATGGGAAATGAAACCATCTTTTATGGGTATGGAGGACTACCGTCTCGTGAACCGATGTGATTCGTTTTCCACCACTACCTATCACAAATGGTTATAATGATAGATTTAATATATATATATATACATGATATTAATGAAATAATTATAAATATTTAAATATATTTTATCATCTATTTTCTTACCATTTCTTCTATTTAAAATTGATAACATCAATCATGTGTATGTGTGGATTACCACCTCTATGAAGTGATGTGATTCATTTTGCATCACCGAATAACATGAATGGTATATATAAGTTTATTTAATAAGATAATATGATATTTGTGATATAATAATAAGTATATAAATATAAAATAATGCTTACCTTCTTTCCCTCATGTTCGTTGAAAATGTAAACGTTACTCATGCATATGTACGACCTACCACTTACATGATTGCAACGTTATTCATTTTTCATAACCTTATTTAATGGTTGGTTTTAAAAGTATAATTAATGTAAAAAAATTATAAACATTTTATAATTATTATTTTAGATATGATTTAATAATGAACTTTTTTACCACAGTCAACTTACCAAAGTCATTTTGGACATACTAGGAGAATATCAACAAAACATTTGACGTGGAATTAATTGATTAAGTAATTGTACATAACATGGTAATAAATAAAATAAAAGGAATAATAAACTTGAAAAAGATTATTAATAAATTAAATAATTATCATAAGTTTATTATTCATGAAATAATTTATGTGATGTGTCAGACTGGAGGTAAGGGACACTTTAACTTGAAACCTCATTTTAAAATTTTAATTTTTTTTTCTAAATATTTTTCTTCCATGAATGTATTCTTAAAATTATTTTATGTATTTATTTATAGGAAAATAAATGAATTATAATGAAAATTTTATGTCTCTTTGTTCTTTATTTTAAAGGTTTTCAAAAGGAATCTTTTTATGGAATGTTTTGATAAAAAGAAAAAAAGAATGCTATTTTTTTAATGTATATGAAATAAATATATTTTCCCGCCTTGAAAACCATTATTTTATATTTGGATTAATTTATAAACCTACATGTTTATTAAAAGGAAAAAAAATAATTCTATTTGTTATGGGTAGTTTATTTTCTAAAATTGGGTTTTTAAGGAAAGGGATATATCAATATCAAAAACTTTTTTACTTATAGGTTAAGAAGGATATTTTCATGAGTGTGGTGATGAAAATGAAATATTTTAGGTTTTATGATTATTTTATGGTTATTGGGTATTGTTTAAGATTATTGGTGATATCAATATAACTCATGATGATTTTTCATCCTAATATAGATCTCCAATGAATTTGGTAAAGGGAAAAAGTCAATTAGTTGGGTTTCTACTAAAAGATAATAAGAATTTATAGGGTAGGTTATTACATTTGTAAGAGTTATTATAAGAGTGATATGGAAATTATTTCTTAAGTTACCTATATGAATTTTCTATTCTTTATACTGATATTTCATGGAAATATTTTTGTTTCACACAGTAAGCTAATGATCTTTTATTTTAAAGGAATGATTATGCCCATTTTGGGTAAAAAAGAATGATTTTAAGAAAATGTATTTAAAGGGTTCTCATTTTTTCTAAAGAAACCGTAATAGTAATGATTTTTTTTATACCGACCCAAAATTTTGAATAATATTTTGTTTCCAAAAAATGTATGTGTTACTGTGTCACATTAATTAAAACTATACATGTATAAATTGAAATGTAACTATAAATTTTTGACCATTATGTGACCATTGGTCAACTATGACCAATGATCAATATGAACGTTGGAAAAAATAATAAATTTAACATTATAACTATTATTTATAAATAGAAATGATAATGGAAAATTAATTCAGAAAGTAGAGTTGATGGCCTCTACAAGTAGAATTGTTACATACAAAGCCCATTTTTCGAAGATCGGGAAAGAGTTAGTGTCATTGGGATTCAATCTAGACCATGCCCAAGTAGAGATTCAATATTATAAGCTTGAATGAAATTTCCTATGGGAGAAGTTCAAGTTGGTGGATATCACAACTTGGGAAATGTTATCAAATCCGCCCAAGAGTCTATCACCATCACACACCTTACCCTTATGTCATACACAAGTGTTATAAGGGGTTATCTAACATGGTATTAGTTATTTATTGTGTAATCCATTTTTATAAATAAAAGTTCTATTCCATAAATTATATTTTGACAATAGTCTTTCTTAAAAATATGATGAATTTGATAAATTTATTTTTTAGAAATATATAAATTATTATATTAAACTAAGGTTTTATTAATAATTTTATTATAAATAAATAACATTATAAAAAAAATTATTTTAATTATAAATGATGATTATGTCTATTCCTTAGTGTTTTTACTCTATAAATGATTAAGTAATCAATTTGATAAGAATTATATTTTTATATGATAAAACCGAAATTGTATTTTTAATTTCAATTAAAGAATATATTTTGACAAATTAATGGATTTTTGAAATAAATAATATTATAATAATAATATTATAATAAAAATATTATTAAATATAAATTATCATAGAATTTTTATGAAGTCAAATGTAATTTTTATTAAGGTTTGAAAACTATTTTTGTCAAAATCCATCAATTTTAAATAAATGTCATTTTTTATATTAAAAGTGAAAATTAAAATATTTAGGAAATTATTTAGATAAAATATATATTATTTTTGAAATCAGGATGTTGAAATTATCTAAATATGATTTTTTCATAATCATATGAGACAGTCAAATTTTTTAGTGAAAATTAAATACTATAAAATATATAGGGTGTTTTATGACATCATAATGGCCCAGTAATGATGTAATAAATACTATAAAAGGTATATTCGACCAAATATATGTTTTTACTTTAAAATAATGCAATTTTATGTTTATTTTATTTATTTTATAAAGCCTTAGTTAATCCTCTTAAACAAATAATATATTTTAAGATTTAAAAATCATTTCCTTGAAAGTATGAATCACCTCCACACAAGTAAGAGAAATATTTTAATATCATCGGCCCTTAGACTTATAAAATAATGTATACCACTACCATTTTCTAGAAACCATGGGCAAAAACCATGGTATGGTTTGTGGTTTTGAATATTTTATTATGAGGTGTCCAAAACCAAAATAATAAAGAAATCCCCCTCCTTTCTTATATAAACACACCCAAGCTCCCATTTCTCTTCAATAAAACTCTTTGAAGCTAGACCAACCTATTCCCCTTACTACCTATAGTCCTTAAAAGGTTCTCCAAATCTCTTAATAATCCTCTAATAATCCTTTGGAGTCACACATCCAATGGATCTTCTACTCTCCTCTTTTATCAAGCACTCCTTTTCTGATGTCTTTTAATTTCAATTTTTATATGTTGGGATATGTTCATACATACTACCCTTAATTTCTATTTGATTTATAAATGATGAGATCTTTCTTCTACTATCATTAAGACATTCATGATCCTTTATATACACTAGTTACTATGCAAAAATTCTCTAAGATATTTCTCTCTCCTCATTCCCATTAAAGTATTTTTTTATATTATGCATCTTAAATTACATTTAATATCTTGGGATATTATGTTACATGATCCATTTACTCTCCATTTAATGTATAAATGATAAGAGACCCCTTTTTCTCTCATCAACCCATTTTATGAATTTCTATATGACATCATTATGTTGCCGAAATTACACCGTAATTTTCTATGATGAAATCATCATGTAGTGAATACCATACCCATTCCTCTATCAAGGGTATTCAAATTTTTGAACATATAATTCTATTGAGGACTTAATTTTATGTATTACACATTCATTGATCATGGAATCAATTATGATGTTTAATGAATCCATGTTATATGATCTATGTGGCACACTTAAGCATAAAATTGAAATGATTATGAAGAGTGTGCCCTGATATCACTCCAATGCATTGGTTAATGTTTAGTATCATGATATGTCATGTTGGGATAGGGGTTTAACTAATTAATTTATGGGACTTTTTCCACCATTTTTGGAAATAGTTTTACCTGCTTCCTTTTTGTTTATGATGTAGTGTTTTAAGTTGTTTCCACATTTCCATGTTATGAGTATCTTGCTATATCATGCCTTTATATTCATGTTCCATCATGACTCACTGATATGATTTGTCTAATATGTATTATTATCCTCATTTTATGCCATTTTTATTCCCTTATTGGTTTTTATAGCTCAACTCTTTCTTATGTACATGCTCAGGTTATCCCATGCAGTGTTAAGTACGATGGAATGTTGTGATCATGTAAAAGAAGTTTTCAATAAAGATGTTGTATTTAATGTTTTAATTTGTTATGTAATTTTCCTAATTTCTCAAGACACTAGACCTCTGGATATTTTGAGTTTTATTAAATGAAAATCTATGAAATAAATCATTTCTAAATGTAAAATAAATAGTAGGGTTGTTATATTTGGTATCATAGGATAGGTTTAGTTATTTTTGGGATTAGGATTAGAAAACCCTAGTGAAAACCCTTAGGGATAAGACTAAGTATAATAAAAACATCCCTAAATTTTGGTAAGTATAGAGTAAGTGGTTTATCAGGAAAATACATTCCTTTCTGGATACGAAAAAGTAGATTGAGCTCTAGCATAGATGTATCTAGGGGTAAAACCTGAAAAAACTGCTTTGAACTAGACTCAAAGGGGAACCTGTGGATGAAAATGGGCCTTTCTGAACTCTTGGTTTGACACTTCTATGGGATATGCTTTGGTAAATTCATAAAATAATTACAAACCATTATTAAGGGAATAAAGAAAAAAATCCAATCGGAATATATGTTATGAAATATATCATGGATAACCAAGATTGAAACTTAGGGTATCATAATTTATGATAAACTATTCATATACAAGTTTATCCTTATATGTTCAATGTTATATTTTTTTAATTATTATTATCTAAGTATTAAAATCCCATAATTTTATTTTCTTTTTCTTAGTTAAAATATGGAAGGAGGAATATCACAAAAAACTCTTCTCTCTCTTCCAGAAGAACTACTTGTAAAGATTATCCTGATGTCATGCTCTGATGACTGATAGAGCGCTATCGTGGGCGCCCTCAAATGATTAGTGTGATTTTGGGGTACTTAGGTGCAGCAGAGTGGCTGACCAATGTCGTCTCTCAAAGGAGGAAGTGAATTAAAACAACTTTTCAGAGGTATTCTAGAAACAAAATAAAAGGGAATAAAAACACTACTTGACAGTATGGGGGTGGTTGTTTATAGTTTATAAATCTAGAAGAAGTTTGCTGGAAGAAGATTGCATTTTTTTTTGTTTTTTAATTTTGAAATGAAGTTTCGATTAGAATGACACAACAAGAAGATGTTTTTTTAGAAATCTATTTTAAAAGGAGTAATTGATCTAATTCTACCTCTTCACTTTATTATTAATCATTATCATTTAAATTAACATTCACTTAATTATGATCCCTTAATTTGTTAAATCACGAACCCTACGAGAATTAACTTTACCACGAAGATTGAAGTGAATTTAACCTTAGGCTAACTTCGAAACATGCAATCGCAGCACCCTGCTTTGATTGATGTTATAAGATTAGCTTATGGTCAGTGGTAAATTAAGGCACATATCCACTATGGAAATGAGGATGAATTGTGTTTAGGTATTATTTTTGAACTCTACAAATTTATCCCGTGTGGTCTTGTATTATCGATTAAGATCGCGCTCTCACAATTTACACAAAATCCCGACCTCGCGTGTTTTTGTGTACATTGTTCAATTGCTTGCTTAGTTTCTTACAATTTAAAAACACAATTCATGGATCATATTAAGTGAATTACAGTAGCTCATTTATTCAAAATAATTAAATGAAGAGGGTAGAAGATAGATCGATTACTAAAAGACTACTCTTCCATGGGTGGCGTAATCATCGTAGAAGCGTTTTGCATGTGCAAAGTTTTAAAATGGGTATAACCCAATAACGATTCTACTCAAGAATTCCAGCCCAATTAGGAAGATTAAGAGAAGAATAAATTTAAACAAAACAGAAGAAAATAGAAGAAATAAAATAATAACAAAAAAGTTTATTACATAAACAAAATCATTACAACATGAAGGAGAAGAAGAAGGCTTCGTCGAAGGGATCCTTGCTTCAAGATCTACCCTTATTGAAATGGTTGGAGAATTGGAGTGGATCCACTTATCCTCTGCCCTCAACTTCCCAATGCACGTCCCAACCCCTCAAAATGAGAAAAACTCCAATTTATAGAGGGGAGGGGAGGAGAGGTTACAAGTGGTTTCAAGTGTGAATGTGGAAATTCGGCCAAATATTTTTTGCCAACTTGAACCGCCATTTGACCACCAAAACGCATGAATTGGCCGGCCTTCCAGAAGGATCCAATGTGCGGATATGAGTATTCTATCTCCTCTCCAAAGTTGGGCTCAATACAGGCCCATATGAAGGAGTTATGGCTGAAATACAGAAGATTCTCCATTCTGGCGAGCCCAGCCCAACTTTGACTTCATGGCCCAATTTCAACAACCAACTGAACTCTTTAGCTATAGTGTCCTGAATAAAAGTTGTAGATAATTAAGTTAGTAACACTGTTACAAAATTTCAATTTCAAATAATAAATATAAAAATATTTATATTCGAAATACTACAGTGAACTATAAAGGGTAAAACTGGAATTTTCATCAAATATTCAAATGAACGATCTAATCCGAAATATTTTATAAATAAACATATTTAACACAATTTGAGGAAATTATATCATTTATTATCAATAAAATATTCAATAAAATAGTGTTTTATCAACTCCCCCACACTTACCCTTTTGCACACCTGGGCAAAACCTCATATCAAGTAAACATCAATATCAAATCAAAACCAATTTTAAAACACATATCCTTAAGATCAATCAATTTCACACCAAGAATAAAAAGATATCATGCCTCATAAAAAACCTTATTTCAAGTTCTCCATTTATATCATTCAATATATTTCCACTTCATTTATCCGCCCATGCACAAAACACTTACCTCGCTTGAATTTTCTCTCATCACTCAAATATCAATTTTTTTTGCAATGTGTTTCTCATCCAAACTCATAAAAGGGTCACCATAGGCTTGATAGATTCCTACATCGCTACCCGATGTGAGTCAAGGACATATGTTTATCATGAGGACTTTTCAGGGTTGTTCTGTGGCTTTCGATTGGTAGGATTAAGATGTGAAAAACTCTGAGGCTGAATGAGGAGGGCTTGACTCTTTTGAAACAAAATTGCATTAATATAATTTTCACTTAAATATGGTCTTCTCTTCAATCCCCATAGTATCAATTCAGCTCCATCATCATGAAAAGTAATGAAAGGTTTACACCATTCATCATTTCATCATAAAAAATGTCAATCTTCTCAAACATGATTTTCTTGAAAGCTCCAGATGGGCACAGCTTTCCACCTCAATTAGAAGCTCCAGAAAAGGCACAACTTCACTTGTCAAGAAAGCTCCAGAAAAGGCACAACTTTCAATATAATGACTTTCTTTAGCAGTAACAACATCTCTTCAGAATTTAATTTTCCACCCAAAGTATCACAGAATGTGGTGGCAAAACCCAAGACAACTTCCCACACACTTAAGCTCAACTAGATTATGCAATTTCACTTCAAGAGTTGGTTGGATAGGGAAAATTGGATTGTAATGTGGCTTAACCTAACAGGCTGTGCATGGATTCTAAGGGCTACAAGGATTAAATATTCAAGGTAGGCCATTATAAAAAAGGATTCTTTGAAATAGGGGCTTTAATACCAAACAAATGCCTCAATCATTTAAACATATGTACCTCAAACCCTCAAGTTTTGACAGGAATAGATCAAATTCTGTTTAAATCAAGCATGGTTTGGTTCTCTCAAGAAGTGAGGTGAATGTAAATAATATGAAAATAATGGTTTAGAAGCTTCACAGGAAAGTGATTTCAAATATAAAGACAGTGATATTGGCATGGGATTCAAAATTCAGCGTACTTTTCATGAAATTACTAAATATTTGAACTTGAAACAAAGTCATTTAAGCATTCATTTAAGCTTAGTTTCAAGGGGTAAATTGTTTCACTTATTGATATGGATTTAAAAATGGTGATGAGAATCATTTTAGCTCAAAATGTTTCAAAAAACACATAAAATTGTAAAATAAACACACAAAATTTGAAAAACACACAATTTTTTTGGTTTTTTTTAAACAAGAAAACAATTGAAATTACTAAACTAAAAGGTTCCCTCCCCCACACTTAAAATATTTCATTGTCCTCAATGTGAACCCGTGAGATGATATATGCACATTAAATGCAGAATTTTTAAATAGGACAAATAATATAAAAGTGAAAGGGTTAGAAACAGCGTGATGTGATCAAGTGATGATGGGGTCATGCAGTGTGATAAAATCCACTGCATCAGTAGGATGTCCCTCAATGTATCTCTTCAAACGTTGCCCATTGACTGTAAAGCTCCTTCCAGTGTCCTCTTGTGTGATCTCCACTGCACCATAAGGAAAAACATTAGACACAATATAAGGACCTAACCATCTGGAACGCAACTTACCAGGCATCAACTTCAGTCGTGAACTATAGAGAAGGACTTTCTCTCCAACATGAAACTCCATTTGTTGGATCATTTTGTCATGAGCTGCTTTTGATCTTTCCTTATAGAGCCTTGAGTTCTCATATGATGACAGTCGAATCTCCTCAAGCTCTTGAATTTGCAACTTCCTTTGAATTCCAGCTTGGGCCAAATCCATGTTAGATTTCTTTATAGCCCAATATGCCCGATGCTCGACTTCCACGGGGAGATGACACGCTTTCCCAAAAACAATCCGAAATGGGGACATACCAATGGGGGTCTTGTATGCTGTCCTATAAGCCCACAATGCATCATCCAAGCGCTTGCTCCAATCCTTCCTATTTGGCTGCACGGTTTTCTCCAAGATTTGTTTCAACTCACGATTTGAAACCTCAGCCTGGACATTTGTTTGGGGGTGGTATGGTGTTGATGTTTTGTGTGTCACCCCATACTTTCAAAGGAGGGAAGCAAAATTCCTATTGCAAAAGTGTGTCCCTTGGTCACTGATGATGGCCTTTGGTACTCCAAACCTGCAAAAAATATGTGCTTTGACAAAGTCCACAACAACATGAGAATCGTCAGTCCTGGTGGCCTTGGCCTCCACCCATTTACTCACATAATCAACAGCAACCAAAATATACAAAAATCCAAATGAACTAGGAAAATGACCCATAAAGTCGATGCCCCATACATCAAAAATCTCACAAAATAGTATGGGTTGTTGGGGCATCTCATGTCTCCTAGAAATGTTCCCAGTGTGTTGGCAACGAGAGCATGAATTACAAAACAAATGGTCATCATGGAACAAGCTAGGCCAATATAATCCAGAGTCTAAAACCTTCCTAGCTATCCGTTGGGGTCCAAAGTGTCCACCACAAGCAAGTGTATGACAGAAATGCAAAACAGACTCAAACTCATGATCGGGAACACACCTCCTAATGACTTGGTCACTACACATGCGCCAAAGGTACAGATCATCCCACACATAATACCTAGACTCACTTTTTAATTTTTGGACTTGATGCTTCTTCAAATTTACTGGGATTTCAGAGACAACAATGTAATTAATTAAATCAGCATACCAAGGATGCTTACCTGAGATGGTATAGAGATGCTCATCGGGGAAAGTGTCCCGAAGTGGTACCTGGTCCAAGGTGTCACCCTCTAGTGTGTGAGTAAGCCTTCTCATGTGGTCTGCCACCAAATTCTCTGACCCCTTCTTTTCCTTTATCTCAAGGTCAAACTCTTGAAGAAGGAGCATCCAACGGATAAGTCGTGGCTTTGCATATGGCTTCTTTAGGAGGTACCTCAAAGCTGCATGGTCAGAAAAAACAACTACTTTAGAGCCCAATAAATATGAACGGAATTTATCTAAAGAAAATATGACAGCAAGAAACTCATTTTCTGTGGTAGTGTAGTTTGATTGGGCTGAATCTAGTGTCCTCGATGCATAGGCGATCACATGTGAACGTCCTTCCACCCTTTGAGATAAGACAGCTCCAACCGCAAAGTTGGAGGCGTCACACATAAGCTCAAAAGGAATCTCCCACCGTGGGGGCTGTATGATAGGTGGAGTGGTCAGACGTTGTTTTAGCTCATCAAATGAATTCCTGCAAGAAACATCAAACACAAAATCAGAATCCTTTTGAAGTAATCTTGACATAGGAAGAGCAATCTTACTAAAATCTTTGATGAAGCACCGATAAAATCCTGCATGCCCTAGGAAAGATCTAACATCACGCACACATGAAGGATATGGTAAGGATGAAATAATGTCTATCTTAGATCTATCAACCTCTATCCCATGTTTAGACACTACATGCCCTAAGACAATGCCATGCTCTACCATGAAATGACACTTTTCAAAGTTCAGGACCAGATTCTTCTCAATACAACGATTCAACACCTTTCCCAAACTCTTTAGACATTCATCAAATGAGGATCCATACACTATAAAATAATCCATAAATACCTCCATGCAGGTCTCAATAAAATCAGAAAAAATACTCACCATGCATCTCTGGAAGGTACCTGGGGCGTTGCAAAGTCCAAATGGCATCCTTCTGTAGGAAAAGGTACCGAATGGGCAGGTGAATGTCGTCTTCTCCTGGTCCTCCGGAGCTATAGGAACCTGAAAATATCCAGAAAATCCATCCAAGAAACAATAGTGTGTCTTCCCAGATAGTCTCTCAAGCATCTGATCAATAAATGGGAGGGGGAAATGGTCCTTGCGAGTGGACTGATTTAGTTTCCTATAATCAATACACACACGCCAACTATTTTGCACCCTCATTGGAACTAACTCATATTTCTCATTTTTAACAACAGTAACACCACTTTTCTTAGGCACAACCTGAATAGGACTTACCCACTGTAAATCTGAAATGGGAAAGATTATACCTGCCTCGAGAAATTTCTCAACTTCCTTTTTAACAACTTCCAGGAGGGTGGGATTGAGTCTCCTTTGTGGTTGTCTCACCGGTTTAGCCCCATCCTCCAAGAGAATCCTATGCATGAAAATGGAGGGGCTATTACCTGATATGTCAACCAAGGTCCACCCAATCGCCCTTATGTTCTCCCTCAAAATATTCAAAAGCTTTTCTTCATGTTCAAAAGGGAGATTGTTAGCAATGATAACAGGTAATCCCTCACCACTCAACAAGTATGAGTATTTCAGATTTGGTGGCAATGGCTTGAGTTCTAATGAAGGAGGGTGTAGTATGGATGGAGACATTGAAGGAACTGAAATATGTGCACAAAGAGAATCAGTATCAGAATAGCCATCATCAAAATCATAGAATAACGCATCAAATCCATCAGCATACTCAACAACCATTTCATAATCAAAGTGAACATGATCAAAATTAGAAGATGAATCCACATCAAAATCAAATCCAAGATAAGATTGTGTATCAGAAACATGTGCGGAAGTGCTCTTAGACATCAAACTCGAACCAATACTCATAATCTCCCTAAGCATAGGACAATCAAATTCTATGGAGTTTTTATTTGGTGGTTCAAAATGGGAGATAACAAAAGCAGAATGGTCCTCAGAGGGGTACTTCATGAAATCCATAACATTAAATATCACAACTTCATCCCCAAATTCCATGGAAAGTGTACCCTCATTGAAATTTATGATAGTTTTTGCAGTTTTGAGGAAGGGCCTACCTAAGATAATGGGGGAATGAGAACTTACCTGATCATCCTCCATGTTAAGCATATAGAAGTCTGCTGGAAAGATCATGTCTCTTACCTGAACAAGTACATCCTCAAGAACTCCCGCTGGATATGCCGTAGCTCTATTCGCCAATTGCACCACTACTCTTGTTGGCTTCAACTCACCAACCTGCAAGGAAGAGAATACAGAGTGAGGCATCACATTTATGGAAGCTCCCAAATCACAAAGAGCATCAGAGAAGTGCAACTCCCCTATGGTACATGAGATGGTGAATGTCCCGGGATCCTTGCACTTTGTTGGCATTGCTAGAGTTGGTGTAATGAGTGCCGATACATTCCTTCCAAGGTTGATCCTCTCATTCCCCTTGAGCCCTCTTCGATTGGTGCAGAGTTCTTTTAAGAATTTGGCATACCTTGGGATTTTCTTAATGGCTTCAAGTAGAGGAATGTTGATCTCCACACGCTTGAATGTGTCCAAAACCTCCTTTTTCATTTCTTCTTCAGCCATCTTCTTGGTTTGAACAACCCTGTTTGGAAAAGGAAGGGGTTTAGGAGGAACGCCATCAATATTTTTCTTACCTTTATCTTTCTCCTTGGATTGCTCATCAGTTGGTATGGAATGCGGCTTCTCTGATGTTGAGGTGAATCCCGGTGGAATGGTAGGTGCAGATGTATCGTTCATTTGCTTCCCACTTCTCAATGTGATGGCACTAACATTCCCCTTTGGATTTGGAGTGGGTTGGGAAGGTAGATTTCCAGAATTATTACTCACAAGTTCATGGAGGGCGGTGGAAATCTGGCTCATTTGAGTCTTCAACTCCCTCAGCTCCGAACTTTGACTCTTCAGCTCATTCTGTTGATTAAGAACAATTTGCTTCAAAAGATCATCAGTATTAGAATCTACCTTTGGTGGATGATTCCCTTGTTGCCGACTTGTTGATGTTTGAGCTTCAAATCTCCTTTGGGGTTGTTGGAAACCCTGCTGGTAAGGCGGAGGCTGCTGGAAGTTTTGTTGAAAGGGTGGCCTTTGTTGTTGTCCAGAGCCATACCTCATGTCCGACTGATCTTTCCACCCTTGGTTGTATGTTGGATCAAACTTATTTTGGGGATATGGTTGTTTTTGTTGCTGTTGAAATGGTCTCCCAGGGAACACTGCTGCACAATCTTCTGTTTCTTGGAGTTGTGGGCAACAGTCAGTTGGGTGGCTTGTCTCAGCGCAAATACCACAAGGCCTTGAAGGAGGGGGTAAAGATGTCTTTTGTGCCAAAGCAATTTGCCTCACCATAGTGGTCAATTCTTCCAACTTAGTATCAATCAAATGACTTTCAAGAGAAGAAGGACTTACCTGATGTACTCCCCTGAAATGTGGTGTACCTCTATCACCAAATTGTTGGGAGTTTTGGGCCATCTTGTCGATCAACGCATGTGCAGCTACTGGTGTCTTGTCCACCAATGCTCCTCCAGCCGCAACATCTACCATGCTTCTCTCCATAGGTGTGAGTACTTCATAGAAGTACTGAATGAGGAGTTTCTCACTGATTTGGTGATGTGGGCAGCTTACACACAACTTCTTGAATCTCTCCCAGTACTCATACATTGACTCCCCTTGGGCTTGCTTGATCCCCGATATCTCCTTTCGAATGGATGTTGTCCTTGATGCTGGAAAAAATCTTTGCAAGAAAAGACGTTTCAAATCATTCCAACATGTTACATCTTCAGGTTGCAAATAATACATCCAATCTTTTGCAGCTCTATCAAGTGAGAATGAGAATGCTCTTAATTTAATTTGATCTTCAGAAACATTTATTGGTTTTAAAGTTGAGCAAACCACATTAAATTCCTTAAGGTGTTTGTTGGTATCCTCACCAGATAAGCCATGAAACTTTGGAAGAAGGTGAATTAATCCAGATTTCAATTCAAAGTCCGATTCGAGATTTGGGTATGCAATACAATTTGGTTGATAGTTAATATCAGGTGCAGCCAATTCTCGAATGGTTCTATTAAGTTTATTTCCATTGTTTTCAGCCATTGGTTCCTCTTTTATGTTTGAATTTGAATAGCTTCCAATTTCAATGTTTCCAGAAGAGAGTAATTCACCAACTGGTTGAATATTGAAACTTCCCGTAGATTGAGAATATCTGATTCGTGCCCTAAGGCTACGTTCAATCTCAGGGTCAAGATCTAAGAGATCTTCGGGATTAGTTCGTGTCATAGATTAAATAAAAATGAAAAGAAAGAAAGTGGAACATAGTAAAATAAAAATGAGAAGTTTTAGTTGATGGTCCAAAAAGAAGTAGAAGAAAATAAAAGAAGAAGAAGAAAAATCAGATTGGGTAAAGAAGGAAGAAAGAAGAGAGGAAGAGAATAAAATGTAAAATAAAATAAATACCTCTAATTGGTTCAAATAATTACTTGCCTCCCCGGAAACGGCGCCAATTTGATAGAGCGCTGTCGTGGGCGCCCTCAAATGATTAGTGTGATTTTGGGGTACTTAGGTGCAGCAGAGTGGCTGACCAAGGTCGTCTCTCAAAAGAGGAAGTGAATTAAAACAACTTTTCAGAGGTATTCTAGAAACAAAATAAAAGGGAATAAAAACATTACTTGAAAGTATGGGGGTGGTTGTTTATAGTTTATAAATCTAGAAGAAGTTTGCTGGAAGAAGATTGCATTTTTTTTGTTTTTTAATTTTGAAATGAAGTTTCGATTAGAATGACACAACAAGAAGATGTTTTTTTAGAAATCTATTTTAAAAGGCATAATTGATCTAACTCTACCTCTTCACTTTATTATTAATCATTATTATTTAAATTAACATTCACTTAATTATGATCCCTTAATTTGTTAAATCACGAACCCTACGAGAATTAACTTTACCACGAAGATTGAAGTGAATTTAACCTTAGGCTAACTTCGAAACATGCAATCGCAACACCCTGCTTTAATTGATGTTCTAAGATTAGCTTATGGTCAGTGGTAAATTAAGGCACATATCCACTCTGGAAATGAGGATGAATTGTGTTTAGGGATTATTTTTGAACTCTACAAATTTATCCCGTGTGGTCTTGTATTACCGATTAAGATCGCGCTCTCACAATTTACACAAAATCCCGACCTCGCGTGTTTTTGTGTACATTGTTCAATTGCTTTCTTAGTTTCTTACAATTTAAAAACACAATTCATGGATCATATTAAGTGAATTACATTAGCTCATTGATTCAAAATAATTAAATGAAGAGGGTAGAAGATAGATCGATTACTAAAAGACTACTCTTCCATGGGTGGCGTAATCATCGTAGAAGCGTTTTGCATGTGCAAAGTTTTAAAATGGGTATAACCCAATAACGCTTCTACTCAAGAATTCCAGACCAATTAGGAAGATTAATAGAAGAAGAAATTTAAACAAAACAGAATAAAAGAGAAGAAATAAAAGAAGAACAAAGAAGTTTATTACATAAACAAAATCATTACAACATGAAGGAGAAGAAGAAGGCTTCGTCGAAGGGATCCTTGATTCAAGAGCTACCCTTATTGAAATGGTTGGAGAATTGGAGTGGATCCACTTCTCCTCTGCCCTCAACTTCCCAATTCATGTCCCAACCCCTCCAAATGAGAAAAACTGCAATTTATAGAGGGTAGGGGAGGAGAGGTTACAAGTGGTTTCAAGTGTGAATGTGGAAATTCGGCCAAATATTTTATGCCAACTTGCACCGCCCATTTGACCACCAAAACGCGTGAATTGTCTGGAATTCCAGAAGGATAAAATGTGCGGATATGTGTCTTCTATCTCCTCTCCAAATTTGGGCTCAATACAGGCCCATATGAAGGAGTTATGGCTGAAATACAAAAGCTTCTCCATTCTGGCGAGCCCAGCCCAACTTTGACTTCATGGACCAATTTCAACAACCAACTGAACTCTTTAGCTCTAGTGTCCTGAATAAAAGTTGTATATAATTAAGTTAGGAACACTGTTACAAAATTTAAATTTCAAATAATAAATATAAAAATATTTTTATTCGAAATACTACAGTGAACTATAAAGGGTAAAACTGGAATTTTCATCAAATATTCAAATGAACGATCTAATCCCAAATATTTTATAAATAAACATATTTAACACAATTTGAGGAAATTATATCATTTATTATAAATAAAATATTCAATAAAATAGTGTTTTATCAATGACTTTGAAAAATTTTCAAATATCTAAGTTACTTGAAAAAACATTATGAGGAATCAAATACCTCTAGTATTGTATGATTATTTCAAGGATCATGTATTGTCTATTGGAGGATATTGTTCTCTAAACTTTCTTACTATGCTAAGTATGGGAAGTACAATTAGGGTCTTTTCAAATTCTTCTCTTTATTTCAAAATGATTAACCACTAAATCATTTTCTAGATGTTTTAAAAGAGGGATACCTCTGAGTAGCCTATATGTATAAAATTATAGATTTATGTCTTTGGGGAAACACCAAAACTAATATACCAAACCTCTATTTTTTAATATTTGAAGATGAACCAATAAGACTTTTTTTATACAAAACTAGTTCTAGAAGATATTTCAAAATTATATATAAGAAATATTTTTTAGTGAATTATCAGTGATTCTATAAATATAATCCAAGACACTTGAGGTGTTTTTGGGTAAGGAAGTAGATGATTTTGAAAATATCATGAGGTACCATTGTGACACATAAAACCTTTCCACTTAAAGGAAATACTGATAGTAAATACTAAAGACCTCGTTGAAAATATGAAGGAGAAGTACCCTCAACTATTTTCACCTTAGTATGTAACAAAAAATTTTGGGGAAAAAATTTCTTAAGGGGGGAAGAATGTAATGACCTGATCTTTTGAATAATATTTTATTTCCTGAAAATGTATGCTTTACCGTGTCACATTCATTAAAAATATACAAGTATAAATTGAAATGTAACTATCCGTTTTTGATTGTTATGTGACCATTGGTCAATTATGACCAATGATCAATATGACCATTAGAAATAATAATAAATTTATCTTTATAATTATTATTTATAAATAGAAATGAAAATGGAAAATTAATTTAGAAAGAAGATTCTATGGCCTCTACCTGTTGAATTTTACCATACAAAGCCTATTTTTTAGAGATTGGGAAGGAGGTAGCATCACTGGGCTTTTCTTTGGACCAAGATCAATCCGATATTTAACATGTTAAGATTGAACAAAATCTCCTATGAGATAAGTTCAAGTTGGTGGAAATCACCACTCAGGTGATGTTATCAGAGCCTCCCTAAGATTATATCACCATTGCACACCTTACGCTTAGGTTATATGTGGGTGTTATAAGGGGTTATGTAATAAGATATTAGTTACTTATTATGTAACCCCTTTTTATTAATAAATGTATTATTCCATAAATTCTATTTTGAGAATAGTCTTTCTTAAAAATATGATGAATTTGATAAATTAATTTTTCAGGAAAAATGGTACTTTTTAGAAATATATAAATTATTATATTAAACTAGGGTTTTATTAATAATTTTATTATAATTAAATAGTTTTATAAAAACACTCCTTTTAATTATAAATTATGATTATGTCTATTCCTTATTTTTTTACTGAATAACTGATTAAATAATCAGTTTGATTAGAATTATATTTTTATACGATAAAATAGAAATTGTATTTTTAATTTCAATTAGAGAATTTATTTTGTTGAATTAATGAATTTTTGAAATAAATAACATTCTAATAAAATATTATTATTAAATATAAATGATTATATAATTTTTATTAAGTCAAATGTAATTTTTATTAAGGTTTGAAAATAGTTTTTTCAAAACCCGTCAATTTTGAATAAATATCATTTTTTATTTTAAAAGTGAAAATTTACATATTTAGGAAATTATTTATATAAAATGAATATTATTTTTGGAATTAATATGTCAAAATTATCCAATGGTGATTTTTTCATAATTTTTTGAGATAGTCGAATTTTTGGGTGAAAATTAAATATCATATAAATATATTGTGTGTTCTATGACATAATAATGGCCTAGTAATGATGTAATAAATACTATAAAATAGATATTCATCCAAATATATAATTTTCCTTTAAAATAATTTTATTTTATGTTCATTTTATTTATTTTATAAAGCCTTAGTGAATCTTCTAAGACATATAATATATTTTAAAATTTTAAAATTATTTCCTTGAAAGTATGACTCACCTCGACATAAGAATATGAAATATTTTAATATTTTAATATCTTAGACCCTTAGCCTTATAAAATAATGTATAAAACTCCCATTTTTTAGAAACCATTGGGATAAATCAATGTATGGTTTGCGGTTTTGAATATTTTATTATGAGATGTCCAAAACCAAAATAATAAAGAAATCCCCCTCCTTTCCTATATAAACCCACCCAAGCTCCAATTTATCTTCACTGAAACTCTTTGAAGATATAAAAAACTCTTCCTCTTACTTCATAGAGTACTCCCAAGTCACCCCAAATCTCTTAAGAATCCCCTCCCAAGCCTTTGGAGTCACAGATCTATTTAATGGATCTCCACTCTCCTCTTTTATCAAGCACTCCTTTTGTGATATATCTTTTAATTTCAATTTGAATATATTAGGATATGTTCATAAATACTCTCATTATTGTAAATTTGATTTATAAATATTTATATCTTACTTAAACTCTCATTAATCCATTAATAATCCTTTATATACACCTGTTACTATACCAAAATTCCGTAAGGGATTTCTCTCTCCTCATTCCCATTAAGGCACTTATTTTATATTATGCATCTTAAATTCCATTTCATATGTTGAGATATTATGTTACATGATCCCCTTAATATCTATTTAATGTATAAATTATGATATACCCATTTCTCTATCATCAACCCATTTTAATAATTTCCATACGATGTCGTTATGCTGTTGAAATTGCACTGCGATTTTCCTTACCAAAAATCAGCATGTAATGAATACCATACCCATTCCTTTATCAAGGTTATTCACCTTTATGAACATATACTTGTTGATTTAGGAATTATATATATGTAATACACATTCCTTGATTGTGGAATAAATGATTATGTTGAATGAATCCATGTTATATGATCTATGTGGCACACTCAAGCATGAGATTTAAATGATTATGAAGGGTGCACCAAGATAGGGATCTAATGAATTGAGTATTATTTAGTATTATTATATGTCATGTTGGGATATAGGTTTAGTTGATTCCTTTATGATAATTTTTACACCATGTTGGGTAGGGTTTTACAAGATTTATTTTTTGTCTATGATGTAGTTTTTTAAGTTTTTTCCACATTTCCATGTTATGAGTACCGTGCTATATCACACATTTATATTCATGTTCCTTCATGACTCATTGATATGACTTGTCTAACATGTATTATTATCCTCATGTTATTCCATGTTTATTACCTTACTGGGATTTATATCTCACCCCTTTCTTATGTACATCCTTAGGTTATCCCATGCAGTGTTAAGTACGAAGGAATATTGTGATCATGTAAAAGAAGTTTTCAATAAAGATATTGTATTTCTTGTTTAAAATTATTATGTAATGTTCCTAATTTCCCAAGACACTATACCTATTTATCTTTTGAGTTGTATTAATTTGAAATCTATGTAATAAATCATGTTTAAATGTGAAATAAAGAGTAGGGTTGTTATATTGTCTTTATGGTTTCCTATTAAGTATTTTAAGAAAAATTTTGACCAGTAAAGATGATTTCATGTGTATATAAATGATTATTTGAGCTCAAAGTTTATTATGATTAAGTAAAACTCTCTTTTATGATCTTATGTTTATAAAATAAAGTAAAGTGTTTATTTTTATTTTTATATCCTTTACTAAGTTTTTTGATATCATCCCATGTTTTTAAATGTTTTTTACTAGGTTTAATGATGATTAAGAATACAGAATAAGTCAGGTTGAAAGTCATGAAGATTTTCCTTGAAAATAAAATGTGTTTCATTTTAAAAGTTTTATATTTAGGAAAAAATGGATACTGAGTTGAAGTGTCCAATCTGTAATATATGGTTTTGTTATGTAAGAGCTATGACATAATTTTTTAAAACTCTAAACTGAAAAGATCCTTGAAATGAAAGAAAGTAAATTCTTATCTAAAGAGTCAATTGTAGAATTATTTAAGGCATGGTCCTTATAAGAAGTTAGAAAATAAAAAATTATAAGTAGAAACATGTGTAGGTTGAGTAATTGAGTGGTTTTAATTAATTGGATTACTTCTTATTAATGGGGAGAATTGCTGAGCACCAAGGATAGTTTAGACATCCCAAAAACTCTCTATCTGGAAGAGGATTCCGAATAACTTCTAGGAAGAAACCAACTGATACAACATATTATTGGAGCTCTAGAACATAGGTAAATAAAGTGGATTTCATACTAAAATAAAATAGAAGATTCACTATTGGTGGATTCCAAGGATGAAATAGGGAGAGATAAACATTTACTCAAGTGATAAGATAACTCATTTATCTTATATTTTCACCCTTTGTTTAACATAAATTTTCATTTATGTATCTTTTGATTTCAAACATACTTGTACTAAATTGATTCAGGAGTTTCAACTATTGTTGTTTTTATACTTTTTATTTATCTTGATAAATTATTTTTATTATATAATTTAATTTCTTAATCGTGAATCATGAGTAAGAGTGTGATTTGACACACTACTGGAAATTATGGCATTTGCGTCAGGATCCTGTCGCTAATAGGCTCTTGCGACGGGGGCCCGTCGCAAATAGCCCATCGCGGAAAACGACGTCGCAACAACAATTATTTATGATGGGCCCATCGCTAAAGGTATTATTTGCGACGATGATCCTTCCCGTCGCAAATATTAGTCCGTATATTTGTGAAAACTTTTTAAAATAGTAATTGCGACGGGCCCGTCGCAATTACTATTTTTAAAAAAATTTAAAAAATATTAATAAATTATTTTAATGAATATATTAATAATACTATTTGCGGAGGGCATAGTATCCCATCACAAATACTTTAAAAAATAAAAAAAAAATTATTAAAAAATTATTTTAATTAATATAATAATAATCCAATTATAATTCAAAAATAAAAAAATTGTAATAAATGATTTTAATTAATATAATAATAGAATTATAATTCACAAATAAAATAATAAATTATTAATAAATTATTTTAATTAATATAATAATAATAATAGAATTATAATTCAAAAATAAAAAATAATAAAATATTAATAAATGATTTTAATTAATATAATAATAGAATTATAATTCACAAATAAAAATAATAAATTATTAATAAATTATTTTAATTAATATAATAATAATAGAATTATAATTCAAAAATAAAAAATAATAGAATATTAATAAATGATTTTAATTAATATAATAATATTAGAATAATAATTCATAAATAAAAAAAATATTAATAAAATATTTTAATTAATATAAAAATAATAGAATTATTTTACATTCAAATATTAAAATAATTCTAATATTATAAAAAAATAATAATAAAATAATAATATTATAAAATTTTAATATATATATAAAATTTAATATTATAAAATATAAATAATATTATTATTCCTATTAATATTGTTATTTCAAAATATAATATTATTAATATTTTATAATGAGACAGAAACTACGAATATAAAAAAATTTATATTTTGATTTAACAAACTTTATAACATAAAAAAAACTCTAATCTGAAGGAGGGGGGAGGGGGGGGAGGGGGGGGGGGGGGGGATCTGCAGATGCTGGTGGAGGAAACTCCATCCCTAAAGCATGAGTGAGTCGGCGCATGTACTCCATCTGCTCCTGATGCTGCTGCTGCCACCGACTCATCTGCTCCTCGTACAGCTGCTGCTGGCGTCGACGCTCCTCCTCATGCTGCTGCTGCTGCTGACGCATCTACTCCTGCTCCTGTCGGAGACTCTCTATCAGTGCAGTCTGAGATCGCAACTGATCCTCATACTGTGTAGCAGAAGAAGATGCACGAGCTCCTCTCGAGCTGGATGCCGACATCGCAGCACTGCCATAATAATCTCCGGGAGTCAGTCAAGAGCTGATACCAACTACCCGACCCTTCTCGAAGGCATACTGGGTGGCCTGCATCCATGCCGCCTCATCAAACTGATGGCCAGTGGTCTGATCTGATGACTCGGCCTGACTCTCAGGCCGGGTCTGTGACGCTGCGGCCTCATATGACTCCTGTAGTTGCAATTTAAAATTAAAATTATGAATATATTATATGTAGTTAATTTTTAAACTTGAAAACAAATAATACTGACCACGATGTAACGCTGACGATCACCTCTGAGCTCCCCAGTAGCAGGATCACTATACATCTGCCGATATACGTCGTACTCCGTAATATCGGGGTGCTCGACAGCCTATAAGAATAAAAAATAAACTATTAATATTTATAGTTATATAAAATATTTATAAATAATATACGTACCAGATGTTGTCTATGAGTACTGAAAGTACGAATCCCAGCTCGATGAGTCACCTCCTGTCTCCCCTGATTCTGCCTCCCCACCGATGATCTCCTCTGAAAGGCCTCACTCAACCAGTGCGCACATAATCCATCCCATACATGGGATGAAATGTACTCTGGTCGGTGTACTTTACATGACTCGTCAAAATTTGACACTCCTTCTTTCGTCGTGGAAACTTTTCTTAAATTTTGCAAAAACTGACGAAAGCGATCACGCATGGCCACCTCCCATGCCTCATGGATGACGTCACGCATGGTATCCTCGATCGGATACCATAAACCCTACAAATAAATCAAAATATCAAGTTATAAATGAAATAATTTTTAAAATAAAAATTATTTATTTACGTACGTACCAACCAATGGCCGAACATGGCCTGCTGCACATCAATGAGAATCTGCTCCCATGTGGTCCAAGGCTGAGAGAAATTGTTGCGCAAAATAGCGCTGCCCTGTTCGACTGCTATATGCGGAAAACTGTAAAAATAATAAACATTTATTATGTGAATAGATTAATGAAATCTTAGTCAAATCCACATGTTATCACACAGGTTATCACACCTCCGTGTGCGTGGATCAAACCCAAGACGTGGACGTCGCTCGGGGACGGGGTCAGGAATCATCAATCGTGCCGGACCACACCCCCTCCGCGTACTCCCTGGAGCACCTGCAGACTAAGGGTCATTTGCCAGCAACTCATCTACATCGAAAGGCAGGTCAGCATCTGCCAACTCACGAAATGTCTCGTCGTCCATTTGAAATATAAAATGTTAATGTTGTTAGAAAATAATTGATAATTACTATTATATATACATATATATTAGTTATAATTGTATATAAATACCATGGAATTCTATCAGTGTTCATCTTCATCACCATCTTCATATATGTCAATGTCATCTTCATATTTCTCCTCAACATCATCGATATCCATTCGAGTTCCAGTTGCTTCATCTCTTACCATTTCAAATTCATATGTGACATCATTAACATCATCGTCATCACCGACTCTTAAATGTGGGGTGTCTTCATCGATACCCATGTCTCTTTGTAAAAAAGATTGATTTTGAGTACTCTCTTGAAAAACTTCAATTCTTTGCACATCAGTGAAAACACATTCACTTTGACTAAACTGATTGTCTCGAATTTTGATTTTTATTATACTCCACCAATCAGTCAAGTATCTTGATGTAGCAAAGTACTTTTCGTAATAAACTTGATGTGCCTGTTAATCCAATAAGAATGGTTCATTTACTGCGAGAACACTTTTATATTTAATATCGATGATTCCATGAGTCGGATGAACACACACGCCTCTCTCTGTATCCAACCACCGACATTTGAACATGGTTATGTAATGTTGTCCAAGATAACAGAGTTCAATGATTTCATCAAGTATGCCATAAAAGTCAACTTCATTTTCTCGATGATGAGATCCTCTCAAGCTAACTCCACTGTTCATTGTTTTTTTTGATTCCCCATATGCATGTGTGTGAAATCGAAATCCATTCACCACATATGCATTATAAGTTTTAACAAGTTTGGAAGGTGGGTTACTCAATATACACAACCATTTGTCAATTTTATCATCATGTCGAGACACCTGAAAATTTGTGAAATAATTATCAATATAGTAAACTATACATTGAATGAGTTGCTAAAAGATAAAGAATTTATGTTACCAGTTTTTGAAACCACTGAGAGAAATTTTTCTGTCGGCGTTCTTTGAGGGCAGCTGCTGTAATTTGTGAAATTTGTTTCTTGATATGATTATCATACAACCTATAAAAAAAAGTTATTTAATGTAACATAAATGATAGAATAAGTGATATAAACACTTACAGTACAACTGATGTCATCTATTCACAGTTGAGAAAAACATACGTATGAGCTCTGTGATGTTCATCATTCGAAATCTAGCATTCATAAATTCCACCAAAACCAAGATCTGGCTGGTTGAAAACAGATAATCGATTTTCGATTTCATCAGTATTCCTCTCGTTCCGTCCCATTTGGTTGTGTTTTTAAGGATACTTAGATTCAAAATAATGGGAGCAGAAAAAAGATATTTCCTCTTGCAAATAAGATTCTGCAATAGATCCTTCAATAAATGCTTTGTTACGTACTTTTCTTTTCAATTTTTTCATGCATCTTTCAAATGGGTATATCCATCTAAACTGTAATGGACCTCCACGTTTGGCTTCATATGGAAAATGTAACATCAAATGTTCCATTGAGTCGAAGAAAGATGGTAGAAATATTTTTTCTAGTTTACATATAATTACAACAACATCTTCTTCAAGTTTGCATAGAGCATCATAATCTGCTGTAGCTGCACAAATTTCCCAAAAAAAATGATACATGTCTGTTATGGAATCCAAAATCACAGAATTCAACAGACCTCTTAATCCAATGTGTAGAAGTCTTTCCATTATAACATGACAATCATGACCTTTTAATCCAGTAATATGACAATTCTTTACATATCTACCCAAATTGGAAGCACAACCATCTGGAAGTCTCAAATCTGAAATCCACTGACAAAATAATAAACGGTTTTCTTTAGACAGTGTATAAGCTGCTTTTGGTTTCAGTAACCTTTCTGTTCTGACATTCTCAAACAATTCCAGTTCTGGACGCCTGCAAATTTGGGCAAGATCTAAACATGCATTTACATTGTCTTTGCTCTTTCCTGGCATATCCAAAACTGTATGAAACAAATTATCAAAACAGTTCTTCTCAATATGCATGACATCCAACATGTGGCGGACCAACAAATCAGACCAATATGGAAAATCCCAAAATATGCTACGTTTAATCCAATTGTGTTCTTTCCCAAAACCAGAAATTTTCTGTTGGTTTATTGTGGGATCAAAAGTGATGGGAGGTAATGAAAATACAACTGATTTTAACTCTGAACCTGATAGCATTTTTGGAGGTCCATCCCTTTCAATTGTTCCTTTTCTGAAATGAGATCTGTTTCTGGGAAAAGGATGATCAGCTGGAAGAAATCCGCGATGACAGTAAAAATAAAAAGGTTTCTTTCCATGAATGAGCATAAATTCTTTGTTCTCTCCCATACAGTAAGGACATGATTTCTGACCATGTGTACTCTAGCCAGATAAAATCCCATAAGCCGGGAAGTCACTAATTGTCCACATCAATGCTGCTCTCAGTATGAAATTCTGTTTCGTAGCAACATCATATGTACTGACACCATTACTCCACAATAAACTTAATTCATCAATCAACGATTTCAAATAAACATCAATATTCTTCTTCAGATGTCCTGGAATTTGTAAAGTCAAAAAGATATATGGCTCCTTCATCAACATTCAAGGAGGTAAATTATATGGAGTTAAAAAAACAGGCCAACATGAATATTGACTACCATAAGATCCGAACGGACAGAAACCATCAGTGGAAAGGCCCAGTCAAACATTTCTAGCTTCTAAAGCAAAGGATGTATGCACTCTATCAAAATGTTTCCATAAATCACCATCGGCTGGATGATTCAAGCTTTTATCGGTTGAAATATTCTCTTTATGCCATGACATCATTGTCGCTGTATTCTTAGACATGAATAAACACTGAAGTCTAGATGTAAGCGGAAAATATCTCAACTGTTTTACAGGAATCAAACCAGACTTCCCATGTTTCCCTTCTTTATATCTCAGTTTCCCACATGTGGGACAACTATCCAATGACTCATTTTCCCCAGAATATAAAATGCAGTCATTTGAACATGCATGAATCTTCTGACAAGTAAGTCCCAAATTTCGAACCAACCTCTTACTCTCATAGTAATTTGCAGAAAAAATATTTCCTTTGGGTAACAGTGTTTTAAGCAAAGAAAATATATGTTCAAAACAGGTGTTTGACATTCCGTTATCTGATTTGATAGCCATAAATTTTACAACTGCTTCTAATTTGCTTATCTTGCAGCCAGAATATAATGCATCCTCAGCAGACCTCAACAACTCATAAAATTCAGACGGTGCCAACTCAGGATCTGAAGCTACATCAGCCAGAGTTTCTGTATGTTGAACAGATGAAACTGCAACATCATGTACTAAATCTTGAAACCGGGATGGATCCATAATCAAGTTGGTATCACCTACTCTGGAACTGCGTTCACCGTGTTGATACCAAAAAACACAATCTGGTTGAAAACCAAAACTCAAGAGATGTCCCCCCACTTTGTCAAACGTGTCAAACGTTCTCAATGCACATTTTCTACAAGGGAATTTTATTTTTCCTTCTGAAACAAATTCTGGATTTGATGCCGCAAATGATAAAAAAGTCTCCACACCCTCTATATATACTGGATTTAAACCAGAACCGTTTGGATTTCTACATTGATTTATCCATATGCGGTCATCTAATAATGACTGTTGACGACCTCGTTGTACCATATTTTCCTATAAAATATAAAAGCATTACTGGTTTTGAATAATTTGTTAGAAAAATCACTCAAGCAAGGATAATTATAGTCTACATCAGACACGATTGACGCAAACTTTTTATTGAGATATACCTAAAAATTGACCCTTTAAGAATTGAATATGTTGAGAATAAAGTAAAACCTGTTACAAATATTGATAATTTTAATATTATATAATTTTTTTTATTTTAATAATACTAATATTATTTTTTCATAAATATTAATTATATAATAATAACATTATTACATTATTAGTATATTTTATTATTAATATTAAAATAATATAATTTTCTATATTATATACAATTATCCTTTCATCTGTGTGTTTAACATTCCGTCTCCACATGTAATATTTGCATTCACTTTCACCTCTCCATTGGTGAGTAGGTTGATAATTTTGAAAAAGAATGCAAATATTACATGTGGAGACAGAAAACACACAGATGAAAGGAGAATTGTATATAATATAGAAAATTATATTATTTTAATATTAATAATAAAATATAAAAATAATGTAATAATGTTATTATTCCAAATTATTGGTAATTATTCCTAATTATTAGTAATTATTCCTAATTATTGGTAATTATTCCTAATTATTGGTAATTATTCCTAATTATTGGTAATTATTCCTAATTATTGGTAATTATTCCTAATTATTTTTAATTATTCCTAATTCTTCTTAATTATTCCTAATTATTCTTAATTATTCCTAATTATTCTTAATTATTCTTAATTATTCCTATTTATTGGTAATTATTCCTAATTATTGGTAATTATTCCTAATTATTTCTTAATTATTCTTAATTATTGGTTACTATTCCTAATTATTCCTAATTATTAGTAATTATTCCTAATTATTGGTAAATATTCCTAATTATTGGTAAATATTGACAAGTATTGGGAATTATTGGTAAATATTGACACTATTGGCAATTATTGGTAATTATTACTAATTATTACTAATTATTACTAATTATTCATAATTATTGGTAATTATTCCTAATTATTACAAATTATTACTAATTATTGGTAATTATTACTAATTATTGCTAATTATTGGTAATTATTACTAATTATTACTAATTATTACTAATTATTGGTAATTATTGGTAATTATTGGTAATTATTGGTAATTATTGGTAATTATTAATAATTATCGGTAATTATTGGAAATATTACTAATTATTGGTAATTATTGGAAATTATTACTAATTATTGGTAATTATTACTAATTATTACTAATTATTACTAATTATTACTAATTATTACTAATTATTAATAATTATTAATAATTATTGGTAATTATTAGTAATTATTGGTAATTATTAGTAATTATTACTAGTTATTGGTAATTATTGTTAATTATTACTAATTTTTGGTAATTATTACTAATTATTACAAATTATTACAAATTATTACTAATCATTACTAATTATTAATAATTATTACTAATTATTACTAATTATTACTAATTATTACTAATTATTGGTAATTATGGCTAATTATTGGTAATTATTACTAATTATTGGTAATTATTACTAATTATTACTAATTATTACTAATTATTACTAATTATTATTAATTATTACTAATTATTACTAATTATTACTAATTATTGGTAATTACTGGTAATTATTAGTAATTATTAGTAATTATTGATAGTTATTACTAAATATTGGTAATTATTACTAATTACTGGTAATTATTGGTAATTATTGGTAATTATTACGAATTATTATTAATTATTGGTAATTATTGGTAATTATTACTAATTAATGGTAATTACTGGTAATTATTAGTAATTATTAGTAATTATTGATAATTATTACTAAATATTGGTAATTATTGGTAATTATTGGTAATTATTGGTAATTATTGGTAATTATTGGTAATTATTGGTAATTATTACTAATTAATGGTAATTATTGGTAGTTATTTCTAACTAATGGAAATTATTGGTAATTATTTTTAATTAATGGTAATTATTGGTAATTATTACTAATTATTACTAATTATTGGTAATTATTACTAATTATTACTAATTATTTGTAATTATTACTAATTATTACTAATTATTACTAATTATTACTAATTATTGGTAATTATTCGTAATTATTGGTAATTATTACTAATTATTACTAATTATTGTTAATTATTACTAATTATTACTAATTATTAGTAATTATTGGTAATTATTACTAATTATTGGTAATTATTGGTAATTAGTGATAATTATTACCAATTATTACTAATTATTGGTAATTATTGGTAATTATTCCTAATTATGGATAATTATTGGTAATTATTAATAATTATTGATAATTATTGGTAATTATTACAAATTATGGATAATTATTGTTAATTATTACTAATTATTGGTAATTATTACTAATTATTGGTAATTATTACTAATTATTGGTAATTATTACTAATTATTACTAATTATTGGTAATTATTACTAATTATTACTAATTATTGGTAATTATTATTAATTATTACTAGTTATTGGTAATTATTGGTAATTATTTCGAATTATTACGAATTATTAGTAATTATTACTAATTATTACCAATTATTACTAATTATTGGTAATTATTGGTAATTATGCGTAATTATTACTAATTATGGATAATTATTGGTAATTAGTAAATTATTACTAATTATTGGTAATTATTGGTAATTATTGGTAATTATTACTAATTAAGGATAATTATTGGTAATTATTACTAATTATTGGTAATTATTGCTAATTATTACGAATTATTGGTAATTATTACTAATTATTGCTAATTATTGGTAATTATTACTAATTATTACTAATTATTGGTAATTATTTGTAATTATTACTAATTATTCCTAATTATTGGTAATTATTACTAATTATTACTATTTATTACTAATTATTGGTAATTATTACTAATTATTGGTAATTATTACTAATTATTACTAATTATTGGTAATTATTGGTAATTATTACTAATTATTCCTAATTATTGGTATTTATTACTAATTATTAGTATTTATTCTTAATTATTGGTAATTATTACTAATTATTCCTAATTACCATTAACTATGAACAATGAATACTAATAATTTAAATTTATTAAGTAACAAAACAATCTAAACATAATTAAATTACAACTAATTAATAATAATTCAAACTAATAAAAAATTTAATATAAATATTAAATTAAAATGAACATAAATACCTTTAAAATTGATCTGAGGTTGATCTCTGATCGTTGTTGCAGACTTCAATATCAACTCCGGAAATAAAAATTAAACTTAAGAAACTCTGAACTCTAAAAATAGATTTTTGAGAGAAGTAGAAGATAGAGTTTGAGAATGAATGGAAAAAAACAGATGAGGGTATTTATAGGTTAACTTATTTGCGACGGGACCATTTGCGACGGGTACCGTCACAAATACATTAGCCCGCATTTATCACGGTCAACGGTTAAATAGATATTTGCGACGGGACCCGTCACAAATAATAACCTGCCGACAATCTATTTGCGACAGGGGTATATTCCCGTCGCAAATGTTTTTTACCGCCGCTGGTTATTTGCGACGGGGGGTTACCCCCCGTCGCAAATAACTTTCCCGCAAATAACCTTTTGCGACGAAGAGTTTTCCCCGTCGCAAATATCTTTTACCGCCACCGGTTATTTGCGACGGGTGGTAACCCCCCGTCACAAATAACTTTCCCGCGATTTGGCGCGCATTTCGCGCCAGACCTTTTGCGACGAGTTAGCTTTCCCCGTCGCAAATAAGTAGTTATTTGCAACGGGAAAATTCCCCTATCGCAAATAAATTTCTAACGGGACTATTTGCGACGGGATTTATCCCCGTCGCAAATAACCCGTCACAAATACCCATTTTTCTCGTAGTGACATGAGAGTAGTTGTAAATCTCAAGGTAGATTATGACACTTCTAACTAATCAATTACCTGTTGAGACGAATATATTTTATTGGTCATAAAATTCAATTTTTATCCTATATATTTTCTCCTTGATAGACTTGAATTAATTACTATTTTCAGTAACATAGTTAGCTTTAACTTTACTAACACTACATTTATAATTTCTTTCTTTACACACCTTACTCTTTTTCCCATCATTTTCATTCCCCATTTTTAGTGGTTTATGATTTTAAATAATCCCTAAGATCATCCCAACAACCATACCTTGGGTTATAACCTTCACTAATATGATAGTTTAGGAGTTATAAATTGTATTTTGATGCCCATGACAACCTCAAACCCTATAAATTACCACTCATAGAAGAAAAATAAGACAGAAGATGTTTTGAGTTGGAAAGATCATTGTTTCCTGACAAAAATGAGGGTTTACAAGGATCCTATGCTCATAGATTTAGTAAAAAAAATACATGAATTATTTAAGAAGGATAAATATCACCCATTTTTCAAATTATTTCTAAACTAGATTTATTTTAAATGATAAAAATCTCTCATCCTGATGATCATAATTTTCAAAATAAAATTAAAACCATGAATGATTTGAAATCATAAAAATTCACTTATAAAGATGGTGTTCTAAAATTTGTAAAGCAGCTGTACGTTCCATTTATACCTGATCTAAAAAAGGAATTATTAGATGATGTTTATAGATCAAATTTATCTATACACCATGGTAGCACCAAGATTTATAGGGATCTAAAGGAACATTTTTTGATGGATAATATGAAATGGGAAATTGCTGATTATGTATTAAGATTCTTAGTTTGACAATAGGAATAAGATCATATATAACATTTTAAGGGATTCATGTAACCTATGACTATTCCTATATGTAAATGTAATGACTTTACCATGTACTTTTTCATCAGATTACCAAATAATCCAAGAAATAATGATTCCATATGGTTTATTATTGACCGCTATACTAAATCTGCACATTTACTTACTATAAGAGAATATTTACCTCTTGATAACCTTACAAAACTCTATATTCATAATGTTTTAAGACTTCATGGTGAACTTATTTTAATTTTTTCTGATAATGATCCATGATTTTTATCAAAATTCCCAAAAAAGTATTCAGAAGGCTCTTGATACCAAGCATCATTTGAGCATTACGTATCATCCTCAAACTATTGTATAATATGAAAGGAATATTAAAACATTATAATACATGTTGAGGTTTTTATCACTTTAATTTAAAGGTATGTGGGATTATTATTTACCTTTGATTGTGTTTTCCTATAATAATATCTTCCGTTCAAGTATTTAAATGGTTTTGTATGAAGAATTATCTTTCAAGATATGTGGTACTCCAAATTATTGGGATGAATTTGGTGAAAGGAATCTTATAGGCCTAGAAATCATTGAGGAGACCATGATAAATTTAAAGAATATTATTAACCATATTAAAGAAGCTAAAATAAAAATAAAAGATCTATGGTGATAACCAAAGGAATGATTTGGAATTTTAAGTGGGAGATCACGTTTTCTTGAAAGTATCTCTATAGAAGGGCATTATAATGTTTAGTAAGAAATGAAAATTGAGCCCTTGATAATTTATACATTTTGAAATTATATAAATAATTAAAGATATGGATTACCATTTTGAAATGAAACCAAACCTATCTAAAATATATGATATGGTCTATATCTCATTATTAAGGAAGTATATTGCAGGACTAATTTTGAGAAAATGTCGTTTTCAACAATACTCTGTCTTTTTATGATGATTTTGATGTTCAAAAATACCCTTATTTATTATTCTAATGATTTTACTTTGAGTATATTTCAAGAAATTAATATTATTTATTTCTTTATTTTGAAATAATATTTAAGCATTTTAATCCGCGTGGAATATTACTGAATGTGTTCGGAAATCACTTTAGTGTGTTCTAGAAACACTGTCCATACTCAATGTGTTCAGAAATCACTTTAGCGTGTTATGTAAACACTGTTCATAATCAATTTGTTTGGAAATCACTTTAGCATGTTCTGGAAACACTGTTCATACCCTACGTTGAGGAGCGTAGCGTACAGATGCTAACTGTCACTTACGTGTTATCAGTAAAGTATGGTTAAGAAACCATACATTGTTAGAAAAGTATGGAAGAAAGAACCCCACATTTTGAAGGAACCTTATGTTTGGAATATCATAAAATTATGGAAGAAGAATCCTGCGTTAATATTGAACTTCATTTCTATTTCTCAAAAGTATGGTTCATCAACCTTACTTTTGTAAACAACCTTACATTGGATCATTTACCTTTCATTTTGAAGCTGATAAAAGTATGGATTATGTATTTTTCATTTGAGAGTTGAAGAGAAAATTATGGACAATAAAACTTACATTTGAGATCAACCTTACATTTGTGATCAACCTTATGTTGTGATACTTATGTTCAGAGAATGTATGCTATGCAGTTCAACCCTGCATTTGGCATCAGAGATTTAAATTATGACTTTATTAAAGGAATGAACTTTATGCTGATTATTAGGCCGATTTAAAGCCAGATTAAAAGCCCGAATCTAAAGTGTGTCTTTAGCTGATTTAAAGCTGTTTATTTATGATTCAAAGGATCAATTTAAGAGGAGATTTTCATGGATAATTTTAAGGGGAGTTATGACTGCTCTCGTTATTCAAATATTTGAATATCGTGATTCTAAAGGTGACTTTTGTGGATCTAAATTTAAAAGAAGAACACTCATCTTTATTCTTTATATACCTGTATTATTTTTTATTAAAGATATAGAGGTGAATTATTGAAAAGAAGAAAAATATATATCAATCTCTTGAGTTTTTTACTGCTACAGTTTATAGAGACAATAAAGACTTACAAATCTTCTGTTATGAAAAGAGAAAAAGATCTGTTTTCTGAAGAAGAAGAAAATCGATTGAAGATTCACTGATTCTACATCAAATATCTTTTTTAATTGACTACTATTAAAGTTGAGAATTATATTTCAAGATCTACCACAACCGGATCAACTCATAACTACTCTTTACTTGAAGAATATCATTTATGAAACCGACGATCCATCGACTGTCAATTGCATGCTATTGTAATTGTGAAGAACAACTGGAAAATATTTCAAAGATCAAATAATATTTTACTTTGAGTGACCTACTTCTCATACTAAGCTGTGTGTTTGGTTCTATGTATGAAACAAAAGGCTATGTTTTTCCTAAATTTGTAAAGGTGTCAACTGCCTGCACTCATTTGTAGAATAGTCTGTTGATAAGAGAACCAGATAGTGAAAATCACCAGGCTCGTGGATTAGAACATTGGTGGAGTGGACTAGGGGCCTTCTATTCCCCAAACCACTATACATCATGCATCATTTTCTATTTATTTTCCACTTCTTAATATTTTTGATAAAGTTTAAAGGACAGATCACGATCTTGTGAAGAAATTGTAAAAGACACAATTCACCCCCCTCTTGTGTATATTTGGTATAACCCGATCCAACAATTGGTATTAGAGGAAGAGATTTTGTCAAATCTATAATAGGCTGAAAGTTTTTGGACTATACAGAGCTCAATGGATGATGCACGAGAGGGTATGTAAATGGTTTGAGCTCTCTACTTCAACGGTGAAAAATTTGGATGTTGGAAATCAAGGATGATAATTTATTTAAAGAACCTTGGATACAGAGTCTACTCGAAAATTCTTACTCCCTATGTGATTCAAGAGAAACCTCAAACATGGAGTGCTGATATAGAAGTAGAGTATGACATAAAATTGAAATCTATGAATGATATCATCTATAGTCTTGGACCAGATGAATTAAATAGAGTATCTTAGTGCCCGAAAACTTATGAAATGTGGCAGAAAATCGCAGTTGCTTATGAAGGAACTGACAATGTCAGACAGATGAGGTATGCTACTGCTAAACTAAAATTCGATACATTCAGGATGTTTGAAGGAGAAAGTATCACCCAGATGAATGGAAGGTTTACCGATATTTTCAACAACATCACTTCCTTGGGAGATCTGATCAAACTAGATGATCAAGCTCTAAAAGTACTAAGAGTACTACTACCAAGATGGAATGGAATTTCTACTACTATCAGACAATCTGAACCTGTAAAAGTTTTAAAAATGATAGAGTTAATTGGAACTCTAATGATGTATGAGGTTGAGATGCAGGATGAAGAAAATGAGCATAAGGTTCTAATCAAGAGAGAAAAAACTTCTTTAAAGGTGTCATCTCAAAGAAAAAGTAGAAAACCAAGGAAAAAGGAAATAAAGATGAAATCAGAAAGTTCTGATACATCCAATTAAGATGTGGAACTGGATCAGATAGCCATAAAATTCAGTAAGTTTTATCAAAATGAAAAAGGTTTTAGAAAGTCTTTTAAAAATGATGAGAAAGAAGTCAGATGTTATGAGTGCAAGAAACTTGGTCATATCAGACCCGACTGTCCACAATTAAAGTAAGATAAGAAAAATAAATTATTCAAGAGAAATTACTATGAGAAGAAAGAAAATAAGGCAATGAAATCTACATGGAGTGTTTCTGAAAACTCCGGAAGCTCATCAAAGTCTTACTCAGAAAAAGAAGAATCAAGTCTGAAAGCAAACATGTGCTTTACGGCAGAAGCTGATGAGGAAGCAGGTCACCAAAGCCAAACTGAAATATCGTATATAGAAAGTGGCTGCTCCAGACATATGAGTGGAAAATCATCAAATTTCAGAACTCTAACTCAAAAATATGGTGGTCTAGTCACATTTGGTGACAATTCCAAAGGCAAGGTTACTACCATCAGAATAGTTGGAGGTTTAGAAGTAGTCTCAATCAATAAAATACTCTATGTACAAGGATTGAAACACAACCTGATAAGTATCTCTCAACTCTGTGATGATAGTTATTTTGTTTATTTTTCTAATAACTTTTGTTCTTTTTTTAAAGATAAATTGCTTAAATTTTGATCACTAAGAACTGATAATGTCTACACACTGGATTTAAATTTCCTGTGTAAATAAAAATTAAAATGCTTAATAGATAAAATAAATGAATCTTGGATCTAGCATAGAAGACTTGGACATTGCAATATATATGCTTTAAATAAGTTATCTAAGAAACAATTAGTTTTTGGTTTTTCTAGACTCAAATTTAAAAGTGATATATTTTGTGATGCATGTCAACTTGGTAAGTAGCACAAATCAACCTTCAGATTTATTAATAAAATTTCTACATCTAAACCTCTAGAACTTATCCATATTGATTTGTTTGGACCTTCCAGAATACTAAGATTTGATGGTAAATTATATGTATATGTTTTAGTTGATGAATATTCTAGATTTTCTGGGATTTATTTTCTAAAATTTAAAAATGAATATTTTACTATAGTTGAAAGTTTTTTCAAAGCTGTTCAAAATGAGAAAGATTCTAAAATAATTTCATTAAGAAGTGATCATGGTGGAGAGTTTGAGAATCTAGAATTTAATTCCTTTTACTCAAATACGGGTATTAAAAACACTTTCCCTACACCAAGAACACCTCAAAAAATTGGAATTTTTGAAAGAAGAAATAGGACTATTCAAGAAATGGCTAGAACTATGCTAAATGAATACAGTCTTCCTACCTATTTCTGGGCAGAAACTATAATCACAACCTATTATATAATGAATAGAGTTTTAATCAAACCTATTTTTAAAAAGACACCCTATGAAATCTAGAATAATAGAAAACCTGAAGTAAATTACTTTAAAGTTTTTGGATGGAAGGTTTACACCTTAAACACCAAGGAAAATCTTGGTAAGTTTGATCCAAAATCCGATGAAGGAATTTTCTTAGGATATTCTGCTACTTCCAAATCTTATAGAGTTTTTAATAAAAATTCAAGGATTGTTGAAGAATCAGTTCATGTGAAATTTGATGAATCCGATCCCTTTGATAAAATAAAAGACCAAACTAATGAATCTGACTCTAATGATAACATGAGACATGAGAACCTAAAAGATTATTTTAAAAAAGATATAAATAAAATTCTGTCTAGATCAGAAGAACATGACAGTGAAGAACCTAATAGTGTTCTACCTAGACAATCTAGAACCCTAAAGAATCACCATTTAGAAACTGTTATAGGAGACCTAGACACTGGAATAAAAACCAGAAGAAATGTAGGAAATCTTGTTGAATTATCTACTTTTCTATCCTAATTAGAACCTAAGACATTAGAAGAAGACTTAGTTGATGAAAGCTGGATGATAGCCATGTCGGAAGAACTAAACCAATTCAGGAGAAATGAAGTCTGGAATTTAGTTGAAAGAACTCAAAACTATCCAGTTATAGGAACCAAATGGGTCTTTAGAAATAAACAAGATGATCGAGGAATAATAACTAGAAATAAAGAAATAATTGTAACTAAAAGTTATAATCAGTAAGAAGGTATAGATTATGATGATACCTTTTCACCTATAGCTATATTAGAATCCATTAGGATCCTTTTAGCCTATGAATATCATATGAATTCAAATTATTTTTGATGGATGTTAAGTCTGCCTTTTTAAATGGTTACTTATTGGAGGAAGTTTATGTTGATAAATCTCCTAGTTTTGAAAATTCACAAAAACTAGATTCTGTTTTTAAACTTACTAAAGCTATATATGGCATTAAACATGCACCTAGATCTTGGTATGACAGATTAAGTTCTTTTATATTAAAAAAATTATTTTACTTTTGGAATGGAAGATCCAACACTTTTTAAGAAAACTGTAGATTCTAATGTTTTACTGGTTTAAATTTATGTTGATGATGTAATTTTTGGTTCAACAAACAAAAAGAATTGTCACGAGTTTTCAAATCTAATGCAAAAAGAATTTGAAATGAGTATGATGGGAGAATTAAATTTCTTTTTAGGACTTCAAATTTATCAAAAAGATTTTGGAAATGTTTTAAATCAAATCAAATACATTACTGATTTACTAAAGAAATTTGGACTTGAAAACGACAAGACATATTCAACTCCTATGTATATTAATATAAAACTTGACTTGGATGAAACTGGAAAATCAGTTGACAAAAAGTTATATAGAGGTATGATTGGTAGTTTATTATATCTTACTGCTAGTAGGCTAGATATAATGTACTCATTATGTCTTTGTACTAGATTTCAATCTAATCCAAAAGAATCTCATTTAAGTGCTGTCAAAAGAATCTTTAGATATTTAAAAGGAACTATTTTTCAATATATTATCTATCCAAAACTTCTGATTTTAATTTAATTTCATATTCAAATGAGGACTTTGGAAGTTGTAGATTAGATAGAAAAAGCACCTCATGTAACACCCCAAGATTTCATAGTACGTTATTTTTTCAAAGTAATTCAATAACTTGCGCAACACGCAACACCGAGTTTGAGCACACCACAACTTACCAAACTAGCTGTTCAAAAAGCAGTTATGAATAGTGTAAACTGAATTTTGAATTTTATATACTCTATAAAATTTTAGAATCCATATTATGTGTTTCTTAGACATAATATAAGAAAAAACTCATTTTTTAGATAAAATAAGTATTTTTCAAAAAATGCTATTTTACCGCCTTTTAATGGAGAACCCTTTTTAAAACCAATATTTGACACTTTTATATATTCAATTTAAGGAAATTAAATTCTTCTTTATAATCGAGACATAAAAATTTAGTTTGGATAAATTTTGGGAATTTTTCTGATAACTTTCATATTTTTATGAATAGTGAAAAATACTAAATTTTAATTTAAAAAAACATTTTTAATCAAAATAATTTATAGTGTTAAATTATAAATTTGAGGGGTTTTAAAGTATAATTAGATTATATTTTTACCATTTATTCTAATGTTGGTAATTGGATTTAATTTCACATTTAAAATGTACATAAACAAGTGTCAATCTTTTGATAATTAATATTTCTTAAAAACACGTTTTTTGTTTTGACAACGAGAATTAATTTTAAATTAATTTCTTCCACTTCTGTGTTTTGAATTTGGAAAAAGGGATTAAATATTTGTAATCAGTGGGTCTAAATTTTGTAAATATATAAATTTTATTTTTAGACATTTTAAATATTTACTTCAGTAAATATTTTATTTACCATGATTAAAGGGTAAATATAATAAATAAGGGTAAAATATAATTTTATAATAATATTAAATTACCTTAACATGTATCCTAATCCTATTTTCTGATACATATCCGACCATGGGAATCTTTGGGATGAATTTGGGACCCCACGGAGCCACATGGGAGTAATAATGACATTTTATATTAATTAATTTAAAGTAAAGACAAAAATGACATAAACAAATATCTTTTAGTAAATAAATTTTTACATGGGGTTATATAAGTTATAATTTCGACTATAAATATTATTTGGAAATATAAAAATATTTCCTACATCATGGGTTTTTTTTATAATTTTTGGACATAAAATAAAATAAATTATTTATGACACAGTAATGATGCAATATTTACCTCATTAATAAATGATTTAAATAAATAAGATTATAAATATTAAAACAATATCCAAAACCTGTAAAAATCTTATTATATTATTTTATTTTGACCATGAGTCATCTTAACTTTTTTATTAATGAATAGTTGATCTTTTGAAACTGAAGATGAGGTTATAATAAAATAATTGTTTCAAACTCTCATAAAGAGCCCCTCCTCTCCCTTATAAAAGACCTCACTTTATACCCATTTCTCACACTTCTCAAGCCATTGGATCGTACAAACACTGCCCAAATATCCTCCCAACATCCCTCACTTAATTCTAGAGGCCTTACTTTAGTCAGAAAGCCAACCTAAGGAGCCCTTTTGATCAAATCAAAAAGAAGAACTCGAAGAAGAGGTAATAATTTCACCACCCTCTTTTAAGTTCTTTTCTTCTTCCACTTACTCTTTCTTTTTTGTTTCCATTATAAAATAATAAATCTAGTATATTCTATATAATATGATTTTATTATAAATATGGTACAAAAAAATTCATTATTCTATCCATCCTTTGAATGACATGTCACCATACGTGCGTACGTACGACTTACCATCTCCACGTCGTGGTGTAATTGTTATTCAATACATTATTATTTGGATGAGTATAATAATGATGTGTAATTGATGTAAATAATAAATATAACATGATAATGATTATTTATATATGATATACCATCCAATTATATATTATTTTAATATCAAAAGAATGATATTGTCGCTCGTGCGTACGTACAGATTACCGTCTCCACGAACGCGATGAGATTAATTCCCCATCATATCCATTCAAGACTAATTTTCATTAGATGATTAAAAATAATGTTTAAAGACTTGATATCATTCTGTATATGAATAATATACATCCCATCCATAACAAATATGACTCACATAATAAAGAATATAAAGGAAAACGAATCTGTTAACACCCGAAACAACAATAATACTAAAATATTATTAACAAAGCAATGTTAAAAGATCATATACAATATCATATTAATTTATATGACTCTTGTATAATTTAATAACAATTATTTCACCATTATATGGGAGGTTAACCTACCCTCGACCAAGGAAAAGTACAAGGTAAGGGTTAATTTCACAATCTCTTTATTATCCGAGGTTGTTTTTAAGTAAGTATCTACTGTGACTTCTTTATCATCCACATTTATGTTTCTTAAAAATATATTTCAAAACATTCTTACTATTTTATAGACTATGGGTTAAATTCATTTATACCTTTTTTTGACTTTTTATAATATGTTTATAAAGGAATCTTTCTGGCGTTTTCCAAACAAGGTCCTTTATAACCTTTTCGGCAAAATTAAGGTAAGAATGTCTTTTTTTTAACTTATACGACAGGTGAGGCTATTTTATACCATTATAACATCATAAAATATTCCCTTACAATATTATAATAATATTTCCAAAAATAAATGTTTTCTTTTATAATTATATGAATTTTAAATGATTTCAAAATAGAAAGAGATATTTCTTTAAAAAAGGTTTTGATTTCATCTATGTCAACATCCTTTGATGGATTTTAAGTTTATTTGAAGTTGATTTATTATTATACAAAACTTCCATATTGTATTGAATGTTTTGTAATATGTTTGATTGTGGATGTGTTATTTTTATACCATTCATGGTTTATGGATAAAGTATTCACATTTAGTATGCTAGTTTTAATACGAATGTTTATGTTATGTTTAAACCTTTTCATATGAGGAATGCATTGGACTTAGTATGTGATGGGTGGAGCCCTCTATAGCTCCTCATTGCATCAGTAGGTCTCATGATAAAAACTAGTGTCTTGGAATAAGGCCTTGACAAAATCTTATTTGTAGTCTTGGCACAAGGCCTTGACTATGTGGTTATGGAAGTCTAGCATTATGCATTCCATCATTATAAAAGTGGCTATTGATATTGCATGTGATTATTCAACTAGTAGAATATCCATGTGAGTAAGTAAATGGAATTATTTGATTTTATCTTTGCCATATTATGCTGAAGTTCAAGTTTAAAAGGCTTTTGTTTTAGTCTTATACATTTCCTTAAATGTTTATACTTATTTATGAAAGTTTCCACGATATTGTTATCCTTACTGAGCATCTGAGCTCACCCCTTTCTATGTTTTATTTTTCCTAAGATTTGAAAAAGTATTTTATGACCGACCTGTAGGGATAGTCTAAGGGGATATGAGTGTGGTCTATGGAAACAACGTTGTTGTAGTTTTTCATTTTATGATGTAATGTAAACCTTATGAATGTATCTAGTACTTCCAAGGCTACTAAACTAATCGGTCTTTTAAGACTTGATCTTTTGTGATCATGCCAATGTTATGTAATAATGCACCAACTCTGGGTAATTGGGGTCGGGGAATTACAGTTGGTATCAGAGGATGTTTAGTACAAACCTTGGAAACTAGATTTAGATAAACTCTGATTAGAGCACATTACCCTAAGATGGACTTTGAGGATTAGTATAGAATAACTTCCTAGAGTTTTGGTAATGTAGATATTTTGTGAGTTTTCCAAGAAATAAATCACTGTCTAGATATGAGCAGGTAGAGGCGGCTCTGGCACAGATGTACCTAGGGGTAAAACCCGAAAACACCATTTTGAGCTAGACTTGAATAGGAACTAGTGCACGACAACATGTCTTGCTGCACTCTTGGTTACGACACTCCCAGGGGATATGCTTAGGATAATTCTCATTTTCTTTACAAACCATTATGAAGGATTTATGAGTTTATACTTCCTAAAAGAAAACATTTTTATGATTATGGATTATATCCATAAACTGTTCAATTTATGTCATGTATTTTACAAGTTTGGAATTATGCATTTAGATTCATAAACTGACCTAGTGTATGCCATTGTTTAGAAATGACGCCCAGTAGGAGGAATGAGAACTCCAGCAATACGTGTGATCCAAAGAGTAAGAAAGATCATATCTTTCATGGGATTAATCCAACATTTAGAAGGGAAATAGTCACCCATGTATTCTCAACATATGAAGAAATAGTATCATCTGTTAACAAGATAAATAAAGAATTCTCTGAGTCCTATGGCTTTGAAGGGAAGCAAGAGAATAAAATGATTGTAGAGAGAATGATGGATAAAGGGAAGAGGGGAAAGAAGGATTTTCCCATATGTGATAACTGTGGAAAGAATCACCTTGGTAAATTTTTGAAGGGAATGAGACTTTGTTATAAGTGTGGAGAAAAAGGACACCAAGTATGTGATTGCAAGGGTAAGAAAACAGTTTGAAATGTAAAATGCTTCATTTACAAGGAGTTGGGACACTATGAAAATCAATGTCCCAATCATCAGAGTATACAACAAATGATTCTATTGGATAATAATCAAGTTATGATACTACCACATAGGAAGAGAAATGACTAGTGTTCTTATGTTTTTACTAAAGAATTATTTAAATTCAGTGTTGTATCGATGATGTACAAGTCATATGAATAATGGAAATAAATAAGGATTATATTGCAGTACTATTTCTTTGAGGATTTGAGGTTATATGGTTCTATGAAAAGTGACTCAAAAACAAGTTATACTTTTTTAAAAATAAATGGTTGGAGGAAAGGTAATCCTTAATATGGTCTTGATATTAAGGTAGTGATTTTTGGAATAAAATATGGTTTATTTGGATAAATTATATTGGATATTCTTGACTTCCTTGGAACTCATTAATGGTTTGTTTATTCCATCATTGCTGGAGTATTCAAAATTTTCGTATATAAGGAATATATCTAGTATTCTATAAGGAATAAGTGATAATGAAAGTAATAAATAAGGTTGTTACCATGTTTTGAAAGAATACATGATGAAATTATAAACATGTTATTACGTGGTAAAAAGGATCATCATTGTGTTTACCTTCCTTATAAATTTTAGACTGTGAGTTTGGACAGAAGTATTTTGGATTAGTATAAAGGTTGGAATATATTAACTTTGAAATTGGATACTATTCTTAAGGATAAAGAATTTTTTTAATATTAGTTTTGGATTTTCATAAAAAGGACAACCCGGAGGTTGGGCGACAACCTGTCACATCCGACAAGGCCAGAAGACTTAAACCCGCAACTGAAGGGCGACAAGGGTGAATCACCTACCACTGGCCTATATGATGTCCTGGTTTGTATAATGTCATTTTTTTAAATAATCTCACAAATGAATTATAAATTCATTTTTTGGAACCCTATACGATTAGGATAAATAGAGTATTTTTATGTTTTATTATCTTTTAGACTGAAAGATGAGTTTGACGTAGAAATTAGTTAACAGATAAAAATTTACTTGTCATGTATATTTTTTTCACTTATTCTATGAAGAAATTAATTCTTAAAATTTAGTTAAAGGATCTTAAAACCAAAAATGCATTATCCTGATACCTTATGTTTTGTTGAACTGATGATATTTTAAATTATCATAGATTGATGGCTGTGAGGCCCTCAATTTTTCACTTGTTTGGGATTGATGACCTCAATAAATACCTATAAATATTTACATTTTTTATGTAATTATGTGTCTCTAATTTCCAACAATGTTCTCCTAATATAGATCATAATTTGGTGGTGACTTTTCTTTTCCCTTTCCCTCTTATTAAGACTAAATTTTATTAACCCAATTTCTGATGTGGGTCTTCTGCAAAGGTATTTTCTATTTTTAACCTTTATCAATTTAAAATTGCGAGAACACAATTTATTGAAGGAGGGAATAATGTAATGCCCCAAGATTTCATAGTACGTTATCTTTTCAAAGTAATTCAATAACTTGCGCAACACGCAACACCGAGTTTGAGCACACCACAACTTACCAAACTAGCCGTTCAAAAAAAAGTTATGAATAGTGTAAACTGAATTTTGAATTTTATATAATCTATAAAATTTTAGAATCCATATTATGTATTTATTAGACATAATATAAGAATAATTTGATTTTTTTAGATAAAAGAAGTATTTTTCAAAAAATGCAATTTTACCGCCTTTTAATGGAAAACCCTTTTTAAAACCAGTATTTGACACTTTTATATATTCAATTTAATGAAATTAAATTCTTATTTATAATAGGGACAAAAAAATTTAGTTTGGATAAATTTTGGGAATTTTCCTGATAACTTTCATATTTTTATGAATAGTGAAAAATACTAAATTTTAATTAAAAACAACTTTTTTAATCAAAATAATTTATAATGTTAAATTATAGATTTGAGTGGTTTTAAAGTATAATTAGATTATATTTTTACCATTTAATCTAATTTTGGTCATTGGATGTAATTTCACATTTAAAATGTACATTAACAAGTGTCAATCTTTTGATAATTATTATTTCTTAAAAACACGCTTTTTGTTTTGACAGTGGGAATTAATTTTAAATTAATTTCTGGAACTTCTGTGTTTTGAATTTGGAAAAATGGATTCCATATTTAGAATCAGTGGGTCCAAATTGTGTAAATAGACAACTTTTATTTTTAGACATTTTAAATATTTACTTCAGTAAATATTTTATTTACCATGATTAAAGGGTAAATATAATAAATAAGGGTAAAATATAATATTATAATAATATTAAATTTCCCTAACATGTATCCTAATCCTATTGACTGATACATATCCGATAATGGGAATCCTTAGGTTAAATTTGTGACCCCATGGAGCCACATGGGAGTAATAATGAAATTTTATATTAATTAATTTAAAGTAAAGACAAAAATGACATAAGCAAATATCTTTTAGTAAATAAATTTTTACATGGGGTTATATAAGTTATCATTTTGACTATAAATATTATTTTTAAATCTAAAAATATTTCCGAAATCATGGTATTTTTTTATAATTTTTGGATGTCAAATAAATTAAATTATTAATGACACAATAATGATGCAATATTTACCTCATTAATAAATGATTTAAATAAATAAGATTATAAATATTAAAACAATATCCAAAACCTATCCAAATCTTATTGGATTATTTTATTTCGACCATGAGTCATCTTAAATTTGTTATTAATGAATATTTGACCTTTTGAAACCGAAGATGAGGTTATAATAAAATAATTGTTTCAAACTTTTCTAAAGAGCCCCTCCTCTCCCTTATAAAAATCCCTCACTTACTACCTTTTTCTCACAATTCTCAAACCTTTGGATCATAAAAAAACTACCAAAATAACCTCTCAACATCCCTCACTTCATTATAGAGGCCTTACTTTAGTCATAAAACAAACCTAAGGAGCCCTTTTGATCAAATCAAAAGGAAGAACCTGAAGAAGAGGTAATAATTTCACCACCCTCTTTTAAGTTCTTTTTCTTCTTCCACTTCCTCTTTCTTTGTTGTTTCCATTCTAAGATAATAACTCCAATATCTTCTATATACTGTGATGTTATTATAAATATGGTACAACCAAATTCATTATTCTATCCATCCTTTGAATGACATGTCACCATACGTGCATACGTACGACTTACCGTCTCCACATCATGCACTACTACAAATACGAGCATTAAAAACACTAAAAACGGTCTTTAATAGTGCTAAAAAAGCACTGTAAATCTCAACACTGATAAAGGTAGACTTTATCGATGCTAAAGGAGCACTGATAAAACAACCCTTTATCAGTTCTTTTTTAGTTCTGATAAAGGTGTAGTTTATCAGCAATTTTTTAGAGCTTATAAAAGCATGATTTATCGGCGCTTTTTTAGCATTGATAAATTCCCTCTCTGCTGCTATGAAAAAATCTGTAGCAGCACACCCTAAGACCTGCAAAAAAAAAATCAGCATCTCAATAAGCTAATTAAAGCAAGTATACCCATACAAAATTAACTCATAAATCATAAGCTAATTAGACCAAGTATACCCATACAACAAGTATACCCGTACACCATTAACACATAACTCATAACTTAATTAAGTACATAAAGAATTCAATTCAGAATTCAGGGGGTTGGGGGGCTGTTCAAGGGTTTGGGGTGGCTGTCCAATGGGGGGTAGGGGGTGTCTGGGGGATTTCCAGGGGGTGGGATGGTGTCCAAGGTGTCGGGGGGGATTTACAGGGGGTGTCCAGGGGGTGGATTGGTGTCCAGGGGGGGTGGGGGGCGGTCCATGGGGCAGATTGGTGTCCGGGGGGGGGGGGGGGCTTTCCAGGGGGTGGGATGGTGTCCAAGGTGTCGGGGGGGGGGGATTTTCAGGGGGTGGGAGGGTGTCCAGAGGGGTGGGGGGTGTCGAGGGGGTGGATTGGTTTCCAGGGGGGGTGGGTGCGCTCCAGGGGGTGGATTGGTGTCTGGGGGGGCTTTCCAGGGGAGTTAGCTGGTGTCCAAGGTGTCAGGGGGGCTTTACAGGGGGTGGGGGGTGTCCAGAGGAGTGGGGGGTGGATTGGTGTCCAGGGGGGGTGGGGGTGGTCCAGGGGGTGGAAGGGTTGACTCGTACACGTCACCAAGGACCCTTGGATCGTTCTTATAAAAGATCAAGGCAATCCGACTGCGTTTGGTCGGATTTTCATAGGTTAGTTGTTGTTTTCAATTAAAATTGTGTCCATTTTATACAAAAGAGAGACCCTTTGAATGACAGCGGTCACACCGTGCCTCAGATTGAGGTGGGGTTGACTCGTACATGTCACAAAGTTCCCATGGATCGTTCTCCTAAAGGATCAACACAATCCAAATGCGTTTGGTTGAATTTTCATAGGTCAGTTGTTGTTTTCAGTTAAAATCATGTCCATTTTAAACAAAAGAGAGACCCTTTGAGTGGTACCGGCCACACCATGCCTCGGATTGAGGCGGGTATCACTCTTAAATGTTACCAAGTACTCTTGGATCGTTCTTATAAAAGTTCAAGGTAATCAGAATGTGTTTGGTCAGATTTTCGTAGGTCAGTTGTTGTTTTCACTTAAAATCGTGTCCATTTTAAACAAAATAGAGACCCTTTGAGTGATAGCAGTCACACTGTGCCTCGGATTGAGGCAGGGTTGACTCTTACACATCAAAAAGGACCCATGGATCATTCTCCTAAAGGATTAACACAATCCGAATGCGTTTGGTTGGATTTACGTAGGTCATTTGTTGTTTTCAATTAAAATCGTGTCCATTTTAAACAAAAGAGAGATCCTTTGAGTGGTACCGGTCATACTGTACCTCGTATTGAGGCGGGGTTGACTCTTACATGTCAAAAACAACTTTTTTATTGTTCTCCTAAAGGATCAACACAATCCAAATGCGTTTGGTCAGATTTCCGTTGGTCAGTTGTTGTTTTCACTTAAAATCATGTCCATTTTAAACAAAAGAGAGACCCTTTGAGTGGTACCGGCCACACCGTGCCTCCTATTGAGGCAGGGATGGATCATACACATCACTAAGGACCCTTGGATCATTCTTATAAAATATCAAGGAAATCCAAATAGGTTTGGTTGGATTTTCGTAGGTTAGTTATTATTTTCAATTAAAATTGTGTCCATTTTAAACAAGAGAGACTCTTTGAGTGATAGGGGTCACACCGTACCTTGGATTGAGGCGGGGTTGAATCTTACACATCAAAAAGGACCCTTGTATATTTCTATTAAAGGATAAACATAATCCAAATGTGTTTTGTTGGATTTATGTAGGTCAGTTGTTGTTTTCACTTAAAATCGTGTCCATTTTAAGCAAAAGAGAGACCCTTTGAGTGATATCCGTCACACTGTGCCTCATATTGAGGTGGGGTTGACTCGTACACATCATAAAGGACTTTTGGATTGTTCTCCTAAAGGATAAACACAATCTGAATGCATTTGGTCAGATTTTCATAGGTCAATTGTTGTTTTCACTTAAAATCATGTCCATTTTAAACAAAATAGAGACCCTTTGAGTGGTACCGGCCACACCGTGCCTCAGATTGAGGCGGGGTTGACTCATAAACGTCACCAAGGACCCTTGGATCATTCTTATAGAAGATAAAGGCAATCTTAATGCATTTGGTCATATTTTCATTGGTCAGTTGTTGTTTTCAATTAAAATTGTGTTCATTTTAAACAAGAGAGACCCTTTGAGTGATAGCGGTCACACCGTGCCTCATATTTAGGAGGGGTTGACTCTTACATGTCATAAAGGACCCGTGGATCGTTCTCCTAAAGTATCAACACAATCCAAATGCGTTTGGTTAATTTCCGTAGGTCAGTTGTTGTTTTCACTTAAAATTGTGTCCATTTTAAACAAAATAGAGACCCTTTGAGTGGTACCGGCCACACTATGCCTCAGATTGAGGTGGGGATAACTCATACATGTCACCAAGGACTCTTGTATCGTTATTATAAAGGATAAAGGAAATCTGAAAGCGATTTCTCATATATTTATAGGCCTGTTGTTGTTTTCACTTAAAATCGTATCCATTTTAAACAAAATAGAGACCCTTTGAGTGATAGCGGTCACACCGTGCCTCAGATTGAGGCAGGGTTGACTCTTACATGTCAAAAAAGGAACTATGGATAGTTCTCCTAAAGGATCAACACAATCCGAATGCGTTTGGTCGGATTTCTGTAGGTCAGTTGTTGTTTTCACTTAAAATGGTGTCCATTTTAAACAGAAGAGAGACCCTTTGAGTGATAGAGGTCACATCGTGCCACAGATTGAGGAAGTGTTGACTCATACATGTCACAAAGGAGCCATGGATTGTTCTTCTAAAGTATCAACACAATCTGAATGTGTTTGGTTGGATTTCTGAAGGTCAGTTGTTGATTTCACTTAAAATCGTGTCCATTTTAAACAAAAGAGAGACCCTTTAAGAGGTATCGGCCACACCGTGCCTCATATTAAGGTGATGATGACTCATAAACATCACCAAGGACCCTTGTATCATTCTTATAAAACATCAAGTAAATCCGAATGCGTTTGGTTGGATTTTCGTAGGTCAGTTCTTGTTTTCAATTAAAATTGTGTCCATTTTAAACAAGAGAGACTCTTTGAGTGATAGCGGTCACACTGTGCCTCGTATTGAGGTGGGGTTGACTCTTAAACATCACAAAGGACCCTTGGATCGTTCTACTAAAGGATCAACACAATCCGAATGCGTTTGGTTGGATTTCCGTAGGTCAGTTGTTGTTTTCACTTAAAATCATGTCCATTTTAAACAAAAGAGAGATCCTTTGATTGGTACCGGCCACACTGTGCTTCAGATTGAGGTGGGGATGACTCGTACACATCACCAAGGAACATTGGATCATTCTTATAAAATATCAAGGCAATCTGAATGCGTTTGGTCAGATTTTCGTAGGTCAGTTGTTGTTTTCACTTAAAATCGTGTCCATTTTAAAAAAAAGAGACCCTTTGAGTGATAGCGGTCACACCGTGCCTTGGATTGAGGCTAGGTTGACTCTTACACATCAAAAAGGACCCTTGTATTGTTCTCCTAAAGTATCAACACACTCCAAATGCGTTTGGTCGAATTTCCATAGGTCAGTTGTTGTTTTCACTTAAAATTGCGTCCATTTTAAACAAAATAGAGACCCTTTGAGTGGTACCGGCCACACCGTGCCTCATATTGAGGCGGGGTTGACTCTTACACGTCACCAAGGACCCTTGGATCGTTCTCATAAAATATCAAGGCAATCCGAATGCGTTTGGTCAGATATTTGTAGGTCAGTTGTTGTTTTCAATTAAAATTGTGTCCATTTTAAACAAGAGAGACCCTTTGAGTGATAGCGGTCACACCGTGCCTCGGATTGTGGAAAGGTTTACTCTTACACGTCAAAAAGGACCCTTGGATCATTCTCTTAAATGATCAACACAATCCGAATGCGTTTGGTCAGATTTCTGTAGGTCATTTGTTGTTTTCACTTAAAATCGTGTCCATTTTAAACAAAAGAGAGACCCTTTGAGTAATAGCGGTCACACCATGCCTCAGATTGAGGCGAGTATGGCTTTTACATATCACCAAGGACCATTTTATTGTTCTTATAAAAGATCAAGGCAATCCGAATGCGTTTGGTTGGATTTTCCTAGGTTAGTTGTTGTTTTCACTTAAAATCATGTCCATTTTAAACAAAATAGAGACCCTTTGAGTGATAGCGGTCACACCGTGCCTCGGATTGAGGCAGGGTTGACTCTTACACATCACAATGGACCCTTGTATCGTTCTCCTAAAGGATCAACACAATATGAATGTGTTTGGTTGAATTTCCGTAGGTCAGTTGCTGTTTTCACTTAAAACCGTGTCCATTTTAAACAAAATAGAGACCCTTTGAGTGGTACCGGCCACACCGTGCCTCCGATTGAGGCGGGGTTGACTTTTACATGTTAAAAAGGACCCTTGGATCATTCTACTAAAGTATTAACACAATCTAAATGTGTTTGGTTGGATTTTCATAGGTCATTTGTTGTTTTCAATTAAAATCGTGTCCATTTTAAACAATAGAGAGACCCTTTGAGTGGTACCGGCCACACCGTGCCTCGCATTGAGGAAGGGATGGCTCATACACATCAACAAGGACCCTTAAATAATTATTATAAAATATCAAGTCAATACGAACGCGTTTAGTCAGATTTTCATAGGTCAGTTGTTGTTTTCACTTAAAATCGTGTCCATTTTAAACAAAATAGAGACCCTCTGAGTGATAGCGGTCACACCGTGCCTCGGATTGAGGCGAGGTTGACTATTACACATCAAAAAGGATCCTTGGATCTTTCTACTAAAGTATCAATGCAATCCGAATGCGTTTGGTCAGATTTACGTAGGTCAGTTGTTGTTTTGACTTAAAATCGTGTCCATTTTAAACAAAAGAGAGACCCTTTGAGTGATATCGGTCACACCGTGGCTCGGATTGAGGCAGGGTTGACTCATACACATCTAAAAGGACTCTTGTATTTTTCTTCTAAAGGATCAACAAAATCTGAATGTGTTTGGTCAGATTTCCGTAGGTCAGTTTTTGTTTTTACTTAAAATCGTGTCCATTTTAAACAAAAGAGAGACCCTTTGAGTGGTACCATCCACACCATGCCTCATATTGAGGCGTGTATGGCTCATACATGTCACCAAGGACCCTTGGATCGTTATTATAAAATATCAAGGAAATACGAATGCGTTTGTTTGGATTTTCGTAGGTCAGTTGTTGTTTTCACTTAAAATTGTGTCCATTTTAAACAAAATAGAGACCCTTTGAGTGGTACCAGCCACACCGTGCCTCAGATTGAGGTAGGGATGATTCATACATGTCCCCAAGGACCCTTAAATATTTCTCCTAAAGGATCAACACAATCTGAATGCGTTTGGTCGGATTTCCATAGGTCAGTTGTTGTTTTCACTTAAATTCGTGTCCATTTTAAACAAAAGAGAGACCCTTTGAGTGGTTCAACATTCTTGCATGTTGCTGGTGCATATCATCTGTTAAAATGGGAAAATTACTCATTGGTGAAAGGATGTTTTATTTAATAAAAATTTCAATTTTCCTATGAACATTTACATACAACAATGTTTCATCTTTTGATCCCCTTAACCCCTCTCAAAAATGACCACCAATTGTACATGTCCCCAACTCAGATATTCATTGTATTTGTGTACAATCTTCCATCAAGTATGCAGCCAACTCTTTTATGAACACATCTATATCATCTTGTGAGTATGAGGCTTTTCAGAAGTCAGAGTAGTACTACAACATATAAAAATAAAGAATTAATAAATAACTTAAACGAACTAGTAGTTGTTTTTGAAAATACCTCTTTAGGGATGCTAGTTTGATGATGAAAAATGATCTCTTTCATAAATTTACAAACATAATAACCATAATCATTATTGTTTGTTTGTTTTGGACACTGCAAAAAAAAAGATCATTAGGAGAATAAGTAACTTGTGTTGAGATGTGTTTGGATAGTGAAATTTTATATATATACCCTGATATTTGTCCAGACATAGTACTTGCTCGCATCCCTAGGCTTAGCCCCTGTCCTCATTCCATTTTTTAGAAGATAATGATACAACGCCATATCATAACAGAATACTCAGTAAAAGATAATATAAATTATATTACTTGATGTTTAGACCTAAAATGTAAGATGTAGTGTCTTACAGATTCACAAACTCCATCATGTGTGGTCAGTTTGATGGATATCCTTGCTTTGAATATAGAAAATAAATCTTCAGAGTATCCAAGTTCATCGCAATTAGCAACCAATGTTGTCTAAAAACACAAAAAGGAATAAGTAATAAAAGAAGTGAAAATATAATTTATATGCTTTAATCATAGAGTATTACATCTGTATGGTTGGTATTAGGAAAAGTCTGTCATATGTAATCTTGATTTCAAATGTTTTCAACAATCCATTCACTATTTCATCCCTTTTTGATGGCTCTATTTTTGTTAGGTGTGTTGATGTGATATAAGGATTAACGAGTCCAAATCTTGGCTCATAGGAAAATTCCTTCAACTGTTTTTCATAAATGTGTTTATCGACAATATAAAATGAATTTAGTCATAATTTTCACAGTAGATCATCTTTTAGAAAATCAATTCATGGAAACATACCTCATATATACATTTACAACTATGATGCCTAGCCAACCATTTTCAAGGATTTAATTTACATTTTCAGCAGCAACGAAATCTTCAATTTCCTTTCCAGATATATTCTCTTTGAAAACCACTCTACGACTATTACCATCTTTTAGCTTCATATCCACATGAGTCTTCAATGCTAGTAAATGTGGATAGAGAACAGGTGGTGTTATTGGGATTTCAGTAGCTCCTTGGGATCGGTTGATCGATCCTTTAGATGGTTTTGAGCAGACGTTTGTCACCCCCTTCCCTTTCTTCATCTATAACAATAATCATTGGTTCAGACCCTTTTTTCATTAATTGTTAAGGGTTTAGCTTGAAAAAAAGGAAATAAATACCTCTTTGTCTACATGTACTCTTACAAGTTGTGATGGACATGTAATGAATTTCCTAATAGCTGTTTGGACCGTATGAATATCATCGTCATCAAGTGGAATAGGTAGCTCTGCATTTGGCTCATGAGGTATAGTAATCGTCACTTTCAGATGATCTTTCGAAAGTGGTCTATTATGAAGCGTGGCATCTGGGATATAGAACACTGTAGCCCTCGCTACAAGGTGATAGGTGGGTGTTGACAGATATAAATCACAATAATTATCACCCTGTATAAGATCAGTACAGAAAAATTATCAGTGTTTTTCTGATTCACATTTCATGGGAACAATTATTAGAATATTGATTTCCACGACTAAGACAGTTCTTTGAGGTGAATGGCTCGCCTCAAAGCTAGTGGGGGGTGGGGTGGGATGTTCACGCGCTGGTTGTTCCTGAGTTGTGTCTTACCTTTGCTTCCCAACTATAAAAGTTTCTAGCAACTATCCCTGCCATTGTAATCATTCTTCAAGGGTTGCTATTTTTCACTCATTTCTTCCAATTTTTCATATATATCATCAATTTTTTTCTTCTTCTCAAAATATACTCGGGGTGTCACCCCCAACCCTGCACCTCTGACATGACCGTATTTTTATGGTTGCTTCAAAGCCGTCGATAATAGGTCTGTATCCGCTATAGGAGTAGCTGATTCCTGTGACTGTCAGATATAGGAAAATAACTAATTATTTTTATGTAATAGAAATTTTAAACAAATCTTTTTATTGTCGTGTCATACTTACACATATTTCCCACACTTTCTGTGTGTTCTCATCTACTAACTTCCCTTCTTTGTTCACACATGCCTCCTTCCATAGAACATGACGTGGGATGGAAGTGCATTTGGTTTTAGACTCATCAATATACATATAAACATAGAAAGATAATTATGATGTTGTTTATTATCACTTAACAATATTACTGTAAATTTAAAATATGTACCATTTTCTTTTCTAATGAAGCGTACCCCATCCTTGCTTTACGATAGGGGTATGTTGGTTTTGATGCACGTTCCTTATTTTCAGTACAGAGATTCTATTTCATAAATGAAATATTGACAATCAAAGTAATGAATACAGGTATCCTCAAACAACGTATTATCACCCACAATGTACCTGAAACTTCTCATCCCCACGACGACCAATAATTTCATCCCATGCTTCTTGGGATATCCGGTGAGTGTAGACAATGGGTGGGTGCGGGTTTATTTTTCCTTTAGAATCTTTTAGGTGGCATCTTGTTAAAATAGTGCGAAAACCTCGATGAATCTTTCCTGCAAGCCTTAGTATATAATCCTTGTGTGAATAGTCTACTATAAATGTACTCTAAAAGAGATTGAGAAGAGTAAGACATTGTTTCATTGTTTTATTTGATAGTAAATTAAAGAAATAAATTCATAATGTTACCATAATTTCTTCCCAGATCACAGCCTTCAGCCCAGACACAACATGGTTCCATGAATCTATGTCAATCGGCACGCGTTGCCGAGTGACAACTCCAATGTAGCTGATAAACATAACCTTGTTGGGATTCACATGTTGGCCTCGTGCATTTCATCCGACTTCAAATTTGATTCCTTTTCTTTTCGCCTTAAGAATTTGGGCTAACACAGTCAAACTACGATGCACCTGTGTTTTCTGCGACGTCGGTCCTTCATTCCCGACCATTTCATCGATATCAAAATCATTTATATGTTCATCTAGAATGGTATCAACGACATGTGCTGATGGTTGTTGGACCTCAACACTAGGATCAGCAGGAGCCGCAGCAGTAGCCGTAGCAGGAGTAGTAGGAGCCGCAGTAGGAGGAGGAGCAGGAGCAATAGGAGCTGCAGCAGGAGCAACAACAGTAGTAGCATGAGCTGCAGGAGCAGCAGCAGCCACAACAGGAGTAGCTTGAGAGAATTGTTCAGCCTCAAGGTTAGGAGCACCAAAATGTGCAGAAGTCATTATCTGCAAAATCAGTTGAACAGTTAATTCAGATTACATAAATTCAGTAATGATAAGATAATAACATGAGATAACAAGATCTATATTAAAAAAAATATAACCTGTTTATTGAACTCTATTTCTTTTTTTCAAAGGTTGAAGGGATTTGAAACCCCTATCGACTATCCAAATCCCTTCATTGTGGTCTCCTCTAACATACAAAACATCATCTGCATTGGGACCGCTCTGAAATGATTGCGACGTACCACTAAAAGGATCATCCTCAATTGAATTTTCATCGGAACCTTCAGTAGTTTTGGATGATAACAGAATAATCGACCACTTTCGGTTTGTGGGATTTGGAACATAAAAAACTAGTACCGCTTGTGATTCCATTATAAACTTTTCATCTTTGTACCCTTCTTTACTAAAATCAACTTTTACAAATCCCCATTCATCTATTTTAACACCACTATTGTTATCAATCCATTTGCATTGAAAAAACGGCAATTGGAATGTCATATAATCCAACTCCCATATTAGTTTAATAATGCCAAAGTATGACATATTTGCATAAATTGGATTTCTATCCTTACTACCAAAAACATGCATCGCTTCAGCCACTAGTGTAACTCCACTATTTTTCATGGTACTATCTTCATCATGTTCATCTGTATAGAATGTATAACCATTAATTACATAACCACTGTAAGATAATACATACACACTTAGTCTAGCAGCTAGCCATCTAAGTCGTTCTAAAATTGAATTCGGATTTTCATCCAACTCCTTAAAAATATAGTACTGAAACCATCCTATAAACTGGTGATTATGTATATCTGATAACCATTTTTCATCCCTTGATAGATTCAACAGCCTAAGAATTTCTTTGTGAGTTTCAATATATGGAGAAACCTCCCAACTGTTATGAAAAACATAAAGATGAGCCTGCTCCCAATCTGTAATACTGATTGTCACAACTTCTCTTCCAGAAATTCCCTCACCCTCAATGCGTCCAGTGTGATGAGATTTCGGGAGACCAATTCTTTCCACATCAGATAGGTATTCAGTACAAAATTCAATGGCTTCCTCAAAAATATATCGCTCCACTATACAACCCACTGGCCGAATTCAATTTTTGACATACCCTTTCAAAATCTTCATATACTGTTCAACAGGATACATCCATCTATAGTGCACAGGACCACAAAGTCGAATCTCTCTCACCAAGTGAATCATCAAATGAACCATCATATCAAATAATGTTGGCAGGAAGAACATTTATAATTCACATAATATGACGACAATTTCTTTTTCCATAACTGAAAATTTCCTCGGGTCTAAAACTTTGCTACATATAGCTTTGAAAAAGAAACAAAGTTTGGTTAACATATGATGAACATTCTTGGGAAAAATGCAACGTAAAGCTATAGGAATTAGATATTGCATCAAAACATGGAAATCATGTGATTTCAAACCTTTTAACTTCAAATCATTCATTGACACAATATTCTTGATATTTGATGAGTACCCCTATGGAACCTTTACATCATTGAAGAAGTTTCAAAACTGATATCTCTCCGCCCTAGAAAGAGTATAAGCAGTTGGAGGAAGAAACATTCAATTTTCACCCTTCACGGGAGCCAACTCTTATCATATTCCCATGTCAACCATGTCCAACCTTGCCTTAATTCCATATTTTTTTCTAGGGGCATTTAGCAATGTTCTAATAACACTGTTACATACATTTTTTTCCACATGCATCACATCAAGAAAATTTCTGACGTACAATCAATTCCAGTATGATAATTCAAAAAAAAACTAATCTCTTTTTCCAACCGATTTTCGTAAGGTTTTTCAAAAATGGTTTACCAAATATAGTGTTCAGATCTTTTACTTTCTCAAATAGCTGATCACATATTAGTGGAGATGGTGTTGCGTGTTTTTCTGAACTTCCATTGAATGATTTCGTCCAAGATCGGTACTTATGCCGACGAGGTATAAATCTATGATGTCCTAGAAACACAGATTTTGATGAATGTTTCAACCTAATTGATTTTGTATCTTCTTCGCACACGGGACACCCTTGAGTTCCTTTAATTCTATAGCCTAACAAATTTCCATAAGCAGGGAAATCATTTATTGTCCCATACAACATCGCTCTCAACGTGAAGTATTCACTTTTATAAGCATCATACAACATTACACTTGAGTCCCATAATAACTTCAAATCCTCGATCAAAGGAGCCAGATAAACATCAATATCGTTACTTGGTTGTTTTGGTCCTGATATAAGCATAGATAATATGATGAATTTACGCTTCATGCATAACTAGGGTGGAAAGTTATAATTTACTAACATAACAGGCCATGTACAATGAGTGCTGGTTTGAAAACCAAAAGGATTCACTCCATCTGTAGATAACACAAGATGAAGGTTTCTCGACTCTTTTCCAAATTCAGGATACTCAGGATCAATTTTCTTCCATTGTGAAGAGTTGGATGGATGACGTAATAACCCATCTTTATTTATTTTATCTACATGCCACGACAATTGTCTTGTAGTTTCTTCACTTCCATATAGACACCTAAACCTTGGAATGATTGGAAAGCACCATACAAATTTCTTAGGATTGGATTTATCTTTCTTGTATAGATAAGCACCACACTTTGGGCATTCTGTAGTGATTTTTTCTCCTTGCGAAACAATATAAAGTCTTTCAGGCAGGCATATATTCTTTCAAAAATCATTCCCATCGAGCATAGCATTCCTCTAGCTTCATATGTCCGGCTTGGGAGCTCATTATCTTCCAGGAGCATGTCATTCAAGAGAGCAAGTATTTCTGTAAAACTGACATCACTCCATCCATTTCCTGATTTCAATTTATACAACTTGAATACAGCTAACAATGTTGTATACTTAGTGTAAGCAGCATACAATGACGTCTTTTCACAACTCTTTAACTTCTCAAACAATTTTGGGCAATCACGGAGTTCATCTTGAATTGTCTTTGTCATTTAATCAATACGATCTTCATCATCATTGAAATCTGTAATCACATCCTCCATACGGTCTTCTTCATTATCTATATTTGTATTCATATATGACGATCCATAAAATGCAGTTTTATCCCAGCCAGTAGCTACATTCTTTTTTTCTCCGTGTTTATTCCAACATCTATAACTCCGATCTATTCTGTGACACATCAAATGTTCTTACAACTCCTCTGGAGTAAGTATTCTAGAATAACAACAACATAAACACGAAAAAAGGATTTGATAAGGATCCTTTGCATGATCCCTTGCAAACTTGATGAACTCTTTCACTCCGTTCTCGTACTCTATTGTTAAACGATTAGCATCCATCCAATATTTATTCATCTTCATTATTTTTGAATCTCAAATATTAGTATTTATGGTTTAAGTACACAAAATAATACTTCCAAATACAGTAGAAGATAACCACTTCCTTATAAAAATAGTGATTAATAGAGCTTAACCATTAGTATTTATTCATCTTCATTAAATATAATTACTTTAGATTCATTATAGTTTCCTCAAATCACCCCAGACCAAACACAAGAATAATCAAGATTGATACATCTACCACTCCTAGGTCTCTGTCCTACATTCAATATCATCATGCCTAAGTACCCATATATCCACACATACACATGTCACAAACACATAAAAAACCATATCCACATCAGAACCAAAGTACCAATATGGATTTCAACCAGGTTACTCAACTCAAGTGGTGGTGTGTAAGAAATAATAAGAAAATATAATAAGTATATAGTCACACATAAATCTTAGTAACATGTACCAATATGGTATCTTAGTATTTAAGTATTTCCAACATCACATAATTTCATAATCAAAATGATGGAAGATATATAAAAACTGACTTAAATGAACAATGTATATAAAACTCTTATATAAATTAGTTGGCATGAACAAAATAGTTCTATAATCAATGTCATGTAATAATAAAAAAAATTATATCATAGTAACATGTATCAAACCCTATGGTATGTTAGTTTCTAGTAATATGATCCTTACACAACTCAATCAGTGATCTTGGCTCAATGTGTGAACACATCCTATAACTCAGGTCATCGGGACTCAAATTCCCATTGGGAAAAAATTCATGTCATAGTATGCTTAAGTTAGTATTTTCATCATAAATCTAGTGCTAGGAGATTATATCCTAAAATTATTATCCAAATTACCACTAAATACCCTGGCTTCCTATACTTCAAATAAAATAATCAACCAAACATGGGAAAATCAATCATTACAAATAATTTCATTTATTACATTCAAATACCCAATTTTAGTTTTCAACATGAATTTTCATTTCAAAACAAAATCATAGGTTTTCATAAAATTTATTCCTTTTTAAAATCATATTATATTCTAATAATTTTTTTTTGAAATCAAGGCTAATTATTTTATAAAATATTCCCACTAAAATATATAGTTTCTCAAATCATTCCATGACACAAAAAATAACTAAGAAGGGAATTTATTTGAAAAATACATGCCTCTAAAATCACAAATAAAATCCACTTTAATTCAAATAATATTAAATTATTTTTATAATTCATATTGAATAAATAAAGAAAAAAAGTTTCAATTGTGTGGAAGAAACATTGTGTAACCACCTGCCTTTAATTAGTGATCAACCCAAATTAACACCCATAATGGGATCTGTCAATGAATAATGAAGGTGTAGGAGATAAATTAGTCTAACCTATAATCAAGATTCATAAAAAAGAATATTAGATTCACTAAAAAGATGATGATCTTTCACTCTATAAGGAGGATATAAGAGGATATAGATTATTTCCAATCGATGAGATATCCTCTTATCAGAGAGAAACCAAACGCATCCACTGGAGCTTCTATCTGAGAAGAAGGGAGTTTGGAGGAGTTAAAATGACTCTTGTAAGCCTTAAAGAATCAATATTTCAAATGAGAGTTGTGTAGGAGAAAAAAAATATAAAATGGGGTTCATGTAATTTAAGACTATAAAAAAAGATACCACGTTGCAACCTCCCATGGACACGGTACAGAAAGGATTTAGACAACCATACTATGGTGTAGACTTCTTGTCATGAACTAGGCCAGGTTTCCGTCCCACTTAACACCTGACCCAACTCGTGGGAAGGTCCAAAGGGAATTACCAATCCCCATGGGTTGTAACTAGTGCCTAGGCATTGAGTAACACCTTTGGGAATTGTTTTTTCATGTAAAAAACCATAAATATTACATAATAGTCAAACACCATATCATAACCAAATTTCACAATATAATAGACCAAAAGATAACACTGCAATAGGGGATAAGCATTTAACAATTTCAACCAAAACCAAAATAACCAAAAAAAGGTAAGGGAACCAACAATACAACCAAGCCTCCATGAAACATGAGGGTCAACATCCCCATTCCACAACCAATAACAGTCACCAAAAGGGGAACTACTAGCACATATATCCACCATCACCACCAAGGGAACCTTGCCTTTAACTGGGTAAAACACAATAAGGTCTATATAAACCTGAGGGTGTATATAAGGTGTGAGCCAACATACCTATTAGGACACAAAAAAAAATAGATTCCATGTAATGACATTATGATAAACATTAACATGTTATTTTTTAAGAAAAATGAAGATACAATTTAAATAAAAAATTGTTTGAAATAAAAGAGAAAGTAAATGTGAAAAGATAATGGTAAGAATAGTATGAGCAATATAGAAAATCTCTAAGGTATTAGGGTTACTAGGGTATTAGGATCCTCGTACTCTTGGTGATCACATCTCTTAGACATAAAGGTCCTATTTGAGCCTCCAATCCCTAGCACATTAATGTTTAGTTATTGTTGTTATGTATCTCCTTATTAAGGAGACCAATCATTGGCATGACTAATTCACCTAATATACTAGACCCAGTCTACCCACCTAGATAACTAGGATTCCATTGTTCTCAATTCCACCCCTTATATAAAATTATATCTATTTTATACAATCACACTTCCAATAATAGAAACACACATGACAAACAACCATTTACAATGGTCAAATCATTATCAAACCCTTACGCACAACAAAAAAATTGGAAAACATGTTTACCACAACCCAGACAATTTATAAAACCATTTTAGAACAAAATAAATCATATTAAACACCTAAATCAATGTCAAATAATGGAACAACCTACCTATTTATTGATATCTTCACAAAACCAGAATGAAACCACCAACTGAACTAAGGAAATTCCCTAAGGATGCAATTAAACACCATAACCATAAAGATTTAACCCAAATAAATTAGATTAAATCCAACCTAGGTCAAAACCCTTTCTATAGAAAAATAACCCAAGAGAGAAAAAATTAGTGACCAAGAAAGGAGAATAAAAGAGAATATGAGATTCTTACTTAGAGATTCCTTATAGATAAAAGGCCAAATCACACTAAAAATGGAGCCCAAGGGAACAGAGAAAGGGAGGGATTTTCACCTTGGGATAGAGGGTCAAATGGGAAGATTAAATGAATAGAGTACCACTACGAAAAAATTAAAATGAATAGATAACCAATATTACCAAGAACCCTTAATGTATATCCTCTAAGAACATCATACTTCTCCAAATGACACGTCTATATCACTAAGAAGAGAGAAAATCCCAATAATGTCCAGAGACCTAGCATAGGTCACCCAACCATTTATATTTTCACTAAAATGGTGGGACATAAGATGGAAATATACTAAGAACACATCCCTTCACCCAAATAAGAGACTACAACCACTAACCATGAAGAACCACTAAGATAATAATTCGAAACCTAAGGAAAGGTACACCCAAAACATACCAATGAATCCAAATGAAATAACACAATCAATATCCATCAATGATTCAACCAACAACAAGAACAATATTAAAAAAATATTTGGAAAACATGCCTTAAAGGGAGGTCCGGAAAACCGAAGAGGGAGTTAGGGGTGGAGGAGGTCCAGCAATGAGAAGCGAGGGCGGCAGAGGTCCGACAATGAGAAGTGAGGGCGGCGGAGGTCCGACAACGAGAAGCGAGGGCGGTGGAGGTCTGACAATGAGAAGCGAGGGCGGCGGAGGTCTGACAACACGAACTCAACGGGCGTTAGAGGGGAGTCGCAGGGTTCCAGTACCGTGAAAGCTTTAGGTCGCGATAAAAAGAGGGTACTGTGTGACCGACTTTATAAAAAAATGGACTAAGGTTTTATCAGCGCTAACAAAGCACTGATAAAGACTACCTTTATCAGTGCTAACATTTTAGCACTGATAAAGGTATCCTTTATCAGGGATTTTTTAGTGCTGATAATGGTACTCTTTATCAGCGCTACAAAAGCGCTGATAATTCATTCCTGTATCAGCGCTAAGATTTTAGCGCTGATACAGAGATTCTTTATCAGTGCTTTTCTATCGCTGATAAAGGGTCATTTTATCAGCACTTCTTTAGCGCTGATAAAGGTTACCCTGTATCAGTGCTAAAATTTTAGTGCTGATACATGGATTCTTTATCAGCGCTTTTCTAGCGCTGATACATGGTAACCTTTATCAGCGCTTTTGCTTAGCGTTGATATAAGGGGGCGCTTCCCTTGCCCATTTTTGTAGTAGTGGTGGTGTAATTTTTATTCAATACATTATTATTTGGATGGGTATAATAATGATGTGTAATTGATGTAAATAATAAATATAACATGATAATAATTCTGTATATATTATATACCATCCAATTATATATTATTTTAATATCAAAAGAATGATATTGTCGCTCGTGCGTACGTATGGATTACTGTCTCCAGGAGCGCGATGAGATTCATTCCCCATCGTATCTATTCAAGACTAATTTTCATTAGATGATTAAAAATAATGTTTAAAGACTTGATATCATTCTGGATATGAATAAGATACATCCCATCCATAACAAATATGACTCACATAACAAAGAATATAAAGGAAAACGAATCCATTAACACCCGAAACAACGATAATACTAAAATATTATTAACAAAGTAATGTTAAAAGATCATATATGATATCATATTAATGTATATGATTCTTGTATAATTTAATAAGAATTATTTTACCATTATACATAAGTTTAACCTACTTTCGACCAAGGAAAAGTACAAGGTAAGGGTTAATTTCACAATTTCTTTATTATCTGAGGTTGTTTTTACATAAGTATCTACTGTGACCTCTTTATCATCCACATCAATGTTTCTTAAAAATATATTTCAAAACATTCTTACTATTTTATAGACTATGGGTTAAATTCATTTATACATTTTTTTTAATTTTTATAAGATGTTTATACAGGAATATTTCCATCGTTTTCCAAACAAGGTCCTTTATAACCTTTTCGACAAAATTAAGGTAAAAATGTCTTTTTTTAATTTATATGGCAGGTGCGGCTATTTTACTCCATTATAACATCATAAAAGATTCCCTTACAATCTTATAAGAATATTTCCAAAAATAATTTTTTTCTTTTATAATTATATGAATTTTAAATGATTTCAAAATAGAAAGAAATATTTCTCTAAAAAAGGTTTTGATTTCATCTATATCAACATCCTTTGATGGATTTTAAGTTTATTTGAAGTTGATTTATTATGATACAAAACTTCCATATTTTATTGAAGGTTTTGTGATATGTTTGACTATGGATGTGTTATTTTTATACCATTCATGGTTTATGGATAAAGTATTGACATTTCGTATGCTAGTTTTAATACGAATGTTTATGTTATGTTTAAACCTTTTCATATGAGGAATGAATTGGAATTAGTATATGACAGGTGGATCCCACTATAGCTCCGTAATGCATTGGTAGGTCTCATGAGACAAGCTAGTGTCTTAGAACAAGGCCTTGAAAATATATTATTTGTAGTCTAGGCACAAGGCCTTGACTATGTGGTTATAAAAGTCTGGCATTATGCATTCCATCATTATGAAAGTGGCTATTGATATTGCATGTGATTATTCAACTAGTAGAATATCCATGTGAGTAAGTAAATGGAATTATTTGATTTTATTTTTTCCATATTATACTGAAGTTCAAGTTTAAAAGGCTTTTGTTTTAGTCTTATACATTGCCTTAAATGTTTATTCTTATTTATGAATGTTTCCACTATATTGTTATCCTTAGTGCGCATCTGAGCTCACCCCTTTCTATGTTTTATTTTTCCCAGGATGTGAAGAAGTATTTTATGACTGACCTGAAGGGATAGTCTGAGGGGATATGAGTGTGGTCTATGGAAACAATGTTGTCGTAGTTTTTCATTTTATGATTTCATATAAACCTTATGAATGTATCTAGTACTACTAAGGCTACTAAACTAATCGGTCTTTTGAGACTCGATCTTTTGTGATAATTCCAATGTTATGTAATAATGCACTGACTCTGGGTAACTAGGGTTGGGGCGTTACACCTCAGGGACTTATCACTTTTTAGGAAAATCCTTAGTGTCATGGTCTAGTAAGAAACAACACTCATTTTCCCTGTCAATAGTCGAGGCAGAATATATATCTGCTGGCAGTTTCTGTGCACAAGTTTTGTGGATGAAAAATACTCTTATGGATTTTGGAATAAATTTTAATAATACACATATTTTATGTGATAATACTAGTGCTATAAATATTTCTAAAAACCCTATTAATCATTCTATAACTAAACATATTGATATCAGACATCACTTTCTAAGAGATCATTTTCTTAAAAAGGATATATTCTTAGAATTTGTAAGTACTGAAATTCAATTAGATGATATTTTTATTAAACCACTTCCCACTAAAAGGTTTTATTTTATTAAGGTGGAGATATGTTTATTTATTTTTAAATGAATTTCTTTTTAATTTTAAATTTTTTACTTGTCTTTATCAATTTAGAAATTTTATCAGTTCTGTTTTAAACCTTTTCCACGTAAGTTTTTACTTTTAAATAATGTAATAATTACTATGTGCATAATGACATGAGAATCAAGAATGTCAAAAACCGTTTCATATTCCAAAACTGTTCATTTTCTCAAAACCCTTCGAAACTCTAAGAACATCTACCGCTCTTCTCCATCTGCACTTGAACGTTTTAAACCCTATATTTTCAAACCTTTAGAAATCTGTGACAGAAATGACTAAAATAAAAGGGAATAATAAGCCAAAAACTAGAAACACCAAGCGGAAATGCTCGAAATAACGAAATATGTTTCAAGGAAAGGTGATCGATCTGAAATGGTTGTACCAGACAGATCTGATGCTGAGGCATGCCATGGAATTTTAGAAACTCGATAAAACCTTCAATGGGGACTATACAGAGTTTCTATATGAGGTATAACTTCATCACTTTTTTAAATTGGTTCATTTCAGTCTAGGAGAAGATAAATATTCAATAATAGCTAAGATCAAGGTTAGATATTTTTCAATTTCATCTGCAGAGATAGCCAAAATTCTTCACTATCCTCATGAGGGATTTTTCCATTTTGATTTAAAGAATATTGGTGATAATGTCCATAATTCTGAGGATATTATGTCTTTTCTGTTTATCTCTACAAATATAAGGAAGATGTTAGTGAAATATTTAGAGCTTGACTAGAATATTTTAGTTAAATTTGTGCAAACATGTATTGCACCAAGAATGTCAGAGATGGAGAAAATATTTTACCCTAATATGTACATAATGTTTCTATTTATGAGTGATATAAAGTTAAATTTTCCAAGATTTATGATCAGATATCTCAACTACTTCTACCAAACAGAAGCAAGGATGGCCTTCTATCCCATTGGAAGGTTCATTTCAAAGATATTATTTATATCAGATATGATTAGGCTGCTGGATACCCGAGTGAAATGTCACCATAGAAAACATTTTCATTGCTGGCACACTGAAGAAGATTGGTTTCTTTTGGAGCACAATAAAAGGAAAACTCATTCCTATTGGAGCAGAAGAATGACAAGAGAGTGCTCAGGAACTACCTACAAAATCAAAGGAGTAACTGAATCAAGAACTAGTGGAGTATCAAGGTGGATATAGTTTGAGACAGTTTATACACCTGTTTATGATGAAAGTCAAGAAGGAATTAAGAGGAAAAGGTCAAGAGTAGCTCAAGATAATGAGAAACCTATTCAAGAAAATATAGGAACAACTGAACCTCTTCTAAGATACAACTTTATTAGAGAATCTGCCGTACAGTAAGTTGATCAACCAACAGTTTCTCAGATTGAGGTGACTCCTCAAGTAAAAAAATAAATTGTGCATCCAACTATTGAAAATCCTGGAGAAGTTGAAGTGGATAGATCTAAAAATGTACAGCCTACTGAAATTGTCCAAGAAGAATTACCTCATAAGGAACCTATATTAGAGGAACCTGTCTTGGAGGAAATCAATGACGAAAACGCTCAGGATGTGCAAGAATATTACCTAGTAGATAACCCTTATGAAATTCACACTGAAATTATTGGTGAGGATTTTTCTGTGGATGAGTCAGTAAAGGACTCGAAGGAAAAATCAACGGAGAATCTAGTATAGAGGAATGATGAGGAAAAGTCAGATGTTGAATCCCTACCTCTAGCATTGATAAATACAATGGAAGATTAGACTGAGAATAGAGACCAAGGTGACTCTGATTATAATAATGATTATGTTGAGGAATTGATCCAAAAATTTAATAAAGTTCAAGCTGAAAATGCTTCTTTACGAAGGGAATTAGAAAAGGAGAATCTGAAATTTCATAGACTGAAAGCTAGTTATATTTCTAAATAAGTATTTGAAATTTTCAAGAAGGAAATGTTGGATGAAGTTGAAACTCTCAAATCTAAAATGGCGATGAATTCAAATTTACTAGAGTTTAAATATTTCATAGAGAAACAATTCATAGCTATTAGAAATCGTGAATCCAGTACATCAACTACTTCACATGATCTGATCTGAATATTTCAGGCCATTACAATAGCTATGAGTAATATGAATGACAAACTGCAGGATCTTCAATGCAATAGTGCTCCTTTATCTATGTTGTTGGACATTCAGAAGTTTCTTATTGACCAGTTAACTTCGAATGAACCTGGAATTAGAGTTTTTCTGAATCAGTTCACTGATAAGTTAACTCATTTTATGAAAAAGGAAGAGATGTTACATGAGTTTTTCAGATTAAATTTTATTGAATACATTCATTTGACTCAGGAAGGATGAGATCTCATAGTCCAGTTAGGCGATGGGATGATGAAAAGGTTGAGACTACAACTTTTAGAGCTCAACGAAATCATTCAGAGGCGCTGAAAACCATTTTCCAAACCTTTATATCCCAACCTTGATTCTCATCATCATTACTATCCTTGTAATTATGTTTTTCATAATATATATTTGATTCAAATGTTTCTATGTCATTAATTTTTTTTACTGTACTGTCTCTGTTCAAATTATAGTAATTTAGATTCAAATATTGTTAACTAGTTTACCATAACACTTACTTCAGTTCAGTGCTACATTAAAATGTGTTATATTTCTTCTTCTATCATTCTTTTTGATATCACAAAAGGGGGATAAATATGGATAAACACAACATATTCTTTTGGGAGAATTATTTGTTTATAAAGAGGATATATTATTTTACTTTATTTTACTTTATAAAGAGGGAGAAAATGTAAAAATTAGGAAATAATTTTGTTAAAATATTGTTTTTTCAAAATTCTAATTTATATACAATTGATTTTGTAAGATAATTTTATTGGTTATTTCATGGGTTATGTGATCATCAAAAATGGGGAGATTGTTGATCAAGTGTTGTTTTCAATAATACTCTGTATTTTTATGATGACTTTGATGTTCACAAATAACCTTATTTGTTATTATAATTATTTTACTTTGAGTATATTTCATGAAATTAATATTATTTATTTCTCTATTTTGAAATAATATTTAATCATTTTAATCCGCGTGGAATATTACTCAATGTGTTCAGAAATCACTTTAGCATGTTCTGGAAACACTGTTCGTACTCAATGTGTTCAGAAATCACTTTAGCGTGTTCTGGAAACACTGTTCATACTCAATGTGTTCGAAAATCACTTTAGCATGTTCTAAAAACACTGTTCATACCCTACGTTGAGGAGTATAGCGTAAGGATGAAAACTGTCACTTACGTGTTATCAGTAAAGAATGGTTAAGAAACCATACGTTGTCAGAAAAGTATGGAAGAAAGAACCCTACATTTGGAAGGAACCTTATGTTTGGAATATCAAAAAAGTATGGAAGAAAAATCCTATGTTAATATGGAACATCATGTTTGTTTCTCAAAAGTATGGTTCATCAACCTTAATTTTGTAAACAACCTTATGTTGGATCATTTACCTTTCGTTTTAAAGATGATAAAAGTATGGATTATGTATTGTTCGTTTGAGAGTTGAAGAGAAAAGTATGGATGATCAAACTTACATTTGAGATCAACCTTATGTTTGTGATCAACCTTACATTGATATCCTTACTTTAAGAGAATGTATGCTATGTAGTTAAACCCTACGTTTGGCATACAATAATTAAATTACAACTTTATTAAAGAAACGGTCTTTATGCTGATTATTAGGTTGATTTAAAGCCAGATTAAAAGCCCGAATCTAAAGTGCGTCTTTGACTGATTCAGAGCTATTTATTTATTATTCAAAGGATCGATTTAAGTGGAGATTTTCATGGAAAATTTTAAGGGGAGTTACGACTACTGTGGTTATTTAAATATTTGAATATCACGATTCTAAAGGTGACTTTTGTGGATATAAATTTAAAAGGAGAACGCTCATCTTTATTCTTTATATACCTATATTATTTTGTATTACAGATATATAGGTGAATTATTTAAAAGAAGAAAAATATATATCAAGCTCTTGAGTTTTTCACTGCTACAGTTTACAAAGACAATTGAGACTTACAGATCTTCTGTTACGAAAAGAGAAAAAGCTCTGTTTTCTGAAGAAGAAGAAAATCGATTGAAGATTCACCGATTCTACATAGAATATCTTTTTGAATCGACTACTGTTAAAGTTACAAATTATATTTCAATATCTACTGCAACTGAATTGAATCATAACTACTCTTTACCTGAAGAATATTATTTCTGAAATTGACGATCCATCGACTGTCAATTACGTTCTGTTGCAATTATGAAGAACAACTGGAAAGTATTTCAAAGATCAAATACTCTTTTATGTTGAGTGACCAAATTATCGTAGTAAGATGTGTGTTTGGTTCTATGTATGAACCAGAAGGCTCTGTTTTGACTTAAAGTTGTAAATGTGTCAACAACCTACACTCAGCTGTGGAACAGTCTGTTGATAAGAGGATCAGATAGTGAAAATCACCAAGCTTGTGGAGTAGAGCGTTGGTGGAGTAGACTAGGGGCCTTTTGTTCCCCGAACCACTATACATTGTGCGTCCTTTGTTATTTATTTTCCATTTCTTAATCTTTCTGATAAATTTGAAAGGAAATATCAAAATCTTGCGAAGAAATTGTAAAATACACAATTCACCCCCCTCTTGTATATATTTGGTATAACTCGATCCAATGACTAATACATGTGCTCACCTTTGAAGAAATAGAATTAGAACTTGATCTATCTTACCATGAAGAGCCAATCTAGATCCTTGAAACTAGAGTAAAAGTTTTTTAAAATTAGATTACTTTTTTAGTAAGGTTATTTTAGAGAAATCATAAAATAGAGGAAGAAAAATGGGAACCATAGGATGTTATGAATAAGAACCACTCTCACTTATTTAGAAATCTATATGTATGAAAATTTCATGGATAATATTTTTGAAGGAGGGAATAATGTAACACCTCAACTTCAATTATTATAAGTAAAAATTTTATTTTTATGAAACTATATTACAATTTACAATTTAATATTTAATACCAAAAAAATTCTAATTTTATAGGATGAATATCGATTTTGAACTTACTTTATAAAAATAAGTCTGGAATGAATTTTTTATTTTTTCCCTTAAAAATAAGATTTTATGAATAATTGAAAACTTTTTATTTTAATAATAATTATTTTTTATAATAATTTTTATAGTATTTATTATTAACCATGTATTTATATTCAGTTTTATATAAATAAATTCAATATCATTTGAAGGTAAAAACTAATATTTTTCAGAAAACTGTTTTTAAGTGCATGATGTTTTTCCATTTAAATTAATAAAAATAATATCTTATAAAAAAATATTTTAATGAAATTTATATATTAAATATATAACTATATTAATTTAAATTCATATAATTATTATTAATATTCATAATGTTAATGTAATATCATCTTATTCTTGAAAAATGTATTTTCTTGAAAAGTTTATTTTCATCACGTTTTGTAGGTTTATTTTTAAATTAATTTCTAAAAATTATGATAATAGAATTCTATATTATGATTTTTATATTTACAATCATCATTTAAAAATTTGGGAATGTTGCCACTTTCATTTTTGGTTATTATGAATAGTAAAAGTGATAAAAATTGGTTACCACATTTAAGGTTAAAATGAGTTTATCGGGTGTTAATCTAAAATGAAAATGGAAAAAATGGCTCTAAAACTTTTCTAAATCCTATTTTTTGAATTTATATCAACCATAAATTTTTAAATTTTTAATATGATTCATTTTGGAGCCATTTTTTCAATAAAGTGACTTAATAATATTTTAAAACATTGAAAAATTAAAAGTATGCCACCACCTCACTTATGAAAGGACACCTCCTCCCCTCACATATTTACAATTATTAAGCCTTTTAGCTTGCACAGACCCTAAAAAAATCTCTCCCCAAAATCCTTATTCATGTTATAGAGGTCTAGGTCTTCCAAAAAGATAAACCCTATGGTATTTAAGGGGAGATCCAATGAAGCTCTTTCAAAGAGTAGGTAATCATCTTAACTGAACACTTTCGATTTTATTATTCTTTAACCACCTTAATTTATCCCCTAACCATTAAAATATAATAAAAAATTTATATACCATATAATAATATGACATTATGTTGATATCAAAATATTTATCTATCTTTTTCTCCATCAAATTAGAAACAAAACCATCGCTCGTGTGTACGGCGAACTACCACCTCACAAATCGATGTAATTTGTTTTTCATCACCACATCACATGGATATCCATAATGATGTAACTAAGGAATATATATGACAATTATAACATATTTATGATTTTTTAAATTTAATATATCATTAAATTTCTTACCCTTCCACCAATTAAAAAATGATAATGTAATTTATGCGTACGTGTGGACTACCACTTCCATAAGGTGATGTGATTCATTTTTCATTTATAATTTTAATGGATGATTATAAATTTGAATATAATTAATAAATATATATATATATATGATATTCATAAAATTAATATTATTATTTTTATGATGAAACTATATCCTATACACAAGATCTATAACTTCCATGATGAAATATAAACAGTTAACACCTGAAACGATGATAATAGTGAAATAATTATAACGAATGGGTGGTAAGATGTTATAAGTGGATAATATAGGATATTATAGATATTTATATGGTTATGGTATGTAATTAAAATAAATATAAATCAATTATATAGGAGTTTAATTTATTTTCAACTAAGTGGAAGCATCAGGTAAATGTTTTCATCTCAATTTCCACTCTATTGAGGCACATTTGGTATTATACATAAATTTTATTTCACGTGGTGTATATATTACCCATTTTATGTATATAACATGAATAAATATTTATTAATGGTAATTAAAGTTTCAATTAAATTTTATACAAGGGTTACATTTTAAAAGTTACCAAAGTGGTAAGAATTCATTTTATAATTTCATTTTTTGGGACTATTTATATTTTCATTGAAGGAATATTATAATATATACTTTATAAAATCAATATATTTTATTATTCTCTATATATTTAAGGAATATCCATGTCTTCTTACAAATTTTCTTTTATTTGGTACTTTAATCAAGAAAAAACAACTCAAATAAAACCAATCTTATTTATCTTTTTGATCAGGTATATTTTTTCCATGTCCATATTTTTAAAAATTATTTTATAAAAGTACTTTTATTTACATAATGTTTTATAAAATAAATTTTATGTTATCCTTGAATTTTTACAAGGCTTTAAAAGAACCTCTATAATGTCTTTTTATAGGTTTATTTTTTAATTTCTTTATAAAAATTCAAATGGAATGTTTCTTTTTAACATAGACAACGTTAATGGATTTTTTCAGCACCATAACCATTTTATGATATTCAACATATCTTATAAGTTTTAAATGGTTTTAAAAAGAAAACTAATTATTGAAAATTTATTTTAATTATTTCAATTCCATTTTCTTATTTTCTCTAAAAGACTTGATTTTATTACAAAACCAATATTTCTGATGGATTTATGGTCATCTTTTATCTCTTATTATTTTTTCGCTCATAAAAATTCTATTGATATATTAAATTTATTATGATAATATTTCATTATATATATACATATTATTTGTATCATGGATATTATTATTACCTAAACCATATACCATTTATAAATATAGTATTTTACTATGAATGCTATTGGATTGACTTGGGAAATATTGATATTATTTATTCTTTACTCAATACAAATATGTATTGATATAGTATACTATTTATAAATTAAATTGATCATTTTATATATAAGGAATGCACTGGGAAAGCAGTTATGGACGGGGCCTGATTATAGATATCCCCTCGATCCATCAACAGATCTCATGAGACAAACCATTTGGCTAGCCTTATTAAATGGGTTTTTAGTGTATACCTATCCATATTTGAAAATATCCTAGCATAAGGCCTTGATCAAGATATGAAACATTATGAATTTCCTCTATTGAGAATTAATTTATTACTATCCATGATATTATTACAATGATATTACCCATGGATTCATTTCTTTCTCAAGTTATTTATTAAATGACAAGCATTTTTAGTTATTAACCTCACCATATTGATTATTCCTTATTTACTCATGATAGTTCCCACTGTATGAAACCCTTACTGAGAATTTAAGATCACCCTTATTTTCTTTCTTTTCCCTATGATATGAATAATGAATTTATGAATGAGTTTCAAGGATTTAGAATATTTACTTTTACTATGTTATATATTTTATTTCCAATATAAAATGAAAATCATGTATATATAAGGTTATTCAAGAAAACTAAAATGATTTATCCTTGGTGATATGATCTATTGTATATTATGCCAATGTAATAAAGTATACATTGACTCTAGTTTACTGGAGTTGGGTTGTTACAATTGGTATCAAATCAAGTGTTGTAGAAACATTTGGAACTATATTTAGGAAAACATAAATTAGGGAACATAACCCTATAATAGACTCTAAAGATAATTCTAATTATAAGATAATATCACAAGTTTTGATAAAGTAGATATCATGTGGTTTTATTAGCAATATATCATTGTCTGGATACTGTAAGTGGACATGATTTTGGAATAGATGCATCTAGGGGAAATAAGCTCGAAAAGAGTTTGTTTATTATATCTCAACTATCATTACAGTGCATGGTGAATGTGACCTTACTATTCACCTAGTTTGACACTCTCAAGAGATATAGTTTAGTTGATTAACACACTCTTTATAAAACATTATTAATGATTTGAAAATATTTTTATGATTTGAGGATATTCCCAAAGAAACCAATTTTATGATTCTAAGATTATCTATACATAAATTTTCAATTTATGTTAATAATGACACTAGTTATATACTATGATTTAAATTTCATAATGTTATGATCTAATTTAGTTTATAACATTATTTAGAAATGGTGACTAGAAGAAATAATGGTATCAATACTCATGGATAATGTAGAAATTTCCCTACTGAGTAATCCAATACAACTGTTGTTAGAGCAGGGAAGATCATGGTCATATTAGATAAGTTGACCCATTTTATGACCAATAAACTTATAGATATTGAGAAACATGATGTTATACACCTTGATACACCTATATTGGACCATTTCAAGTGACATAAGACTCTATATTTTAGCAAAACGACTAATCTAGTTGTAGTTGAATAATGAATTAATTCCCTTGAAAATATATTTCTGGCCTTGGGGTAAAATGAAAGGGAAAAGTTTATGCTAGCAGTGTATTGTCTTAAAGGTGACACTGATCAAAGATGTTCATTTATTTAGAATTCTATGGAGTAATAATAAATAGAATATATAAAATGGTGATGCACCCAGAAGGCATAGTTAAATCCTTTGTGAATGATCAGATTAAAAATTTATATCCCAAACTACACTCAGCTACTATGGAATAATAAGTGGCATTTTGGGGTCAAACCCATAAATACAGCTTGGAGATAAGTGACCCAGTGGTAAGAAACTTTTTAGAAGGATTAATCAAATCCACTCTCTTTGGATTGGACTTTATTAAACTACATATATTGATATATAAATAAGATTAAAGAAAGTGTTTGAGGTCAATTTTAGGGTTTAGAAAAAGGATAATCCTACATATAACTTGGGATAGACCTATGGAATAGGATAAAAATAGGTGAAGAGGATAATAATTGATCTTGGTACATATAATTAGATCAACCTAAGCTGACAACTAATCCTTTTTCTAGAGTAGTTGAAAACATAAAATATGGAATCTTGGATTCTAAGAAAAAAGTGTCATAAGCTATTGGTATTATCCTGATCAAAGCCCACTAGGTCTTGGTCATTAAATTACACCTATGGTGGTTAGGATATGTGCAATCAAATGATATTGAAAATTGTTTTAAACTTGGTTACTAGACATACGGTTACCCAGTTTTAATTTTAGATATTCATTGGGTTAAAACCACCGCGACTCTCAACCCCTAATTCTAGGAGGATTATCTGTACATGAAGGTGTTCAAAAAAAAATGAAAAGTTGGGAAACATGATTTGAATATTAATAAAAAAATTTATAAATAAGAAATAAATAATTAAAATAAGTAAAAATCAATAAAAGAACATAATTTTAATAAAGAAACAGTGAAGACACAATGAAAGCATTGAATTCAAAAAATGATTGGTATCAAAATGGGAATCAATACATGGGATATAATGAAAACAGATAAACAAAAAATTTAAAATAGTAAAAAATGAAAAGGAATTGATAAAAAAGGGAGAGGAATGAATTAAAAATAGTTTATAATAAAAATAGAAGATAAACAAAAGATGAAATATAAGAAATAATGCAGGTTTGGAGATTACCCCCACAAAGGAGGCACTGATAAATGTATAGGTTCAAAAAGTACATGACATGTAAAATATTCATGTCATCTAATGGCTTTAAGTGTCTTAAATATAAAGTTTTACATAATATGTAAGTGGATTTCACGCTGTGTACTATAGAGACACATTCTTCTAAAAAAATCTTAAAACTTATAGGATCCTCGTGATGTATTTTTGATGAGGTGAGATCTCAAACCTTTCATGTTGTGTAATTTACACACATTGTGTATGTGATTAACATCTTGAAATTCCTTCACATCATGCAATTCTAGTGGTATTTTGATTTTGAATATATCCTGACATGAAATATGTTTACACATCATGTATTAGAATCATGTCATGTAGTGATTCAAGGGCTAGCCTTTGGTCCTCAGGGATGCTGTGAATGAGGAATAAACATATGTGTAAATCCTATTTTTTTACAATTTTCAAAAATTATTCCTTTGAGTTATAAATTTTTATTTCCTATAAAATAAATCTCAAAAAACTATTAATTATCAAATAAATCATGATTAAAACTTAAATAAATGGATCCAAAATGTTTATATAAATTTGTATTATCAAATTCCTCCACACTTGAACAATTTATTTTCCTCAAGAAAAAATCATCTCAACAGGGATTACAAATGAAATTTTTTTTAGACAATAAATGTTCATTACAATCAGGAAAATAAATCTAAGTGAATGTGGAAAAATAAAGTCCTCTAGAATCATTCATGCAGAGAAAATCAGTCATGCCTCATAGTCATGTTCTTTATTTAGATTATTTCTTCTTTTTAATTATAATTTCATACCTATTCCTCAGAAAGTATACCCCTTTTCAATTTAACTCACAATGGTTTTTTCTTGTCACTCAAGGTAAAATGTAATTTGAGTTATGATCATACCCTTAATACAAGTTCCTAACCATAATCTTGAATTGTTTCAAACATCTCCACTTTGTAAATAGAAATACAAATTAATCACGAGGGCTTAAGCAATAAGTTTATAATGTCTCTAAGACTGACAGTAAGTGGTAAGATGATAAATATAAATCTAAAAAATAATTTTAAGCTATACATTATAATGAATGATAATTTTGAATATTGAAATGAAGTAACTCCTCCTAGAATTTTTTTTGATACTCCAAATAACTCAAAGTGGGTCCATGAATACGTTATGTAAGTAACAAGAATGTACCTTGTTCCTTTATTTTTCTTTTTTATTTATTATTCAAAAATCATATTTAAGATATATCTCACATCCATCGCCTAACCACATATGATCCATCATAATATTCATTATTCTGGTAATGGTGATTTTTTACCATTCTAATACATAACCCATTTTTTTTTCAAAGGAACAAGGTAAGCATAGAAAATCCCAAAAGTAACCAGGAACCAAATCATATCAGTCTAGTGAAAGTGCCACCATAAATCTCCTTAGTATCAATATCCTATATATAGTTGAGATGAAAAACCCCCATACTTATTGAAAATAAAATCATGTATAGTGCTGAGATCTGGGTAAGAAGGGATAATATGATTGAAATGGATCCATCATAACAAGGTTATTCATGGATACTACGGGCTAAAGAAAGAAAGAAGTATGGGTGAGTCATAGGAAGAAATAGACCACAAAGAATACCTCTATCATTTTAAAAGTGTATTTGTTCAATCATAGCCTTAATCAGATCTCAATTCAAGTTATTATAGGTGAACATTTCCCAAGATTCTCTCAAGAAAAGTACTCAGAAAATAATATGAAAATGTAATTCTAGAATACTCCTAGGGATGGGAGTATAAAAAAAATGAAAATCACTCAAGGCATAGTATCTAGTAATAAGTCAATAAAAAGTAATTGAAAGAATCTATAATTTATTATTAAATTACTCAACTTAGAAATCATGCTAAAAATATAAACAAGAATAAAACATGGGTTTCAACAATATCCAACCTAACATTGTCTTTTATTTAAATGGGTGTAATGGGTTTTCAATTCTACAAAATGATTTCAATGAAAAATGTCTCCAAGATAAGTAAAAATAGGCAAAAATCCTAGTGTATTGACAAAGAAGCTCAAGAAAAAATCCCCCACACTTAAAATGATATATTGTACCCATTATTTTTGATAGTGATGTGGGAGAGATATCAATGAAAGTAGATACCAAAATTAAATAGAAATTAATAAATTTAAATAGGGAATCGAGAGGTCCTTGTAGTGAATTTTATGCCATGGGGAAACTTGTTGGATATTGATTTTGAATTGGGATACTTTCAAATTGTACTATAAAAAATACTTGTACTAGACAATCCATTAGTCTATAGGGTTTAACCAATATGTAAGCAAAAATATGGCAGGTGTACACAGTTAATGATAGGATAAAATAGCTCTGATAGACACCTGAATGGACTACAAAATATTTTTGGATGATGTATGGATAGAAAATACTAGAAAATGGAAAAAGGTCCTAAAACAAAATTAAAATAAAGGAAACAATTAATATGGGTTGCCTGTCATTAATCCCTAACTATAACATCATTATCCAAATAGATAGACAAAACGATTAGTCAATATCGTCTATCGGCCTAGAGGTACAATTCCTCCTACAGAAAATGGTGGTAGTGTCATCATGATCATGGTGGTGTTTTGTGGGATTAACTACCTTAGGAAGGTATCAACCATAAGGATCACGGGGTAGGAATAACATCCGAAAAGGCTGTAGAGGGGACCCCTACTAACTGTGGATCTAAAGATGGATCACCTCAACCCATCTCTATAGGTTAGCCACATGCTAATTGATCTCTAGAAAGATACTATAAGATAACCTGATAGGATTTTCAGTGACTATAGAATATGAGATAGATCCAAACATGGCTAAAGTAACTTAGTAGTAAAATAAAAATAATAAAACCAAATAGCAAAGTCAAAAACTGTATCCCATCTATATAAAAGAAATGATAGATCAATGAATATAAGATACAATGAGAATAAAAAAAGAGACACAAAATAGACACCCCAATAATGTACAACATGGGAGGGGATATAGAAAAAACTAAATAGTAGGGGAATGCTCTATGGTTAATAATCAGTAGTCCCCTCCCGAATAGTGGTAGTCTGGAGAAGCTCTGCTAATTCTATCTCATCAGTGTTTACAGGGGCTGGTTCATCAATCATCATATGAGGTGCTGTGGTTCTATAAGAAAGATTAGTTTAAGATGAATCAGGGGAGGTTATGATATATATTGATACTATATTTTTGGAAACTGGATCATTCAGAGGAACCTCAGATGAATATGGAAGGGTGGGGAACTTTCCCTGTCAGGACTGCTCTAATAGGAACTCATGTCGGGTGGTGGGTTCAGTGATCTCAAGAGAAATGTCGACAGAGGTGGTTTGTGTGGTTGGAATGGATGATAAAGTGGGGTATGGGGAAATTGGTGGATGGTAAGAATTAGGGGATGGTGGTGGGATGGGGGTGGTGAAAATTAATGGTGAGATGAGGGTAATTCAGATGTAGTGGAAAATATGGTGCTAATTTTCTAGTAGATACTCGAGAACATGACATAAGTCAGATGGAACTGATTAGCTGGGTAAATATGTTCTAGGTGGGAAAGATGTGGTGGTATGGGATGGTACAATAGTGGTAGAATATGTTATAATTAAATTGGAGGTGGAAGTTGGTGCTGAAGTTGAAGTAAGGGTGGATAGACCGATTAGGGTAAGAGGATCCTGAGTGGGGGTAGGACGAGTTGGAGCCTCAACAGGATTAAGTATGTACTTTGGGGCCCATTGGTACCTCCCACTAACCATCCTCAAGAGTCCCATCTTATAAAGCATTATAATGTTATTGAGATCTATCTTCCCAAGCAAGGAAAGAGGCTGCGATGCATTGAAGGAACTAATATTGCACACAAGGTGGGTGATGAAACCGCCCCCATGAGAGTACCACAAGACCACCTCACCTAGGTCTCATAATAATGTGTAAATTGGTGGGCCACATTGATAATTGATCCAACTATATAATAAGAGTGGATAAGAACCACAATATATCTAATACTTCCACAAGTATCTCCTCTGGAATTCCATGCATGAGCTAATTCTTGGTGGAGAGTTTGGATAGAGGAACCCCATAACTAGGTACTCTTCACTATGCATGGATCATGGAAGCTCCGTGGGTCATGAGTGATGAGCTACCATATCCTAAAAAAATATTTCTTGGTTGGATCCAACTTCATATAAAAGTATTCACGGGAGGTGATGAACTCCTTAGTGTAGATACCGAGTCTAATGTTGAAGTTTTTTAGGGTTAGCTCCCAAGTCCTACCACCCATTTCAAAGGTGAAGTGGGCCACATTGAGCTCCAAAGTGGATGGGAACTCAAGGAAGATCTCCTGGTAGGTCTCCTCATGCACCTGAGTTATAGTGGAGAGGTGAATCTTGTCCAAAATCTCATGGAAATACTCATTATTGTGAATACACTTGAGAAAATCTAGGTCCAACTTCTTGTTGGTATGAATTGGATTAACATGAAGATGTACTAAGAGTACCTGATGATCGAGTGCTGAGAAGTGGAGGTACGGGTGGTAGTGTGAGTGTGGGGAAGCACCCGAAGATTAGTTTGAAGAGGCCTCAAACTAGATGGGGGTTAATAGGGTGGCTGAAGAAGATGCACAAGGTGAGGGAGTTGGAGCTATTGGTGGAGGAGCTGCTTCAACTTCCTGGCACTTGGACAGTGGAGGATTTTCACCATGTGATACATGTTTGTTGTGTTCCATGGAAAAATGAGGAGAAAAATAACATGGGATAAAAATAGGTTTCATGAGGATGAAAAGAATATTATAATGGTATTGGAGGAAAGTTTTGGTAAGAGGGTGGTAGATTGAGTAAGTAGGTGTTCACATAGGAGAGGGAGGCCGGGGGTGGTGGTGTGGGGGGGGGGGGGTAGGGGTGTCGTGTCGTGAACCCTAGGTTCATGTATTTTTAAAATTTCATAAGGTATTCAAATTTTTTAATTAATAATTAATTTTTAATGTTTTAGGTTTTAGTTTTTCTACACCTGACACTTTCATTTCCGGTATTATGTTTACATGATGTGATTTTTTTTAATTTTTAAATTTTAATTTTTTTAGAAAAATGACTCTAAAATAACTCCAACCTTATTAATATTTCCTAAACTCTAACCTATACTAGGTTAACCCCTAGTCAGTGACTTTTTTATTTTCTATATATAGACATTATTAAATTCATATGACTTTAAATGTGAGGAAAACCCCCTTATATAATGGTTTTTGAAAACAGTTGGGATGAAAGGTGGGGAAAAATTCCCTCTTAGTGGTGCATTTATATTCTTGTTTTTGTGATAACTGTATCCATTTTCAACAGAATATACTTTATTTTTACCATTATTACTCATCAAATAATCATATTTCTTATTATTTAGAGAGATGGATTGAGAATACAATGACCCATCACTTTTCTAGGCATTCTGTACTAAATTAAATACAACTTATTCTTTACCAACTTTGAAAATTAATATCCCTTGGTTAACATCAATAAACACCTTTCCAATGGTGAGAAAAGTCAATAATATAATTATCGACACATCTCTTTCTTCCTCAATATCTAGGATGAGGAAATTAGCTAGAAAGATGAATTTTACAACCTTTACTAAGACTTATTTAAGAAATCCTTGAGGGTACTTGATTGAGCAGTCTACTAGTTGGAGTGACACCCTTGATGGTTTTAATTTTTCAAGACCCAATTTTTTTAAAACACTCATATAAATGATATTGATACTTGGACCAAGATTTCACAGGGCTCATTCAAAATTGCATGTTCCTATAGTGAAAGGAATTGAGAATCTTACGAGGTCTCACATCTTTGGAGGTATCTTCCATTGAACAATTTCAGATAATTCTTAATTTAGGGTGATGAATCATAAGTATTCAATTTTCTCTTTTATTAAGAAAATTTCTTTAAACAATCCTTCATAAAAAATCACTTGAGAAATCTCCTCTACAAAGGGGACGTTGATGTGAAATTTCCTAAACATCTCAAGAAATTTATTATATTTTACCTCTTTCATATATTGTTTCATCCTTTTAGGAAAGGGGAGAAGTGGCCTATATGGTGGTAGTTCCACATATACATTATCCTTTTCAGGCTTCTCCAGAACTTTAGATTGGTTAGTTGATTTTACTTCTAGTGTTTTCTACTGACCAACTTTATTTTATTATTTTAACTTCCGTTTCTCACCTAAGCATGGCTAATAAAAGTATAGAATCTTTACACTCTTAATAAATATATCTTTATCCTCCTCCCTTATATTAGTCTTGGTGTTACCGGGTAATGTACCTATAAATCTATCTGATTGGGACTTAGAAATTTTCCCCACTTGATGTTCAATGTTTCTAAGGGAATCCCTTCTATTTCTCGTTTTAGTGTCTTAGGTTGTCATCGTCTAATATTATTTTTTCAAGAAGGCAGTTAGAAAGTTCTTAGGATTGGATTTAAGAGGTTGGGATTGTTATGGGGGTCTCATAAGAGCCTATTGATACTGCTACTATAGAGTTGGAGGAAATTTTTGAGTTCTAGAAAATGGTTGTTGGAATTATTGTTGAGGTCAAGGAGATAGACCTTGAGGTGGGTACCCAGGTGGTCCCTGATTACATGGTGGAACTTGTCCATCCCTCTATTTAAAGTAAAATTTATTAGGATATTATGGCTGATGAGATGGCTTATACTGACAGTATTGTTGTTGGTACTCTTGGGATGCTCAAATTTCTGATTTGATTATTTCTAATTGACATAATTACAATCCTTGATTTGAGGTTAGTCTATACCTACCCTAAAGTCCTAGTATAGGTGTGGGCCTCTACACATATTTCATTATTGGATCTCTATAATAGGGGTAGGAGGTGGCAATAATGGAGCATGCTGTTGAAAAAATTCTAGCTTCTTGGTAAGGGATTTTACTTGTGCCTCCAAGAAGGTGGTATCTTCTATTTGATGGATTTTTTACTAAGGTAGTCCTATTTAACTTTTCCATAAAATAAAATTGTGTAAAATTTTATCTAATAGTGCTCTGTCAACTTTAGGTTTCTTTATAATGATCCCACTTTCAGCGGTGACTTCCACAATAGTGCGGGAAGCATTCTAGAGTCCCTGGTAGAATGTTTGATGTTGTAGACACACATCTAGTTTGTGGTGTGGGCACTTGTGGGTTACCTCCTTGAAGTGGTCCCATGCTTCCCAGGCTAATTCTCTATCCTCTTGATTGAAATTTTGAATTTAATTCCTTAAGTTTTCAATCTTAGATCGGTTGGAAATATTTATCAAGAAATTTATTTGATAATTTTTTCTAAGTTGTGATTTACTTGGGAGATTGTATTTTAAGACAATCCTTGGATTTTTCATATAATAAGAATGGGAAGACATAGATTCTAATTACATTTGAAGAAATTAACTTATTAAGAAATGAATAAAAAGACTCTAAGAAATTAGAAATATGTTCACGGGGATCTTTGCTATAAAGTCCACTAGATTTCCCCATATTCTGGATTGTATGAATGAGCCTGGGTTTTATTTAGAAATGGTGCACCTGAATTGGTGGGAACACATTATTGGGAACGTCACCACCAATGGATGGAAAGTCATAGTCCAAGATAGTGCACTCCTATAGTGCTGGTTGCTTAGCCTAAAGTTTAGGTGGCACATATTGTAGGTTTTGGGGGTGTGGCTCTACATGATAATCACAATCATCCATTGTTAAATGTCAACATGAAACAATTGATCTATCAATATTAGGATCTAAAGGGAGAATTTATTTTGTATCTAGGCTCCTTGAGTGATTCAAGGGACCTTGGCACATGCACTAAGTTGAGAAGAAGAAAACATAGGTTCTATCTATGAGTGAAAAAAAGGGAAAGAAAAATAAGAAAGGGTAAGGAGGTGAGGTAATCTAAGGTTCATATTGTAGATCACTATGCCTGAGCATAATATTAATTATCAACGAAACCAAAATTTTATGTTCCCAGAAGTAATTGTTAAATCCTATGGCATGATCATATTATAAATTTATATCCCAAATTATACTCATCCACTAAGGCATAATAAGTTGAAGTCTGGGGTTGAACCCATAGAGAGAAATTGTAGACAAGAAACCAAGTAGTAATAACCTTTTTAGAAAGATTACTCACATTTACACTCTTTCATTTGGATTTTATTAAGCTATGTATCTTGGGATTTAAATCAGATTAAATTAAGGGATCAAGTTCAATTTTAAGTTATAGGAAAAGGATAATCCTATATTTAACTTGGGATATACCTGTAGAATAGGATAAAAAGCGATTAAAATAAAACAATTAATCATGGTCCAACGAATTGTATCAACCTAAGCTAGAAAATACTCCTTGGTCCAAATTAGTTGACAACCTAAGCACACGAAGCTTGGATTATAGATAAAAAATAATCACAGGCTATTGGTCCTAGCCTAATGAACTCTATATAGGACATGGTCATTCAATTACACCTCTAATATTCAGGTTAGGTGTAATCGAATGAGATTGAAACTTTTTTTAAAAGTTGTTACCATCCATAAGGTTACCTGGTTTCAATTTTAGATACTCATGAGGTCCAAACAATCCCTACTCTCGACCCCTAACCCTAAGAGGATTAGGCGTGCATGACAGTGTTAAAAAAAAGAGAAGGTGGGAAACATACTTATCATATTAATAAAAAAAACTAGAAATAAGTAATCCATAATTAAAACAAGTAATAATCAATAAAATACTTACTTTAAATGAAAAAAATGAATACATACACAATAATTGAAGTTGAATGGTGATTGGTATCGAAACATGCATTAAAAAATGATATGAAATGAAAATGTATAAACAATAGATGTAGGACGGTAAAAAATATAAAATAAGGAAAGGAATGAATTAAAACAATTTATAAGTGAAATAGAGGAGAAAAAGAAGAAGAAATAGGAGAAATAACTTATGACTGTAGATTCCCTGTGTGGTAGAGGTTCTAATAAATATATAGGATTAAAAAGTACATACGTTTCAAGTATTCACATCATGTAATGGATTTAAGTGAATTCTATCTCAACTTTTACAGAAAGTGTAATTAGATCTCATGATATGTATTTTAGATCCGCATTATTATCAAAAAAATCTTAAATATTACAGGATCCTTGGGCTATATATTTGATGGGGTGAGATCTCAAAATTTTCATGTTGTGTAAATTATACACATCATGTATGTGATTCATGCCTTGATCTTCCTTAATGTCATGAAATTCCATCATGATTATGATTTTGAACATCTCATGACTTGTAATGTGTTTACACATAATGTACTGGACTCATTTCACGTAGTGATTCATGGGATGAACTTTGGTCATTAGGGATGCTATGAATGAGGAATACACATCCTGAAATCCTTTAATAACGTGTAAATCATTTTTTCTAATTCTCATCAATTATTCATTTGAGTCATAAACTTATATTTCTCACAAAAATAAACCAAAACCCAGTGGATTATTGAATAAAGAATGATTAATCCATAAATAAATATATCCAAAACCTATATGTAATTTCATCTGATCAAATTTCCCCATGATAGAATAATTTCTTATCCTTAAGAAAAAAGAATATCTGTAGGGATTCCAAATGAAACAGTTTTGAAACAAGAAATTTACATTAAAAGTTTTTAAATAAAACTAAGTGAAACTGTAAAAAGCAAGCCTTCCCAAATCAATCCTGCTAAGAAAATCAGTCATGCCTCACAGTCTAGTTCTTTTTTCAGATTCCTCAATCTTTTAATTAAAATTTCTTAACTATTCCTCAAAAACTATGCCCCATTTTCAATTTACCTCACAATTATTTTTTTCTCATAAATCAAGGTAAAATGTAAGTAGAGTTATGTTCATACCCTAAATACATGTTCCTAACTATAATCTTTCATTGGTTCTAACATCTCCACCTAGTAAGGGAAAATACAAAATTAATCCTAAGGGATTAAGCAATAAGGTTCTAATGTCTCTCAGACTGAGAGAAGATGGTAAGATGGTAAAAATAAATATAAAAAAGTAGGCTAATATATACAATATAATGAATGATAATCATGAATAGTTCAATGAAGTAACTCCTCCTAGAAAAAATGTTTCCATGATTCAACCATATCAAAGTGGGTCTATGAATATGTCAAGTAAGTATCAATAATGTACCCTTTTTCTTTTATTTATTTTATTAAAATAATTTTAGAACAAATATTGCATTCATCAGCTAACCACATATGATCAGTCATAAGATTCATTGGTCTGGAAATAATGATTTTTGAAACATTGTGCCACTTAATGATTATTTATAGGTTATGGGATCATTATTATAAACTAATAATGAGGAACTATCCTTGATGACAAGGAAAACATACCATATTGGTTCTCTAACCTCTTTGATACTGTTATAAAAATATTTATGTCTCCAAAAAATATTCCACCATGGGGTTTGTGGAATCTGTTTCTATGCCAAAACTTATGTACCTTGAGCCTGAAATTCATCAAATTCTATCTTTCTTCAACAATATATTTTATATAAGTGCCCCCTATTGAGGAATACATTGTGTCTTTACAATATTAAATCTTTTTTTGAGGGGTTGTATATGTAATATCCTATTTTTTATTTAGGGTATCTAATAAAGGTACAATTTTTTCCTTGATCTACAAGCTTGTTTCCTGAATAGGCCTTAACAAATGCCTCACAACCTCACATATGTAAGTAAAAAAACACAATTTTCTTACCAAACCACAATTGGTATGGAATATAATCTTCCACTTTAGTTGGTGCTCGATTTATTATGTATGCTTCAGTTTGTAACATTTATCCCTAAAAGGATAATGAAATACTCACATGACTCATCATTGATCTTAACATGTCTAATAAGGTGTGGTTACTCCTTTTTATTACAACTCTCTATTATGGATTATGAGAAATATTGAGGTGTGATAGAATCCCAAACTCCCTAAAATAATTATTGAAGTCTTGATTAAGTTATTCCCCACCATGGTATAATAATAGTTTCTTAATAATCTTACCAATATAGTTCTCAACTTTATTTTTATGTTCCTTGAATCTCTCAAAGGAATATAACTTATACCCAATCAAGTAGGAATATCCATATATACTAAAATGATCAATAAAAGTTGTTAAGTATGTTTACCTATCCCTTTCTTCAATAGGTAATGGTCTAAAAACATCGATATAAACTAATTCAAGAATCTCTTTGGCTCCTTCAACCTTTCCACTAAATATGTATTTAGTCCTTTTTCCATGTAAACATGAATGAAATACACCAAGTAGTTTTAGTTCAAAGGAATATAAATATCCATATTAGTGTAATTTAGTCAAATACTTTTAATTTAAATGACCTTGATGGTGATACCAAATTTGGGTGTGTAATGAGTCACAAGAAGTGATTTTTTAATTGATTTAAAATAATTGGTTCTTGTAATCTAACACATAATGATCATTATTTTATTATTCATTACTATAAAGATGATATACTTATAAAAGAAGAAAAATTTATTCCCAAATTTTAAAATAAATCCAACTATATCAAGCCTGGATACAAAAAAATGTTTATGGTAGTATATGGAACATAATAACAATATTTTTAAACCAATATCATTCCCATAGACAACATGAGATGTTAGTACCTGATAGCCACACAAACAAGTTTGTCTTCACTGGCAGCTCATAGATCTACCTCCCCTCATTAAATATTCTTAAATGTACTTAGTTAATGTATTTCAATACATATGTGAGAACCACATGCTATATCTAATACCCACTTTATAGAAATAGATAAATTTCACTCGATGACAAATGTGCCTAAATATTCACCTTTATTATTTTCTAGGGTGAAGTCTTTCTACAAGTGTCCCTTATTTCTATATGTGAAATGGATGGCATCTTGTTCCACTTATTTCCCCTTCATCTTTCTCTTCTTGTAGGGGAATTGTAAAAAATATTTAGACTTATAGCTATGTTCTTGGAAATTCCTTTTACTAACCACAAGGAAGAAAGTATTTTTGAACTTTATCTCCTTCTCAACTTGATGAAGTAGAGAGAGTAGATATGGGAGAGGCTTCTCAATGTTTTTTATATTTTTATTAACAAAAAAAATAAATAAGCTATGAGTAATTGATGCAAGAATGATATCAATGCATAGTTCATTAGGCAGTTTAAATCCTAAAACCTCCATGATATCAAAGTATCCAATGAGTTTGATTATGTGAGGCCTAACTAGTTCACCTTCTCCAAGATTACTCTGAATGAGGGCCTTATAAATCTCAAACTATTCCTATCTATCTCTCTCCTACTATAGGCCACAGAGATACTAGAGTATGCTATAAGAATCCATGTCTTCCTGATACTTCATGAGTTCACTAGAAATAGATTAAAGGAAAAAATAATAAACATCAACCAAATCACTCAAGAGTTTATCATGGATAATAAACTCTTTATCACTATCTACCCTTTTTAGCAGATCATGCAGTGAGAATTATAGCATGTAAGATTTTTGTTTTTAGCGCATCACAACTTGAAGGTGTTGAAACCATTCATGGAAGTAACTACCAGTAAGGACATGGTCTCTCTCCAAGATGGATTGTAGATTAATTTGGATGAAAAACATTCTATTTTTCGACAATTGAAAGGAGAATATTTTTAGTACCTTAATTGATTAAAATTATGTGAGACATTAAGAAATTAATTTTATTAAGTTCCCATTATTTTATCAAGTCCCAATAGATCTCACTACTAAACTTGGAATGTGTAGTTTCTCTGACATTCTAGTTATATGAATCCATATGACCCTTCTTATAACCCAAGCATGGGTTCAGTCAATTACTTGAAGGTATTTATGAAGGAAGATCTTTTCTAACCACATTCTTATAGCTCCTTGATCCATTGAGTAGACTCCTCAATCTATAAATACTGAATTTTATTTCCTCTACACTTTCCTCCAAGTCACATCATGTTTAGAGTGGGATACTCCTATTAATGAAATTTGTTTAAGTCAACCCAAAACATTCATAAGAATTTACTAATAAAAGTAAGAATCCTAACATGGGTTGTTCATACACTTAGTTCTATGGGTTTCACTCCTAATCAAGTAACAGAATACCAATAATGAATTAATATTAAGTTGAGGGATTTTGTTTTATATTGTGTAAAATATTTCTTGTTTATATTTAACATGTTTTGTTAATATTAAGTAGATTTTACTTAATTGATTAACCATGTTTTGATAAAACATTTATGAAAAATCCATTTATTCAAATACCATCATTTCATATTAATCAATTTTTTATGCGATCGTGGTATTGAATTTAAAAAATAAATAATGAAAAAGATATAAATAAATAAATTAATGACCCAATCATGAGCTTATCTAATGATTGATTTATTGACTGGACAATAAATCAACCCAAGACCCAGGGAAAACTCATTGTGCTAGTCTTTCCATTACTTGAAAAATTAAACCTATCCACATGTGTATCACCTAGGATGGAATTGTATCAGTTACATCTTGAATGAACTCCATATTACTTGGGATACTCCTTTTATTATGTGTATATATAACTCACACGCAGGTGAGGGGAACCAAATGATTGGTTATGTGGAATTACATAAATAATCTTGGACACATAGGTCAAACTTAATAAAGGAGGGAGGGATGAATCACAAACCATCATATTTAATTTAATAATTAATTATTGCAATACCATATAATAAATCAAATTAAATAAAACCTACACACACACAGGTCTTGGTCAAGCTCATGAACTATCCTACACATGTAACAAATATGAAGAAGTTTACTGGTTAACATTCATTTATATTTGTTCTTTATTATTAAGATAAACACACTTACATTAATTAATTAATTAATTACCATTTATCTTAATTATCATATGAATTATTTTGGAGATACCCATAATTAATGTATTCATGGAAAATAAATGGCATGACAAATAATTATGGATAATTACAATAAATAATTTGAACATGTTGAATTATTTAAAAACTTTATTAAATTTTCAAACACATCAAGTTACAATCAATGTAATGTTTTAATGTTGAAATTAATTATTTTAATGTAATTTAATTCTATATTTTATAGGGATATTAAATGATGTGTACTATTGAGCTATATGCCATGTCCCTAGTTTTCCCTATATCTCGGTTAAAAAGTTGGGGATTCATCCTGTATCTTGGATGGACTACACAACATATACTAACTAGGTAAATTCCACGTATCATTATTTCCATGTGTTCATGTAACCCATTGAATGATTCATCATGATCTTCAGACATGGGACTAAATGATATATACTAATCAGCTACACATCATGCATACCTATTACTATGTGTCCCTATAACCCACCAAATAACTCAGTGAGTATTTCAGAAATAAGATTTAATGAATTTCTTTCCATGTGTTCTAAAAACATACCATGTGTATCATTAATTTCACAAGATTTCAATCTCACATAGTTAGTAACTATGTGTTTGACCACATGGTTAGCATAAATTTCTCTGTTTAAACATGTAGACTACATGATGTGTATGAGATCTACAAACCATATAATCTAAAAAACAATGTGCTAGGTTATAATAGTCTATATGAAGTGTGAAATAAATACACTGTTTATAATAACTGCTCAGTGTGTCATGTATCTTGTGATACGTCCAGGTGCAGTGCTCTTGGGTATACAATGTGTACTCTAGATACATGTCATGTAATCTAGTCTCATTGGCTAGAATACTTGGAATTTCTTGATGACATATTTGGTCATTCTTCATTTTTCTTAGACCTTTATTAAAATATGAATCTTGAATAAAATAATTAAAATATAGAAATCATATTAATTAAACATTATATTAAAGAATGAATAATATAGAAATGAAATATATTACAACTATTGTAAATAATCAATCAATAATAAAATAAATAATTATAAATTTAAAACATGACCACTCTAATAATACTTAAAGGTTACAAACATAGTGGAAGAACCTAGTGGGTGAATAACCATATTTTTTTTTCAGATTCGATGGATCATTCACCAATTGTGCAAGACATAAATATCATGAACAATGAAAAATTTCCATAAAATTTTGACATTAAAAATTCCCTAACCCAGATAGAGGATCTTATTCACATTAAATTTATATTATATTTAATTTAGATCTAAAGAAAGGTTACCTCATCCTTGGAAATTTCTTCCCTAATGGTGTTTTTGATCATATGAAAAACCCTTTTTAAATTACCATCATTGATATTATAGGATCCAAGTGTAAAATACCTTCAACAATGATCCACATGTGCTTATTTGATCTCCAAACAACACCGATGTAATTCTGGGTGCTAAATCGATGAATTTATCATCCTGTGTTATTCATTTTGATCACTTCTAGTTCCTTCAGGCTTGAAGGATTATCTCTAATTATTATCATTCTTGAGAGGAGGAGAGAAGGAGGAACTTGAGAGAGATGTTTTTTGTGTGAAATGATTCTCAATTCTTGATTAACACTACACAATAGACATAACCATCTGTTTATAGAGTTTTATTTTAGGTTAAAATATTATTTAATTGCATAATAACCCTTAAATAATATAATAAACATAATCTTAACCCATTCCATATAAAAATAAAAATAAAAATATTTTATGTTATACACTAATTAGCATAATGATAAATATTATTTTATCTTTTTTCAAATTAATATTGATAAATATACATGATCTTGGTCTTCTCGTCCTTCTTTATATTAAATGAATAACAAAATAAATATTTTATTCATAATCCGATCAATAAATATATATGTAATTTTTACGATCAATAAAACTTGAATAAAATTATTACCCAATTTTTAGAATAATATTTATTCAAGAAATTAAATTAAAATAGAATTTAATCGAATTAAAAAAACTTAGTGTGTGACACTCTTGGACTCTTTATTATTGGCATGTTTGAAGTCCAAGATTACTATCTAGAAATAAGTTAATAAACCTTATAAAAAGAACTTAATATCACAATGTTGATAACCACATAAGAGAGATCACTTTTTAATACAATCAATTTGTCATAATATATCATCAAGGAGGTTTCACATTTGTTTCATCAACATATATCATTGGTACATATTTCTTTGATTATATGAAATAAGTATGTCTTTACACCATGACCATGTAATTTTATGTGATGGTTCTATTTAAATAAAAGGGATGACACATAAACATATATAAATATAGAAGTGAAAAATACTTTATCGACTTATCCATCAATAACATATCATTTGTGATGCACAAAATTACCTTGCTTCCCACCAACATATGGGTCATGGTTTTAGTAAATAAATCTAAGGGATCGATTCATGAATTGAATTAATGATAATATTAAAGTCTAAGAACCATTACCCATTCCCATAGATAGGAATATCCTATGAACCATATACATGATGAATCCTATTGGTTGTTCTATTCTCATAAACTATCGTCTCGGAGATTACCAAATGTGAACTTCATGAGATGAAGTTTCATCCTCTTTTGAGTAATCAAACCTAACAGTCAACAAACTATGAGCCCCATCATATAATTTTATCTAACAGTAGAACTATATCTAAAAACATCACCATGGAATTTCAAGGTTCTCATCATAGTAGAGAACAACTATGACATTATCGATGTGAAAAATACCCTAAGATATTATTACATCAAAGTCATAAAGAAAAATGAAAAATATGTAATAAAATATTTAATTAATATTAAAATATTAAAATATATATGTAATAAAAATAAAAAAATCTGGTCCTAGAAAAAAAACTCTAATAATATCAAAATTATTTTAGCTTGATTTGTTTTGTGTTTTTCTAGAAAAGGTTGATTTTTTAGTGAATATTAAAAAATTTAGATTTTTGTTAAACTATAATTTCTTTTCATTGAAAATACTATTATGATTTGAATATGAAATTAATTAAAATAATTATCATTTACATATAAATATTATAATTAATTACATAGGAATCATATTTATACTTGATTTTAGTATAAGTTCATTTTTGGGTGTAAAAACAATTTTTTTCTAAAAACTGTTTTTCATTATGTTTTATGCATTTATATTAAAGGATATTTCTGTCACTTATAAAATTTTAATTTGATTAAATGGAATTATTTTTCTATTTATCAATACAAATTTACTTTAGGATTTAATTTTGTGAGTTTTCATAAGATGTTAAATTTTTGGCGAAAAGTAAAAAATATAGTTTTTATGAATTATGGAATCTTTTATGATATCACCAAGAAATAAATATGATATAAAAATTTATAAAACTTATTTAAAGAATAATTTATGGTAATATAATATAAATATCATAACAAATAATTCATAAAATATAAATTAGAATTTATTTAATGATAAATATGAAAATCATTTTCAGTGCCGATGCAATGCTTGCACAACACTAGAAAAGTCAAATATGATGCTCTGAATATAATATTTGAGATGAAAGAAGTATTTTATATAACTTATTTTTATATATTAATAATTATTGATGATTTTTATTTATAGATACTAATTTTTTAGTTATATAACAAGTTAATTATCTACATGCTTGTGCAAGGCTAGAAAAGTCAAAATAACATATTAAATAAGATTTCATGACATAGATGTGAATATATATAAATATTGTATGAATATATATGTTTATATTTATATTAATTAATTTTTTTTATAATTTTTTTTTTCTAAATTTTAGGGTTGAAATAGTTTCCTTAAATTCTTACGCAAGATCGACATAGTTCTTGTGCAAGGAGTAGAAAAATCATGTAAAAGATTTAAAAACTATAAATGTAATTTTGTTTGGGTGATGTATACCATCCTACAAATTTTATAGATAGATATATATATAAATAATATTCATGTGTTAAAATTATATGTTTTAATTCAGTTTTTAACTTGATTTATTTAAAGTCAAAGTAAATGAATAGTTCTGAAAATGAAATTAATGATATTTTATAATAAAAAATATATTATTAAATGATTTAAAATTCATTAAAATTATATATTGATCTTAGTGAATGTTATATTATTGAAAATATAAAACATGGTCCATTTATGGGTCACTTTTCCTTTTTTATTAATTATCTTGATCCCAAAGGAGTCAAAAACTTTAATATCATGACAATAGACGAGAGGGTTATGAGAGGGTTAAAACAACATGATAAGGGTGAAAATGTCACCAAAACTTGTTTAAATTTCATATAATAGGAGTATTAAGACTTATTATTATACTATATTTGAAATATATCAATTTGGTTCCATTTTTACATGAAACATAATTAATACTAATTTAATTCTTTATGTAATTCCAAGAATTCCCCTCCCCTTACTTAAAAGGGGACCTCCTATCCTTTATTCCTAAAAACTTTTTTATCACTATATTTAATCCAATAACTAAAAAAATACATTAAAAAATCCCTAAACATGTTATAGAGGCATTATTTATTGAATAATACCAACCTTAGAGGGATTTATTTGTAATGTAAAGAGGTTGTATGAAGAAGAGGTATAACTTTTACCTTAATGGTTTAGATTTATTCCTTCTTCTAAATCCTTAAAAAATATTCTAAAAAATGTGGTATAATAACATAATTATATAAAATATACTGATATTTTATTATGTTAATGTATTAACCTATATCTATATCTTCTTCCCCCAAATGGGAAACAAAACAATCTTTTATGGGCATAACGAACTAGTGCCTCGTGAACCGATGTAATTCGTTTTCTATCAATGCCTCTCAAAAAAAGGTTATAATGAAGGATTAAATTTATATATATTATATTAATGAAATAATTATAATTATTTAAATACAAGTTATCATATATTTTATTACGTTTCCATCCATTTAAAATTGACAGCACCGTTCAAGTGTAAGTTTGGATTACCACCTCCATGAAGTGATGTGATTCTATTTTTAACACCGCATCACATGGATGGTATATATAAGAGAATTTAAATATATAATATGATATTTGTGATATATTAATAATTATATAAATATAAAATAATACTTTCCTTCTTTTCCCCATGTTCGTTGAAAAATGGAAACGTTACTCATGCGTACGTATGAGCTACCACCTTCACGATTGCAATGCCATTCATTTTACATAACCTTCTTTCATGGTTGGTTTTAAAATTATAATTAATGTGAAAAAATTATAATTATGTCATAATTATTATTTTAGATATTATTTCATAATGACCACTTTGTCCATAGTCAACTTAAAAAATTTATTTTGGACATACTAGCCGAATATCATCAAAACATCCAACATGAATTTAATTGATTAAGTAAATGTATATAACATGGTAATAAATAAAATAAAATTATGAATAAACTTGAAAAAGTTTATTAATAAATTAAATAATTAACTTAAGTTTATTATTCATGAAATAATTAAGTGACGATTCAAACTTGATGTAAGGGATACTTTAACTTGGACCCTCATTTTAAATTTTTAAAAGTTTTTTTCTAAACATTTTTGTTACATGTACATATTATTAAAATTATTTTATGGATATAGTTATATGGACATAAATGAATTATAAAGGAAATTTTATTCCTATTTTATCTTCTTTTAAAAGTTTTTCAAAATGTATCTTTTTATGGAATGTTTCAACAAAAAGGGAAAAGGAATGTTGTTTTTTAACATATACGACATCAACGTATTTTACCACCACTGAAACCATTATTTGATATTTATATTAATTTATAAAATTAAATTTTTTCCTTAAATAAAAAAACTATATCCCTTTTTTATGGGTATTTGATTTTTGAAAACTAAGTTTTAAAGGAAAGGGATATCTCAATATATGAAAATGTTTTACATAAAAGAATATTTTTATGAGTGTGTGGATGAAAATGAAGTATTTTAGTTGTTATGATTATGTTATTTCTATTGAGTATTGTTTATGATTAAGGGTGATCTCAAAATAGGTCATGATAATGGGTTATCCTGATATAGCTCTCCAATGCATTGGGTAAAGGGATGAGGTGAACCAATTAGGTTTATCCTGATAGATTATTAAGATTAACTAGGTAGGTTATTACATTTGTAAGAGTGATTATAAGAGTGATATGGAAATTATGACCCAAGTTACCTGCATGAATTTTCTATTCTTTATAATGATATTTTAGGGAAATATTTTGATTTCACAAGTTAATCTAATGATTATTTATTTTAAAGGAATGATTATACCTATTTTGGGTAAAAGGAATGATTTTAAGAAATTTTTTTTCAAGGGTTCTCATTTTTTCTAAAGAAACCATATTAGTTATTATTTTTTCTTTATGTTTTCTTATAATGTGTTTCATGAAAAAAAAAATTCAGTAAAGTTAATTTCATGTATATGTAAATGATTATTTGAGCTCAAAGTTTATTGTGTTAAATTAAAACTCTCTTTTATGATCTCAGGATTTAAAATTAATTAAAGAGTTTATTTTTTTATATCCCTTACTGATATTTTTATTATTATACCATGTTTTTAATTTTTTTATAGGGTTTAAGGAGATTAATAAAAGAATAAGAAGCCAAGTTTAAAGTGATGAAGTTTTTTAATAAAAAATGTGTTTCATTTTAAAAGTTTTATATCAGGTGAAAATGGATACTAAGTGAAAGTGTAAAATTTTTAATATATGGGTATGTTATATAATAATTATGACCTAATTTTCTAAAAATATAATCTAAAAAGATCTTTGAAATGTTATAAAGTAAATTATTGTCTAAAGATTCTATTTAGAAATTATTTAAGGGTGATTCATTATAAGAAGTTTGAAAATAAAAAATTAGAAGTTAACACATGTACAGGTTGATGAATTGGGTGGTTTTAAGTCATTGGATTACTTCTCATTAAAGGGGAAAATAGTTGAGCATTGAGGTCAATTTAGACTTACCAAAACTCTCCAATTGGAATAATTCATTGACTAACTTCTAGGAAGAAACCAGCTAATAGAACATATTCTTGGAGTACTAGAGAATAATGGAAGAAATATGATTTCATTATAAACTCAAATAGAATATTCACTATTAGTGGATTCCAAGGATAAAATAGGGATATATAAATATTTACTCAAGTGATCAGATAACTCATTTCTCTTATCTTTTCTTCATTTATTTAACATAAATTTTCATTTATTTATCTTTTTATTTCAAATATACTTGTACTAAATTTATTCAGGGGTTTTAACTATTTTTAATTTTATACTTTTTTTAGTCATGATAAATTATTTCTATTATGTAATTTAATTTCTTAATAATTCATGATGATGAAGAGTATAATTTTAAATGGGAGTAGTTGTAATTATCTAGGGAGATTATGAAACTTCTAATTAATTAATTTCATGTTGATATAATACTATTCTCTTGATTATAAAATTCCTGTAGCAGCCTCTATAAATTATACTTGATAAAATTGAATGCATTCCTATTCTCATTAACATATTTATCTTCAAATTTACTAAAACTTCATTTCAAATTCTTTTATTCACACACCACACTCATTTTAACATCATTTTAATTCCCATTTTTAGTAGTTTATGATTTTAAATAATCCCTAAGATCATCCCCATCACGTTCTCTTGGGTTTAATCCTTCACTAATATGATAGTTTAGGAGTTATAAGTTGTATTTTTATGGCCATGAAAACCTACAACCCTATAAACTACCACCCATGTAAGAAAAATAAGGCAACATATACCTTGAGTAGGAAAGTCATAGATTCTTGACCAAAATGAGGATTTATAGGTATCCCATGTTTATGGATTTAGTAAAATGGATATGATAATTATACAGGAAGGATAAACATGACTAATTTTAAAATTATTTACAAAACATATTTATTAGAAATGATAAAAAATCCTCATCTTGATTATAAGAATTTTCAAAAGAAAATTAAAACCATGAATGATTTGAAATGGGAAAACTTTATTTATAAAGATGGTGTTCTAAAATTTGAAAGGAGGCTCTATGTTCCATTTATACCTAAGATGAAAATGGAATTATTAGATGATTTTTATAGAACAAATTTCTCTATAAAACCCTATAGAATAAATATTTATATGTATTTGAAGGACCATTTTGGGGGGTATAATATGAAATGGGAAATTGGTGATTATGTATCAATATGCTTGGTTTTTTAATAAGTATATACTCATAGAATAAATATCAAGGGAGTAATTCAAAATATAAATATTCCTATATGTAAGTTGAATGACATTACCTTGGACTTTTTCACGGGATTACGAAAGAATCCTAGAAAAAATGATGACATATGGTTCATTATTGACCGCCATACTAAATCCACACATTTAATTTCTATAATAGAAAATTTAACCCCTGAGAACCTCACACGACTCTATATTAGTGATTTCTTAAGATTTCATGGTGCAACTATTTCAATTGTGTTTGATCATGATCCACGTTTTACATAAAAATTCCAAAAAAGTCTTTAGAAGGGTCCTGATACCATACTTTATTTGAGAACTATGTATCATTCCCAAACGAATGGATAGTCTAAAAGGACTATTTAAACATTAGAATACATTTTTAGGTTTTTCTCACTTTAATTTCAATGTATGTGGGATTAGTATTTATCTTTGGTAGTTTTTTATTATAATAATCACTTTCATTCATGTATTCAAATGATTTTTTATGAAGTATTATATGTAAAGAGATGTGGTACTCAAAATTATTGGGATTAATTTGGTGAAAGGAAGCTTATAAAACTAGAAATTATTATAGATACCATGATGAAATTAAATATTATTATTAACCATATTAAATAATCTCAAAGAAAGAAAAGAGCTATACTAATAACTGAAATAAGGATTTGGAATTCCAAGTGGGAGATCACATTTTCTTGAATGTATCTCCATAGAAGTGTGTTATAAGGTTTGGTAATAAATGAAAAATAAGCCCTAGATAAATAACAAATCTTGGAATTATATAAATAATTAGATCTATGGATTTAAATTTTTAAATGAAACCAAAACTATCTAAAGTATATGATATGTTCCATATCTCATTATTATGGAAGTATATTATAGACCCAATTCATGAGCTCACTTATGAAGAAATCAAATTAGAACCCGATCTATATTACTGTAATGATCCAATAGAGATCCTTGACACTAGATAAAAAGTGTTGTTAAATTAGATAACTTTTTTTGGTAATGTTAATTCTGAGAAATCATAAAATAGAAGTAGAAACATGGTAACAAGAGGATTTTATAAAGAAGAACCACCCTCATTTGTTTAGAAAGCAATATCTAGGAAAATTTTGATGATGAAATTTTTAAAGGAGGGAAGAATATAACACCTAATATTAAATTATAGTAATTAAAAATTTTATTGTCATGAAACTAGAGTGTAGTTCACATTTTAATATTTTATTTCACAAAAATTCTAATTTTATAGGATTAATATCGATTTTGATCCTACTATGTCAAAATAAGCATGGAATGGATTTTTGATTTTTTACTATAGAAATAAGATTTTATGAATACTTAAAAATTACTATTTTAATAATTCCAATTTTATTTATAATAAAGTTTTTTAATATGTATAATTAAACATGCATTTATTATAAATTTTATATAAATAAATACAATATTATTTGTAGGTAAAAGTAATATTTTTTTAAAAAAAATTATATGCATAATATTTTTCAATTTTAATTAATTAAAATAATATCTAATAACCATTTATTTAAATGAAATTTATATATATTATATATATATATATATTAATTTAAATTCATATAATGATGATTACTAGTCATATAGTTAATGAAGGATCATCTTATACTTGAAAAATGCATTTTCTTGAAAAACCGTTTTTATCATGTTTTGCAAGTTTATTTTTTTTGTTAACTTCTAACACTTATAATTATGGAATTTTAAGAAATAGTTTTAATATTTATAATCATAATTTCTAAATCTTGGAATGTGTTCACTTTCTTTTTCCACAATTATGAATAGTAAAAATGATAAAAATTGGTTACCACGGTTAATATTAAAACGAGTTTATCGGGGGTTAATATAAAAAGATAAGGGTTAAAATGAATCAAAAACTTGTATAAATCCTATTGGTTGAGTTGATATCAACCATAAAAATATAAAATTTAAATATTAGTCATTTTTGGAGCTATTTTTACAAGAAAGTTACTTAATAATATTTTAAAATATTGAAAAATTACAAGTGTGCAACCCATATCACTTATAAAAGGACACCTACTACCCTTACATATTCACAACTATAGATACATTTAGCTTGAAAAAAACCTAAAAAAATATCTCCAAAAAATCCTTAGTCATGATCTAGATGTCTTGGTCTTCCCAAAAGAGCAACCCTAGGGTCCTTAAAATGAGATCCAATAGAGGTCTTTCAAAGTGGAGGTAATTATCTTAACTAAACACTTTTAGTTTTATTCTTATTTTACCACCTTAAATTATGTAATAACCATTAAAATATAATAAAAAAATTATATAACATATAAGAATATGATATTGTGTTTATAGAGAAATATTTATCCATCTCATTCTCCATCAAATGAAAAAAACCATCGTTCGAGTGTACGATAACCTATCGCCTCACAAATCGATGTAATTTTTTTCATCACCTCCTCATGTAGATAACCATAATGATGGAAATAAAAGATATATGTGATAATTATGAAATAATTTTTATTCTATAAAATTAATATATCCTTTAATTCTTTATGCTTCCACCAATTAAAAAATGATAACGTCGCTCGTGCATACGTGCAGACTACCACCTGCACAAAGCGATGTGATTTATTTTTAATATCTAATTTTCATGGATTATTTTAAATATTAATAATATATATATATATATATATGATATTTACACTATTTATAATTTTATAAATATTATTAATGTATAACATATGTAAAAGAACCAAAACTTCTGCGATGAAATGTAAACAGTTAACACTCGAAATGATGATAATAATGAAAGATTGTTAACGAATGGGTGGTATGATGTTATAAGTGGATTGGATATGATATTATAGATATTTATATGGTTTTTATATTTAATTATAACAAATATAAATTTATTAAAAATGATTTTAACTCACATTCAACTAAGTGGAAGCATGGAGTAATGGATTTTGTCTGAATTTCCACTCCATTGAGGCATATTTGGAATTATGAACCAAGTTTGTTTTACATTGGATATATATTTAACATTTTATGTATATAACATTAAAACATATTTATAAATGGTAATTATATTTTTAATTCAATCTTTCACTTTCAAGGTGTTACAATTTAAAAGCTACCAAAGAGGTAAGAATTTATTTTACAATCCCATTTTACTGGGATTGATTATATTTTCATTGAAGGAATATTATAATATATCCTTTATAAAGTAAATCTATTTTATTATTGTGAGAACCCGAATCTTCTTTTTAGGTATGTTTTCATTTTCTGTTCGTTTTTGATAAAAGAGGAATTTTTGGAAATTTTTTAAGTGCACACCGTGTACTTTATGAGTACAAACCATGTACTTGGTTGCCGCATGAAGCCATGTGATGGCCGTGTAATGGATGCACACAAGGCCATGTGGGGGGGACCTGGAGGCTGCCTAATGCGGGGTACATAAATGGAAAGTACATGCCATGTACTTCCAAAGTACACACCATGTATTTTATTTTTTTTCATTAAACGCATCGAGGTCATGTATGATGGATATAAAGGGCTTCTTCTAGGTTTGTTTTGTCCGAGAGCTCCCGTACGGCCCCAATCTTCCTCCGAGACCCTGACCGAGCATCCGATCTCTGATTTGACTACCGTCTATTGCATTTGAATCACCTCGGTAAGCTCTTCCTTCTTCTAGATCTTCATTTCATGATTCCTTCTTTTTATCATGTTATCCTCGGTTGAACGTTTTATACGTTTTTGTAGATCTATAATATTATTTAGAGATTAAAGGATTGAGGTTCACATATAGTGTTCTCCCAACAACGAGATAGGTGTTTTGTTCCTTTATGTTGAAATTCTTTGAGTTATATGTGCAAATTTTTCCAATACCCTTGAACGAGGTATTGCATGTTTACTATTTTAGCCCTGTTAATTGCCTTCCATTCTTGTGTTCTTGAGTAGAGGATAATTGAATGTTAATAGGGTAAATTGATATGCTTTGGAGGTGTTTTCCCATGCATGTTTTGGTTATGAACTTTTGGTACTGTTTATCCTGTTAGGCTGCCTTGTCTATTTCCCATGCCTAGTATTGTAGGATGGAGTTTTGTTTATCTTCCATGCTGTTATGCTGTAGACTATTTAGCCAAGTAGTTCTTGAGGTTTACTTTGACCGATACGCGCTGCTATGCTTGCTTGACTTACATAGGGCCGTGAGAACCTGGTGTAGTAAACCATAGGGATAATGGATGGAAGTGCTTCTCCAGAGTGTCTGTTTTTTCTTACGATGTGAGACCACATGAGGAATTGACGTAAGTGATTCCTCAGAGTGTCTGTAGTTCCTCAACATGAGCCACGAGGGGAATGTGATGTAAGTGATTCGCCAAAGCGCCTTTAGTTACCGATACGAGATTATTGGAGGAATTGACGGTGAGTGGTTCCTCAAAGAGTCTATGCTTAAGTTGAACCAGAGGGGTTAGACTGAGTGTACTGCCCAGAGGGTTGCTTGTATTTCTAGGTAGGACCAGAGGGGAGAAACTTTGAGTACCTCCCAGAGGGTTACCTTTTGTGTTTAGATACTTGCTTGTGTTGCTAGGTAGGACCAGAGGGGATGGGATGTGAGTACTTCCCAAAGGGTTACCTGTTTGTGTTTACCTACTTTGGTTAGATGTTTCTTGATATATGAATTCAAATGCACTGAAATTGTGGATTGTTTACTGCTGAGTACTTTCTTGTTCACTGCTTCCTTTTACTCATTACCTGCCATATATTTCACTGACTATTAGGCACAGATCTTGTGGTGGTTTCCAACTGGGATTTAGTCTCACACCCTGTTTGGGCCATGATTTTAGGCCTAAAAAGATTATATTGTTGTAGGTATAGATAAGGTCAAGCGCCCTTATACTTTAGGTACTTGATTTGCTGTGGAGTTGGAGAGCATGGGACCAAGTTGAGGCTTGTGATACTCAGGAGCTGTTTATCTATTTTCTTTTGTACTTTGTTTTAGTACTGTTTTGTATTCCAACATTGTGATTTGTTTGGATTCTTTTCTAGATGTATGTATCATGCATCATTCATATATATATATATATATGTGCTCCAGTTTATTATTTCCAGTCTTCCGCTGTTTACTTTTGTATGGATTATTACTGCTTCCACTTTTTCCATTTGTTTACTTCCACTATGATACTCTTCCTATGAGGGAATAGTTTCCCCCTATCTCACCCAAGGCCCTCACTACTAGTCGGCAGCTTCTGGCGTTATGTGAAATGTGCTTGAGGCCATGTGACCAACTGGGTAAGGGGCACCCCTGGGTGGCTTCCGGATTCGGGATGTTACAAAGTGGTATCAGTGGATTTTATTTTATTTGACTTAATGTTTGGAGCCTATAGTCAGGGATAGGATGGAATAGGTACTTGGTAATAAGCTGTGCCCGGGAGTAGCTAACCCGTGTATAGGGAAATGACAATTTACCTCATGTTGCAATTTTTCTGGTTTTTTAATTTTATAGTTGATTTTATTTTTCCCATTGGGTGACTCCCATGTATTGTACAATTATTGTTGAGGTTTTTGAGGTTCTATTTCTATTGCAACATGATGAGATGAGGGTATGCCATCTCATGCATCATATAGGCACTTTCTAGAAATCACATGTCATGCATACTTTCTATGCCATTTAGGGTGAATTAGTGATTTCATGTTGTTGTGATAGATGTTGTGGTAGATATGAATGCTGTTGTGATAGATGCCTTGATAGAATACATGTTTTTTTATAGGGTATTGATTTTTGGAGGTTTTTCTTTAATGAATCCCAAACTTTGGTTCTAGAGGTGTTATAGGCCCTCATGGACCATAATTTGGTGGATCATTGCCTTGTTTTTTCTTATTATAACATGTAAAAGATGCCAAGATTTGATTCGCAGGGAGTATGGGCCCTCACAGATCAGAATTTGGCACTTTAATATTCATTTCAGTGTTTTTTTTGGGCTTCATAATAGTTCTTGAGGCTTACTGTCTGAAAAAACTCAGAATACATGCCATGTATTGATGAATACACACCATGTGTTATTCTACTCGGGAAGAAACTGTTTTTCTTATGTATACGCCGAGTACCGTATGTAAACGTCGTGTAGTCTCTAACCGTGTCATAGGCCGTGTGGGTAGAGACACAGTATAGGGAAATTCTTGTGGGAACACGCCGTGTACCAGTTGTACACACCGTGTCATGTTGACCCTATGTATGCCCATGTGACTAATAACACGGATGGAAAAATCATAGTTTATAAACACCGTGTCAGTTATAAACACGCTATGTAGTGTCAGCTGAGTATCTAGCCGTGTCACGAACAACACGGTTCAGTGAAGCTCGTCTAGTACACGTCGTATCTGGCACAAACACGCAGTATAATCTCATTCTAAGGAGAAACATGTGTCTTAGCCATGTAGAAGGACTCAGGTAGGGGAAGAGAATTGAAGTACACACCGTGTATAAGGACAACACGCCATGTGGTTGGGGTGTTACATGACCAGTTCCGCAAGAAGTACACTCCCATGTGAAAGGCTTAAGGGAACACACTGTGTAGTAATTATACACGCCATGTAGTCATGTTTTGTAAAACTTGAATGTTTTCTTTCTCCTGTTCCCTTCTTAAGTATCCAGTTTTTAGTCCTTGATAATTTTATTCTAAGGTGTGTGCTTGACCTTGCAGAGTCATGCCACTGAGACGTCCTCTGGTTGTACGCCAGTTGCCAAGCGGTGACCAGACACTGGATATGGCTGATCAGGGACTACCTACAAATCCTCCAGTTGTGCCAGTCTTGGAACCAACCGTTATACCTAAAATAGGTACTGATGCACAGTTCAGGGAAGGCTTTATGAGGTTCATGCAGAACCTCCATGGGGTACCACATCCTACCCCATCTATGGAAGAGTTGACGCGGGTATTTCAGTAGGATAATCCTCCCACTTTTACAAGGTAAGGAGGACCCTAGGAAGAAGAGTCATGGCCAGAAGACATGCTTTCTATCTTTGAGCATCTGGAGATGCCTCCATAGAGGAGGGTGAAGCTTTCTACCTATAATCTACGGGATTCTGCTAAGAGATGGTGGGATGTGATCTCACAGGATGGACACCAGTAGGTAGTGGCTTGGTATGATTTCAAGTGTGTCTTCTACGACTACTTCTATATAGAGACTTTGAGGGCTGATCGAGCCCGAGAGTTTATGAGTATGGAGCAGGGTACTCTTTCAGTTATGGAGTTTTCCTCTCACTTCACCGAGATGCAGCGCTTCACGCCTATTCCGGGAGGTTATGAGTTGTTCCTATCAAGGAAGTTTGAGGATGGTTTGGGGAACAACATCCGATCTCAGGTGAACATATTCAGGTTTACCTCTATCACATCCATAGTCAACCATGCGCTGATCATAGAGTGCAATATAAGGGGTTTTGGAGTTGTGAGCTAGGGAGACTCAACATCCAGAGTTAGTATCCCTCCTATTGACAGCAGGAATAACTGCAGAGGGTCTATGCGCGAAGATCCGAGGAGGTAAAATATATCTTCTAGTAGACATGTGGTGTGCTACTAGTATGATAAGAGTGGGCATATGAGGCCACATTGCCCAAGTGACCTGGTGGAGTGCTGATCTTGTGGCCAGAAGGGTCATCTTCAATGCTTCTGTCTGATCTTATCACCAGTAGCTGGTGATAGGGGTTCTTCTATGACTCATCGTTCTGGGTAAGCATAACCAGTTTCTCACTAGTATGGGAACTGGAGTTCTTATGGCTGATCAGGCTAAGGTGGAGGTCATGGTTGTCGTAGTCAGTCACCCGGTTTACAACGACATCAGGGCAGATCAACTCAGAGTGGTTAGGCATAGTCACAGGGCCGTGGTATAGGCTAGACTTTTGTAGTTGAGTAGACCCAACAAGAGAAGGACCCCAGACCTTCTACAGTTTTATGTATGATCTTAGTTGCCTCAGTTTTAGCTTATGCTCTTTTCGATACAGGGGCTTCCAATAGCTTTATATCTATTGCTATTGTGGAGAGCCTTGGGCTCTACATCTTTTATTCTGCTGATATCTTGACACTGGAAACTCCGTTGAGGACTAGAATGAATAGTGTGAATTAGTGTAAGGAGTTCCCTCTAGAGGTTAGTGGGTGTCACTTCTTTTGGGACCTCTATGTCCTAGAGATGACATACTATGATGTCATTCTCGGAATGGACTGGTTTGTTCCCTTCTAGGCAGTTGTCGATTTCCACTACCATAGGGTGAGTTTCACATCACTAGAAGGCAGATCATTTCTTCATAAAGGCGAGTGAGATGTCTAGGCAAGTAGAGTAGGACTCGAGCATCATGGGTTGGCAGGAGTTACATCCCAGATTGCTAGTCTATATCTGGATGACCAGGGGAATCCGCAGTCAGACTTTCCTCCAGTGGTGGATCGTTTCGGGGACATCTTTCCTGAGGACTTTTCAGGTTTTCCTCCATAGAGAGAGGTGTAATTTTCTATTGAGCTCGTTCCAGGAGTTGAATGGGTTTCCATTACTCCTTATAAGATGGCTACACCAGAGTTACAGGAGCTCAAGAAGCAGTTGGATGAGTTGCAGGCAAAAGGCTTCATCCGACCCAGTACTTCTCCTTGGGGTTCACCTGTCCTGTTTGCGAAGAAGGCGGACGGTACCCTCAGACTTTGTGTGGATTATCGGAGGATGAAGCAGTTGACGGTCAAGAACTAATATCCCTTGCTGAGGATTGATGATCTCTTTGATCATCTACGAGGATCCCGGGTGTTCTCAAATATTTACTTAAGATCTGGTTATCATCAGTTGCATGCTAGACCATATGATATACCTCTTACATATTTCTGAAGAAGGTATGGTCTATATGAGTATGTGGTTTTTTCCATTCAGTCTCACGAATGAACCTACAGTCTTTATGGCACTGATGAACCGAGTGTTCCATCCATACTTGGATTCTTTCACGGTGGTCTTTGTGGACGATATTTTGGTGTACTCTACACTCGACACGACCATGATACCCATATTGAGATCATTTTGAGCACACTGAGAGAGCATCAATTATATGATAAGCTCTCAAAATGCCACTTTTGGATGGACCCGATTCACTTCTTATGTCATGTTATCTCAAAGAGAGGAGTATTAGTAGACCCAAAGAAAGTGAGAGTAGTAGTTTCTTGAGAGTAGTCGAAGAATGCCTTTGAGTTATGGAGTTTCCTAGGGATGGATGGTTACTAAAAATGCTTCATACAAGAATTTTCGTGCTTAGAAGCACCAATTATGAGTTTGAATAAGAAGGGTGTAAAGTTATTGTGGTCAGATTCTTGTGAGTCAGCCTTTCAAGAGCTGAAATGGAGGTTGACTTCAGCACCGATACTAGTTTTTCCAGATACAGGAAAGAGATATACTGTGTATTGTTATGCATTAGGTATCGGACTGGGAGCAATGTTTATGCAGGGAGAAGGAGTCTTTGCGTACGAGTCTCAGCAGTTGAGGCCACATGAGAGGAATTACCCGACACACGATCTCAAGTTGGCTACTATTGTTCATGCCTTGCGCTGTTGAAGACATTATCTTCTGGGAGAGAATTTTGTGGTTTTCACAGACCAAAAGAGTCTCAAGTATATCTTTACTCAATGTGACTTGAATTTGAGACAGCACAGGTGGGTTGAGTACCTTTAGTATTTTGACTGCGATCTTTCCTATATGCCTGGGAAAGGCAATGCCGTGGGTGATGCGTTGAGAAGTAGGACTTAGATACAAGCAGTTCAGGAGGCCAATAGTGAGTGGAAGCTTATGTATATGTTCTCTAAGATGTATTTGGAGGTTCACGACAGACAGGGGTAGAATTTTCTTTATTCTATAGCTGTTACCTCTACTATTCTTGATCGAGTACGAATGAGGCAGCTATCAGATTCTGAAGGCCTAGTCCTATAGGAAAGTGTGTCAAGAGAGGACCCAATTCCTGGATGAACCATAGGTGAGGATGAGATATTGAATTTTCATGGGTGCGTATAGGTGTTAGCAGACATACGTGAGGAGGTGATGTATGACTTTCATTCCTCAGTTTGGGCAGTTCATCCTGGTGTCACCAAGATGTATCATGATCTACACCGTCAGTATTGTTGGCCAGGTATAAAGAGTAATGTTTCTGGTTTCATTATGAGGTGTTCCACCTATTAGCAGGTGAAGGTGGAGCATCATAGACCATCATGTATTTTGTATAAGTTACCCATTCCTGAGTGGAAATGGAATGATGTCGTGATGGATTTCATGAAATGTTTTCTGATGTCAAATCGAGGGAATGATGCAGATTGGGTTTTCATTGACAGATTCACGAAGTTTGATCACTTCTTACTGATTAAGGAGACCTTCTGTGTTGATGAGATGGGACGGTTGTACATCCGAGAGATTATACATCTACATGGGGTTACACAATCCATCATTTCAGTCAGGGATGCCCATTTTACTTCTCGGGTCTGGAAGGGGATTTAGAAAGCTTTGGGTACATAGGTACTTTTGAGTATAGCTTACCATCCCCAGATAGATGGCTAGTCCGAGCATACGATTCAGGTGATTTAGGACATGCTTTGTTCATGCATCCTAGATTTTGGAGGTTCTTGGGAGAAGCATATACCTCTTGTGGAGTTTTCCTATCATAATAGTTTTCAATCAACTATTCAGATGACACATTATGAGGCTTTGTACGGTAGTCCATGCCGATCACTTTTATGTTGGATAGAGGTAGGAGAGGCATCTATGTTGGGATCTCATCTTATTCAGGAGACCACAGAGCAGATAGAGTTGATTCAGAAGAGGATGGCTACTGCACAGTCTCGACAGAAGTCTTATGCTAATAAGAAGAGATGACCTCTGGAGTTTGAGGTTAGGGATCAGGTTTTCTTACATGTCACACCGAGGTTGGGAAATAGAAGGATTATGAGACATAGTAAGATTTCACAGAGGTACGTCGGGCCGTTGGAGGTTTTAGAGAGAGCTGGGCTGATTTCCTATCGATTGCAGTTACCTCAGAGGTACCGGGATATGCACGATGTCTTCCACATTTCTCAACTCTGACGTTACTTCTCAGACCCATCTCATGATTTTCAACCTAAGGAGGTTGAGTTAGAGGTGTATGACTCATTTGGGGAGAATCCTATCTGTATTGTTGATTTCCGTATGAAGGTTCTCTATGGCCGGTCTGTTCCTCTCGTACAAGTGCTATGGCATCACATGCGGGTATAGGACGAGACCTAGGAGAGGGAGGCTGATGTACAATCACAGAGGCCTGAGCTATTTGAGGATTCTTCTTCTACGCCGCCTGGATAGGGAAATTTGGGGATGAATTTATTTACGGGGAAAAGTTTGTAAGAACCCAGATATTCTTTTCAGGTATGTTTTCCTTTTCTAATCATTTTTGAGAAAAGAATAATTTCTGGACGTTTTTGAAGTACATGGCTTGTACTTTATGAGTACACGCCATGTACTCAGTTGCCGCATGAAGCCGTGTGCTGGCCGTGTAATGGTATCACACACGACCATGTGGGTGTGACTTGGAGGCCGCCTAATGTGGGGTACAGAAATGGAAAGTACATGCCGTGAACTTCCAAATTACACGCTGTGTATTTTTTTTTATTAAACACACCGGGGTCACATCTGATGGATAAAAAGTGATTCTTTTAGTTCTGGTTCATCCGAGAGCTCCCGTATGGATGCAATCTTTCTCTAAGACCCCGAATGAGAATATGATCTCTAATTCGACCATCGTCAATTACGTTGGAATCTCCTCCGTAAGCACTTCCTTCTTCTAGAGCTTTGTTTCATGATTCCTCATTTTTCTCAAGTTATCCTCGGTTGAACATTTTAGACATTTTTGTAGATCTACGGTGTTCTTGGGTGATTCAAGGCATGAGGTTCATGTATAGAGATCTCCCAACACTGAGGTAGGAGTTTTGTGCCTTTCTGTTTAAATTCTTTGAGTTATATGTGCAAATTAGTCCAATACCCTTGAATGGGGTATTGTGTGTTTACTATTTTAGACCTGTTAATTGCCTTCCATGCTTGTGTGCTTGATTATAGGTTAATTGAATGTGAATATGGTAAATTTCTAGGCTTTGGAGGTGTTTTCCCATGCATGTTTCTGTTATGACCTTTTGGTATTGTTTAGCCTGTTAGGATGCCTTGTTTGTTTCCCATGCCTAGTATTGTAGGATGGAGTTTTGTTTATCTGCCACACTGTTATGCTGTAGAATGTTTAGCCAAGTAGTTATTGAGGTTTACTTTGTACGATACACACTAATATGCTTGGTTGACTTACACATGGCCATTATAACCTGGTGTAGTAGAAAATAGGGAGAATGGATGAAAGGGCTTATCCAGAGTGTATGTTTTTTCTTACGATGCAATACCACCAGGGTAATTGATGTAAGTGCTCCCTCAAGGTGTCTGTAGTTCCTTAACATGGTCCATAGGGGTAATGTGATGTAAGTGCTTCCCTAGAGTGCCATTAGTTACTGATATTAGATTATAGGAGGAATTGGTGATGAGTTCTTCCTCAGAGAGACTATGCTTGAGCTGAACCAGATGGGTTAGACTGAGTGTAATACCTAGAGGGTTTTTTGTGTTGCTAGGTAGGACCAGAGGGGATAGACTGTGAGGACTTCCCAGAGGGATACCTTTTTGTTTTTGAAGCTTTCCTGTGTTGCTAGGTAGGACCGAAGGGGATGGGCTGTGAGTACTTCCCAGAGGGTTACCTATTTGTGTTTACCTGCTTTGGTTATATGTTGCTTGATATATGAATTTGAATGTATTGAAACTGTGAATTGTTTACTGCTGAGTACTTTCTTTTTCACTGCTTCCTTTTATGCATTACCTGCCATATATTTCACTGACCGTTAGGCATATATCTTGTGGTTGTTGCCTCATGGGATTTAGTCTCACGCCCTATTTGGGAATTACTTTTGGGCTCAGACAGATTAAATTGCTATAGGTATAGATAAGGGTAAGCACCCTTCTACTTCAGGTACTTGATTTTCTATTGAGATGGAGAGCATGAGACCAAGCTGTGGCTTGCGATGTTGAGGAGTTGTTTATCTGTTTTTTTTGTACTTTGGTTTAGTACTGTTTTGTTTTCCATCATTGTGATTTGTTGGTATGCTTTTCTAGACGTATGTATCATGAATCATTCATATATATAAACACACACGTGTGCTCCAGTTTATTATTTCCAGTCTTCCATTGTTTATTTTTTTATGGATTATTACTGCTTCCGCTTTTTCCATTTTTTTACTTCCACTGTGATACTCTTCCAATGATGTAATAGTTTTCCCAATTTCACTCCCAAGGCCCTCACTGCTATTTAGAAGCCTATGGAATTAGGGGAAATCTCTTGAGGCCATGTGACCAACCAGGTATGGGGCACCCCTAGGTGGCTTCCGGAACCGGGACATTACAATTATCCTAAATATATTTAATTATTTTCTATTTTTTCTACCAATATTTTCACTCTTTTTCACTTAAATTAAGAAAATAAATGTCTAAAAGAAAATATGATCTTATTTCTCTTTTTGATATGGTATTTTTTTCTTCCATGTTCATATTTTTATTAATTATTTAACAAACATATTTTTATTTACTCAAATTATTTATAAAGTATATTTTATTTTATATTTTAATTTTTACATGTTTTGAAAGGAATATTTATAATGTCACTCAAAAGGGTAATTTTTGAACTTCTTTACAAAAATTCAAAAGGAATGTTTATTTTTAATGTGTAAAACATCAATAGATTTTCTTACTTCCATAAATTTTTTATTCTATTTAGGTTTTTCAAAAAGTTTTCAATGAGCTTAAAAATAAAATTATTTAATGAAAATTTATTTTAAAATTTTCAATTCCATTTTCTTATATTCTCTAAAAGTCTTTATTTCATTATAAAATTTATATTTATGATAAATCAATGATCATATTTTACCTATTTTAATTTTTTAGTCATTAACTTACTCTTGAAAAATTCACTTTCTTAAGATCATATTTAATCAGTCATATCCATATTCTTTTAATCATGGATATTCTTATTGCCTAAACTATATAGCATTTGTACATACGATATTTTACTATCAAATCTATTTGATTGACTGAGGAAATATTGATATTCTCTATTATCTATTGAATACAAATATTTGTTGATAAATAATATTTTTTATGAATTAAATTGACCATTCAATATACGAGGAACACATTGGACATGTAGTTATAGGTGGGGACCAGTTATAAATTTTCCCTTAATTCATCAATAAGTTTAATGTGATAAACCAGTTGTCTAGCCTTATTAAATTTGTTTTTGGTGTATAACTACCCATATTTGAAAACATCTTTGCACAAAGACTTGATCAAGATGTCTAAAATTATGCATTTCCTTAATTGAGAACTCATTTATCATTATCCATGAGATTATTAAATTGATATTTTCCATAGATTTATTTCATTATCAATTTATTGATTAAATGAAAAAAATCCACTTATTTACCTTTCTATATTGATTATTCCTTATTTAATCATTATAGATTCCACTGTATAAAACCCTTATTAATAATTTGATACCACCATTATTTTTTTCTTTTCCCTAGGACATCAAGAATAAATATATGACTGAGTTTCAAGGATTCCAAATATTTAATTTTAAAATGTTTTATATTTTATTTCCAATTTAAAATGGGAATCATGAATGTATATTGTTATTCAATACTACTAAACTGACCAATCCTTAGTGATGTGATACCTTGTATATTATTCGAATTTTAAAAAGTAAACATCGAATCTGGGTTACTATATATGGGGTTGTTAAAGATATCAAGGGCATAATATCTCTATGATACCCCCTCGACCCTCTCAAATATCTAAGAATCTCTTACATATAATGAGGCACACATGAGGTCATGTGGAATTCTAGCCTAAACCTAGTGATTTGGGTTAGGGTGTAACATAATTTTATCACAGAAGCAGATTCACTGACTTTTTCCCTTTCCTTTCCTTGATTGTTGATATGGTAGATAAGAGATAAGGTGGTTGGGACTTGGGAAAGGGAACTATTTCAGTGCCTAGACAACACTATATAGTAAACGTCAGAGTTTCCATGAAATTGGGAAATTATTCTCTTATTATTTTAAGTTACCTTTTATTTAATTCACCTTGGGTGATGCACATTATGACGATATATTGATTTTTAGGATTTTGTGTGCATTCATACATCATGTCTGGGAATGTAGGATCACATTCCATATGCATGTTTCTTGCATTACATAGATCCAAAATAAATAAAATTCATATTGAAATTATGATATGTGATTTTGGTGCATTATTTTCTTGAATTATTTTATTTTAACATGAGTATTATACGCTTAAGTGTATATATATGTCTTTGAATATCTGGAATAATGGATTCTGCTCAAAACAACGTGCCTCATGTGCATGGGGATATTCAAATTTTTCTGACCGTTACTTCCATGGATGCCCTCTCTCAGCTGACAATGATGGAGGTGCTATCGTTCAATCCTGGATCGAGCACCACTGTAGGTGGCTCTCTAAAGACCCCTGTTTATCTCTTGTGCTCTCACCATTCAGCGTTCTCCTTCAAGGATGCATTATGCGGATCACTCTGCACCTCTATACCTTCTTTCTTTCTGGAAGCTCCCCCAATGGCCCTGCCGGTTTTGAGGGTTGGTCCCATCCTATCCATGGATGTTCATGTGGAGGCGTTCAATGTGGATGTTGCGGGATTGAGGTGGATTATGGTGGCTAGGTTTGGCATAGATAAGCCTCCTATCCCGATCTTCAAGCACTGTGTGGATTATTGGGGGTTACTTTCTTCAGTCCGCATCTCTTTGGTTCATAGTCTCTCCTACTGCTTGGTCTTCTCCTCAGAGGAGGATTTTGTTCACACCTGGTACAGGGCTCCTAGGTGGATGGGGAGGTGGTGGCTCACTGGTCGATGGATGTGCATAAAAGAAAGGAGATCCCGAAGGCAGCGGTTTGGGTCTGCCTTCCAGGACTCCCTCTTCCCTTTCAAAATGAAGCTTTCCTCAAAGCCATAAGTGACTCCCCCGGTGGTTTTCTTTGTGTGGATGACCGAACCAGAAGTGGGGCGGATATGTCCATCACCCGGTTGTGCTTTGAACTTGACTTATCCACTCCATTTCCAGAGAGGATTAATCTCAAGGTTCAGAGTGTTGAGCTTTGGTCCGAAGAAATTGTGTACTCGGTGTATCCTATTTTTTGCTTCTCCTGTCTGCTCCAAGGTAATTTCCTGTTGATATGAAAGCGGAGGCGTCATGGTGCACTCCAGTATGAGGATCATACAGTTTTGGGGTGTAATTCAACACCCCGGGGCTCTTCTGGCCCCCCCTCTTCCCGGGTTCAGGAGGTCCCCCGGGATGTTGTTTCTCCTTCAGACTTGTCATCCTGCACAAGCTTTTAAGTTCCCTCAGAAGGATCAAAGTAGGTGGGAGGGTATTTTGGTGCCATGGTTCCCTTCCATCAAGGAGATCCTCCTTCATGGATGGTTAGTCTCATTGATCCAGTGCTGGCTCCCCATAAGTTTCTATCTACAGGTGGGATTCTAGAATTCTTTGTGAGTCTTCCCACTAGAACTCGGGATCCCTTGGCCTTACCTGCTGCTGCTTCGAAGGTGGAAATGATGGTAGTCGGTACGTGTGAGGTTGGTGATAAGTTTGTGTCGACTCTTCCCCATTCTGGTGATGATGAGGGTATGGATGTGGATGTCTTGGCTGGGGGTGAGGTCCTGGTTAGTTGGGATTCTTGTGAGAGAGGGGAAATATAGTGACCCAAGCCTTTTACATATAAAATTTCATGATTTTAAGCATAATTAATCATCAGAGTACAAGATACAAATCATTAAGTCTAGTGTCTTGGAAGACTAGGTACATAAAACATAAAACATGTGAAAAAACACTTCTTTATTTAATCTCCATAATGATCTCCTAACTTCCTTTGAGCCCTTACATATACATAGGGTACCCTGGGGAACACATGAACAAAGGGATGAGCTAAAAATCTTAGTGAGGGAATGAACATAAGGATACATCTTAAGAACATGAGTTAGGAGGAATGAAATATAGATATCCAAAACATGGAACATATGAAATAATATCATATAATCATGGTATCATATAAACATGGAATCTTATAAATGTGGAAGAATCATAAAACATTTCTTTATTATGGGTCAATGCTAACCTCCAATCCTGTTTCCCATTTTAGTACGGGTCAAGGCTAACCGCCAACCCCGTTTCACATCGCATCTCATGAGACCTAACTTTACCCAATGCATTAGAGAGCTATCAGGGCGCACCCATCTAAACATTTTCATGAGTATTCTTGCCACATAAATAATCTTTCCACATAAATAATCATACATACTAAACCATTCATAAACATAAGGATACGCATGGAAATAAATGGGTACCACAATCATGACATAAAGCATAACCAATGAGTGTATCATGAAAGTGTCCATGAAAGAAAGGGATTTGAACATAAATGGATGTTCATAAGATAACATAGGCATATAGAATGGTATTTGTTTACAAATAGATGTGACAAAATAAGAAATATATTTGATAAACATTAGCATTAAAACATTTTTGTGCGGTTTTAAGGAAAATCTATAGAGATTTTAAAATAGTTAGGAGGACATTCTTTTATATAAAACCAGAATTGAACCAAGAAGGTTTTCATAATAAAAATAAAGTTTTTATAAAGAAAATGGTGTATTAAAATAGAAGATATAGTGCACTTGAAAAATTTGGTAAATGTTTGGGAAGTTCCTTTAAAACAAGTGTTCTTATTGGGAAGTATCGAGGATGGATTCACTTAAAAGCATGTATATCCCCAAAAGAGAATGAGAGGTGGATCTTGGAACATGATTTTGGATCATATAAACATAATGTAGAAGTTTTACATAAAAAGTAAATACAAGTAAATTTTGGTAAAAAAAGAAAGATAGAGCAACCCGAAGGAATAAAGGAAGTTCGGGTAGAATTCATTATGGTTTATCGGCATAGTATCAGGTGGAACTAAGAGGGCTTGATGAGAGAGATAAGGGTTTTCTCATCACTTATAAAACATTATAGAATTATGGGGGAGATGAGATAATATACCCCATCACATGTTATTACACAAAAATAGGCATAACATAGTGAACAATCTTGATTAAGAGTGAAAAGGAGAGGGTCCCTTACCTTAAATCCATTGGTGTTCTCCACTTGTTATTAGAGACCTCTTGAGAATTTCTCCTTTGAGAATCTCTTAAGGAGAGAGTTCCTGGTATTTTTAAGAGGCTAGGAGATTTTGGATGTGGGGGAGGATCTTGGGGAGATATTTGGGCAGGATAATGGCAAGGTACAAGGCTTAAGAGGAGTGAAGAGAAGAGGGAGTGAAGGGGGTTTTTATAGTGGAGGAGAGGAGAGATTTCATAATATTATAATCATTAATTTATTATTTCTTCACAAGAAAAGGAATTGTAAGTATTCCATGACCAAGAATAGTAATTTTATCTTTTGATCCTGAACCAAGTGGGCTTACATCAGCAGAAAAACATCAATGAATCAATAAATCCCTTATTTATCATTTATTATAAATTATCGTATTTTACTATTTATAAAAAATTCATGTATTTCAGAAAAATCCCAAAAATTCACCCTATCCATTTTCTGATGCATAGAATCTAAAAATGAAGTCCATTTTTCAAAAATAATTTTTTAAATATTATTATTTTAATATTTAATTAAAATAATAATTTATTATCAAAACCAGTTTTAAAACATTCATTAACCTATTCTAAAATATAGGTATATCGTACTTCCAACTTGAATATTATTTTTATACTATCATAGGTGAGGTTACTATTAATTAGGGTATATCACTATTCATAAGGGTATGTTACTATTCATTAGGGTAGGTTACTATTCACAAAAAATTATGTTTTTCTTATCAAACTCCAAATAACTTACTGATTGCAACCATGTATATTGGATTTTTGAAATTCCAAAAACAGAAGTGAAAAACTTAAGTTTAAAGGCCACTTAGCACTTAGTATTTCATTATATTGTGTTTTCATGTTATTTTATGACATATTTATAATGGAAATTTCCATTGAAAACTTTGGGTCATTACATTCTTCCCCCCTTATGAAATTTCACCCTCGAAATTTTATTTTACATTCTAGGTCGCAAGCAGGTGAGGATACTTCTCCTTCATCACCTCCTCTGGTTCCCAAGTAGCTTCTTCAAACTTTTGGTTCCTCCAAAACACTTTGACAATGTGGGTTGTCTTGTTGCGTAGAACCTTATCTCTTCAGTCCATAATCTTCAATGGCTGCTCCTCATAAGAGAGATCATCTTCCAGCTACACCACTTATGAGTTCAGTACATGTGAGGGATCAGGTATGTACTTACTCGGGAGTGATACATGAAACACATCATGAACTCAATCCATATTCGGAGGAAGTGCAAGCTGATTGGCCACAGATCCTATGTGGTCAAGGATGTCAAAGGGTCCAATGTACCTTGGGCTTAGCTTCCATTTCTTTCCAAACCGTATGACTCTCTTCCATGGTGATATTCGAAGGAAGAATTTATCCCCAATGTCAAACTCCAAGTCCCTTCGACGGTTGTCAGTGTAGCTCTTTTTCTAAATTTGAGAAGCTTTGATGTTTTTTGGATGACTTGAACCTTCTCTGTCATCTCTTGCACAATATCAGGTCCAATTAGCTTTCGTTCTCCAACTTCATCCCAACATGTTGGAGTTCTACATCGGTTTCCATACAGAGCTTCATACAGAGCCATCTGAATACTCGAGTGGAAGCTATTGTTGTATGAAAACTCAACCAATGATAGATAATGATCCCATACTCCTTTTAATTCTATAGAGGAGGCTCTTAGCATATTTTCAAGCTTATGAATATTACTTTTAGATTGGACATCAGTTTGGGGGTGATAGGTCGTGCTGAAATTTAATTCAGTACTCAAAGCGTGTTGGAGACTCCTCCAGAATTTAGATGTGAACCTTGGATCAAGATCAGAGACAATTGAGAGTGTAACACCATGAAGTCTCACCACATCCTTCACATATATTTTTTCAAGTTGTTCAAGAGATAGGTCTTCCCAAATAGCGATAAAATGGGCAGTCTTGGTGATTCGATCAACCACAACCCATATCGCATTATTTCCCTTCTATGTCTTCGGGAGACCCGTGATAAAGTCCATTGTGACATTTTCCATTTCCACATGGGTATAGGCAATGGTTGCATCATCCCTTTGGAATTTTTTCACTCTACTTTAACTTTATGACATAACAAGCACCTTGATATATATTCCGCAATCTCCATCTTCATGTTATGCCACCAGAAGTGTTCTCAGAGATCATGATACATCTTGAAACTCCCTAGATGGATAGAGAAGGTCGAGCTATGTGAATCACTCAATAGATCCTTCTTTATCTCTGGATCATATGGTACACATAATCGTGTCCCAAATATTACAACTCCTTCCTCATCAATTTTGAAATCAGAGGATTTCCCATTTTTAACAGCTTCCAGCCTTTTATGAATTTCCACATCCTTTCTTTGAGCGTCCATTATTTTATCCAAGAGGGATGGTTAAGAAATCATTTGACAAAGGATTGATGATGTTCCTCCCTTAATTATTCTCATGTCCATCCTTTGCAAATCTAAGAATATCAGATCCTTTTCAATTCTCATCATTGATAAAGATACAAAATCCTTTCTACTTAGAGCATATGCCACCTTCTTTGCCTTACCTGGATGGTAGTGGATTCAGAAATCATAATCCTTAATGAGCTATATCCATCTTCACTGGTGAATATTAATCTTTTTCTATGTGAATATATATTTGAGACTCTTGTGGTCAGTATATATCTCACATTTTTCCCTATAGAGATAATGCTGCCAGATTTTCAACATAAAGATCACAACCACCAACTCCAGATCATGCATAAGATATTTTTTCTCATGGATTTTCAGATGTCTTGAGGCACAGGCTATCACTTTATCATTTTTCATTAGCACACAACCTAATCATTTCTTAGAAGAATCACTATACACTACAAAGAGTTCTCCACTTGAAGGGAGTGTGAGTACTAGCATCGTGATAAGACTTTTTTTCAACTCCCTGAAGCAGTCTTTACATTCCTGTGTCCAGAAAAACTTTACTCCCTTCCATGTCAGCTTGGTCATTGGGTTTTACAATTGTGAAAAGTTCTTCATGAATCATCGATAATACCCAGCTAGACCCAAAAAACTGCGGATCTCCATTACCGAAGTTGGCCTCGGTCACTCTTCAATTGCCTTCGTCTTGGAAGGGTCCACAAATATCCCTTTCCTGGTGATAACATTCCCCAAGAATGATACTTCCTCCATCTAGAACTCACATTTACTGTACTTTTCATACAAATTCTCCCTTTTCAAAGTCTTTAACATAGTTTTCAAATGCTCCTCATGTTCCTCCTTGCTCTTGGAGTATATCATAATATCATCAATAAAGACCACCAAAAATTTGTCGAGGTAATATCTAAAGACTCTATTCATTAAATCCATGAAAATTTATGGAGCATTAGTGACTCCGAAGGGCATCACTATGAACTCATAGTGTCCATACCTCATTCTAAAGGAAGTCTTGGGAATATCTTCCTTCCTCACCTTTAGTTGTTGATATCCCAACTGAAAGTCCACCTTAGAGAAATAACTGGCCCCACGAAGCTGATCAAACAAGTAATATATCCGTGGAAGAGGATACTTTTTCTTTATTGTGATTTTATTGAGCTCATGATAATAAATGAATATGCACATTGATCCATCCTTCTTCTTGATGAAGAGGACCGGAGCACCCCACGGTGAAGCACTCAGTTGTATAAAACCTTTCTCCATATTCTTCTGTACTGCTTCTTCAGCTCTTCCAGCTCTACAGTGGCCATTCTATAATGTTTCTTTGAGATTGGAAGAGATCTAGGGATAAGTTCAATTGATAACTCAACCTCTTAGTCAGGAGGAAAACCAGACAACTCTTCAGGGAATACATCAGTGTAATCCCTCACGATGTGCATGTATTTAAGCATTATTCTATCCTTTGTCTCAATAATTTGAGCTAGATATTCTTCATCTTAAGGAAACAATATCCACACTTGAGACAAATATTCTAAAGGAGACTCATGTTCCTCCTTACACTTGAAAAGAATTAGAGGATGCTTCGGGATGTGAAAAGTGATCTCCCTTTATTGACAGTTGATGTTGGATTTTACAAAGATAGACAATCCATTCCCAAGATTGCATCAAACTCCACTAAAGGAAGTATGATGAGATTATCTAGGAGATTCAGTCCAGAAACATTAACCAAGGAGGAGTTATAAACCATGGATTCAATAATTTCCCCATTCGCTGTTCTCACAGATAACTTTTCCTCCAAATTTTGTGGTGGTGTTTGAATAGTTCTACTAAACATTCAAGATATGAAAGAATGCGTAGAACCCGAATCAAATAGTATGTTTGCTATTCTTGAATGAATAATAAGCATACCTGTCACAAAATTGTTTTTTGGCTCCACCTCAACAGTAGTGATAGCATAATCCCTTCCTTGTTGCCTTGGAGGTTGTTGCTGATTGCCTCCAACAACCCTCAGCGTAGAGAAATTGTTTTCATAATGCCCAAGCTCTTTGTAGTTGTAACACTGCACTGCAGGCTGAGTGTTGATCTGAACCTTCCTTTCTTCTTCAAAATTAACTGGATTTTTCATATCCCTTCGGTAGTTCTTGTCTATATGACGAATTTTTTTTCATTTGAAGCAGTTATTGGTTCCCTTAAGACAGTCACCAAGATGCTTCTTCCCACAATTTTCTCAAAGGGGAAAGTGAGGCTTCTTTCCATAATGGGATTTTTTTGATGAACCACCCATGATGTTCTCTATTTTTTTCTTCTTGTCACTATGCCCATGAGACCACTAAGAGTCTCCAATCTCCATTTCAAACTTGAGGGCACAACGGAAAATCTCCTCATAACTGTCGAAGTCTCGAATCGCCAAAAATTTTCATAGACTCAGATTTAGTCCACTAAAGAAACGATCCACCTTGATTTCAGTGTTCATGAAAAAGCCAGAGGCATACCTTGAAAGCCTTGTAAGGTTTTCTTTATAAACCCCGATGGAATCATCTTCCTTCTGCTTGAGTACAAGGTCTATTTCCATCTTGAGATGGAGGGTTCAAGGAAAATATTTGTTGAAAAACATATTCTTGAATTCCTCCCAATCTATGGAATCAATTTCCTCTTGGGAATTTGTATTCTTGATCAGTGTCCACCACTGATCAGCTTCCCCATCAAAACGATAGACTACCAGTACAACCTTCTCTTCTTCTGAGCATTGGAGAATGGAGAATATCTTTTCAATGGAGTTAATCCATTGTTCCGCAAGGAGGGGATATAAAGATCCGCTAAACATGGGAGGAATTTTCCATATGAAGGATTCTATGACAACATGATCTTTCCTTGGAGGAGGAGTAAGTTCCAACTGATTCGAGTTATTATTCATAACTCGATCCAACTGAGCAAGTACTATCCTGACGTTTTGAGCACCTGCTTCCATCACATCAGGCATATCATTAGGGCAATCATCACATTTCTTATCACATTGGTTGTTGGGACGTGTTCTTTTATTTACCGCCATTAACTAAGAAATATAATGTATAATTAGGGGTCTTGAATACTTTTCTATTGAGAAAAAAAAAGAAAAATTTGAACATAAAAGTATAAAATTATAAAGAAGAAGTATATCCTAACTTGTGATTCCTTAGGTTTATATCCAGGTTATCCTTGATCTATTTCTTAACTTATATTCTTATGGGATTCTTTTTATCCCTTAATAATGGTTTGTACTAAGCTTGTGAATCTACCAAAGAATATCCCCTAGGAGTGTCATAACCCAGAGTGCAACAAGGCCTATTTTCATGTACCAGGATACCCCAGGTCAAGCCCGAAAATCCTTGTTGGAGCTTTCACTCTTAGGTACATCTATGCCAGAGCCACCTCTACCTACTCGTATCCAGACATGGACGTATTTTCTTGATAAACCACTTACTCTATACTTACCAAAATTTAGGGATGTTTTATTATACTTCATCTCATCCTTAAGGTTCTCACTAAGGTGCTCTATTCATAATCTCCAAAAATAACCAGACCATCCTATGATACCAACTATAGTGACCCGAGCCTTTTACATATAACATTTCATGATTTTAAGCATAATTAATCATCAGAGTACAAGCCAAGTATCATTAAGTCTAGTGTATTGTAATACTAGGTACATAAAACATAAAACATGAAAAAAAAACTTCATTATTTAATATCCATAATGAGATCCAAACTTCCTTTGAGCCCTTACATCTGTATAGGGTACCCTGGGGAACACATGAACAAAGGGATGAGCTAAAAATCCCAGTAAGGGAATGAACATAAGGATACATCTTAAGCACATGAGTTAGGAGGCATGACATATTGATATCCAAAACATGGAACATATGAAATAAAATCATATAATCATGGGATCATATAAACATGTAATCTTATAAATGTGGAAGAATCATAAAACATTTATTTAGTATGGGTCAAGGCTAAACGCCAATCCTGTTTCCCATTTTAGTACGGATCAAGGCTAACCGCCAACCCCATTTCACATCGCTACTCATGAGATCTAACTTTACCCAATGCATTGGAGCGCTATCTGGGTGCACCCATCTAAAATTTTTCATGATTATTCTTTCCATATAAATAATATTTCCACATAAATAATCATACATAATAAACCATTCATAAACATAAGGATACCCATGGAATGAATTGGGTACCACAATCATGACATAAAGCATAACCAATGAGTTTATCATGAAAGTGTCCATGAAAGAAATGGATTTGAACATAAATGGACGTTCATAAGGTAACATAGGAATATATAAAGGTAATTTTTGAAAAATATAAGTGACAAAATAAGAAATGTATTTGAGAAACATTAACATTAAAACATTTTTTTGTGGTTTTAAGGAAAATACTATAGAGCTTTTAAAATAGTAAAGAGGACATTCTTTTATATAAAACCAGAATTGAACCAAGAAGGTTTTCAAAATAAAAATACTGATTTAATAAATACAGTGGTGTATTAAAATATAGGATATAGTTCACATGAAATTGGGTAAAATTTTGGGAAGTTCCTTTAAAACAAGTGTGCTTATTGGGAAGTATCGAGGATGGATTCACTTAAAAGCATGTATGTCCCCAAAAGAGAATGAGAGATGGATCTTGGAACATGATTTTGGATAATATAAACATGATGTATAAGTTTTACATAAAAAGTAAAGACAACTAAATTTTGGTAAAAAAGGAAAGATAGAGCAACTCGAAGGAATAAAGGAAGTTCAGGTAGAATCCACTACGGTTTATCGGCATAGTATCAGGTGGAACTAAGAGGGCTTAATGAGAGAGATAAGGGGTTTCTCATCACTTATAAAACATTAGGTAACTACGGGGGAGGTGAGAAAATATACCCTATCACTTGGCATTACGCAAAAATAGGCATAACATAGTGAAAAATATTGATTAAGTGTGAAAAGGAGAGGGTCCCTTACCTTAAATCCGTTGGTGTTCTCCACTTGTTATTAGAGACATCTTGAGACTTTCTCCTTTGAGAATATCTTAAGGGGATAGGTCCTGGTATTTTGAAGAGGCTAGGAGATTTTGAACGTGGGGGAGGATCTTGGGGAGATATTTGGGCAGAATAATGGCAAGGCACAAGGCTTGAGAGGAGTGAAGAGAAGAGGGAGTGAAGGGGGGTTTTTATAGTGGAGGAGAGGAGGGATTTCATAATATTATAATCAGTAAATTATTATTTCTTCACAAGACAAGGAATAGTAAGTATTCCATGACCAAGAATAGTAATTTTATCATGTTATCCCGAACCAAGTGGGCTTACATCAGTATAACATCATCAGTGACTCAATAAATCCCTTATTTAGCATTTATTGTAAATTATCGTATTTTACTATTCATAAAAAAAATCATGTATTACATAAAAATCCCAAAAATTCACCCTAACCATTTTTTGACTTGTAGAATCCAAAAATGAATTCCATTTTTTAAAAATTGTTTTTTAAATATTATTAATTTAATATTTAATTAAAATAATAATTTATTATCCAAAGCAGTTTTAAAACATTCATTAACTTATTCCAAAATATAGTTATATCATACTTCCAACTTGCATATTATTTTTATACTATCATAGGTGTGGTTACTATTCATAAGGTATATCACTATTCATAAGGGTACGTTACTATTCATTAGGGTAGGTTACTATTCACCAAAAATTATGTTTTTCTTATCAGATTCCAAATAACCTACTGATTGCAACCATGTATATCTGATTTTCGAAATTACAAATACAGAAGTGACAAAAATATGTCTAAAGGCCACTTAGCACATATTAGTTCATTATATTGTGTTTTCATGCTATTTTATGACATATTTATAAGAAGGGAAATTTCCATTGAAAACATTGGGTCGTTACAGGAAAGGCCTTTAAGTCTGTCCCCCATAAGTGCTGCCAGAGGGAAGACAATCAAGGTATGTTCTATCCTACAATCACCTCCTTCATCCCTAAAGGACCTCAGTCAGGGTGTTCGTACTTGTGCAAAGTCCAAACATCAAAAGTCACAGAACATGGAGTGTCGCTCAGTTCGACAGCTTGAGACCAAGATGCCTCGAGCCAAATCCGGGACAAAGGTTCCCCAATGATTCCAATGCTCATATGGAACTCTCACGGCCTAGGGGTAAGGGTCAAAACGAACTTCATTACGTTGGAGATTAAGAAAAACCAATTTCTCTTAGTCGCGGTTCTGGAACACAAACAGAACCTGACCAAATTGAAAGTGTTCACCTAAAAGGTAAAAATGCATGAGTCCATGCAGGCGGATCCACTGAATCATCTTATTTGGATTTTCTGGAATAAGGATATTTCGGTGGACCTGGTGCAGGTAGGAGAATAGTTCATTATGATGAGGGTGATAAAGGTCTCATTTAACATTGTGGTTTCCTTTGTTTATAGAAGCTACGATGATGGTATAAGGGAAGCCTTGTGCTAGGAGATAATCGTGTTTTATCCAGGAGATGTCCCTTGGATCAATGGTGGAGAATTTAACATCATCACGAAGCCAAAGGATAAAAAAGGACGGGGCATGTTCCCTTGCCGCGTAAGCATGGACTTTTCTCAATTCATGGAAAGTGAGGGGTTAATGGATATGAGGTAAGTTGGTGACCATTTCACTTGGTGTAATAACCAAAGAGGGAGCAGACACTTCTGGAGAAATATTGACAGATGCCTTGCCAACTTGAATTCCATCTCGATGTTCCTGGATGCCAAGGTATCCCACTTGGTTTGTGGTATCTCCGACCATTCTCCTTTGCTGGTTTCCCTACTCCCCTACTAGGATTTTCAGAGAAATTTCATATTATATAACCAATGGTCGAGGGAAACAGTGTTCATCCTGATTGTGCGGGAATCTTGGAGGGAACCATTGCAAGGTTATTCATGGGTGGTGATACACAACAAACTAAAGAGGATTAAACAGGGGCTTCAGGTGTGGACAGTCGATCATCCTTGTAGTGATCAGGAGATGGAGGATCTTAAAATTGACATTGATCTTCCTAAAGACAACTAGGAGGACCAATGGGATGATAAAAACTTTGATAATCTTGATATCAAGAAGAAGAAACTGACAGATCTGATTCTTAGACAGGAACAAATGGCCCCGGAGGAAGAAATGAAAAGATGGCTGCATGAAGGGAATAAGAACACAACTTTCTTTCATGATTGTATCAGGGAGAAAAGATGACCTATAAAACCAAATATTATGCTTGAAGATGGGTCATATACAAATGATAGAGATGTTTTGGGTAATATGGCATAATCTTTTATTAATGATCTTCCTACAGGTCCCAACTCAACGATGGACAACAGGTATCCTAGAAGCAATGCTGATATTTGGGATTTCATCCCCACCAGAGTTTCCTCTGAGGAAAATGCTATTTTAAAAGAGGTCCCAAAGGAACTTGAGATCTTCACGTCCATGATGAATCTTGACCCTAACAGTGCGCCAGGACCTGACTGTTTTCCTGGTTCGTTTTACAGAGCTTCATGGGAGGTGGTTAAGGCTGATATTGTGTTAGTAGTTCAGGATTCTTTCCGAGGAGGAATTATCCCCTGATTTTCAATTGCCACAACTTTGGTGCTCATTCCTAAGGCGAAGGATCCCTCCTCCCTCTTCCACTATCACCCAGTGAGTATCTGAAACTTCTCCTACAAGATCCTTACAGGTGTCATCAACTCGAGGATGTCAACACACCTCCCCATGTGGTCTTCCATAGAAAAACATGGCTTTGTGAGGGGTCGCTCCATTCAGGGGGAAATTTCTCTGGTATAGGAAATGTTGAGGAACATCAACCTCAAGACTCATGGGTCTAATATGGCCATCAAACTGGATATTAACAGGGCATACGACAGAATGGAATGGGGGTTCATTAACAGGGTTCTCACAAGAATGGGATTTTCTGTCAAAGCTTCAGACATCCTCTTCAGGTTCTTTAGTTTGTCATGGATGGATGTTTCATTGGTGGGGAGATATCATGGCTTCTTGAAGGCCACTTGGGTCTTACGACAAGGTGACCAGCTCTCCCCAACTATTTTCATCTTAATGTAGGACATGCTAAGTCACCTATTGGAAAGAGGGGTCTCGAATGGAAGCATAATACCCTATAGAAGAAAATGGAACCTCCCCTCCATTTTTCACTTGATGTTTGCAGACAACACGATAATTTTCTCAAATTCAGAGAAGAGATCCATGCATGGAATCAAGAGGATGCTATAGGAGTATTTTTTCTGGAGTGGCCAAGTTATCAACCACTCCAAAAGTAATCTTTTCCTCTATAACAAGTGCGCAAAAGGACATGAATCCCTTATATGCAGCCGTATAAACATGCGACCATGTAATTTATTGATGGAATAACTTGGAACCCCAATATCCGTAGGTAGAATTCATATTTGAGACTTTGATTAGGTGGTGAGTAGGATTACCAGTCATGTCCTCAACTGGAAGAATCACTTCCTCTCCTTTGGGAGGCGCATTGTGTTGATTAACAACATCCTGACTGCCATACCGGTGCATGCACTGGCTTCCACTTATATTCCAAAGGGAGTGATCAAAGTGATTAACAAGGTTCTGGACAACTTCTTATGGGATGAAATTTCAGAAGGGAAGAGGCATTGGGTGTCATGGGATCGGATGGAACATCCCATTCATGATGGGGGAATCAATGTTTGGAGTTTAGGAGGCATTTTGTAGTTCATGCATGCAAAACTTTCTTGGGAAATGTTAGAGAGCCAGACCCTCTGGGGGGGAATTATGTCCCATAGTTTTTATGCCAATGTGGCTGCAGAGAACGTTCAGGGATCTCCCTTGTGGAAATTGATTTTCACCCTCATTCCGGGCCTCCTTCAGCATTCCCAATGGATTGTAGAAAGGAATATTAGGTTTTGGAAGCACAACTAGGTGGGATCTGTGCTTGGTTTCTTGGACTGTTTAGATCCATCAATCACCTTCAAGGAGGCCAGTCAGTACCCAGAGTTCATCAAGACAGTTTTGGACAAGAACCAGTAGGCCATTTTCAACTCTATCCTCATCAACGATGAACAAGATAAATGAATTTTCATACCCTATAATTCTATGATGTTCACTTCAAGAGACTTCCATAGGATCTCTACTCCGCAGGTGCAGTAGGTTGGCTAGAACAACATTGTATGGTGCAACAATATCTCTTCCAAATACAGCTTTCTTGTTTGGAGAATATGTAATTATGCTATTCCTTCTGATGAGAGGGTCAAGCGTATGGGTGTTATTCTCACTTCTTGGGGCTAGTTTTTCAAAAACAAGAAGTAAGAGACTTTCGATCATATTTTTTTTGAAGGTGAGTGGGCTCGTGAAGTTTGTAAATTTTTTAGAGAGTTCACAGCTATCTCTTCCTTCACCCCTGGAATTTCTTAATTTATAGAGAGGTGGTTTCACAGGCTTATAAGAAAGGCCTATAAAGGGTGGTGAGATCTATCATCCTTAGTGTAGGATTATGGTGCCTTTGGAAGGCACACAACAAGGCATAATTTGAGGGGTTCTCCTCTACGGGATGGTCCATCATCATGTGTACTAAATGATTGCTGCTCGAGTTGGTATCTATTTTTGGGAACTGGCATGAATCCCCCTCACTATTGTCTATGCAGGTTAATTCTACCTTGACTACTGCTCACTTGGATAGAAGTATGGCCAATTGGGTGCGGTGGACTCCCCCATCATCTGGCTTCATGTTAAATATTGATGGATCTTGTCTAGTGGGTAACATGCGTGGTGGTGATGTTGTCCGCAACACAGATGGGAGTTTATTCCTTTCCTTCATAGCTCACTTTGGGAATGGTAACTCTCTACAAGTGGAGGCCAATTCCATTCTCACCAGTCACAACCTATACAGACAGAATAAAATTACTCTATCCCAATTGGAAACTGATTCTAAGATCATAAGTGGATCCCTGATGGGCATAATCTCCATTCCATGGTCAGTCACCTATATCATCAAGAAATGTAAACTACTTTTTAATGGGAATATTCAGGTCATCCACACATGGAGAGAAGGTAACAAAGTCGCTGATCATCTCGCCTTCCTAGCAATTCCTGGTTCTAATGTCACTTTCCTTTTTAATTTCACCCACTTCAAGCCTGAAGGGGTCAACTTAATTCATGGGGATTCCCTTGGACTTCATTATTTTAGACCCCCTAATCCTTTCTTCATTTTCATTTTCTTTCTTCTTTGAATAAATATAATGGCATGATGATGATGTCTCTGACTAATGTGAGGGTACTAGAGGCTTGACTTGGGCCATGGGCAGTGCTTAGGGGGTTATTACTTGTTTTTATGGGTAGCCTCTTAGGTTGAACCTTGTTGTAAACCCTTCGATGTGCCTATGTTCTATTATCGATCTTCTTGGTTTACTTTTTGTATTTCTATAAAGGTTTGGTCTATCATTTTAGGAAATTCCATCTCATAGACATCTTGCACAACCAGTCAAGGTAGCTTGTCAGAATAATTCCATAGGGATGGAAATACTAGTTGAACCACCTATTGTGTAGGAAGATGTAGCTGAGGATGCTTCCATAGTTTCAACATCAGCTCAAGATATATAACCAATCTAGCCATAAATCTTCTATATGGTACTTTTTTAGGGTGTAGGATCCCATAAGGGTGGGTCAATGATGGTTAAGTATGCTCTTGACTTCCAATTTCTATTGTGAGTTGCTTCCCTAACCCTAACTACTTTATATACTTTGATTACCATTAAATTTATATAATTTGATATATTCATATTTTTATTCTTACCATAATAGTGTTGATACTTTTGCGCCAATTTTTTATAGGGTAATTTCCTTAGATTATGTGTCATATCAAAAGGCTATAGTATTTCCTGACTATAATGAGAACCTCAATATACCATGACATTAATCTTAAATATATGTCCTATGGTCTAGATACATCATACTAAGAGGGAAAAAATACTATATAACTATCATGTGTTGGGAGATCATAAGCACTGTGACTTATTCTCATGAAGTTTTCACTTGGTGATCTCAAGTAGATGAGATCATTAAGACTGACATGCTAATAGAAACACCACATGTTTCATGTGCCATTGGTTGTTACTATCTACGAACATGTGTACTGGTCTAGAACTTGAGATCATAATTTATGTGTACCATTTGATAACGTACTTTTATGTAAGGAAAAAACCATGACATTGAAGTTTTGATGAGGGAGATTGTGTTGGGTGCATCTTTGGGGGTATGACATTGGTTGAATGATCAAAATAGAATTTTTCTATTCTAAGTTGATGTAGAGATATCTTGTGGGACCAGGCTGACCAGGATGGTAGTACCCTAATTAAATCCATGAACAAGGTATAATAAGGTAAGTCTATCTAGAAAGATCATGTAATATATAAGGCGTCAAAAGGATGATGACAAAATCACACATCCTACTTTATAAGATATCACGAGATAGGGAGATTATATTACACATAACATGTTCATATGAGGTAGTCATAACTATGAAAATTATTATATCCTTGGGGTCTATGATGAGTTTCTATACTATTCTCTTGGTATATGGATTGGACTCACTACTATAGAGATAAATACCTATAGGGTCACACACTAAGTGTATCCACAAGTTTCACCTCTTCAGATGAATATGTGTTTAGGATGAAGTGGGCCCCATGTGCGGGGGATGGGGAATGTCCGATTGTGATCGATCACGATTAAAATAATTCAATTATATTATTAAATTTTATAATAATGATTATTGAATTTATTTATCAAGGTATTCACAAGTTTTTTTTATCATAAAAGACAATATGAGAAAATATAATTTTCCAAATGAACATAACACATTCAAGGTACATTAAATTATTTGGGGGAGAATATGAGTTGAGTTAATGGTCCATATTTTATCATGTAACATGTTAAAGAGTTACAAGTGAGTGATAAAATATTGGAAACATTTATAACATGATTAATTAAGTCATAAGTGTGCCCAAGTGTCTAAAATTAAGATTATTACTTTCCAGAGACCAATGTGAAATTTTTTAAAGTATAACCTTGGTATAAAAGATCATTTTATCCTCTTGAATAGTTATATAAAAAATTTGGATGAATTTAGAGTGATAATATATCCTCTAATATCCTCTCAAACACTTAGAGAGAGATTCTTAAAGAATAACAATGTTGGATCGATCCAGTCTACTCGACCGAGTCCATATTTTTCACGTGATCAAAGGGATGTCGTGTAGCTCTTTGATTTCCCATGATATCACCTAAAAACAATATATTGATAATATAATAGATATGGTGATTTTGTGGATGATCTAGAGGATTCATATCTAGGTGCCTTTGATCTATGACACACTAATGATGAGTAAATCAAATCAATGATTTTATATGAACAAGGTACCATTATGCTTTCATTTGATTTTATTTTTCATAATTAAATTGAATTACAAGAGATAATTTGAGAAATATGGGAAATGGTTTTTGTGGATTTAGATATTTTAACATCAATTTAAACACAAAATTTCATATTTCATATTTTTCATACTTCCGCTGCACCCCAGGTTTCTTTAGTTCTAGAACCCCCTAGCCTTCTAGGGATCTAGAGGCCCACAATATATAAAGGAATTGATATGAATCATCGAGTGGATCTTAAATTTGCTAGAGAATCTACAGAATTAAAAGGTAAATCTTGTGACCTTTTCACCTCATAGAACTATTATAGGGTGGTGGGATGTTATGCTTCAAGTTGGTAGGTGTGAAGGGTTGATGTGGGTGACCTTAAAGAACCTCTTCTTTGAGGAGTTATTCCCAGATGCATTGGAGCTAGATCATGCTAAAGAGTTCATGGAGATTTAGAGGGGGATTATTTAAATTTATTTATATTCATCACTATTCACTGATTTGATTCTATTTTCTCTTCTTCTAGTTAGGAATGCAACACATAGATACAATAATTTTGAGATCATCCTTCGTCCAGATCTGAAACCCCAAGTTAGGAACTTTGATACGATGTCCTTAAATGAAGTTCTTCGTAAGGATCTAATGATAAAGAAAGGAATCAAGGAATACATAGCTACAGGTCTTCCTCTAGATAATAGTATAATGACATGTTCATTTTTTAGTGTAGTACTAGTTTCCTATTATAGGAATAAGAAAAAATATAGGGGATGGATTCTAGGGAAGCGGTCAATAGTCAGAGAAAATCCAGGGTTCTTCGAGTCCCTCCATGGGAGATAACTCTGCTAGGTTTAATAAATATGGGTAGAAATAACACTTCCTCAAGGAATATATTGTTTCCATCGAATAACTATCATTGATGTGGTAAGACCAATCATCTAAAGTGGTTACGTTCTAAGGCTTTGTGGTTGTATACAAAAAGGTCAATTCATAATGTGGGAAGAAGACCTCAACTACAGGAACATGCACTGCAATGGTCAGTGAATCAAGTGACTCATAATCCATTAGGGAATCAAGGAGTGGTTATTAGAAGGGTATATATACATGATAAGGCTTTGGATGGTGGTTTAGAGGGACCTTAAATTCTTCTAGGTACACTCTCAGCCTCTTCTACACTCTTTATTTCTTTGTTTAATATAGGTGAATCCCATCCATTCATATCTAATCAAGTGGTTTTTGGGTTATACACACTAGTTATGTTCCCTTCTAAGTTTTTATCTGTTGATACACCCTTGGGAAAGAAAGAGGATTGTCTTTATATCTCTTGAAAATTTCTAATGGTGATTTCTATTTTTTATCATGTGTGTAGCTTCACCATTCTAGAGATTTTAGATTTTTATGTGATTCTTAGCATGGATTTTTTGACTATCTTGCATGAATACATCGATTTTTATCAGAGATGAGTGATTTTTTCATTTACTAAAGGGGAGAATTTCATGTTGTCCGATGAATGGGACATCAAAGCATGAAGAGTGGGACTAGATCCTCATCATAGAGAATCCCATTCACTGTAGGTGTATTACATTATCCAAAAAGTGACTCCCTCCTCTTTTACTCCTATGGTGGGATAGTTTTGGGATTTGTTTCCCAAATATTCCTTAGGGGAACCTCCGGATAGGGGAGTTGATTTTGAAAATAAACTCATGACAAAGGTGTGACCTATATGGATCCCCCCATCTCGTATAAAACTAACTGAATTGAAATGGATCAAGGTATAACTTAAGATCATGAATCTAAATGATTCATCAAAAAAAGAACTTACCCTTGGGGTGAACTAGTATTTTTTTAAGAAGGTGGATGGTATTATTAAACTTTGTGTAGACTATATAAAGTTGAAATTAATCACTGTGGAAAATTGGTACCTATTTCCAAGAATTAATTAATTATTCGATCAATTAAGAGGATCCTAATTTTTTAAAATATTTATATGTGTTTTATCTATCATTATATTTAGTTCAAAGAGGAATACATATTGAAGACACCATTTAAGAGTTGATATGGGCTATATGAGTACCTTGTTATTTTTTTCAAACTAATGAATGCTCCAACATTGTTTATGGATCTCATAAAAAAGATCTTTCACCAATTATTTTAATCATTTTTTATTGTATTTGTTGATGAAATACTGATACATTCCAATACATTGGAATCACAGGATAAAAATGTTAGGATTTTACTAAGAACACTTCAAGAACACCATCTTTACTCCAATTTATCAATGTGTAAATTTTGGATCCAAGAGTTGTGTTTTATTAAGCACATGGTCTCTCAAGAAGGAAAATATATTGATCCAAAAAAGGTATAATTTGTTATTTATTGGATACAACCTAAAAATATTTTCAATATTTGGAGTTTACTTGGTTTGGATGGGTAGTACATGAGGTTCATTTGAAATTTCTCTCACCTAGTAGCACCTATGATCACACTTAAAAAAAGGGGGTTAAGTTTTAATGTAAAGAACACTGTGAATATGCCTTCTTATAACTGATGAGAAGATTGATTTCATCTCTGATTCTAACTCTTTCTGATCCTAGAGTTGGGTATGCAGTGTATTATGGCACATCTAGTGTTGTCTTGGGAGCTTTTTTTATGAGGAATGATAAAGTAATTTCTTATGGGCACTGTCAGCTATGAAAACACATGAATAAATACACTACTCAGGAATTAGAGTTGGAATTTGTGATTATTGTAATGAAATATAAGTGGTAGTAACTCTATAGTGAGATATTAGTAATATAATAAAACCATGAGAGTCTGTGGTATATTTCCTCTCAATGAGACCTAAGTTTTTGTTAGAGACATTGGGTTAAATACTTGTATACATTTTACCTTGATATGGAGTATGCTCCTGGGAAAGGGAATATTGTTTCATACGCTCTTAGTAGGAAGAAAAATGAATTTAGAGAGTGGACATCAGGAGAAAGATAAAAGTTAATGGATTTTCTAGAAGACTAGAAGGTGGGTATAAATGAGGATTAAGGGGAAGTAAGTTATTCAAACTTAGTGATAACATCCTTATTGGTTCAATGAGTGAAGGATAGTTAAGAATATTATCTATATTTTATTATGATGCATGAGGGGTTGTTGGTAAATGGTTTTGTTCTAGGATGGACCTTAGTTTAACATGGTGTGATTCTAGTTCATGACAGAGTGATAGTTACTCCTTCCATAAGGGATGGGTTGATGAGATAATCTCATGTTTCATAGTGGGTAGTGAAAAAGGGGTCAACCAAAATGTATCATGATTTCAGATGAAAATTCTGTTGGCCCAACTTGAAAAGAGACATTACAGGCTTTGTCTCCCACTGTTTTACTTGTCAAAGGATTAAGGTCGATAATCAGAGACCTAAAGGGTTTATCTAGATAAATCCAGTGCCTGTGTGGAAATGGGATGAGGTGAATATGGACTTTTCAAAAACATTTTCTAGGACCCAATAGGTTGAGATACCATGTGGGTTATAGTGGACCCGTTGACCTAAGTGACTCATTTCTTGTCAATTCAGGAGACCAACTCAGTGAATGATCTAGGAATGATTTATGTTTGGGAGATTGTACAGTTACACAAAGTTCCTTCAAGTGTTTTATCTGATAGAGACACTCAGTTCACATCATAGATTTTTCAAATCTTGTAGAAGGTGATGGGGACTCAGTTAAAGCCTTTCCATCTGCTTATAGGCGACTCCTCGACTAGGGCATTGATAGCTGCAGAAGAAAGGAAAGCTAGAACCAATAGTTTTTTTGACCATTATAGATTTTAAGGTCATAAAGACTTTGGATTACAATCTAGAAAATCCTCCTTTCCACCAAGCTTTGAAAAATTTGTTTCAGATGTCTTAGCTTTGGAGGTACATGCCTAATCCTATGCATGTGATCGACTGTGAGGATGATGAGCTAGAACCTAATGCATCGTATGTGGAATTCTTGATGTGGATTATTGAATAGAGTGAAAAGGTATTGTGAGGGAATATTGTTCCACTTTTTAGAGTCCTATGGAAACATAGACGTATCCAAGAAGAGACTTGGGATTACGAATTAGACATTCGAGCACAATGGCCAGAGCTATTTGAACAGACCTCTTGAGACACTTATCAAGAGTGAGAACTCATTATAAGGGGATATTTTGAACTTCATAAATTTTAAGGTATTCCTCATTTTAATATTTAATGAATCTTAAGGGTGTAATTAAATGAGTTGAGATATTTTAGGGGTGTTTAGAGAAGAAAATGACTCAAAATCTAGAAAATAGCTACAAGAGTTGGTTCACGTAGTGAATGGATTATTGGAAGAAGCCACAAATTTTATTTCAAGACATGAAAATTATTTCATGATGTGAGATTTAAATTCATGATGTGAACATGGTTTTTTAGTATTTAAGTTGAGGTGATGTTTTTTTTGATGTTTCATCCATTCTGAAAGTTCACATCAAGAATTCATAATTCACACTATGAAAGTAGTATGTTTTAGAAGATTAATTTTTTTAACACTCAATTATTTTATAATTAACCTAATTCATTCTTCCCAAAACCCTAGGATCTATCTTTCACTGATTTTGGGTCCTCTCTTTTCCTTTTATATCCTCCCTTTAATTATTGGACATCGGTTTGATCCCATGTTTCCAATATAATGAGTTATATCTTGATCCAGATTATATACATTCTCCATTCCTTGGTCAATAAAATTATATTATTGATTCCTTGATAAAATAAAAGGGTTTTAACATTTTATAATAGGGTATTTTTTGGTTGTTTATAGAATCAACACTGAGATTTAGAGAACTAGCATCTATGCATCATCTGGACATATACTATTTTCGGCAGTAGATATTGTTGGGTATGTATGATATTGTCCTACCATTTTGGCGGAGGATTATCTTCAAAATTTATCCTAGAATTATAAATTATGGTGTAACATGGATGGTTATAGGATTCAGAGTCATGAAAATGGACCCAAACAATGACCCTTATCATTGAATTTTTTTTCACCTAAGGTAGGAGGTCTTTATAATTAAATCATGATTATATGAGTTCTTGGCATGATTTTTGGTATTCGTATATAGCCTTTGAGACCCATTATTTATTTTTGATCACATGTATTGTGTTTGTAACTAGTGATACCTATAATTTATGTTTGATCACATGTGGTGTGTGTGTATAGCCTTTGGGACTTATGATTTATATTTTCTTACATGTGGATTTATAGTGGTTATAAATATTTCTTTACATGATGTTATATTTATTTTTCATCCTATATCTATGTATTTATTGTGTTGTTCCTATGTATTATGAATTTGAGAGTGCAATTTTATCTATATAGACTATCTCTCCTAAGGGGGTTGTATCAAAAATTTTGTTCCTCCTTTACATGGGCTATCTCATCTAGGGGGATGTGTTATACATGTTTATAGACTATAAAATAAAGGGAAATGTGTTAGGTGGTTGGTTAAAAATACTTTCATCATGGAGATGAAGAAGTTTGATCTAATATCTAAGGACTCGGTATATATGTAATGTGGTGTTATATACTTGTTCTTTACCTACACCTTCTTATTTTCTTATAAATAAATAATATATCTTATGCACTTATGTTAAGGATCCATTTGTGGCATCTTAATGAGTTTCATAATCACACTCTATGTAGGAATCTTTTTGAGAATGTAGATTTCATGACTAGGGATCCAGTTAAGGGAAAGAGACCTATAATAAGTAGTTAAGTAGGAATATCGGGAGGGTGTGGGAATTTAATTATATAATTATGGTTTATATGTCTAATGTTGTTTTTTGATAAGTTATATTTATCTCGTATATTTATCCTCTGCATGTGGGGATACTTTTATTCATTTTGGGTTGTGTGACTAACATTATATACTTTTATTGCATGGGTTAGTAGATTATGCACATGATTCTACTCTGATGAATTATTTATTCTTTACATGCTTTATGTTGTTATCACTTCCATTGTATACTTTAATGATTATCTAATACAGAGGGAATAGTGTCCCCACAATATCCTCCTTGATCCTTACCATTAGCCATAAGCCTATTACATATGGGGAGGCATGCATGAGGTCATGTGGCATTCTGTTCTAAAATTGTTGATGCGGGTTGGGGTTTTTCATATCTAATTTAATTTCTAAATGGGTTTTATCAAATTATATATAAATATTCTATTATAAAAAAAATATCATTTTGAAACATTAAGTAGCGTGTTTTATAATAAAATAACCTTATGAAATAATAATAATAATTTATTTAATAATATGTTACCTATAATATACAATGTATTATTATAAAAAAAATTATTATAAATATTATATAATATAGATTTTAGAAATGTAAAGCGGCCATTGACATACAATTTTGATCGTAGTGTATAAATTTTGTTACACTAAACTGATTCTCTCGATTATGTATTTAAAATCTAAATTATACATAATTATAAGAATAATTTAATAAAATGTAAAAATTCGACATGTAATAAATAATTAATTATAAATCATATAACAGTTAATATATAATAATAAACATAAAAGTAACCAATCATAATAAAGGAAACAGTTTTTATTCAAAATAAATTGATATTCCATGTAATATATGTTTTATTTAGAAGATAAATTTCTAAATTTTAAAAATTTAATTTTATAAAAAGGACTTGATTTTTAGAATTATCATTTTGAGAATAGTTTAGGTTGATTTCTTTGGATGTTTCTGAAAAAGTTGATTTTTAGGTGAATAGTGACAATACCATTATTAAAAATATCATATCATTTATGATATAATATTTATATGTTGATAAAATAAATATTTATAAAGAATTATTATTGATAAAAAATGTATTTATATATTAATATAAATCATTTAAAAATATTAAGTTACATTTAGAAACCTATGATTGATATTTTGGAACCTAAGTTAGATCTTTCATAACATGTGTTATACATTTATTATTTTAGAATTAGTTTTTATCACTTTTAGAAATTGAATCAAGTAAAATGAATTTAATATTGGGAATCAAAATTTAAAAGTAATTTAATAAGGAAAATTTCATTTTTAGGCACAAAAATAAGTTACTGAGATAAAAAATGAGTTACCACATTAATAGTAAAATAAAGTAAAGGGTTAAAATTAAAGTAATAGATCTAAAATATCCAAAACAATTACCTATAAATAAGTTTTTTAGGGATTTAAACACCTTAACTAATATTTTCATCATTAATTGTAAAAAAAAATCATTTCAATCAATTTCACCCAAAAATATTTGGCCTAAATAACAAAATAATAAATATTTTAACCCTAAAATACACCCCTCCTAAGATCTAAATCCCCACCATTCTCTCTTATATATCCGCACAAAATCAATTGAGAATTAATTCACTCTCATTATTTCTCTAAATTATATCTATAAATATTTTTTATGGTTGTAAGGTGTTTCTATAAATCTATAAAAAGCTACTTTGTAAGGTAAGGGTTCCTAACCTCTTCCATCCTTTATTTTTCCAATCCTTCCATTTCCTTTACTTTTCAAGAAGAAATATTATTTTTCCTCCTTTTTATAAAATTTTTATTATATTATCAATGATAGATCATCATTCCATCACATTATACAAAATTTATAATCCATTATAATGATTAAACATTCCCTTAGCCATAAAACATCCTAAAGTTTTTTGGCAAAGTAAAGGGGGTGTGGATTCCAAGCAATGACATCACAGTTCAGATAAAAAAGTGGGTTAAGGCTCTAGATATGATTGAAATAGGGGTAATAATCCTAAATTAGGTTGTATGGATATTAAATTAACCTTCACTCAGTGTACAACAAGTGATCCTAACTGTACACCTGGTTGGACACTCCCGGGGGATATACTTTGGATGATTCAATTTCTCATTACAAAGCATAATGAAGGGCTGAATATGTTATATTTATTTGATCATATACCATTGGAAACTATTGAATTCAATGACCATTTCCTATTAATGTTTATCTTATTTTCTTACTTTTATTTTTGATAAATTGCTAGTATTATTTCCTCTTTTAAAGATTTATTGTTCATGACTAACTTCATTCAAATGGGGTTCTTTCCTACTCATATTATATATTGTGATTATGTTATCTATCACTCTATATATTTCTATTTAATTCATTTTTCTCCTTCATTACCATATTCCTATATACATGTGGTGTGAAAGAAATTAAATCTCTATATTAGGAATAATCCATCACTACCTTTGTCTTATCATCAGCTATGCATAACTTTTCTTCGAATTCCTTTCCCTTATGGATACCCTTGTATACTTCCTCTGTTTGAAAGGTGTTCATCTATATACACATAAATTAATTGATTGGGTATTTTTTTGACTAAACCATATACCAATATATCAATATGGTGTAAATACCTAATAGTTCATTATTCTGATTGAAAGGTATTCACCTAGTGAGTTAATTTCATTACATACTCATTTAATATCCATGAGTTTATCATGTTATGATTATTAATGGATTATTGTATGTTTTTCCTTATTTGAAACACTTATTAATGTATATATTATGATGTTATGGGTACACCTATAATTATATATCTTTATAATTCATTGAGTAAATCTTTATATCCCATGAGATGTTATAGGAGGATTTATGGAGTGAATATAATCCACTATTGGACTCTATCCATTATGATATGATAGTATTGTGAGTGAACCTTGACCTATTATTTTGACGTAATTATTTATTTTGTTTACACATTATTATGATGTAACTAGCCAATGATATCTATTTCTTTATAACATGATTCCATATGATTATATGTGATAAGCCTTTTTATGACACCATGTTATGATTTTTTTCTAAGTTTTTATACTTATTTATCATGTTTAGTATCTTACTGGGCTTTATATATCACTCATTTAATTTATGTTTAAAAAATTTACATTTTATTGGGAGTTAATATTGACCTATACTTAGTTCCCAAATAAATTGAACTTTTTATCTTGGTAGTTGGTTGTAATTAAAGTGATGTTTGAAAAATATTGAATATTTATCATCAGATCTATAAGTGTGGTTCCAGGGTCTCTCAATTGGTATTAGAGTGGAGTTTGATTATTTTTGGGAATTACAATTTTGAATATTTTGGTATATATCCATAGATATATAACCATTTTCTTTAGAGTATTATGTTATTTTTAACTAGTTTAACCATATAGGTTTAATATCATCCATATCTTTATATTGAGTCATATTATAACCCCTATATATTTAGTTTTGATCATAACATTAGGGAATAAAATTATGGCATATGGAGAAAACATTAATAATTGCTTATCAATGGGTGAAATTTCAAGGATACAATTTCATTAAGGGGGTAAAATGTAACATCCTAGATTTCCAATGGATATTTTTTGTAAATTTTAATTCTTAAAATATAAATGTAAATTCTAAATTAATTTATTTCTTTTTAACAATATAAACCAAACATTTATACACATATTTAGTACCAATGTTTTTTTTCATATATATTTATTAAATATAATGGAATTTTATTTATTAAAATGATTTATTAGAAAAATGGAAGCCCATAGGATGACTGACCGCTCTTTTCATATGGAATGGCCATGGGGATCAAACCCATGACCGAATGGTGAAAAGGGTGCAACACCTACCATTATCCTACATGCTATCCTGTTCTCATTTCTATCCTTTTTATTTATACTTATATATATATATTAATATATTCATGATTATTTTTAAACATATAGTTTTATAACTACATTACTTTTTAGTTTTATTCTCATATAATTATATTAATTAATTCATTATAATCTAATGGTTAACATTTTATGAAACATATTTTTGAAGTCACAAAGTTGTAACATATTAAAAATAATTCCATATAACATTTATGTAAATCATATGATGAATGGTTAAATATCATTTTTTTTCACTAAAATTATACTACGTCATGTATTTTTAACTACATTAGAGCTAATTTAATTTCATAACGGTTTTTATTACATTAAATGTAAATATTTTGTTATCTAAAAATATCTTTTTAAAATGTTAAGTATAATAAAATTACATTATGAAATAGTTATTATTTTTATTTGAGAATATTTTTCTTATTATGTAGTGTATTATTATCCCAAAATTATTATTAATATTTGATATTGTAGTTTTTTTAAAATTAAAACGGCCATTGGCATATAATTTTGATCATAGTGTATAATGTTTGTTACACCAAAACTATTTTATCGATTATGTATTTAAATGCAAAATTTTACTTAATTGGAAGAATAATTTCATGAAATTTTAAATTTTTAAATGTAAAAACAATAATTAAGTATCAATTATATAGTAATTAATATATAATAACATGTATAAAAGTAACCAATCATAAAAAGGGAATAGTTTTTATTCTAAATAAATTGATTTTCCATGTGATATATGTATTTATTTAGAAGATAAATTTATAAATTTTAGATATTTAATTTGATAAAAATAAACTCATTTATGGAATCATCATATCAAGAATATATTTGGATGAATTTTTGGTATATTTATGAAAAATTTTATTTTTTCGTGAATAGTAAAAATACAATTCTTAAAAATACTGTAACATTTATAACAAAATCATTATACGATCATAACATAAAAATTTATAAAGGCTGTTTATTTAAAAAATAATTATTTATTGATTAATATAATTAATTTAGAAATATTAAGTATCATTTATAAACCCATGTTTCATATTTTGGAACCTAAGTTATATATTTTCTAAAAATTATTTTTCTAATTTATAAATTCGTAATTTTAGAAATAATTTTTATCAATTTAAAAAATTTAATAAAATTAAATAAATTTATAATTTTGAATTATAGGTTCCAAATTATGTAATAAAATTAAATTCATTTCTAGGTACAAATTAAGTTACCGACATAAAACATGAGTTACCACTGAAAAGGTAAAATAAGGTGAATGGTTAAAATTAAAGGAAACACGCCTAAAATATCTAAATATGTTTCCTATAAATAGGATTTTGAGGGATTTAAATACCTTGAATAATATTTTAATCATTAATTATTAACCAAATTCACTAGAATCAATGACACCCAAAATTAGTTAGCCCAAATAACAAATCAATCTATATTTCAACCATAAAATACCCCTCCTCAAGTATAACCACCCATTCTTCATTTCTTATCCACTACTAATATATAAATAATAAATTATCTCTCATTACCCCTCTCAAGAATCTCTTTAATAAGTTTCTAGGGTATTAAGGTGTTTCTATGAATCTCAAAGAAGCTACTTTATAAGGTAAGAGTTCTTAACCTCTTCCCTCCTTCATTTTTTAAATCCTTCCATTTCCTTTTCCTTTTCATGGAGAAATTTAATTATGGTCCAATTTTATAAGTTATTAATTATATTATAAATTATATATCGCAATTCCATCTGATTATACTATATTCAAAATTCATTATAATGCTCAAACACTCCCATATCCATAAAACATCATAAAAGTTTTTATAAAGTAAAGAGGGTATGGATTCCTAGAAATGAAATACCTATATAGATAAAAAAAATGGATTAAGGATCTATATATGATTAAACTAGGGTTAATGACCCAAAAAAATATTGGTTGGGTATTAACTCAACCTTCGCTCAGTACATGATAAGAGATCCTAACTTCATACCTTGTTTGTCAGTCCTGGGGGATATGATTTGGATGATTCACTTTCTCACTATGAACAATAATAAAGTGTTTGAATATTATTATTTATCTGGACATATAACATTATAAAATGTTGAATTCAATGAACTTTTCTTATTAATTTTTATCTCATTATCTTACCTTAATTTACAATGAATTGAAAATTACCTTTCCCACCTTTAATTTTTTATTGTCCATACCTTAATTTATTCAAAAGGGTTTCTTTCCTAATCATCTTGTATATTGTGATTATGATATATATATCTCCCCTTTATCTTAAATTCATTTTTATCCTTCATTTTCATGTTCCTATAAACATTTGGTGTGGTGAAAATGAAATTTATATGTGAGGAATAATCCATCACTATAATTTTCTTATCACAATCTATTCCTAATTTTTCTTATAACGACTTTACATTATGGATACCCTTGTATACTTCCTATGTTTGAAGGGTTCTCACCTAGATACCCATACATCAACTAACTGAGCAATTTTTTTTTAACTAAACTGAAAACCATTAATTCCATATGGTGTAAATACCTAATATTTCATTTTCTTGTTTGAATGATATTTATGTAGAGTGTTACTAAATTCCATTACATACTCATTTAATTCCCCTGATTTTAACATTTTATGATCATTGATGGATTATTTAAGTTTTACTTATGTGGTAAACATATTAATGTACATATTATGATGTGATAAGTGGGAATAAAATTATATATCCCCCTAGAACAGTGGGTAATGATTTATATCTCATATATTTTATGTAAGGGGTTAGGGGAGAACCTAATACATTTTGGGACTCTATCCACTATGTGATGATAGTATTTGGAGTGAAACTTGACTTATAATCATGATTTCATGTTTTATGTTATTTAGAAATTATTATTATTCCATTATCATATGATATATACTTTATTACATGATTCCATATGATTATATATGATATTCCTCTTTTATGATACAATGTTATGACTTTTTTCTCAGATGTTATACTTATTTATCATTTTTACTCCCTTAATAGGATTTATATCTCACACTTTTCCTTTATATATTTTCTTACGAATTTATATATAGGGATATGTATTATAGAGTTTCATGTGTGAATAATTTATATAGCATAAATGAATATTTTATTGGGAATTATGATGGATATATACCTAGTTCCTAAAGACACTAAAATTTTCATCTTAGGAGTTATTTATAATTAAAGTGATGTATTAAAAAGTTTGTTTGTTTCAAATTGGATCTTGAAGTATGGGTATGGGGAATCTCATTTTGTTATTTTGAACAATTATATATTATAGAAACAACTTCCATCCATCCTAACACCATCCTTAGGTTTCAAAAACCTTTCTAGATACTCAAAGAAACATTTCTAAACCTTCCAACTGTTGTTTATTCTTCTAGTTTTAAATTTTACCCACACGTACTATTTTCACAACACTATAACATTATCATCACATTATCATCTCAATTATCCTTATCAATTTAGTAAAATAGGGTAAAATTTTATTAAACACATTCATACCATCAAAAATATTTCCAATAATAATTCTATAATGAGTTCCATAGCTAGAACAAGACTTGAAGGAATCCTTTAGTCTCTCCAAGACCTTAACATACCTTTTCATATTGAGCTCATTAGTAGAGACTAGAGTAACTTTTTTATTAAATTACCTTAAAACTATAATTTAATTTATCAATTATTTCTATAAGCACACAAACACACACACACACACACATATATATATATATACCTTTTGAACAACTTCAACATTAGTTTTCTTAGGGAGGGGATTCTATAGAATATATAAATTTGCTTCTTTATTATGAACAATACATAAGTTTCTATACAAGTATTAGGAAATTACATTAATTAAGATTTTAATTTTATATGTTTGATGATAATAAATCCATTTATATACAAAAAAATATTTTATTATATGAGTATCATGTTTTACATTGATTTAATAAGGAATTTTATTAAATGTTCTCAAACTAAAATGATGTCTGATTTTAATTACATCCTAACCATTACTGGGACAAGATTGATATTTCTATAAGAAATGAGTCTAATTCTTCTTTCCTCTTACCACTTAGATATTTAGGTAGTCCATCATTCCAATCATATCATATATAAATCTTGAGTGATTGAGTTGGAAACTATTTTACCAACCTATCATATGAATAAACTTAACAATATTCCTTGAGTATCCCTTCAAAGGAATTCCAAGTTAAGTATAACCAAAATAAAATTCAAAAAATGGAACTTAACTCTTATGGTCACCTCATTACATTCTTTACTTGAAAAAAATAATATATGGGTACCCTTATTTACCATAACTTTCCTTGTTAGATGATTAAGGTCTTAAAAAGTATCTTTCTGAATGGCCTGAAGGCATTCATTTTTTATTATTTTTGATAATACACCTTTCAATGGGTGAGTTAGAACCCTTACAAGGCCTGTAGGCTTAAGAGAAAATTACATGACCTGTAGGTCTTAAGGGAATCACCCAACCAAGACAACTTGGAACTCCTCCTCCCCAACAAATGTCATGATAACAACACTCCACCTTTTCAAGCCTGGTCGGATAGCTATCCTGTATAGAGCTGCACATGCCTGGTACCGATGGTAATTCCATACCCTCTCAATCTTCCAATTATAGTTAGCTATGCTACAGTGAATTTTCCTACTCAGAATCCTCATATGGAGCCCTGTCCCTTTTAATATGACTGATATATCTGAATATTTCATGGGGCTTGAAGGCCTTGGGCTGGCCTAAAGGCCTTGAAGTGGCCCTAAGGACTTGAGAGATAACTCTACTAAAGGCCTTGGGTGGCCCGAAATCCTTAAAAAACCTAAGGACCAAACTGGTGGCCCAAAGTTCTAGAAAGATGAATAATTCTAGCTACTACAGTACTGAATAGTTTCTGCTAAAATACTGCTTGAAAATATCTTATTTAGAAGAAATATCAAACTTAATATTTTAAATGGGATTTAAGTTTACCATATTATATCATTTTATTTTCTTTTTATATATAAATAATTCCAATTATTTTGTTTGGAATCATATTCCTTTCACTAAATCAATATTTTCAAACCATATTGATGTATATCCCTTTACATGACTCATAGCATGTGTTAGTAACCCAAATTAAAAGTTAATCATATTTACACATATCTAATATATCCCATGCATAATATATATAAAACTATTTCATGTAATTACTTATAATTATATTAAATCAATACCTTACACAAGAGTAATCATAAAGAGATAGCAACCAACCCTTACTTTTCTAGATAAAGAAAATGATTTTATTCTAGTGAGTAGTGAGACCCAATGTCCCTCTACCCATCGTTCCTCACTCAAGAGATATTTCAATACCATAAAAATTTTAATAACTAATATATATAAAATATAATCAACTAATTAGTTCAATATGATAACCTAATACAAGCCAAAGTCAAGGTAAAATAAAACTAATCAATTATCATACCTAGCATGTAATTCCTTAAAACAAGAATGATAATTTAAAAAAGAAATTTAAACATTTTTAAACTAAATAATACATAAAAACTTATAATATAAAATTAATGTTCATGAATAATAAACTATAAATAACACTAAATAAATAAAAAATTCATAAAAAAAGAAATTATAAAAATTTTATAATTTAAGCATGAATAAATATGAACAATTTATTTTTATCACATATAAACTTTTCATCTTATCATTGAAATGACTTTAATATAAACTCATTAATATTTTAGAAATGTGTGAAATTTATTAATAATTTTATTATATAATAATAATCATTTCAAAAAATATGCATCCATCTACATAGATCACACATTTTTCCTAATATGGTTACTAATATAAACATTATATGTTTACATTTATGATCTATTTATAAATCAATAAAAACACATTTATTTTCACCTTATTTCAACCCTGTAAATGAATTTTAAACCATGATCACATCTACCAAAATATTTTTGGTATAGTTTAAAGATTTACCTTGGATTTGGTATCATCCAGACAATGATTTTTAATAATTTTAACAAAAAATAAATTTATTTAAAATTATCCTAGTGACGTCCTTAGTCTGGTTCACTCATAAGTAACATGACCTAGTAAGACATATGACCTCAAGACTGACTCCCCAAATGTTAGAGGCTTTCGACTAGTAGCGAGGGTCTATGAAAGTATAGTGGGGAGACTATACCCTCATGATCAGAGTATAAAACACCAATATAATAAATGAAAAAACAATATAAATAGATAATAATGATAAAGAGAAATAGAAACAATCATAAAAATAAATAATACAATTGGAAGCTACAATAACCAGAGTAATATATATAATGATGTCATGTTTATATGATATATAAAAAGAAAATCATGAATACATGGAAGAAGATGTATAATACTGTACATGTATAATAAAAGAGATAAAAAGACCAAAAACTATCCCATGAGCATCCCAATCACTGGATAAATCATATACTACCATGCTCATATCCTAATAGACAATCAAGAATCCATAAATAGACACTTTCCTTTGACCCTAACTGCATCCATGAGATCTGTTTAGGTACCAATCGATGACCCTAATAGGGTGTGAGAAAACTCAGTAGGCCACCACCAAGGATGTCTAGTATAATCCAGTCAGTTTACATAAAATGAGAAATGTGTAGGTATAATTAATGTAATATAGTAGAGTGAACTATAACCAAGTCATATTAGGTTTCTAGAGGATACCCGTCCAACTGTACCTACTTTGGCCTAAGCCAAGATATATTTGAGAAAGTGTCACCATGTATATATATAAAATTAGGTATGTATATATATGAACTATTTACATAATTTCATATATAGTCATATATATAGATACATAATACTATCTTGGACCTGAGGTGCAACCATGGAAACCATTAATAATCACAAGGGTTTGAAGCTGTAGATAGAGGAATTGGTCCAAGCATGTGATTAGAGATACAAATGTCATCATATTCATCATTCCAATGAGTGATGGAAAAGTCCATTTTAAACGTCCTCTATGGGAACATGAAGAATCATGTCCAATATTCAAATAAATGATGTGACAATTCATGCACAACATCACACGTCAAAAGATCATGAAGATTCATGTAAAACACTATCCTTAACCATGTCTTAACAACCACCATATAGTCATGTAATATGAACAATAAATCATGCATGTAATTCTTTAAAATAAGGAAAAATATGTCTTTTGATCATTTTAAATTTAATATATAATGGTCATGTGACAAAGTCATACCATTCACCTATATTCAATTTAATCAATTCATTCCATTAAGAGTCCAACCAAGACCACTTAGAAGGTGGATTGATCACACTATCATTTATAAAGTCATGGTTATTTAAATGAGTACACCCAAAGGGGTTTCACTAGTTGAGGAATATGACCGTAAACAATATAAAGGGCATAGAGAAGAATTTATAAAATGATTAAAATTTTAAATTAATGTAAAAAATAATTTTATGGAAATGTGTGGATGGTTTGGAATGTGATATCATGGTGCGTGACATGAAAAAACTAGACTTTTAGGGAAATTTACTAAACCACCTACCTTATGGTGGTATATGACTCCTCATCCTTTATTGGATTCTAATCCAGGCTAGAATGGGAGAAGTTATAAGAATAAATGAATACCCTAAAAATATGGAACATTAGCTCACATGGGTTCAGAATTCTATATGATGAGATAAATGAAGAAAGGAAGGAAGATAAAGAAAAACCTTACTGATATGGATCCAATGTGAAAAAAATGAGAAAAACCAATGCCAGATAGAGGAGAAGGCTCAAATCCTAGCTTGGAGTGGAGGAATAAGGGAGCCCGAGTGAAGGTAATACTATGTGGAATAAAAGGAATAAGAAAAGAGAAAGGAGGGTTAAAGTATTTAATGTAGTACTAGGAACAAACCCCGCTAATGGAATTTATGGTGTAAAAAGATGTTTTATAGTGTAAATTCCCTATTTATTCAATAATATGTCAACTTAAAGCATAAATGGGTCCACCAAATTTATGGGGCAATCCCTAAAAAAATATAAGTGTAAATTCCTTATTTATTACATAAATTATATATTTATGGGGTAAATTTTCTGTAGATAAACCCCTCCCCATATACTACTATATTCACTTAAAGGTTGAAATAAATGAACATAGAAACTAAAAAAAACATACCAGGAAGAAGAAGGAATATTACAATATCCCCAACTTAAAATAACTCATCCATGAGTTCTATTTCAAGGATGGTTGGGAATCATCTTAAAATAAATCCTGCTACTGAGCACATACATGGACCTATCTTTCCCCAGTCTCATCCTATACATGTATGTGCTTCCATAGCTACCGTACCAAAGGAACTAACCTGCCACAAGGATCCTTCATGCTATGATCAATGATCTTGATATGATACTACTCAAAGGAAGCATCAACTTCAAATTCAACATCCTCATGATCAAAAGTATGATATGATTCTGAATGATAATTATACAATTGAGATACACATAAGATGTTTTGCATGTCTTGGTACCTCTGAGGAAGAGCTTTATACTGGGATACCATCCCGACTCTCTCTATTAACTCTAAAGGAACAACATAACAAGGAGATATATTTAACTATCTCTAAATAAGTATATGAACCAAACTAGGTGAAACACATAATAAAACCCAATGTCCCACCTTAAACTCTAGAGGTCAGCAGTGACTATCAGCATAAGAATTCTTACTCGATTATTCTATGACCATACACTTCCTAATATGTTGCACCTTCTCCAAAGTCTCCTAAATGATATGAGGTCCCAGTAGTTCTACCTCTACTTCCTCTAAATATCATATAGGTGAATGAAATGGTTTACTATATAAGGACTTATAAGTATCCATATGTATAGTCTATTAGAATATGTTATTATAATAAAATTATATAAGAGGTATATTATTCTTTCAAGAACCTCAAAAATCAAGGATGTATTCAAAAATCATGTCCTCTAACACCTAAATCATACAATTGAAATGAACTTCAGTCTGTGGGTGATAGGATGTGATTAGAAGAACCAATAAACCAAGTTCCTTCTGCAACCCCTACCAGAATTGCATCATAAATAGATCATATCTTATCGATATGATATTATGAGGGATCCAATGAATTATGATAATCTCATGAATGTAGATTCTTACCATTTCATCCAATGAAAGGGTCACTCTAATAGGATAAAATTGGGATACCTTCATCCTCTAGTCAATGATAACCCATAACGAATCACTGCCTCAAGAGGACCTTGGTAAACCAATCCAAAAATCCATAGTGACATCATACCATTTCCAATCAGGAATGAGTAATGATTGTAAAATTTCCACTGGTCTCTAGTGCTCCACATTCACTTTTTAATATGTGGAACAATGAGTATAAAATCCATTAATCTCTTGTTTCATACCGGGCCACCAATATTGGTGGCGTAACTCATGGTACATTTTGGTAAGAAAATGATATACTGCCCAATAAGCGGCATGATAATCTCACATCAATTACTCTCATATGTCTATAATAACCCAAACATGTCCATGATTGCATAATATCTATTCCTCATTAACACTTGAACAAAGTGGTGGGTCATCATCTAAAACACTATCCCTTAGGACCAAGCCTTTAGGGTTAGACATATTTCTAATATTCACTCTATCTAGAACTAAATAGGCAACTAATAAATATGTAAGAATATGATACCCATGGTTCTACTAAACCTCCAAATTCATCTCTCAAAATATCACCATCAACTGCCATTCAACACTGGACTCCCCAACTAATTGAGTATGAGTGTTCGGGATCAAAGCATCATCCATGACATTGACTTTCCTAGGTGTATATGCAAGCTCAAAGTTGAAGGATTTCAGGTATTCCACACACATTCACTATCTAAGATTTATGTCATGCTGTGTAATGATGTATTTATGGTTTTTTTGATCTATATATATAATGAATCATTTTCCCAATAAATATTTCCTCCAACAATAGAAATCATGAATCAAAATTGCTATATTGAGATCATGCATTGGGTAATTCCACTCGTGAGGTATCAACTGACATGACTGGTACACCACAACTCAAATTACTTGTATCATAACAACACTCAGTCTGATGCCTGGTGCATCAAAATAAACTGTATAACTTTTAATTGATTCTACAAAAATTAGTATTAGCACTAAATTCATCCATCCTTTCAAATCATAAAAGTATTTCCCACATGCTTCAAGCCTTAATAATTTCACACCCTTATTTTTCAAGTTTGTAAGAGGTGTATTAAGGAATGAGAAATCCTAAATAAAGCATCTATAATATCTAGATAGTCCTAAGAAACTCCATGTATCAAAGATGTTATTGGGATACTCCAACGAAACCATGGATTCGAAATTATCCGGGTCAACATATACTCATGATTTTGACATGATGTAACCAAGAAAGTAGATTTTATCAATCCAAAAGTGGCATTTTATAATATTAAAATACAAATATTTCTCTCTCAGTGCATTCATTATGATATAAAAATGTTTTTCATGGTTGTGTTGAGTGCCTGAATAATCCAATATTTCATCCATGAAGAATACCATAAATGAATATAGATAAATGTGGAAAAAAATTTATTCATTAGTTCCATGAAAACTGAAAGTGTGTTAGTGAGACTGAACAACATAATTAAATACTCATAAAATACATATCTAATACAGAATACTATATGTGGTATATCTAAAGGCCTTATATGTAACATATGATAAACTGACCTCAAATAAAACTTTGAGAATACCAAATATCCTTGGAGCTAGTAAAAGTGGTCATTTATATGTGGTAATGGATACCATTTCTTGATCATAATATAATTCAATTTTCAGTAATCCATGTAGAGTCTTAAGGTCCCTCCCACATTCTTTGAAAAAAGCATGGGTGAACCCCAAGGTGAAGTGTTGGGTCATATAAAACCTTTATATTCAAAGTCTTCTAGTTGCCTTTTGTGCTCTTAAATCTCATTAGGTTCCATACTGTAAGGAGGAATGGACATAGGTGTTTCTCCTAGCACTATCTCAATAGTAAACTCTACCCCATATAAAGAGTCAGTCTATATAAATCATTAGGGATGACATACCTAAATCATTCCACTACAGGAGGGAAATATATATACAGAATTCCTTGGTCATCTATAATTATTATAGTAATCTGGTCTGTCACTCTACCCATCCCATGATGCTCCAGTCTAGCTCAACTCACCAGGACATCCCATTATCCTTTGTGAATAAAGTTATTCCCATTGAGTCATTTGAAATAAACCCTACATTGATAAAATCAACATAGGCTTAATAAGGTACTAACTTGTACATTCTAATAACTATATAAATAAAACGATTCAAAATGAAAATACATATTCCTATCTGATGGGGTAATTCCCTACACTGATGTACATTGTCGAATAAATTCCCCAAAAAAGTATTGAGAGTCATTAAACCATATAGGTACTCTATCTTGGGGTCTAGACTTTCCGGAGTAGATAAAGATATAAACAAATGTGAAGTTCCTATGTCAAATAAATTAAACACCAAAGTGGAGGATAATAAAATCGTACCAAGTATAATAGAAAGGAAAATTCTATTCTCCTTAGGTACTAAATGTAATGTATGTAACTACCTTAATCCAAGACCTTAAGATTCAACCTAACTACCCACATAAAGCCTACTTTATTAGAATTGTATATTAAAAGTATGGATTCCTCAGACTCAACCACATACTTGGATTGAACGACCGATAGTACCCTATCTATCCACCTGGTGTAGAGAAAAAAATCTCACTCATGAGGGAGGAGTTGGTGAAGATCATATCCCACTAGATATAGATTGGAAGGTCCTGCAAAAATTCTGAAGATACCCTATCCAAACATAGGATTTACACTCATCTAGGTCTCTATTTCACTAGGGTTTTATGTGTCTGAGATTCCCACACTGATGAAATATCACATATCTATCAATACATGCAGTATAACCTCAACTACCCATGCAAGTAGACTCTAGGTATCTCTTCCTACCTCAAGATGAAATACTCCATTGTCTTGGTGTTGAACTGAGATGGACCACACCATTAGATTCCCTCATGTTATGCTCAATGATGAGGGATTGGTTCACTATCTTTGAAATGGTAGTCCACCAAAAGATATGTACTTGAAATTGGATGGTGTATACTATCCCATCCTCAAACCATATCACTATCATCATTTAATCACTATAAAGGATCATTATGAAGTGATGAAACTCAATTAAATGGGATGAATACTCCATCATGTATATAACACCCTGGTGCATGTGAATAAATTCCCGAACCCATTTAGAACTTAGCATCTATTGAAAAATTATTCATAGAATATCATCTAGAAGTCCCTAAAGACTGTATCCCAATGCTGAAAATCCTTGGTAACAATGTACGACCATCGCTTGGTAGAATCCTATATCTTGTAGGTCTCAAGATTGACCATCCTTCTTGAAGGCATCTCCAATTTCTCAAATATAGATAACATGGAATCCAACCATGAATCAATAGCCATGGGGCCACTATCCCCTAAGAACATAGATGATTTATTCTACTAAAATTGTTATTTAAACTCTGTCATAGTAGGGGAAGATCATGGATCTCCCCACAAAAACTTCATAAATTATAGGAAGCTCTCTCGGAACTAAGCATGAGTTCCCATCTTAAGGATAATATGAGGTACCTCAAGTAGAACTATAAGAGTTAATACTGGTGGATTAGGGCCCACCACCTATGGAGCATTCTCACCACCACCTTCTTGGAACACGAATCAAGGCCACAATGGTGGAATAATTCTACAATTCCAAATACACAACTTAGAAAAATATTTTATAGAAAAAAGATGACAGATAAATGAATAGTACATGTATAAGCCTTCTTATTTGAAGATTCAAAACCCCATTTCTTGCTTCTAGAGATAGGTCCTATTGATATAGATGATTATAAAGGACCAAAATATAATCAACCTAATTCCCACTACTGAGACTATGTCAGGGTCAAGGTATCATATCAAATAGAATAGGCCCCGATATATTGAGTTTCAATTTCATGGTATAAAGTAAAACACCTTTTACATTTCAATTGGAAGATCCATTTAATAAAAACCATTTCATTTGTTAATTTTAATTTATTTCAGTTCAAAATCATTTATATGTATATATATATCATGCTCTAGTTATGTGATTCACCATTCCCAAGTTATAAAGTCATAATCTTTATAAGTTTAAATTGGAATGTAAATTAACTAAAACCTAACCCTTGAATACAGTATTGAGGTGTAAAAATCCCTATATGATGATTTGATTAGATGAATCACCATTCCTAATTTATAAAAGTATATGATTTATAAATTATAATTAGAATTAATGTAATCAAAATCAACTAGCAGTTTAGTTCTTATAACCACAATTATATAACCCAAACATGTGATAATTTGATAATTAAGGTTCCACCATCAAGATATATAGGAAAAAACTAGTTAGTTAGATGTAGAAACTTTAATTAATCCAAATATTTTATCCCTAAAAGAAATGATATAAAATTTTCCAAATATAATAGTAAATCCACTGAAAATATGTAGCATGCTATTCACATAGTAATATAAATGTGGCATGGAATATACATGACATGTGAATTATCAGATGCCTATAATGATGCATGTGTAAACAATTCCTTACTATAATAGAAAATCGTAAATGATAACCTTGTAGAAATAATAAATTCTATAAATCATGTATGTCATCTAATGGTTAAACCAATAAAAATGTTATGAGAGAAATATAGAACAGGTCCCCCTCCTATGTAACTTGGCCTTTTCCATGTATGTGTGTTAGCTACTCCCAGTCATAAAATCATAACCAAATTCCAACCCAACCTAATCTACTTTATACCAACCCAAAAAAAGCATTTCAAAGAAAATAAATCTTTTATACCACTTTATGACATCCCAAAATGGGTTCACTCATAAGTAACCTAACCCAATGGGACACATGGCTTCAAATTTTCCTCACCATATGCCATTGGCTACTGAATAACAATAAGGGTCTATGATATTATGGTAGAGAGACTATACAGTCATGATCAGAGTGGAGAAAATTGGTATAATAAATGGAAAATAGAAAAAAAAAAGATAATAATAATTAATAAAACTAAATCATTCATCTAGATAAATAATATAGGTGGAAGCTACAATGACAAGAGTCATATATATATATATAATGATGCCATGTTTTTATTCTATAAGAAAAGAAAATTAATCTTACAAGGTAGTTGAAGTACAATATAAAACATTTATAAAAAAGAGATAAAAATAAAAAAATATATCCCATGATCATCCCGAGCATTGGATCAATCTTCTACTACCATGATATAATCCTAAAATATGACCAGGTATCCATGGATGGATTCTTTCTTTTATCCCACCTGCATCCATGAGATCTGTTTGGGTATTAATTAGTGTCCAAAATAGCGTATGAGTGAAAATAAGTAGGCCAACACCAACGATGTCCAGTATAATTCAGGAAATTTTTATAAAATGAGTAATTTTCAAGTATAATGAATGTAAAGTAGTACAGTGAACTATAACCAAGTCAGCTTGGGTTCCTAGAGGAAACCCATCCAACTGCACCTACTTCGACCTAAGCCGATATATCTTTGAGAAAGTGTCAACATGTAGAGTTATATATATATATATATATATATAATTATGTATATATATGAACTATATATGTACTTGAATATATAGTTATATATACAGATACATAATACTAGCTAGGACTTGAGGTGCAACTAAGGAGTCCCTGAATAATCACAAGTGTGTCAAGCTTTAGATAAGGTAATTGGATCGATAATGTGATCAAAGATAAAAATTTCATCATATGTGACATCCCAATGAGTGATGTAGAATTCCATATCCAACATCCTCTAGGGAAACATAAATCATCATGTCCAACTTCTAAATAAAAAATGAGAAATGTCATGTCCAATATAACATGTTACGGGAGCGTGATGCGTCATGTCCAACACTAGCATTAATTATGTCTCTAAAACCATCACAAGGTCATGAAATATTCACAATAAATCATTCACTTAATGATTTAATATAATTCAAAATAAATCTTATAATCATTTTAAATTTATTATATCAGGTTCCTGTGACATGGTCATACTATTCATGTTTATTCAATTTAATCAAATCATTCCAATAAGAGTCAATACATGATCACTTAGAAGGTGGATTGTTTACACTAGAATTTATAGTCATGGGAACTTAAGTTATCACACCAAAACGTGTGGAAGTTGTAGAGTTATATAACCTCTAAAAATGGAAAGGGAATATGGAATAATTTTTAACAAGGATAAAAATTTAAATTTAGGTAAAACATAATTTTAAGTAAATTCATGAAATTTTTAGTGTACAGAATCATAGAGCATGATATAAATAAACTAGACTTTTTGGAAAATTAATAAACCACCTAACTTATAGAGGTAGATGACTCCTAATCTAGTATTAGCATATAATATAAGCTAAAATAAGAGAAATAAGACGAATATATGAATAAACTAAAAATAGTTCATCTTATCTAACATGAATTTATCATTCCTAATGGCAAGATAAATGAAGAAAGGATGGAAGTGGAATGAAGAGATTATCATTATGGATCCAATGATGATCAAAATGTATTTCAGATAGAAGAGGAGGCTCAAATCCAAGCTTGGAGCCAAGGAAGAAGGGAGATTGAGTGGAGGTTATATTGTACAGAATGGGAGGAAGAAGAAAAGGGGAAGGAGGGTTAAATTACTTAAGGGAAAACTGGTAAAATAAACCTATATGTAATATTTATGACATAAAAAGGTGTTTATGGAATAAATTTACGATTTATTATATAATATTTCAACTTAAAGTATTAATGGGTCTGACCAACTTACAGGTTAACCCCTAAAAAAATTATGACATAAATTTCCTAATTAAAACATAAATTATATATTTATGGTTTAAATTGTCTACATATAGACCCATCCCCATCTTATACTATATTTTCAACAAGGTCAAAACAACCAAACCTAAAAACTAAACAAAAATGAACCAAAAAAAGATGGTATCTTACACTTCCCACTATGGATTTCACTACAGATTATTATTACCCTTATAAATATCCCTTACCATGAGAATTACCTTGACTATTTTTCAAGATGCTTTAGGTGAAATATATTTTCCATTTTCTATTTTTTCTAAGATATTATGATTGACTAGGAAATTTTAGGTAATACTTTAAAAGTCCAAGAATATATTTTCTAACATTCACCCTAGAATGTTCTATCACCATCAATAAATAAATTAGCTGACCATTCTATTGTGATGTCAATTGTGATTCTATATTTTTTTTAGCTTTTTATGCTCATAATATTCGTTTAAAATATTCTATGGCGTAGTGTTATAACTTTTATAAGAACCAAACTAGTTTTTCATTATACTGTATCATATTCATGGAACAAATGAACAAAAATTCCCATTTCAAAAGGGATAGTCCATGATTACTAGAAAAATAATTTTCTAGCATCTCTTTATTAATTTAATGTTCAAACAAAAAATTGTTAGATTGGATATGATGCCACCATTAGATTTTGAAGGGATGAAACTCATATTAAATATAGTGGAAGAAAAATCCAGAATTGGATTAATCCTAGAATATTTATATATATTCAGAATGAATAATAAAATAGATAATAATGGTGTACCTTTCACCATTTGATATAGCATGTCCAAGCTTCAAATAGTTTATGGATATCACTAAGGAACAACTGAAGAGTTACTCTCTCCTCGGTTGTCCTTGAATTAGGAGAATCTCCCAATGCTAAGGAAGGTTTTCCCTCATATCCAGGTCCTATTAGAACCTTTTTGAATGAATAAATGGAAAAAGATATAGAATTATATTTCCATAATATTTTATTAGAATTTGGATACAAGTATAACACTCATCAAAAAACCATAATATTATATGTTCATCATTCTAAAATTTTACTTTGGAACTCAAATTTCCATCCAAATTAATGAGGCATTTCATTAATTTTTTCATAGGTTACAACTTTTAGAAACCTACACATATTTAATTTTTGACATTTAACTATTTTTTGGATGTTAAATATCTTCCTAATCATCATTAGATTTTGATAATAACAATTAATGATATTTTTGTGTAGGAGATTATGGTTTAATCATGATTTATCCTATAATATGATAATAACCATATAAAAACCACAACATTATGACCTTCTCTATGCTCTGGTGAATCCCTATATTGACAATGACATACATCATTCCATGGTTCACCCTTACATAGACCCTTAATTCCACTATGTTGTGGTTTATTATATTTGTTTTCAATATCCATCACATTTAACCTTGTTCGTTTTAGCCACTTAGCATTCAAAATTCCATAATTTATCATATTTAACCTATATTTAATTTCATTAAAACCCAAAATAATTTCCAACATCATTAATTCATCCATTATTTAATTTAGTTCAACATTAAACTATGTTTCTTAGCCATTGTAACACAATCACAATAACCTCTCCACACCACCACATCCACTGCCACACAATCCCAACCAATAGCCACCACAAAAATTCTACCACTACTACAACACCATTTTTATTTCAAATCAACACGCCATAACACAACCACAATGAAAATCACAAATCAAACTATCCCCCAAATCTTGATCATAATGAGAATAACCATATAACACTGAGAAAAACAATACTATTTATTATAGTAAGAAACATCAAACAAATTTATTTATTCACTCCTTTATATTTTATCAATATAACATGCATAAACAAGATCAAAAATAAATTATATATTATCACATCTCACTTTTCATTTCCATATTTAAGTTGTTGGACAATTATCAAAGGTGAAAGGAATATGAATACTAGTAAATAAGATCCTTACAACAACACATATCAAATATAAAACAATAATGAAATGAAAATTACATGGAAATCATATAGAGAATATTAAAATCATCTTTCCCCATTCATATTATTTAATATACTTCATTATATTCATTAGGTTAATTATAACCATCTACCCCTAGAAGAAATGAATGATAATTATATATTCACTCATAAATAAAATAATAGAAGTTTTAAATCCCCTACCTCAATTGATACTTTAACAACCACTACACATAATAAAGAAGGATACTGATGGTTGAACACCATCAAAATAATAGGAACTTCATACACAAATATACTAAAAAACCCCATCAAAACCATTATCCGACTTCAACAAAACTAAACCAAATAAAATAAAAACCATTATGACATCCTCTTCAAGAGGAAAAAATAGTAGAATAACAAGGAAAATGGAAGCGAATATCACCTTAGATCAAAGGATTTTAATCACACAAATCTAAGGATAAAATAGATACCAAATGATGAACAATGGGAGCCCAAGATAGTCCAAAATATTTCTATGGTTTTAAGGGGTAAAAGGAATTAAAGATAGTCTAAAAAAGCACTTGAATTTATATTAAAACTAAGAAAATATAACATCATGGTGTGATGGGTATGGTTGCGCCATAATGGTAGAATGATATGGAAGTCATGGAGTGATCCTCCCCAAATCTCAGAGAGAAATACCATATAAAGTTTTTATAATTAAGTAAGTTTATCATGAAATATGAATAATCAAACTGAAATTCTTGAACTCTTGAGAATCAAGGTGAAAACCCCAACCTTGACTTCAAAACCTATAACTCCCCCAACCAAACCATGGTGAAACACAAACACTATAGTGAAATCATAACAAAAATAAAAAACCAAGGAATTTGACAACCAAAGTTTCCATAGTAAAATTCCCATCACTAAAACTTAATAAAACTCACATAAGATTAGTCTGAAAGCATCCCAATACCCTTTATTCCATAACCCAAATAATCATGGTGTAATGAAAAGATCCCATCCTACCATAAGAAACCTATAACATGATGTCCCAATACCTAAATGAGATCCAATACCTCATTCTACAAAATAATATACCATTGTTTAATACACCAGACTATAAAAACCCCTTTTCTCTATCTGATTGATCACGATGTAGTGAACATGGTCACAATGTGACCAAGGTTGTTAGCTAAAATTTCAACTAACAACTCCACTCCTCCTCTACCAATCACCTCCGAAACTCTTCTCAACACTCCTAAAACTATAAAAATGAAAAGTAATGGTCCAATAATGTCTAGTTCCTTACACTAGTGTTTCCTAAAAAGAACCACCTTGCCTTGGTGATGCCACCAGAACTCTATTGGAAAGTTAATAAGGTTTAATTAGGTCATTATAGAAAGTAAACTTGCTCAATTTCAATATCCCAAAAACTAGTTATTGCTTCCAAATGGTTCATTAGACTTCCAAATGTCTCTAATTCATCAAAAACAATTGAGAGGCTATAAATATACTTCTATAAATACATAACAATAATAGATTACAAATGTTATGAAAATTTGATGATATTTCTATTATCTTAAATACATTATCAATCCTATTCCATTATTGATCACTTATCTTAGTGTAATTATCATTTTATTATGAGATTAGAGATTATGAATCATTGATATTATATTAAACCAATCTATAATTATTCCTTTTATATTTATTGGGTTCCCACTATAATTAAGGTGATGTATTTGGGTTTCTTTACATAACCATTAAAAACAAGTGTAATTATCATATTTTTGGGTTAATTAGTTACCATTAAAACTAATAATAAAGAAAAACTCAAGAAATTGAATAGAGGTGATGTAGGAACTCATACAATCATAATTTTGGATAAACATATTTAAAAAATATTATTTCCTCTTAAATTTTGTTTCTTATATTTTTAGTTTTTTTAGTTTTAATTTTATATTTTAAACTTTAAAAAAGAAATATACCCCCTGTTTACATTTTAATGGACCAACATGGGTGAGGTAATTTTAGAAGGAAACTTCATAGGGATTTATTCTAATAATGGTTTCTAATGATGATATGTTGTTGATGGATTTGAATGGTGTAATTTTGGATTTTATTTTAAATATAGATTTTAGATAGTGTATTTTTATAGTATTATTTAGACAGTGATGAGGGTCAGTAAATGTGTGAGTTGACTCGACCCTTTGAGACATCACCCAGAATGATAAACACAATACATGTGAGAAAAGATCATAAAGAGGTGAGTATAAATATTCTTAGTAGGAAGACCCAAAAACACAAAGAAAACACTAGATAATAGGTTTGATCAAGATCCTAGTACTAGTAAAAACCTAGGGGAAGACAAGAATTAGTAAACTAGATATGAACTAAAACCCCAAGGTTATTGGGATATAGAGGAGTCCTTGTCATCATTACTATATTCCATGAAAGTTCATCCCAAACATCTTATCTCCAAACCATGAAGATTCGAATCTCATGATTAATAAGGGGGATACCCAAAGTATTGAATATCCCACAAAATCTAAATTCAACTTCTCGCTTTATGTCACATCTCAAAAAAACTAAGGGGTTACTAAGGAGTTACAAAACTCAGAAAAGTATGAATTTATAAATCCTTTACAACTACCACATAACCATCAGAATCCATGTAGGGAAGCTTGCCCAATCCTGAAATATTCTCATCAGTCAAGGGAATGACATACCCTATAGTTTTTTAGAGTTATACTATCAATCAAGGATATAACCAAACAATGATAAGAAAAATTCACAAATTCATAGGGTCAAGAGTGGAAAATATCACACTTCATCAAGGGAAAAAATATCTTTTAAGGGGACTCTAGGCCTTAGTAGACGACTCATGCCTCAATTTTCATAGATTAAGCACACAACATACAAGATAAAGAATAATTCCATAGAGTAATACTCAATAAAAGTGAGGGAGATACTGAACCCATTAATTCTATATTCACCATACTCAAACCTCACCATTATCCCCACATTGTTAATTTATAGGGTCAGTATATATTACTTTAAAAATGCCTTTTATAGTTGAATGGATCACACCATTGAAATATAATTGTAAAAATGATCATGATAGGTTATTTTATTGACTAAAATTAATTCTTGTGGAAGAACTCATGAAAGAACCATGAAGGAAAGGTACCTAGCTACATGGTGGCACTCAAAGAGGTCTAAGTGGTGCACTATGGTAGACTATGTGTTCTATATCTTCCTCATGCTAGGTTGGGCTGGGAATACTCATCATGTATTCCTCACCCATCCACACACTGGGATAGATCACTATTCAAAACCATGTGGTCTAGCTCACTATAACAGTAGGGGTGGTTGGCCCCATCTAGGTTAGTGGGACCCGATTCCACCTGTGGTCATGTCACCTTAAAGGTGTTGTGCTTTCACATCCTCAAATTTTATCAAATACCACTCAAGATGTCATCCTATCCTACCAATATCCATGAGATGCATCTAATTTTATTGGTTTTTGTTCCTTAATGACACCCCTCCTTATTTTACAATAGCCATCTCAGACTACCACCGAGTATACAATATTGGCCACTTAGGTGGGTGACCTACCCTACACACCACTATATATAATAGAAGATATCCATTCACTTGAACGCCACTATAATCACACTATTTTGTTGTTCCTTGATTCCATATCCCACACTAATCCTCCATGTCACCCATGCCATTCCATGATACTTCCCCCATTGAGTCATCTCATCACCCTATTGCTGGCCAATTCTAGGGCTAGCAGTTGTCAACTGCATATATGGGGAAGAGATAGGGAGAGAGGATGAATTGAGTGAGGATAAATCAGGTAAAGAAGAGAGATAGAGAGATAAAGAGAGATATGAATCAAGAGAATACACACAACTCCATTATTCATCACCATCGCATATAAAAAAGTTAGATAATTAATAAAAATGGGGATTGATATATAAAATGTGATGAAAATGAGTGTATTAATAAAATTATGGAAATTTCATGAAGAATGATAAATCTAAATAAAGATGGATCAAGTTTTACAAAGGTATAAAAATTTATTTAATCTAAATGATTCCAAAATATATTCAAAAATAATGGAGATTAATTGAAACAACAAATCCTTAACATGGAATAGGATTATTCATTGATGATGTATCTATTCCCATTGATTTCAAACCCAAGGATTTATTCTTTGATCATTTTTATGAAAGCCTTATTAGTTAGTGACAATGATTCCTAAGGTTTGGTTTGGTTAAACCTAAGATTTGTTTAGCATATATTTATAATGTTGAGGGTAGGGTTTAGAAATTTATGTTCTTTAAAAAAATTAATAATTTAATTATTTACCCTTCTATAATAATTCATCCACCCACTAAAGATAGCCAAAACCCAAGTCTATAATGTAAATAGAAATTATACCACCATTAGTGTAAAAATATCATTTTGGAAGTGGTCGGGATATCATATATATTTTGAGGATTATACAATTTGTAAGAAAAGAAAAATTCTTCCCAATTTACATAAAGGGGATTAAAACATTTTTTTGTAATTTAATTTTTTTATTGAGGCCTAATTGTGATCTTAATTCTACACTATTTGTTCTGTGGGTAAGCACCACACCCTGAAATCCATGAAACCATCAAATAATTTTTCAAGTGTTTTCTACTAGGGTAAATTTACCATTTCATCCATGGGAAGGTCTCATAAATACTTGAATTAAAAATAAGTTAAGTCTCATTCATATAAAAACTCAGTTACTACATCCTCAAAACCTTAACCCATTTTCATCCTCAAAAAAAGAAAAAATAGATCCATAAAATAACAAAACAGACAAACAATTATGTATAAGGAACAACCCTCCATTTCACACTCATCCAACACCCTTGGATATTATATCTTTCGGAAAACTCAATACAAACTTGAATTAGATGGAATCAAATTCTATAACCCCTAAAGATATTAGCTCTAGCCCATCTTAGAACAATAACTAGGATAAAACATGCATTTTTTAAAAGAGATTATTTCCAATACTTTACACATAAACCTTTCCTAATCTAAAGTTCATCCTTCCACATGGGATGTGGAGGATACATGAATAAATTATTTAAACCATAAAATTACTCACCTATAATGTTACTTATTGTGGGAGGACTCCACTCCCCACCTTTTGAAGAGAGTTTTAAATGGTTGTTATACATTAACAACACATATACTCCACATAGCATGACTGAAAAATTCACAAATATTTTACAGTAAAACTAGAATATCTTAAAAGTGTTATAATCCCCTAGATCCATGTTAGATTCTCCATCATCACCTACCAGTAAGGAATACACACCAATGTCACTTCCTCAAAACACAATAAAAAGACAAGTTTTCTTCCCCAAATCTCCTTAAAACTAAAATGTAGAAATCCTTCATCTACATCCTAACCTATGATGGGTCTATGATCATTATGGAAGATAGTATGGTTTTTTATAAAGGTTTTGAGTCACATGGGAAGAAATTGGGGTCATTACCAATAAAGTTTTTTTCATTAGTTTCTTTACATTTCTCATAATAATAAGATGAATAGTTTCCCTAGAAACTATAAGATAGAATCTATCACATAAAATTTATAATAAATTTATATAAATAATAATTAATTTTGGTTTTAATCTTTTCTTAATTGATGAAATGGAATGCCACTATTGTTGCATTATCATTACGATGAAAGATGCAAGGGTATAATTCCTCTAGTGGTAATCCATGCATTCTACAAGAACCACAAAATAGTCAATGATGGATATTTGTATGATATATCTGAATAAAAATCACACTGTTTAATTCCTATTAATCATAAAAAATACCTTTTGATATATAAAGATTATATTTAGTTATCTTATATTCTTGAGAGGGAGGAGGACATTGGATGCTCTCAGTTCTAGATATAATTCTAGAAAAGGTTCTCTCTAGGTATGAGATAATTATATAAAGATGATTTTTTGTGAAAAAAAATCACTTTAATCCTAATAAATTAAATATACAAGTTTATATAGATAGGTTAAGAATTGGTAATTAAAAAATGTCCCTTATCCAATCTCTTAATCCTTAGAAAAATTCTCATCTAATAATAATATTACTATTATTATTATAAACTTGAAAAGAACAAGTATCATGGATAATATAAATATCAATCAATAAATAAATATTTATTTAAATGATATTTAGTATATTATTCCCTCTAGAACCTTAACCCAGTTCCCTAAATATCCACAGAACTTATTGAACCATGAATAATGTAAATTTATTTAAATAAAATTAATATCACTAAATTATTCATTTAAATAAATATTTATGAAAAAAATATAACTTGTATAATTATGGTTCCTAAAAATTTGAGAATAATATTTATTCTATTATTAAATTTAGATATAATTTAATTGAGGTTTTCTATACACTTAGTGTGTGAACCTCTAGGAATCTTTATTATCCACATATGCTAACTAATCTAAAGTCCAAAACCAGATTCTAATAATATATCAAGGAACCCATAGAATAATACATTAATGTTTCAATGATAGAAACCACTTATTAATTTTCACTATATAATATAATACCTTTGACTCGACATCTCATAAAAAAAGTCATACACTTATCTCATCAGCCTGTATGCTTGATACATATTGTTCTTTTACTTCCCTGAAATGAACATGATGATAAAAATTCCATGGTCATGTACATTAATAAAGTAGTTCAATTACAATCAAAGGGACAAATATATATACTTTTATTAATATGGAAGGGGAAAAATCCTTTATTAAGTTATTCATTAATTCTATATGCATTGTGATATAACCAATGTATCCCACTTCACTGTGAGTATATATCATCATGGTTTTTGGTCGATTCATCTACATGCACAACACATGATATTCATTAAAAATAGTATCATGTCTAAGGACCAATATACATATACAAATATTGGAATATAAAATGACATATATATCATGTGGAATTCCTATGGGCCGGTTTGTTTTCATAAAATCTTATCTTGAATATTACAAAGGCTGAACATCATGAGAAGAAGTCTTAATGTCTTATGAGACTCATAACCATTATACCTTATATAATCTATGTATATTATGATCATATCATACATCTATATAACATGTATTTAAGAATACAACCATAAAAATTCTAGGTTCTCATCACAGTGGGGAACCATTATGACCTTTTGACATGACATATACTCTAATAACTTTATCAAATTAAATTAATAAAATATAATACCCATCATATGATAATATATTTATTAATATTAAATACCATGAATACAAAGGTAATTAAAAGTAAAAAAGTAATTGGTTATAGTACAATAACTTCAACAGAATCCTACTCGAATTAAATCCATATTCTAAAAACTTTGTGTTTTTTATATCTCTTATGAAAGTTATGCTTCTGGTGAGATGAGTCTTCAGTTAATGGGTCTGCCATGTTATCCTCTATAGAAACAATGCTTACTAGAGCCTCACCCCTTTGGAAAAAATACCTCAAGAGGTGATACTTATGAAGTATGTGCATATCATTTGACATGAACATAGATCCTTATCGAGGGACACCACTATAGAATTATCACAATATTAAGTGATTGGGGTCTTTACTTCTAGGAACCACATCAAGATCCTAGATAAATTTACATATCCAAACAACTTATTTATCTATATTATAAGTTTCAATATACCCAAACTATGTTGTCAAATCAACGACTAGCTCCTCACCTCCTCCATAAAATAAAAACATATCCTTAGTTTTCCTTATATACTTTAGGATATTTTTGACTTCCACACAATTGTGGCCTCTTTAATCTTTTTGAAAATTTCCTACCATTCTTAAGTCTTAGGAACCATCAATTCTAGTATATATGATTTCATACATGACTAATCCAATAAATGATTCATAAGAAATCATTATAATCCTCTATCTATCCTATTTTTCAAAGGATAAAACATATTTGAGATATATATACCATGAGACATCAGAAACAATCCCCTATTGTATTTTTCCATACTAAATAAATTTGGTATCTTTTGAATATATATACCCTGACTTAGCACATGTAGCCTCTTGAATCCATCATGAATGATCTTGATCCCTAGTATGTAAGATGATTTATGAAATTACATCATAGATAATAATGTTATCAACCAAGTATTAACTAATAGTAAGATTGGTATCTTATTTATAACTAGTAATACATCATCAATATATATTACTAAGAAAACAGCTTCACTCCCGCTAAATCATTTGTAGACACTGGGCTCACATTAGTTCTTTATTAAACCAAATTTCCCTTTGGATTCATCTAAGTGAAGGTTACATGATGTAGATTATTTATTAAATCCATTAATGGATATTTGAAACTTTTATAACTTATTGTAATCTTTTATATTCACAAACCCCTCTATTTGTGTCATATAGACATCTTCCATAAGGATTCCATTAAGGAAAGAAGATTTGAAATCCATATTGAAAATATCCTAAACATGGAAATATGTTATGTAAAAAATAAATATAATGTATTTTAGAATGAAAAAAAGTGAAATGGTTTCATCATATTTAAGAACTTGATTTTCTTTAAAATTATTAGCAACTCATCTTGCTTTAAAGGTACTAACATTACCTTCAATGTCCAGTTTTTTCTTGAATACCCATTTCACCCAATGATCTTTACATATAATAGAATATTGACCAAAACCCATACCTAGTTTGGATACATAGAATCCATATCAAAATTTATGGCATCTTACCATCTTATAATTTCTGAGATTCTTGTTACCTCTTTTTTTAGATAAAAGTTCACTATAATCAACTAATAATGATTAACCATACTCAGTGAATATAAACCTATATATCTTAAGTTATCTAACATCTATGGTGCTATTATGTATTAATTGTGTCTCTTGAAAAATATCTTATATGAGGCCTTGTGTAATTCATTCCTATTCCAACTCTTATGTATCTTGAGAATCAAATTTATCAAAGTCAATATTAATCTCACAATCTCTTTGGAATATGTACTCCCTATCAAGGAACATGGAATGTATTTCCAATATTAAATTCTTATTTGATGGGTCGTGTAGATAATATCCCCTTGTTTCCTTAAGATATCCTATAAAGATACACTTTATTCCATGAGGTGCTAATTTATTTCAAGAATTGGATTTAACAAAATCATTATAACCCCATAAATGATGATTAGAATATATATATATATATATTTATTCTCATACATTTTCTAATATAAAATTTAATCTTACTCTTTAATCATCACTTGGTTTAGTATGCATATCATAGTTTGTATTTCATATCCTTTAAATGATAATGGAAGATGTACATGACTCATCATCAACCTCACCATGTTCAACAAGGTTTGGTTCCTCCTTTTACTCACGCCATTCCATTATGGCATATATAGAGGAGTGTGTTGAGATAAGATCCAAAAATACATCTATTAGGAAATGAACTATTGGTTTAGATATTTTACACCTCGATCAAATTCAATATTCTCTATATTCTTACCAAGATGATTCTCTAATTCATTCTTGAACATCTAAAATTTCTCAAAGGATTCTAAATTATACCTCATTAAAAAGACATATCCATATCTAATCAAGTTATCAGTAAAATTAATGAAGTATGAGTATCCACCACTAGATTAAACTAGATTGGATCCCCGCATGTTAGTATGAGAAAATCTAGGAATCTTTATGTCCCTTTATCCTTTTCTGCCAAATGGTAGTTTGGAAATTTATCCTTATAAACAAGACTGACATCTGTCAAGTGGTTTTAGGAAAAAATAATCTAAATACCCATCTTGATAGATTTTTGTGAATAATTTCTCATTTACATGAAAAGTTTATTATTACACAATTCACTATTAAATAAGTCACATGGTATTTATTATTTATAAATTTTCATTACCTGATTTTTGTTTTCAAGTATAAAAAACCATTATTGTGGTGTGACATACCATAAAAAATCCTATATTTATAAAATTATCAGTGTTTATATATAAATTCAAATAAAAATTCATATAATACTAAACCCATCATGGATGTAATGTTTTTCGTAACACTAAGAATGTAATAATAGTTCTTAAAAACCAAAATCAATTCTATCGACAATGTAAGGTTTTAGACTCATATAGACAAGGTAGTTGGTTTTTCGTTATTGGCAGGTAAAATATCCACCTCACCTTTTTCAAAATTTATGAATCTACTCAGTTCCTATATTCATATAAAAATGTGAAACCCAAAAAATTTATCTAATACCAAAATAGTATATACGGTATGTTTCATTCAATAAAAAATTCACCTAAAGCTTCCCCTTGCTTCTTTACTATAGTGCAGTTTCTATTCCAGTGGCCCTTCTTGCTATATGAAAAATATTCTGCGTCTTATTCCTTTTCCTAATTCTATAAATTCCTTTTTGTTATTATGGAAATGCATAGAATATTTATACTTTGAATGAGTCTTAAATATAATTTCCTTTACCTTCATATTATTCACTATAAATAGGCTAGGTTTTTTATACATCATAACCTTTCCAACTTAAAAAATATGGGTAATTAGATATGGTAGAGACTTCTCAATATTATTCATATTATAATTCACAATAAATCTAGATAATCTTTGAGATAGGGAAGAATGTATGTGATTTTTTGTGAAATTCATCAGGTAGCTAAAATACCAAGATATAAATGTAGAGACCCAAAGCTTGACATACATGGAAATTACATTACTTTTGCGGAATAATTAATAAATAACAAAAACAGACACACAAGGACCATAATATTTTAGTGTCTTTGGAAACTTGGAACGTAATCTTCTAATCGTGGTGAAAGATCTTCAACATCTCCCATAAAGATCTTCCACTTTTTGTTTCCTTACCTAAAAACTTTCTTTTAATACCAGGGGAAAATAAAACATAAAAAGGGTGAGCTCAAATGCTCAGTAAGGGTAATAATGGATAAAATAAAACATACCATATACATTTGAACTTAAAAACACGAACATAATGTTTAAACATCAAAATCTTGAGCAACGACATAAAACATGGAATTACATAAGGCATAGATCATAATGGAACATAGATCATTATAAAATAGAATGGGAATAAAACATGTAATTGTGGAATCCATTAGGAACATGTAATGATTTCCATAGTAGCCAAGGAATTGCTGCCAAGACCATCTTAGTGGACAAAGCCCCTTTCTGAATCGAGTTCACTCCTCATTTCAGTCCTATAATACTGAACCGGATTAACTTACCATTCCAGCCATGTCTATCTCATGAGATATAAATCTTTACCCAATTCATTGGAGGGAGATATAGGTCCCACCCATCTCATAATGAAATCATTCTTACTTGTGCCACAAAATAAACATACATCATTCATAATAACCCAACGAATAAAATGGGTTTCAAAAACATCATCCCATCATGACATAATCCATATAAAATAAATGGATATCATTTCATAATAAGAAAAGTGAAACCATGTAAATCATAGATAAATTATACTTTAAACATACACATATGAAATAATTTCATCTTAGATGGAAAATGGTTTTGATAAAGCATTTGAAATGAATTCTTGAGGAAAACATCCTTTCTTCTTGAAAATCATTTTCTTTTCACAAAATGACATGAAATTTTAAAAGAAAGAGATTTTTTTGAAAATATTAATGAAATATTATGGAGGAATCTTCATAAAAATAAGGCTTTATAAAACCATAAAAATCCTTTCATGCCGTATACGTTAAAAAAAACATTCTTATCGTACTTTTGTCGGAAAAGTCAAAAAGTACATCGTAACGTAAACAAAAGAAAGATTCCTTACATACCATGTTGTAAAAGTCAAAAATGGGTAAAAAGGACTTTAAACATAAATGAATACACTTTTATAAAACATGGACATGGATGATAGCAATAACCCCAGTAAATATTTACGAATAAGCAATCTCAGATAAAAATGAGATTTGCAAATTTATCCCTTACCTTAGGTCCGATATGCTTTGTACATATCCAAACCTCCTGTATAATGATATAAATAATGTAATTGACTTATTACATAATCATATTCATTGTTATTATATCATATATGGTTCACTTATGACTTTATATTACCCATTCTATTATAAATTCATGTTAAAGTAGCGTTTTGGGTAAAATCGTTTCATTTGTCGTTCGTGTTTTAACTTGTAATTATTCATATGATTACTTAGATCATGATTACTTAAATCCAGAATGTAAAACATGATTTATATATAATATATTCATAATATACATATATATAATATATCGATAAATGGAAAGAAATACACCGTTCATGGAGACGGTAGGCCGTACATACGCATGAACGCTGTTTTCATTTCCTTATTGAATTGAATGGAATTAAGTATATGACATACATATATATGTATATAAATACAGTCGCATTATTATGTCATATATTTCATTATTACTTATTATATATACTTTATAATCATTCTTGAATTGTTAACATGGAAAATGAATCTCATCGCGTCGTGGAGACGGTAATCCGTACGTACGCACGAGCGATGATATCGTTCCCATGGAATTGTATTATAGTGTATGTATACTTTTTCCGAATCAATATCACTTTACAATAATCAAATATAGTCATTATTTACACCATTATACCCATCAAAGTAAGGTGGTGGTGGAAAATAGATTACACCACGGCGTGGATACGGTATTCCGTACGTACGCACGCGCGGTGATTTCATTTTCCGTAGGATGGATAGATGGTGAAATAGAGTTGTTTCATACTTATAATAACATATAAGTATATGAGTGATACTGATATTATTACTTCATAATGAAACAACTAAATAAGAATAAGTAGAAGAAGAAATAAAGTTGAAAGAATCGGTGACGAACATTACCTCTTCTTTGAAGCGCCTCTTTGAGACCTCCTTTTAGGGAACTAAAATTGGTCTTTGAAGAATACCAGGACCTCTAGGATGTTTCTAGGGAAGTGGAGAAGAGAATTTGGTAGGGTTTTTCTGAGCTTGAAGGCTGAAAGTGGTGTGAGGAATAGAGGTAGGAGGTGCCCTTTTATAAGGGAGGAGAGGGGCACCTTTGGAAATATAAGAAATGTTAGTTTATATTAAATCCCAAACCCACTTAAAAACTTCCAAAATTACTCATATGCAAATATTATATGAGATAGGGTTGTAAGATAATCAACCAATAAAATTTAGACATGTTAGGAATTTTTTCTAAACATTATCAACGTGATTTATCCTTATTTAATCTATTTAATTTTATTTGTGGTAATAACATTCTAAATTTTAAATTATAACAAATAATTACTTATTTGTTGTGAATTGTCTATAATTGGATTCTTTATAACATTTTAGACCATATAAATTTAAATTTATAATTTTTAAACATTTTTGTGATTTTTTAAATTTTTTATAATATGTTATTTTTATAAAATAACAATAGAGTCAATTTTGACACTATTCATTTATTTGAATTTAAATAAAATATATAAAGAAGATATGTTAGAACTAAAAGCTTTAATAGATTACTAAAAGGTCATATGTATCTAGAAAATTAGTGGATAACCTTAAACAGTTCATATAATATTTATTTTATTATTTTTAAAACCATTTATTTGGTTTATTTATTAATAAAATAATTACTACAACATTTTTGTATAATTATTTAATATACTTATTTATTGCATAAAAATTAAAAATAAAATCCTATTATGAATATAAATCTATTAACTTTCACAATAATACTTGTACTCGAATTTATCATCTTAAAATCACAATATTTAAATTGTTATATTTATTAAATTATGAAGGTGACAACTTTGGAATCATTTGAAATAAAATAATATAAGTGTCATAATCACTTTAATAAGGCTCAAAATTATCAAATATTATACCATTGTATTATTATGGTTTAAATTTACATGACCAATAAGTTTTGGTCAGGGTTTTGTGCATTTTATGGTCACTATTAGTTTAATAAAAACTATATTCTTTATTTTTCACTAGATAAACAATTTCTGCATCACTATTGTGTCACAATTAATGATAATTATTTAATCCCTAAAAATTATAAATAAATTCATATGATTTAGATAATTTTATTAGATTTCTGGAGACTATTCATTTTTGAAGTTTCATGAAGTTTATCACTAAATTAAAATTATTATAGTAATAAGATTTAAGAGAGTGACATGTCGTCACTTTCTTTGGTTTTAATAATAATTAAATTATTTTCATGGTCAAAAGTCCATAAAATGAATCTAATCCGACCCTTAGGTGATATGGGTAGAATTTTAGCCATCCAATAGAATTTTTGAATCTGTTAGGATAATTTTATAATATTATATTTACCCTTAATTACCCGATTTACCTTTAACTATGGTAAATAAAATTTACCGTAGTTACTATTCATAATTCCCAAAAATAAAAAGTAGTCTATTAACATAATTTGGACCCACTGATTACAAATATGGAATCCATTTTTCTAAATTCAATACAAAAAAGTTGCAGAAATTAAATTAAAATTAATCCCGTTGTCGAAAGAAAACAGGTTTTTGTTTAAAACATTGCAAAAGATTGAAATGATTTAACCTACGAATTCAAGGTAAAATCAATGATATTAACATAAATTATATTAAATGGTAAAAATATATTCTATTTATACTTTAAAACCATTCAATATTATAATTTAACCATATAAATTATTACAATGAAAAAAGTTGTTTTTAATTAAAATATAGTGTGTTTTTACTATTCATTAAAATATGAAAGTTATCAGAAAAATATCAAAACTTTATCCAATGTAAATTTTTATATCCTGATTTAAAAGAAGATGTTTATTTTGTAAAATTTAATTTATAAACATGTCAAAAACTATATTTAAAGTGGGTGCGCCATCAAAAGGTGACAAAACTGCATTTTTTGAAAAATACTTATTTTACCCGAAATATTTATTTTGTTCTTATACCATGTTCTAGAAAACGAGTAAGATGAAACAATAATGTTATAATATTAAAAATTTAGATTATACTATTCATAATGGCTAGTTGATAATAATATTATAACCATATATCATTGTTTAGTGAAACCTGATATTGCGTACAACACACGCTATCGAGGAAAGTCGTGATTGCATGTAATTAAAGCCAAGTCAGGGTTGCGTGTTGTGCAAGACTCCTTTGTTGTTGCGTTTAACAAAATACAACCATATTTCATTTATAAATTGAATATATATATATATATATACACTCAATGTTGCGTATAATAACTACTGTCAAACAAAATTGAAATTCTGTGTAACACGATCCAAGATTAGTTTTGCGTATACTGCAAGCTAATGCGGTGTTGCGTATAGCACAAGATAATCTTGGTGTAGCGTAAAACAGAAGATATGAAATAAATTAAAAAGAATATATCTTATAAAATCTTGGGCTGTTATAATAAAAACACTCAACTTATCCAATCATCTTGATTTCATGAGGTTCACTTGGTGAACCATTTGAAAAATTTTCATGTGGAGAGTACCTTATAGATACCATAAAACTATTTTATATCCTTATCTTGATAGATATCATGGAGGAAATACAACCTTGAGCATGAATCAATGTTTTCATATAGCTTATGAATTTAACTATGCATGCATGATAACATCAAGCACTCGATATATACCTCATCATCTAGGTGTTTGAGGTAGATAGAGATCTTTTCCTTACTCACCACCTTATCAAGAGGCTCAGGAATAGTGGAGTCCAGTATATAAGAATTTCATTATTGATATAGTATAATGAGTAACTTATTATACCACTCATGACATTTACTATTGGAAATGAGATTATTTTTATCTAAAATTTAATGTAGTGATAATGTCAAGAAGACATGACTTGTAATTTTACTACAAAAAAATAAAATAAAGTTTTAGTAATTTCTCTTGTGACATAATAACTTTTATATTATTAGTCTCCCAATATTTTATATAATCCTAATAGCCAACACCATTGGATTTAGAATATCATGATTTATAGATATTCGTGTGGAAAAGACCCATATATCCCTTATCATAACCTAGACGAGGGTCTGTTCAATTACTCAAAGGTATTTAGGTATGAAATCTTGATAGCTATAAAAACTCATAGATCACTGATCTATTGAGTATAATCCCTAATTATGAAATCCTAGACATGGAATTACTCAACACTTGCCTCTAATTTACAGAAAGTATAGTGAGGGATACTTCTATTGATGTAAAATTGGTTAAGTCAACCCCAGAATTTTATTAGAAATCCCTGATAAATTGATGATCCCTAATGAGGGCTAGACCAACACTTTGATATATGGTTTCATGATAAATAATTTAATAAAATGTGTTATTGAATTAATATTTTATTTGAAGGTATTTTATCATTATACACAAATATTATTTATTTTATCTATTGAATACATATTAATATTATGTAAATTTTACATATGTGATTAATGATTTCTCAATAAAATAATTTAATAATAATATATTTTTATATTATATATTTCATGTTTGTTAATTAATTTATTTTATGTGATAATGACAAAGTATCTGATAAAAATAAATAATTAACCATGTACTTAACAAAAATAAAATAAATCTAAGTGGAATGATAATGATATTTTCTAATGGCGAGTTTATCAAGTGGATGATAAAATAACCCTTGACTAATGGGGAGAAACTTCTTGAACTTAGGTAAATCTAGAGTTGTAGCATCCCACCTATTATGTATCTCCTTAGTTTGTTTCACCTTATATTCAAACATGAAACAACTCCTTTTTCTTAGGATCTCCACACTTTACATATTATTTACTCACATGTAGGTGAAGGGAAGTATGGGTATGGGGTTACATAAAAGAAATCATGGATACACAGACTCAGACATAATAATAGGATGGAGTGACTCAAAAACTACCATTTTAATTTAATAATAATGAATACAAAAAACCATGAAATACTAATTAAATTAAAATAAATCCAACACATACATATATTGGTCAAGATTAGGATCATCCACACATGTAAAGAATTTGAATTCAAATAAACTAGATATAATTCATTTCAATTCATTTTTTATTAAGATAAACAGATCATATGAATAAATTAATTATATTATTAATTAATTAATTTATATTAATTTTACATATAATAAGTATTAGATATTCCCATAATTTTTAATTTTTAATAAATTAAATAAATCAATTTATTTTAAAGCTAACCAAGTACATAGAATATACTTAGAATAAACATTATGTTTACTAATATGAACTACATAGTGTCCCATATTGTCCTTTTCATTTAATTTATACATAAATAGTATGTAACATACATGATATGTAGTCTCATGTGTCAAGAAAGTAATTATCTCAACATGTATGAAACATGGAACACATTAATATATATGGCGTGTACTACTATTAATGCACATGTAATGTACATAGCATGTAAAAATACCATACATAGAATGTAGTTCCATAAATGATGGGGAAACTAATTAATAATTTAATTTTATATAAAACCTTTCCACACATATTTTATGATATCAACACCTCATGTACTATGGTTTAATTTTTTAATTAATTTTCATTCAGTATAATTATTTTTATAGTGTACATCCTGGCTCAGCATGTAATACCCATAAAAAATTAATGGTTATATGACATGTATATCCTATTACACATCTTATATCCCTTTACATGGCCATTTTTGATACACACCTATGGATTTAACATTTATTTTTTATGGTTATTAATGCGATACAAGACACGTATGCTAGTAAAATGCCTTGTTGTCACATCTGGCCCATGTTGCCCAACTTTAAGTCCTTGACATGTAATAAATACAAGTCACATATTTTACTATAAGTCTTATTTGTTTTATTTAGGGGGAAACTATATGAGGTTACACGGTGTGAACACTAGATATACACCTGGATACCCTTAAACAATGTGACATCTAACTAGTCAACATGCGGCATGTAAAGATGATGGACACTCTTCTCCCACTTGATGTTTTATGATTAGCATGGCTTGACTTGGTGAAAATAACTTGAGTACATGATGTGTAATTTTTAATTACATTATATGTAGTCCCATGTTATACATCAAGAATCCATGACACATTTTGATCAGATTTTGAGCATTCAACATCCATTTTAACCAGTTCTTGGTCATATAAAAGTGAACAAATGTGATATCTTGACTTTTGGATTAAAAAAATAAACTATAAGAAAAAAACATCAAATGTGTAAATAAATCAATAATTTATAAATAATTTATAAATTATTACATTATTTCTCTAATATAGCTTGAAGATTCCAGGGCATAGTGGAAGTGGTTGGGGTCGTACCCAACAAAGGGATTTCACCATTTTCTTAGAATTTATTTTAAAAAAATGATGAATAAAACCTTATAATCCATGAGGCATGATATTGTAAATATAATTTATAATTAATTTATTTTAATAATGATTTCTTTAATTTGTAATTATTTTATCATTAATGAATCAGTACACTATACTTATCATACCATATTTGCGATAGATGATCTAAGGTTAGAATCCATCCAGTGTCAATCCACACTTGCTCCATGAAAAATGTATCATACTAGATGGATATTTTATTTCTACAATTGAAGAAAAATTTCCTTGAGTTTTTTTCCATTGATTTCAATAAGAATCCATTCTTATATAGAAGGATTCTATTGAGTTCTCTCATATTCTTAAGATGGATGATATTATGGATACTCTTTGTTCTTTAGAGAATTATAGAAAAGGTTATCTCTAATTTTGATAAAATTATTTAGAGAGGATTTTTTGTGTAAAAAATCACAATATTCCCTAGAAATAATATAACCAAGTTTATATAGTTAGGTTAAAAATTGGTAATTATACAAAGGCCCTTATCCAATCTCCGAATCCTTTATGAACATCACATATAATAATCATAATAATAATATTATTTTCTTGACACACATATCTCGTGGATAATATAAATATAAATAAATAAATTAATTTTTATTTAAATGATAGTAATTATATCAATCCCACTATATCCTTAAATCAGTTTTCCAAATCATCTTTGAATTTATCGAACCTCGAATAATGACTATTTATTTAAATAAATAATTATCACTACATTATTAATTTCAATAAATAATTATGAAGTCAACATAACCTTTGTAATTATTATTCCTAAAAACATGAGAATAGTATTTATTCTTTTGTGAAATTCATATATAATTTAATCAAGGTTTTGGATACACTTCGTGTGAAACCGTCTTGGAATATTTATCAATGGAATTAGGCTAACTCTCTTAAAGTCCAAGATCAATGTCCAATAACACATTAAGTCACCCATAGAGTAATTCATAAAATCTAAAAAATAAAAAGGACCTTCATACATTCACTATATAGTATAATATATTTATCTCAATATCCCATCTAGCAGGTTTCACACTTGTGTCATCGGTCTATATTCTTGATATATATTATCCTTTTTATTTATTGAAATGAAAATGCCAATAAAACCACCATTTCCATGGTATTTAGTCAAGAAGTTCCATTCCAATTAAAGGGATATATATATATATACTTACATAAATATAAAAGGTATAAATACTTTCTTGACTTATTCATAAATTTCATATCACTTGTGACACACCCATCATTTGCTATTTCACCATGAGAATATACCCTCCTATTTTTAAGTTAATACATATAAATGAGTAATGAATGATATAAATTAGTAATAATCCTATGTATAAGGATCAAAACACATGTTCATAGATAAGAATATTTAATGATTCATATGACATATGGAATTAATATAGGTGGTTCTATTCTCACAACCTACAATCTTGGAGATTACCAAGGGAAAAATTCTTGAGAATAAGTCTCAATGTATTATGATCCTCCTAGTTTTAATATATTTTATAATATATGCCGAGTTATATTATTTCTTCTAGATAAATAATATTCATTTAATAATACCATCATAATAATTCTAGTTTCTCATCACAGTGGGGGGAAGATATGGCCTTTTTATTCAATATATACTCTAAGGAAATTATCACAACAAAGTAACATAGAATAATACACATCATATGCTAAGATATTTATTAATATTCCATACAATGAATAAATAAGTAATTGGAAGTATAAAGTAGTTGGTTCTAGGGAACTAAATCCAATAACCATATCACTTTCATGAAATCATCCTACAAGCACATCAAAATAAACACCAAGTATATCTGAATAATCAACACCATATACCCATTAGGTTTCCCATTCTACCATAATCTTAAGTAGATAGTCCTAATTGTTCAAATTATCTTATTCTTTCAGCTTCCAAACCTAAGATAACACATGACCAATATACCAACATCCACAACCTCTTGAGAAAACTTACTCCTCCACCATGTAGTAAGAGTTGTTGGGTGATGGGTACACCCATAATGATATAATGAATATACTACATTGATGGTCACACTATACTAGGGTGGTCCACACTTATTATTTATATCCCTATACTTAACATGATTACTAAGAGAGAACAACTATACAGGAAGGAAAATGAATTATGTGATCCCCACCTTCTATAAAAACCGTTTAGGTCCAACTCTTAAGAAAATAAAGTCACATTGAACTACTAAGTCAAAAGAACTATCATGGATATCCCACACACAAATAATGACTATGAGGCAACCATTATCAACCATAGGTGTGAAAAATCTCTCTCACCTCACAAAAATCAATGTTACAAATACAAAGTCATATCAAACACATCATTTTTATAATACATGAAGACTAATACTACTCCATGAATCGTGATCATTCACTATAAGAGATAACTACATTGATGATACTCTTGAGGTATGACTAGTGAATTTACCTGAATACCAATTAAGATCCTCCAAAAAATGATACTAAGGGTGATTCATTCCTAGTAATTCATAAAATTTTCAAGGGTCTTCATCATTGCACTTATAAATATCTAAAAATCATTTTCAGAATGAAATACAATGCATACATTAGCTTCTCAAAAAGGGTCAGTCATGGGTCAACCTTTGAGAGAATATATTTATTCCTTAACATTAATAATAAATGAATTATTTATACATGAACATAGTGCATAAATACATTCTTACCGATTGATTAGAATCTGACTAAAACATCTTGAGGGTGGGATCTGCTCACCACACCTGAGGGGATCCCACTCACCATTGGGTATGAACCTATCCTCATAAAAAACTGAAAATCACCCCAAAATACCAATATAAGTAGCTTAATAATAGTGATATATTTACTTTTATACCTCCTATCTACCTCGAATGAGGTATTTAAATTCTTATTATATTTAATTAACCTGCATGACTCAAAGATATATTCAAGTTTGACATTCAAAACTTGGCTGAATAGTGACTCAGTAGCCCCATCCAATAATCTGATGGCCTTCCACTATAAGGGTTGTGTAAAAGAAGGTCATAATTAGTGGGAACTATCTAGTGTAAAATGAACAAGCTATGGGTTATACTAGAATATACAACTCCTGAACATATGATGATGATAGAATATCTAACACCTATTCCAACTAGTATGAGATTCCATGAAAAAAGGGAGTGATTCATTATATGAAATACACCTGATGATACCTAAGCAAAGTTTTCCACCATGAGAATCTATCCATGTCTCAGATTTTTAACACTCTACACTTAATGATAACTAGTTAAATATTGTGTTCATATGAGTGGATCAATGTACTTTTGATCTTTTACTACACACACACCACTAGATCTTCCACTGAGTAGCTTACTAGTAGACATTTGGGCCTATAATAGGGAAGTATATAATCTCCATGCTTTCCCCTATGAAAAGTTCTATCTAAAAAACCACTCAATATGCCTTAAAATGAAAATATAACCTTGTCTCATACCTGAGGTGTTTTGTTATCCATAATTCATCCATAATCAGAAAAATCTCACTTGAGGAACTCCATCACAACAATATTTCATGATAAAATTGCTAGAGATAAACAAATCCTTCCCTAGGTTATCCTCTAGAATCACTAAGATCAAATAATAACAATATGAATAATTTCTAGAGAACACCTTGTGAGGTCCATGGGACTTAGAATAGACTCAAACATTGTCTCACCACCCTATGGAGGGTTACATTCCATCAGATATATGCATCTCAGATAAGAGACCAACTCCAGTGATGATAAATAAGTATCATCATGATATTGATTAAGCATTATCCACTAATGGATCATTAAGGCCTATAGGGATCTCAATGGAAGAATCATCACCCAGTCCATAGAGGTTTGAACCAAATAGAAACATGAGTCTCAAACTCTATCCATTCTTCTATCTATTAAGTATTAGAATCACCTTGTTAAAACCTGAGGCCCCCACTATTAAATTGAATTTAACATTCTTAGTATATAGTTAATCTCATCCTACAATGTAGGGAACATTTTTTTTCTCTATATTAGGGTTTTGTACTACTCGTAAAATGAAGAGGAACTTCCTATGATTATAGGAAAAGTTGTCTATAAATTAAGTATTTGAAATACTTCATCATCATCCATATAAAATCATAAATTGAAACTCACACCTCATTAGATAAAACACAAAAATCCAATGTTTTACATAGTATATGAGGAAGATCCCATGCCTCATTGAATAACACAAAGATGATAGGGGTGGAAAATAGTAATTGAGTGTCACACATGGTGGATGATAGAGATACAAGATCATAGAGGAGAACCCACAAATCGTCTAATAGGACACAAATGAATATGGTGAAACACAAAAATTAGGTTTGAAGCACATGGGATATGAGATCACATGGTAGATAAGAGAAAACAATAGAAAGAAACTAAGCTATCCAACTAGAAGCACCGTCACCTGACCAATCGATTGAGGAATGACCAACTATAGACACGAGATCATCATAACCATTCCTCTACACATGATTTAGCTATCAGTGGGAAACACACTTCATTAGGTGGGGTAAACTCACAAGTATTATTGTATATATATATAAATATAATTTTATTGGAAGGGCACAAAAAATATTAACTATTCATTATATGATTCAAGTAATCACTTACTTGTACCCTTTAGTGATGTATCAAATAAATGGGTCAACTAAGAGGTTATCAAAGTCCTTGTGATAGAATACACTATGAACCATACCTATATTGGTCTCCCTATATTGATAACTAAACTCAAGATCCTTTAAAATTGTTTTTATAAATTCCTAAACCACTCCTCACATGAAACTAACTCTAAACTCCATCCCTAAGATAAATGAAATTTGATATCATATACTATATATACTAATCCTAGAATTTCCAACTTCCACATGTCCATCTCAAGTTAAACCATGTTAATTCTCCCCAACACGTCCTTCCTCTAATTACCCACGTTGCACCACTGTGTGCTACCTCATTTTCTCTGCGACTACCTATCCCGATCCCACCGAGGTTTTCACATGTCATGACCTAGATTTCCCTCGACCCCCGCCTCTATTATCCTCCCTTTCCTGATCAACCCACAATCCGCAACCCTCTATCTCTGACCTCCACCTTCTCCTCATTTGAACTATACTCTCCGCATTTTTCATTCTTCCAGTCACTGTTGGCATTCTGCTATTTGCAACCTAGGGTTCTCCCAAATTCCTGACGCCTGCATATTCCTCCTCCCAATTTTTCTGTAGTCCATCGTGCACATAAGTATTCTTCCTCCTTATCTGAGTTTAAGAATATATCTCAACCATGTTTTTTCTCTTACTCACATTTCCATTCACAATTTCACTGGCTTGAAAATATGTTTATACCTGCCACCACTACGTAAGTTTCTTCCTCTAGAACCATCCTTCCTTTCCTTTAAATCATAGTAAATCCATTCATAGTTGCTTCAATTTGCTGTTAGTCCTTCCATTCTACCCCCTAGAGCTTTCAATTTCAAACGACATTTCCAAGGATTTTTGGGTTTGTAATTTAAACTGAAGTCACCTTCCCTTCTTCACATGCTTCCTACATATCCTATTACCTCCCATAAATTTCAAATTTTATATTGTTTTTCTAGCACAAAATAGACATTCATTAATTGTATAAGAGATGAGAATAGTAAGGTCAATTTTATCTTCATTTCCTATAGTTTTATTTCTCTTAATTTAGCTGTGTTAAATATTTTTTTTTAGTGTTAACAATATTAGATCTTGCAAACAATTCTACTATTAATGATAATCTTAATGGTTCTTTCCTTCCATTCTTCAATGCTTTCAATTCAACTACATATTATTCCCTAAATTATCTTCTCACAGTGGGCATGCGTTTCTTTTCCAATGAATTCATTTTTCATATTGTATTTTATACTTTTTTTATCTACTCATTTGGTTCGAACAATTAATCACTTATCACTTTAGATGTTTCATATGCTACTAGTTGTTTACGGCTTACCTTTATCTAATTTTTAATGATATATCTTGATGTGGTCTTGAAATTTCAGGCAGACTACAATCATGAAAGATAAAACCACTTAACTGGAATCCTAATTCAGGTTTTATTCCAATTTTTTAATTTTAGTATGTGGTAGCAGATTTTTGAATGTTCTGTATACATTGAAAATATCTTCTGGGATTAAATTTTAAAATTTTATTTAAATTTACTAACTGGATTGATTTTGTGGCATAAGATTTTTCTTGGTTCAAGTTCTTAATTTCAATTAGGTAGGGGCACAAGGGTGAAAGACTGAAATTTACTAATTGGACTGCTTTTGGGTATTTTCTGTGTATATTACCTTTGTGTTGTACTCTATTAACTACTATATATTCTCCTCAGTAACATCATTTATTGGTTGTCGAAGTACCTCAATTCACATATGAGGTTTCTCAGAATATCGATTGTTCGTCACTATGAAAGGTTTGAAATTTTTAGTTTTACAAGATATTTCCAATTTTTATAAACCTTAACCAACAACATTTTCTATTGTTCCTTATCATTGCATCCTCCAAACCATTACACATTCTATTGCCATGTAAATTTCATGTACTCATCTTTCGAAGTACTCACCTTTATCGAAGATTTCATCATTCCCAAGCTTCCTAACAATGACTCTTTCTCACCCTCCAAGGATGGATTATTTTATTTTTCATTTAGCTTTGATGTTCGTAAACATTAATAAAAATCTATTGTGGTTTAGAAAAAATATAGTATAATTAATATTCAAGGTATTTGTTTTCATACTGTAAGCTGTATGCATACAGTCTATTCCACTAATAGCATGTAATCCATGATTTCTATAACAGAACAGCTCTGACAAATATCTCTTACATTATATTCCATTTAAAATATTGGTTTCTTAACATACTTGCCTATATTTCTTTATCTAAATTTTTCATAAACCATTTACCAATTTTCAGTTTTAGTTTCATGCACTTTATATATGGTAATTTTATAAGAATTATTCTGTTTTGTAAGAGTGAATAAATCTTTATTGAATAGAAGTAGATTTATAGAAACAGTACTATTTAGAAGTGAACATGAACTGATTATTGAATCAGTATACTGACATAAAAAATAAGTATACTAACCTAACAAAAGAAGTGATCATCTGCAATTTCTATCAAATGAAAACTTTAAATTATACAAGTGAATGTGTACAGGTTCACTTCAGAAACTGTACAATTAATATGTGAACATTAACTAATTACAGAAAAAGTATACTAACCTACTGAGAGAAGTGAAAATTTACTAATTCTATAAAATTAAAACCCTCTCATTGATAGAAACAATATTGTTTAGAAGTGAACATGAACTAATTATAGAATCAGTATACTAACCTACAAAATTAGTATACTTACCTATTGAGATAACTGAACATGTATTGTTTCTATCAAATGAATAATTTATGTTCATATCAAAGAATCAGTATAAGAGAGTTTCACATACATTATGAAAGTATGAGATATCATATCATCGATGGAAAGTGATGTTGTGGTTTTTCTATGAATGATTCTGGTTATAAACATGCAATCTTTATTACGTTCAAGTGTGGGTTGTATAATCTACTAACAATTTGGGTATTTTCTGTATACATGCCCTTTGTGTCAAGCTCTATTAGATACTATTTATTATCCTCAGTAACATTATTTCTTGGTTGTCAAAGTACCTTAATTTACATCTGAGGTGTCTCTGAATATCAATTGTTTGTCACTATGAAAGGTTTGAAATTTTTAGTTTTACATGTTATTTCCAATTTATATAAACCTTAACCAACAATGTTTTCTATTGTTCCTTATCATTTCAGCCTCCACACCATTACACATTCTATTTCCATGTAAAGTTCATGTACTCAACTTTCAAAGTACTCACCTTTATCGAAGATTTCAGAATTCCCATGTTTCTTAACAGTGACTCTTTCTCACCCTCCAAGGATGGATTATTTTATTTTTCATTTAGCTTTAATGTTCCTAAATATTAATGAAAATGTATTGTAGTTTAGAAAAAATATAGTATAATTAATATTTAAGGCATATGTTTTCATACTATAGGATGTATGCATACAGTCTGTTCCACTAATAGCATGTAATACATGATTTCTATAACAGAACAACTCTGAAAAATATCTCTTACATTATATGCCATTTACAGTATTGGTTTCTTACCATACATGCTTGTATTTCTTTATCTAATTTTTCCATAAACCATTTACCAGTTATCGGTTTTAGTTACATGCACTTTATATATGAGAATCTTAAATGAATTATTTTGTTTCGTAATAGTGAATAACTCTTTATTGAATAGAAGTCGATTTAAAAAATATCATCCTCTGCTAAAAATATTCCATATCATAGTCTGGGATACATTTTATTTTCTCTTTATTTTTTCCCCTTCATATCTCATCCCATTATCACATCCCTCTTCCATTTTTTGATAGGTACAATGAATTTAGAGGTTCTATACCTTTCAGGCCTGCTAAAGACTTCGCATCCCAGAATAGATCAAATAATATTTTTAGGGAGTTGAGGGAGATTCTCCAGAGAGATCATGTAGATACTTAAGGGATACATATGGGTGCTGTTAAGGTGATCCATTCACTGAATAATTGATTTCTAATGCTGATTAATCGTCAACTAATCTGTTTCAGATGTTTTAATTTATATGACAAGGGAGTTTCTTTTTTAAAACCTAGGAATCAATATATTGTTTTAGAAGAAATAATGTTTTTTTGATTATTTACATAAACATACATCTAATTTTTCCCATAGAAGACTTCCTGATATCCATAAAAGATTTCCTGATATCCATCGTTGCAAGCTACCATTAACAGGTTTTATATTTTTTTCACTATATCTCTCAATACTTCATTCCCTAATGTTATAACTTATATTCCTTATTGGTTATTTGGTTTATGTTTTGTGCTTTTAGAAAAAGTTATAATCATGGTTTTAAACATGATGTGATGAAATAGTTGTTAAATTCTTTATATTATAATTATTATCACTTTGATATCATCAATTACATGGTATATAAATGGATTAAGTTCTGTATTAAAATGATTGGTGAAAATCATTAAATGTTCTAAGATGTTGTATACTATTCTATGGAATTCCATTTTTACATACCTACTATTTTTTGACTATATTTGGAGTTTCAGGTGTCTACATTAAGAGTTTCTTATAACGTTAGAAACCTACCAAGATTCTATAAAATATTTTTAACTATAAAAAATTCTAAATCGGACTTCTGGTTATTCAAAAGATGCCGCTAAGTGACATTGGTTCTGCTTCTATAAAGTGCAGAATTCAGATTATGTTACCTACTATGTTTTAACGAATACCTGAGCTATAGATGTCAAATTGAGGTGATCTGTAAAGAATTTTAATGCTTATAAGATTATCTAAAATAGTCATAGCTGGGTTAATGTCTGGATCGATCATTCTGTTACTCAAATATTGTCCCAAAGTAGCTGTACTTTTGCTTTTACAGAATTATATTTAATTATTTTGAAAGCTTATAAGATACCTACTTTTGCTGCTCTTCCTCAGTCACCCTTAGCTTGCTCTGCCTCTTGCTCCTCCACCTCCGCCTACTCCGGCTCCTCCTGCACTACCTCCGCATGTTCAACTTCAGTCGCCTTCTAATTTCAGTCCTCTGGTAGGATTTCTTAACTGCAATCATATACCATATGATCAATTTTCTTTTTCATAATACCTAATATAGATATTTATCATATTATATTTAGAAATAGTATATTGAATTAATTTTACATATTCAATATATGCGGAATGCATATTCAGTATATGACTACTAATATTGTATTTCTAATATTAAATATATAATATTCATCATATGCATAATAATATTAAATTGAAAAAGGTATATTATCCTAATTTCAGTGAAAATGTCTTTTCAGGTATTTCCTATAAGTTAAGGTGGTTTCAATATAGTATTTTCAACTTGAAAGACCATATAAATATTGTAATATTGATTTTTTAATATGATAAATATTTATATTACATATTATGGAAAATATAACTGAAAATTGAACATTTTTATTCTATATTTAGTTGTATACTTATTGCATTTTACATATTTCTATATCCAGTGCTTCATATGTGCAATGATGATTATGGATGTCATTTTCAGACCAAAGCATGTGTACTTTTATTATTGGCTATATCTTCTCTTCCATGGACAGTTCTGTTCATAATATGCATCCAGGGTGTGCTTCTGTTGTCTTCAATAAAGTTTTTTAGGTAGTTTGAACTAATTCCTATCATTCCTTCTATACGGAATCATTGAATGATTTCAGTATAGGTAAGTTTGTCTACCTTCAGTTTCCATCATCCAGTGAATCCATAATAGAATTGTTTCTATTGACTATGTTATGTTCACTAATTTTTCATGGATGGAATGATATGTTTTTTTCACTATTAATATGTTATAGTCACTGAAATATGATTCCACTATTATTGTGTTGGTAATAACTTTAAGAAAATAGGTTGGGAAAATACTTCTCTTATTCACATCATATTTAATATTTTATACATGTAATGAATGGTATTTGATTTAATGATAGTGACACATTAATTCATCTGTTGTATGCTGAAATAAATATTTTCATGTACTTGCAGGTGACTAAACTCTGAAGGTCATAATGAATTAAGGGAACTAAACTGGTATGTTTTCTGTTATAATTTGTTTTGTATTACAGTGACTTGTGAATCTGTATTTTTTTACTATTTTTTGGGTATCTTAATTACTGTAATGGACTATTATAATAGGTTTCATGACCTTAATAGGATTGGGTATGCAACCGAATTAGATAAGGGCACGATAAAATTAACTCATTTCTATTCAGACTGATTGACAACTCACTGTTAGAGGTCATGGATGATTGAAAATTTATGTTCAAATTTATTGAGAATTTTTGTTCAGAGTTATTGACAATTTCTATTATTTGGGATGTCTAAAAAGAACAGGCACATGTATGTTTCTCTATGGCAGTTACAAGGGTTCCAGACATGACAGTTAAGGTAAATTTGAAACATGTATGTTTCCCATTGATGATTGAAAAGGGTTCCAAATCTAATTAAAGATGTTCCCTTTGGTGTTTCAGGTTCTTCCATATTTGACTGTTATGTTTCTAAAACATGTATATTTTCTGTTATATTTTGAATTATATTATATTTAGTTATCAATTGGTTTATTTTTTACTTCTTTTTGGGTATCCAGTTTACTCTACTGGATTTTTTTAACCTACTGTCAAAGTTATCCTTTCCCTTTTTCTCCTCTCCCTTCAAATGCATCTCTTTTAAAATATATTTTTGGGGTTCTCTTTATATGGAGTTATATTTTTATCTATTTTTTTGGCCTGCATCAAATCCCAGTTAATCCCAAATTACCTTTAATTACATTGAGGCTAAAAAAATCTATTATAGAATGTATTTTAATTCCTATCTTGATGGTAACAAATATGTTTTCTTGATTAGTAACCAATTTCTTCGGTGGGTTGGAGATGATAAAATCACAGTATGCAACTTCTTCATTATGAGTTGGTTCCTACCGATGATCAGGTATGCACTAATATATGTGTTTACATATTATATAAATATTTATTATTTATATATCATTAATTTTTTATAGAATTGTGATATAAATCTCATGCTACATCAAGATTCATTCTATCTTCAACTAATTTTTTTAATCAATTTCAGATTTTCTGGTCTACTAATGTGGTTGAAGGATCTTTGATGAAGCCACTTAGCATGTGTGAATTACTCCACCCAAGGAACTAAAATCTTTCTGCCCCTCCAATTACCTATGAAAGGTCTCTATTCAATCGATCTTTTAAAAACAACAACCTGGTATTATTGATGTTTAGTGAAGAAACAACTAGTTTCAATTTGTGTTCATCTATTTTTTGAATCAATTTTAATGTCATCTAACTATTATGAAGTGGGTGTCAACTCTTTGTATTCATCTATTTATTTTATTAAATTTCACCTTTTGTTTCATATTTTTCTATGATCTCTAAATTCTTCATTCCATATTGTTCCATATACATGATGAATAGTTTCACTCCGTTTTCTTTTTTTCCCAAACAACCCACTCATTCAATATATTATTATTATTTCATTTAATTTCACATTTCCCATTTTTATTATTACAACCACTGTCTTATCTTTGATTTAACTTTCACTTTTTATTTTAGTTCCCACATTATAGTTATTATGATCAAAATTGAAAATGAATTCAAATCTTCTTCCCCAAAATTTAAAAGTTAATATAATTATACTCTATCATTATTCTTTGTCAACTATTTGAATGGGATATTCATATTCTATGCACTATTATTTCATTATCATACACCATTACTTTATAATTATAATTTATTCAATATTACTCTTTATTCTCAAATTTTATAAATATTAATCTCTTATTAAAATAAAAACCAGTAATTGAATATGCCATGCAATAGCATGATCGAGTACTAGTTTTTCTATAACTTGATCCACTGGGGCCTTGACTTGTCTATAATTAAGTCGAGAGTGCCACCCAGATCCCACCTTCAATTGTTTAGGGTAGGATGATTAGAACCAATTAAGAAAATACCAAAATATGGGAGGCATCATCCTAAATGAACCCACAAAAACAAAAAATACAAAAAGAATAAAAACAACCTATAACACCATTATGGAATGTGAAAATAATTGATCTGTATATATAATACATGAATGTGATAATAGATATAAGTGAATCCTACATAGGTACAAAAAAAATTTTACATCAGAAAAGTCCTTGAATCCAATCAGTATTGGGATGTGGAATATTCCACCTTATTGTGTGTAATCATAGATTTTCCTCCATCTACAATGGATACCAACCCCACCATGAACCACCAATATCTATCATACATCATCAAGTTTTACTAAGTGTCAACTCTAAACAAGCCACACCCAATCCATGTGTACCCAGACTACCTATGAACTTGTGCATCTTCTATATAGACACAAAAAACATGGACACAAAGCCCATATACTTGTGTGTATAAAAATACCCAATAGGGATCCAAAAAATACCATAATAAAAGCATATAAAAATAGGTCAACTCACGCTCTTGGTTATAATAAGTAACATAGGGGATAAAAGAATGGGTAATTCATATATACACTAAAACCCCAAGGTTATACGAATATAGAAGAGTATCAGTCATCAATACTCTAGGAAATTATGGTTCATCCTAAATATCTAAACTCCCACCCCATAATGATTCAAATATCACAAGTAATAAGGTGTATACTTTAATTACCAAATATCACATAAAAACTGAAGTATCTAGCTAGCCGTATGTTTCATCTTGAAGTCAACTAAGGGGTGATTGAGGAGTTATAAGCCTCCGAAAATTATAAAATGAAAAATCATTTCCAAAAACCACATAACTTCCAAAATCCATGTAGGGAAGCCTAATCAACATTGAATTACGCTCATTAGTCAAGGTAATGCCTCACTCTCTATCCTACTATATGCATACCATCAATTAAGGTTCTGATCTACCAATGTTAAGAAATAGACATAAATTTATAGGGATAGTAATGGGAAATTCCATGCATTAATAATGGAAGGAGTATTAGTAGAGTTGATAGATAGACCTAGTAGAAGACCCATTCCCTAATTAACACAGAGAAAGCACACAAAATATTGGATAAATCATGCATCCATCGAGAATAACTAAACAAAATAGATGGAGGTTCCACACCCCTGAATTCATTATTTGTTATTCCTAAACATATCTATCTCTCCCAAATAGTTCATTTTTATGGACCACCTATAATTCCTCAAAAATTAAATTGTATGGATGAATGGATCATACTATTATGATCTAACTGAAAAAAAGTTAGGATATACTATTCACATTACCAAAATAGATGTTGAAGGAAGAATTCATGAAGACACCATGAAGGAAAAGTCCTCATCCACATGTCATCCATAAAGGAATGAAATATGTAATTTTTTAGTGGATAATATGTTCTATCCATACTATGCACCGAGTTAGGTTGGGTAGACCCATCATATATGCCTCTCCTATTCACATGCTGAGATGGATTTCCTGTACTTGCAGAATGGGCCGTAGGTCAAGCCCATGTGGTTTAACACACTGAATGGCCTGGGTAATCAACCCCACATAGGTTAGTGGGACCCAATTAAACCCATGTACATGGTTCTTTAAAGGTATCAAATATCAAGGTGACCCATGTGGGTTGCTATCTTGATTTGACATTAGGTGTGATACGCAACCCATTACAGAAGTCTCTGTATCACCATCTTTCATTGTGACCTACATAGTCCACCATCATGTAGAACTATCACCCTTAGGATATAGTTAGTTTTAGGGATCTATAACATCTCAATAGAATTACATCTGTCCTTTTATGGTGTCCATATTTGATCATCACCGAGTGCATGAAACTGACCGCTTAGGCGACCAACCTCCCCCCATACACCGATTTCCATTATAGGAGACAAAACTATACCCATGCACTGATATCCTCACACCTTTAATAATGTTCTTAGAAATCATATCCTATTTTGAGTATCTATGTCACCCATTTTGTGCCATGTTTCTCCCCTCACTGATCTATCTCATCACCCCACTGTGATCTACAATGATGACTGTCCCTCTACATGCAAACCACCATCCGTAAACTATTCTTGATGTTCCTTGATTCCATATAATTCTACACTAAATAACCTCATGTAATTTTGGTCTAGTTTTCAAAAGGTTTAACATATTAGGGTTATTTTTAATTTTAGTTTTTTGTATCTATTGAAAACCTTATATGATTAATTTTTTAAGTTTGATAGTTTATAATCTGGGTGGTATGGAACTAAATATCATAGAAAGGAGTTCCATGATTCCATAATGTGTTGTTAGAAAGTATGGAGATTTTATGAAGTAGTTATTCTTGAGTTGAGTGGTCTTTACATCCAAATGTATGAATTGGTAATGGAAAATTAATGTAGGTTATTCACATAGCCATTTTAGATACATAAATGATTCACATACTCATTTTGAGATACAAATTAAAGAGAAATTTTGAGACATAAATGAATATAAAATAATAGAGCGTAATATTATATGTATTTGATTGATCCACATAGCCAATTAATCTATGTAGTTGATTTATGTTGAGATCCATGCAACCATTTGTTCTATGTATCCGATTTTGAATCTACGATGCTTTCAAATTATTTTTCAGCAGTTTTTAAGAATTAATGTATTTTAAGTAATTTTAATTTTTTAAGGTTTTACATGACTCCACGATTATAGGTGTCAATTTTTCATTCCATGAAGGAGATGCATTAGTTTACTGTAGTTATGAAGATCATGGGGATTTAATGTCTATGCGTTTATCTCCATAGAAATAGCTAGTTTTTATTGATTCACAATAGAGAGATGATTATGAAAGAAATATTGGTGATAAATGTAGGACAAGTTAAAAAAATTATGAGACCCTTTTTACGTATGACAAAGCATTGATTGTGAGTTAAAAAAAGATGTAAGTTTGAAGATAAGGTAATCTAGTTCTTCTGCGATCAATATCGATTGGATCATATGTCTTTAGGAGTTATGAGGTTTCTATATGAGAATATATATTATTTTATTTCATGACTACACTATGAGTAATTATTCATTGAATGTTATGAATGCTCATGAAAGTAGATATGAATTTTTTTTATCGAAGAAACCTAGTTTTCTGGTGATCTTTTTTAGTTTTGTAATCATATTTTGTATTGTAGAAGGAATGTGTTTTGTTGGGTGTAACTCCAAAAATGTGTGGTGGGATGTATAATTATTTATTATAATTTTTTTTCACTCAAGGATAGAATGAAAATAATCTATGGATAGGGTGATTAACCAACCAAAACAAGGAGTATGATTCCACACTAGATCCAAACCTTGTAAAAACCGATGTATCCAGTTCTCTTTTTTTTTCAGTGGATCATAATTGAAAAATTATTATAGATTTGTTTTATTGAATTTTTTTAAGAAATACCCTCCAATAATTCACCCCCTTCTCAATGGAGAAGAATCTCTTGATAGAAACCTAAATTGGTATTAGAGTAGGTTCTCTATGTAGGATAAAATTAATTATTCTTTTAACCATATAAAATATAAACTCAATTAAAAATAGGGGTGTACCTATATTAAAAGGAAAAATTATTATATTAGTAATAATATAATATTTCCATATATTTTATCTATGCGAATAGAAGTTCATGATAAAACGACCATGGGTTTTTAAACATTTGAGAATGATGGTCAGAAAATGATTTCTGATAAGAGAAACATAGAATTGGAGGGAAAATCAAAAAATTCTATTATCATATCATTATCATAGAAAATTTACAAGAAATTTATGGTTATAAAAACTAAAAAAATAAATTTGGGATAATTTTGAAAGTATTTATCCAAGAAATTTGAGAGCAAAGAAGCAAAGCTACAGATTTTGAGAAGTAAATTTGAAGAAATTAAAATGGTAGAGAATGAATATGTTGATGACTCCTTTACTCTAGAAAATGAAATTGTGAGTAATATTTTAGTCATTGTTGAGAATCTTGATGAAACTATTATTGTTAATAAACTAATGTGAAATTTTCTAGATAAATTCGATTCAAATTTTTTTTCACTTGAAGATAAAGAAGATATTACTCTTAATGAGATAAAAAATATTCTTAATTCATATTAAATGAGAAAAATACCATCATTAAAAAATGAGGTGAAGGAAGAGATGGATTTTGAATCCTTTAGAATAATGAAAGTTATAAATGATGAAAATGTTGATGAAACTGGTAATTTTAATAATAAAGAATAATATCAATAGGTTCTTTAATTTATTTTTAAAACATTTCAAAAGTTAAAAATCAAGAATAATGGTACATTTTTTGTTAGATGTTTCAAATGAAATGGTATTTTAAATTTTCAATTAATTTATGAAATGAAATAGGAAAAAACTATGAATATGAAGATGATGAAAAAAATCAAGGAAAAAAGATGAAGAAAGATTCCAAATAAGATCCAAAGTCAAGTGGAAGTAAGAATAGATTTAAAAAAAACCAAAAAGAGAAATATGATGAGAAAAGAAGAGGAATATGATATTTTCTCTTTTAGTTATTATTATGAAGATACAAAAGAAATATTTATAAATTTTATAGCTCATGTTCAAAAAAATATTTATTCATCTAGTAGTGATGGAGATAATTTATGACCAATAGATTATGAATACATGATCAAAGATGAACTTGAGACACGTATTGAGAAAAATAAAATGATCAATAAATAAAAGAATATTATTATAACTAAGAACATGAAACTAGTTGATGAAAAATATGAAAAATTATAAAGGGAGATAGTTCTTATATAAGAAAATAAAAATCTCAGATTAAAAGCTACAAAATATGATAAAATGATCAATGATCTCAAAGAAAAACTCACTTTGAGGGATGATAAATTATCAGTGAAATAATAAAAATGTATTAATATAGATACATCTCTAAAAAATATCAATAAGTACTTCAAAATATATATTTATTTCAAATATAATGAAAAATTATAGTAAATTCCCTATCTAAAAAATCCATTTCCAGAACTATTAATACTAACACTAAAAGTTTTGGTCCTAAATCTGGTCAAATATGGACTAAGAAGAAAGAATAAAAATTACCTATTAAAGTACCTGATGATGTAAACATATTTAATTAATCTTATTTTCAAAATAAAAAGTGAAATCAGATCCAAGTAGATCAGAGAATGTCAAATTCTAGACAGAGTATTTTTGTATATAAAACTGGTTTCCCAAGGAAATTCGGATTTTAGGGTTATTGTTGGTTCTTTGGACTTCTTGGAAAAAAATTATATACAGTTTGGTCTAACATTTATTTAGCAGTGGTAAGGAAAGAACATATGGGGAGAAGTTTTAATGCTAATAAAATAGTTTCTGTAAGAATATAGGCAGTGAGGAAAACTATTTATAGAATAAAAAAAATAGATTTGATTTTCTTGAAGATATGTATGGTATGTGAGATAAAAAGGGACATAGTGAAGAGAATTGTATGAATATATTTATAAGTTAAATGCCTCTCAAAGATAATGTAAAAATAGAATAAGTTTTTAATGAAAAAAATTCATGCTTAAAGAAGCACTTTTCAAGGAATACAAGAAAACATAGGCTGAGATACTTGATAATGGGTGTTCCTACCACATGAACGGTGATGCCAAAACCCATAAAATATTGAGAAACATGAAGGAGGTTTAGTAAAAGTTGGTAACGAGTCCTCCTTGAAAATTAAAGGTATTGGCACATCTCATATTGATGATGTTAAATTGAGATCAGATGACTTTATATATATTGAAGGGATAAAACAAAATTTGATTAATGTTATCCAAATTTGTGAAAATGGGAATGAGGTAACATTAAATAAAAATACATTAATATTTAATATCACAAGTAATTAAATAATTAATTAAAAACTCATTAGAACTAATGGAAACCTATTATTGATTGGTGATCTATCCAATATATGATACTTAAGCATGAAAATGAGATTTTCTATGGAACATAAGACTTGTGAATCTTGGGAAAAGAAGCCTAGGAAATATTATAAAACATTAATTAGTAATATATTTACCTAAATTTAAGAGTTATCAAGATATATTTTTTAAAATATTCCAAAAGGTTAAGATAACTCAGATGATGCACAAGAAGGTGGATATTGCATCCACATGACCATTGGAATTAGTCCAAACAGATCTTTGTCGAGCCATGAGAGAGTAATATAAACAGGGTGATCTTTTCTTTATTACATTAATAGATTAGTTCACTCATATTATTGAGTTTATTTTCATCAAACATGAATTTTAAGTTGTCAAGATGTTTAAAATATTAAGAAGATAATCTAAAAAAGACATTGGGATGTGTGTTATAAATATGAAAATGGTGTCTTAATGGGGTATTTATCTACTGGAAAAGGATACAGGTTCTAGAGTAAAAAATTTCATAGAATTTTAGAGTGTAAATATGTAAAAATTGACTAAAATATTGGCAAAATGAATAATCATATTCAATAATATTTTGATTATTTTTCTGAAAACAATGATAAAATTCTGAAGAAATGGCTAAGAAAGTCACTGAAGTTAGATCAGAAAAAATTGATGAAAACTTATAATTATCTAGTAATTATGAAGGAGGTGATGGTGGTAATATAAATTAGTTCTAGATACTAAATATTCATGTTGGTATTGAGAATATCATTATGAATTATAATGCACTAATTCATACCAGAAGAAGAATGATATTAGAAAATCAAATAGCTCTCATATAGAAGATCGAGCTAAGAACTATGGATGATGCTGTTAAGCATGTTGAATGGGTAAAAAATATGAATGAGTAACTCAATCATATTAAGAAGAACTCTATATGGGATCTTGTTCCTAGACTAAAAACTAATAATGTGATCAGAACAAAATGGGTTTCCAAGAACAAAATAAATGATAAAGGTGAAGTTACATGGAAAAAGTATAAACATGTTTTAAAAGGATACTCTCAAATGGAAGGAATATATTTTGAATATAATTTCACTCTAGTTTCTAGACCTGAGACAATACATTTGTTTTTTTCAGTGGCATCACATAAGCATTATAGAGTGTATTAAATGGATGTAATGTCTTCCATTTTAAATGGATATCTTGAAGAAGAAGTTTTTATCGAACAAACAAAATGTTTCATTCATAGAAATTTTAAAAGAATAATTTTTATATTGAAGAAGGAATTTTATGGTTTAAAGAAATATCCAAGGGATAATATTCTAAACTTCATTATTTCTTGAGAAAAACGGGTTTTTTCCAAAGGCATTATTGGGAACAACTTGTACTTGAAAAAGTATTGCTCATATACATTAGTTGTGATAATTTATGTGGAAGAAATAATTTTACAAATAATTAAAGTTTCCTATGTAAGGAATTTTCTATATAAATGAAAAACAAATTTTCTAAGTTTATTCTAGAGAATCTTAATTACTTTATGGGGTTTTAAATTGAGAAAAATTCACAGTATGCCTTTATTTCTCAAGAAAAATATATGAACTAAATTCTATATAATATTGTAATATAAGGTTAAAAATATATTTATGAAACTATATTAGTTGGTATGTATTTGATAAGGTATGAACAAGTCAACATATTTGATCATAAGATTTTCAAAAGTATGATTTACAACCTATTGTATCTCACAACTTCTAGACCAGACATTGACTAAGCAATGACTCTATGTTCAAGGTATCAAAGTGAAATAAAGGAGTAACAAATAATTTCAATTAAATGAATTATGAGATTTGAAAAAGGAACAATAAATTAATGATATTATATAGTTACATTGGGGATCTTGATTTTCTTTCATACACTGATGCCAATTGGGTAGGTGACTGTACATATCATAGATCCACATCAGGTGATGTTTTCTTCATTAGTGATGGCCATTTCAGCTGGTAAAATAAGAATCATAGTTTAGTGACCCTTAATATAGTTCAATCATAGTATGTTATGGAACCACATGCAACTACATAGTCTTTGTGGATTCAAGTTCTATTAGCATAGTTGAGGGTTGATATTCAGAGACCATTAAAAATTCTTTGTGACAACCAAAGTGATATTGATCTATAAAAAAATCAATTTCAACACCATCGATCTAAAAAAATTGATTTTTTTATCATTTCATCATGGGGAGATTAAATATAAATCAAAATTTTCTATATTCCCACCAAATAACGTATTATAGATATTTTCACCAAAGCTATGCCATATGAGAGATTATTGGAATTTAGGTTGAGGCTCCATGTTCAGACTACATCGTACACTTGAAGTTATATTACATTGAGAAACCCCACCCCCATGGTTATTTATTTTATATTTTAAAAGGGGGAGATAAGTCCACGATGTAATAGGGGAAGCATAAGTTATAATTAAATATGATAATATTAAACATGTTCATTCAATGATGAAAAATGATGATAGGTTCTCATGATAGAAAACTACAATGAAGGTGTTGTGAGTCAGCATGGGAATGTTATGGTCTTAAAATAATCCTCCTTGGATATGGTGAAGGTATATTCCTTTCATGTTTCTGAATTTAAAGAGATTATGAATTAGGATCCGTATTTCATAGGGAGAAAGGGGTTACCTAGTAAGATTGATGTTCTGGGTTTAGTGGGGATATTTAAATTATCCTAATCAAATATGATGTTGGGGTTCTATTACTTTGAGTGAAAAGTATATGTTTAAGATATGTTAATGCAGGTAATTTTAAATTTTGTAAAAAAATCCAAATGAGAAGATTAAATAACACCATGGAATTGTGGTCTGGTTTGGAAAAGGTTTAAGTTCCCATGGTTCTTGAAAAGTTTTGGTTTTTTAATTTTTGAAAACCATAATTAAGGAATTATTTAATTATAATGATGCTTGATCTTGGTGTTATAGAATTAAATATGATATAATAGAGTTCATTAATGATAGAAATATTTTTAATAATGGTTGGATATTGTATGAAGCAATTTTGTTTGAGTTTCAGTGGTTTCTAGAGCTATGTAGGTGAATTGGTAAAGGACAATTCATGTAGGCAATTCATATAGCTATTTTATCAATGTAATCATTTCACATAGCCATTTATGATATGTAAGGGAATCATGTATCCATTTCATTAAGAAGTCTTTTTTAAGATATAAACTACATATCCATTTTGTGACATAGCCAAATGTCAAATTACAGAGGCAAATATTCTATATAGTTAATTTATTCACATAGATGATTGATATACATAGCTGATTTAGGTTGAGATAAATGTATTAATTTATTATACTTAGTCGATTATGAATCTATGACATGTTCATATTGTTTTTAGTTGCATTTCAAAATTAATTTATTTTGAGGAATTTTAATTTTGTGGATGGTTTTGCATGCCTCCCTGATTCTAGGTATCAATTCTATATGTTCAGATAGAGATATGGTTTCTAACTGCAGTTATGGTGATCATGGGGATTTATTATTTATGTGTTTTTTTGTATCTAAATGGGAAGTTTTTGTTGATGAAATTCATTTATATAGTTATTAAAAAACCATCGATGAGCCATTTTGGATGAGTAAAAAAATTATGAGACCCTATTGATGCATGAAAAATCGTTGATAGTGAAATACATAAAAGGGGTGTAAGTCCAAAGTTGAGGCAATTTGGTACTTTAGTGATTAATATATATTGTATATAATGTGTTAAAAAGTTATGAGGTTTCTGTTTGAGAAAATATATGCAACTATTTCATGACTGCACTATAGGAAATTATCCTATGAATATTCATAAGGGTTGTAGAAGGAGATCTACATTATTCATTTCTAATGCATCTTGGTTTTCTAGTGATATTTTTCAGTTTTTTAATCATTTTTATCTTGTAGTGTAAAGTTGTATTATTGGGTGAGAATCATAGAATTTGTGGTGAGGCACCACATGATTCATTGTAAATGAATTTCACTTGGCGATATAGTGAGGAAAATATGTGGTTGGGGGGAGTAACCAACCACAACAAGATGTAGGATTCCACACTAGATCCAAATATTATAAAATTATCTGTGTGAGTTTCTCTTTATTTTTATATTTTTTAGTGGATAAAAATGTAACAATTCATAAAGGTTTATTTTGTTTCAAAACATTTTAAAAACATCCCTCCACTCATTTAACCCACTTCTTAGTAGAGGAGACCAATCCAAATACGCACTTAATCTATGTCACCCATTATATACCATTCCACTTTCCCTGCTGATCCATCTACTCATCCCACTAAAAACCAATTTTGGGTTTAACAATCATTTCCCACATGTGTGGAAAGATAGATATATTGGGGTGAAGGGTGGTAGTGTAATTCAAGGAATGGAGGGAGAGTAAGGGGAAAGGGAAGAATACACAAGCTTCCATCACTTGTATCCATCACATAGAATGAAGTTAGATAATTAATCAAAATTATGATTCAAATAGAACATATAAAGAACATGAGTCTATTATGAAATAAAGTTTAAATTCATGAAAAATGAGGAAACCCAAAAAATATGGAACAAGTTCCAAAATGTGATAACCCATTATTTATTCTAAATTATTCTAAAAAAATTCACAATTAATTAATATTAATCAAAATCACACAACTTTTACTTAGAGTGATATCATTTATTGAAAAAGTTTCTGTTCTTATTGATATTGAATCTATGGAGTAATTATTATATTCTTCCCCATATGTCCTCCACATTAACGATAATAATTACTTGGGTTTCACAAGACTAACCTTAGAAATTATCTTTAGCATATATTTATATATTTGTGGCTAGAGTTTGGAAATTTATTTTCCATAAAAATTAATAATAATCTTATTAATTCCCCTTTTAAAATGATTCTTTTTCCAAATATAAATGGTCAACAATCAAGTATTTAATGTGAGTGGAACTTATACTGGCCCTAAGGTAAAACCCATGTCTTGCAAGTGACTGCATTATTATATTTTCCTTTTAATGTACCACTTAGTAGGAAAGGAACAATTATCAACAATACAAATGTTCTAACTTAAAATTTTAATTTTTTAATTTAAATATTTTTTATTGTAACCCCACCACTCTCATAATTTTATACCATATTATCCTAGAGGTAAACACCATGACTCAGGATCTACAAACCATTGGATATTTTTTCTATGGTAAATTTAGCTTTTTACCCCTAGGAAGGTCTTGTGACTCCTTAAATAAAAATTGAGTAAAGTCTCAATCAGTAAAAATAAAAGTGACTATAATATAGTCTTTAATTTTCATTTTTCTTAGTTATTATGATGATTTTTCCTAATATATGTGTTTTTTATAGTTTCTCACAATGATTTTTGTTATTCCTAGATAGAGGGTAGTTATATAACTTAGTGAAATATTTGTAGATTCATATGTACTCATTAACATGGGATACCAGTTATATGGGGAGATATATAACCTAGTGTAACTATGTAAAGATCCTATAAGTGCGGTAATGATTAATAAAAATTATGGATTTTTATATATACCTAATATATTTTTTGTTCTTTTAGTGATGGCATAAATTACTTTACTTTGTGGATCCCCACCTAAGGATAGAAATATATGTGTATCCCAATATCTAGGAATTTCATGAACAACTTAATGGAAAATAAAGTATGAATTTATCCTCACCCACATGAAGATATTAATTATTAAAGGCATGGTTATGGATATGACATGACATCACTGACAATAGGTATGAGGCCTGGCGTGTGACATTGGGAGTAGGATATTAGTGTGGTAAGTGTGATTTTTTTGGCCATTTATTTTGATGATTGTCATGGTGTGTTTTTTCTATTATATATATATATATTTTACTCATATAGTATACTTGTGTAAATTTATGACATATCTTTAGAGAATATAGAATTTATTTGGAAGTGTTATTGTTATGTTGTTTATCTTTTACACTCACAGACGCGTTAATATACCATGATCACATCAGTATAGTTAGAGGATTGAGGGGGTACCTAGTGAGTTTTTTTATATTGAACATGACTTCTTATATCAATTTTTAAATATTAAATATCTTATTTTTGGTGTTTTTGATCAGTGATATCTTGGAACTGGTGGATAGTTAAATCCAAAGTTGAGTAGACATATACTGTTTCTAAGATATGATGGGTTATTTTGTGTTCCCTTTGTTTTGTAGGTTTTGTAGTTGTATTTAATTATTGTAATATTTTTCATACTATTTTGGTTTTATAAAATTCATACATTGATATAAATTATATTTTACTTTTGTATTTGTATTATTTGGGATATTTTACCTTATTGTTTCTGTATTTACACCCTTCTCCTGATTATTGAGGAAATTTTATCAAATGTGCGTGTTCTATATACCCTATTTTTTAATGAGTTGGATGATCTTTTAGAAGCGGTCTGGAGTTGTTAAACTTATTTTTATATATTAACCCATTATGGGTGTCAATATCATTGGGTCATGATAGAGTGGTATTTCAGTGAGATTTTAGGATAGTGTTTTCAATAAGAATAATTAAAGTATTATTTGGTGGTATGGTAGTAATATACTTGAACTTAATATATAAATTAGGCTTGGAAAACTAGGATATGGGTATAAAGGGACCTTATGATTACATTCAAGGACCTTGACCATATAATAATCACTACTAATGGATAATGTGTTGTATACAAGGTAATATAGTTTTTATGAGAAATGTATCATATAGTTTCACATGGTTCATGATGATTTTGTGTGATTATAGAAAGATAGTTTGTGATGGGAGGTATGAGGAATTGAATCTATATTCATATAATCTACATCATTTTGTTTAGTTTGATCAAGTCACATTTATTTTAGTAACTATTTCTCATGGACTTTGTTAAAGGGATGTGCGAGTGAGTGAGTTGAAGAAACCTGAGCTAGTTTAATAAAGGGTTGACTTTAATGTTCATGTGGTTGATGATGCTTGGGATATTCCATTAGATTATTTTTAGTTGAATCCTTTACTGTGGTATAAGGTATTTTCACAGATTAGGATATAAAGTGTTGGATGGAGGAGGGGGTATAAAATTTTAATTGGTTAAAACTCTAAGGGAAAATCATATGCCTTTAACGATTATCTTTTAAAGTGTACCAATATACACCAATGTAAAGTTTATCTTGATATCCACATAAGTATTTAGTCAAGTGGGATCAGTTTTGGGATATATTTTAGAAATATTTATTATTAGTTTTCTTATGAGTTAAGTATCAATGAAAAATATTGATGATTATCTAATGGAGTTCTAGTATTTTTGAGTTCGATATTAGATTCATGAGGTTTATTTGTTATTATGAAGATATATTCTCTAACGATAAGTTGAGATCTAATCATTTTCAGGTGGTTCTTTTCCCAAATATTCATGGGATGATAATTATTTTTTATCTTAGTACTTATGCGAAGGGAATATAGTAAATTGAGATTGTAGAGTAATTACTAACTAGGATGAGTTTTCATGTGATTTAGAGAAATAGTGTTCAGAGTGGATATGAGAGTCTGAGATCTTATTATATAATATGTTCAAGGTTTCAACATGGTCATGAATAGTCTTATTAGGCATGTAGTCATTTTTCAAGGTCAAGTAGTTCAAGGATCTCTATTAGTGTTCAAGGTCTTTTTTATTTACTATATAGAGGTGTTAGGAATATTTATCATGAGTTTCTATATTTTTGAGGATATCATTTGAATCAAACAAACAGTGGGATGATGGATAGTTCTCCTTGATAGCTTTATAGACCTCTGTATTTTTAGTTCCTACATCATTAAAAGTTTCTTCATTTATTTGGTATATTGATGCTGATATGAGATGGATAAGTAATTAGTGGGTCAATGCATAGTGTCTATAGGTTTAATATGAGGATCGGTCTAAAGGTAAGGGTGGGTAATGGGGCTGTAATGGTGGAGTGGAAGAGAAGGGTCAATTTTAGGCCATAAAGGTTATTAAATTCATGTTTTTAGAGGTTGTTTAAATTATGATCAATTTCTATTTTAATATTTATTATATATTGATAAAAATTAGTGCTTCTCATTATTTTATTATTCTGACTCATGTTCATGAGTTGGGTTTTTCAATTGAGAGGTTGGGTCAACTGTTTGGGTTTTTGAAACAGAGGGAAGGTTTTTCTAGATAATTTGAAGTTTATCAAGGATGCAATCTTTATTTGGGGAATGATCATATGTGTTAGTATCTTATTTTATTTAAATTCATCAATATGATGTTATTCTATTCATTTAATAGTTTTTCTCAGTATGATTATGTCAATTGTTATCATAAAATTATTATTATCTCAGGTGTAAGTTAATATATATCTAACATCATTGGAAAAGATGTAAAATTCTCAAGATCTTTGTGTTATATAATTCAACCCATTTCTTAATATTCATAGGGATTGATCTAGGGTGTACTGGATGCATAAGTGGAATAATATCCTTATTTTTTTGGGAGTTTGTAGAAATTTTTTGAGGAGATTATAAGTTTTCCCCCTTTTCATGAATTCAAGTTTAGTATTTATTTTTATCGTTATATCAATCCTATATTTTATCCTTTATATAATATGGGTCTATAAATGTATCATGAGTTAAGATATAAAATTTATGATTTTTATATGAAAGGTTTCATCTAGCTTAGTGTGTCACCACATAGTGAATCGATTCTATTCTCTAAAAAGGTGGAAGTTAATTTTAGGCCTACCATTGATTATCTTCAAATGTACAATGTAATAGTGAATAATTAACATCCTTTTCTAGGTACTAATCATCTATTTGATCAATATGATGTGCAAGTAGGTTTTTGAAGATTGATTTTCATTCTAGATATCATTATTTTATGATTCAAGAATAGTATATACCAAATTTTATTTTTATAGGTATAGATTTTATAAGAATGCTATGATATCATTTGGTATGATCAATATACTATCAATTCTTATAGGGTTAATGTAGTGGATCATTTATAAATTTCTTTAATAATTCATGGTAGTGTTTATTGATGAAATAAATGTATATTCAAGGTTAAAGGATGATCATGTAGGATATCTTTATATTTTCTTGAGTTTATTGATCAAGCATTAATTGTATAAGAAGTTTTCAAAGTGTTGTTATTAGAAGTAGGATGTTCATTTCTTGAGTCATTTTATCTTAAAGAATGGTTTTTTTATTGATCAAAAAAATAATTTTTTTACCCAAAAAATACTGAGGGAATTTTTGTGTGGATGTTTCCTAGAAATGTTATAGTGGTGCATGGTTTCATTAGTTTAGCCAAATATTATTAGAGATTCATACCAAATTTTTCTTTGATTGTGACTCAATATTCATTATTGACCAATAAGGGACATGTTTTTATTTTTATAGAGGAATGTAAGACAATTTTTTGTTGTCTAAATGATATGATAACCATTATAATTATTTCACAGGTTTCAGGGGAGGTTATTCCTTAAGAGGTTTACTAAGATTCTTTGAATCAATGTTTGAGTTTTATTTTGATACAGATGAATATTTTCATTTATTATTGAACTAGTTAATTTTACCCCCATGAGTTTAAATAGATTATCCATGATCTGGAATATCAAATTGTGTTGTTTTATTTTAGAATGTGGAGGAACTATATTCTTGGAGAACATTTTAAGGTCTTTACTGATTATAAAATCTTTTGTTATAACTTTTATTTTAGGTTATTGAACATGAGGTGGAATAAATGGATAAAGTTCCAAAAATATTGTGATTTTAAGAATATATATACCCTAGGAAAGTGTAATGTGGTTTATAATCCCTTAATTCATAATTCTTATAGTGATGTGGTTTGGGACGCAATGGATGAATAAAAGATAATGAAAAGGTTGGAAGCTTTGTATTGAAATTTGGAGTTAGTGGATGGTTAATCTTGTTTATAGATAATATTTATTAGTTATTTCTTTGTGAATAAATTAATTGAGTCTCATTTGGGAGATAATGAGATAGATATTTGGCATGATAGGATCATTCAAGGTGATGCACCAAATGGTTGGTCTGAATATATAGAGTAATAGGTTTCTTTTCATGGGATTTTTTTATAAAGAGTATGCAAGAGGTGGTGCTATAATAATTTATGGTTTTTATTTGGATATTAATATATAATTAATGAATATGTTTTATTCTTTTAGGTAATAGTTTTAGTGGTGAGGTTTAAAGAGGTTAGTGTCAAAGTTTGTTGCAGGTTGTCTTACCTGTCAAGAGGAGAAGGTTGGAAATCGGGTTATAGGAATATTTTTATAGGATTTATTGATTCCATAGAGGAATTATGATGATATATACCTATATATCATGAATAGTTTTCCTCATACATCTTGAATTGAAAATTATATATGGGTAGTTATGGATCAGTTGACAAAGTTGAATTATTTTTTACCCATTATAAAGTAAAATTTAATGGATTACTTGGAACACTTTTATATGTTAAATATAGAGACCCATACTTGACATAAATAGACATTAAATTACTTTTACAGAATACTTAATACATTAAAAAAACAGATGCCTAACGACCATATTAGTTTAGTGTCTTTGGAAACTCATAACATAATCTTCTAATCATGGTGAAAGATCTTCAACATCTCCCATAAAGATCTCCCCCTTTTTTCTTACCTAAAAAATTTATTTATATCCTGAGGAAAAGAAAACATATAAAGGGTGACCTCAAATGATCATTAAGGGTAAGCATGAATAAAATAAAACAAACCATATACATTTGAATTTAAAAACATGAATATAATGTTTAAACATCAAAATTATGAGCAATGGCATAAAACATGGAAGTACGTAAGGCATAGATCATAATGGAACATAAATCATGCTAAAATAGCATGGGGAATAAAACATGTAATTGTGTAAAACTATTAATCACACGTTATGATTTCCATAGTAGCCAAGGCATTGTTTCCAAGACCATCATAGTGGACAAAGTCCCTTACTGAATCGAGGTCACTCCTCATTATAGTCCAATATCACTGAACTGGATTAAATTGTCATTCCAGCCATGTCTATCTCATGAGATATAAATATTTACCCAATGAATTGGAGGGAGATATAGGTCCCACCCATCTCATAATGAAATCATTTTTACTTGTGCTACAAAATAAACATAAATCATTCATCACAATCCAAAGAATAAAATGTGTTTCATAAACATAACCCCATTATAACGTAATCCATATAAAACAAATGGTATCATTTCATCATAAGAAGAATAAAACCATGTAAATAACAGAGAAATTATACTTGAAACATAATCATATTAAATAATTTCATCTTAGATGGAAAATAGTTTTTTACAAAACACTTGAAATAAATTCTTGAGGAAAATATCCTTTATTCTTCAAAATAATTTTCTTTTTACAAAATACCATTAAATTTTAAAAGAAAAGTTATTTTGTTGAAAATAATCATGAAATATTGTAGAGGAAGCTTCATGAAAATTAGGCGTTATGAAATCGTAAAAATCTGTTCGTGCCGTATATGTTAAAAAAACATTCTCCTCGAACTTTTGCCGGAAAAGTCAAAAAGTTCCTCGTATGGTAAACAAAAGAAATATTCCTTCCATAACACAATGTAAAAGTCAAATAGGGGTAAAAATGACTTTAAACATACAAGTAATAATGTTAAAAACTTTATTAAAAACATTTTTATGGACATGGATGAAAAGTATAACCCCAATAAATACTTACGTATAAGCAATCTTGGATAAAAATGAGATTTGAAAAATTATCCCTTACCATTTATAATCGGTGGAAATTACATGGATATTTAAATATCATATCCTTCATAATAAAAATCATAAAACACTCACGGGAAGCTTAAAAACCATACAAAATAAATAGTTGCTGATTAAGGCATATGTCACACAGAAATAAAAGTGAGAGGAAATAATCCCTTACCTTAGGTCCAATTTCTTCAGTATGTGTATGAAACTACTGTATAGTGGGTTTAAACATAATATTAACTTGTAACAGAACCATAATAATATTTATGATAGCATATATGATTCACTTAGGACTTTATATTACCCATTCTTTTGTCAATTCCATGTTAAAGCGGCGTTTTGGGTAAAATCGTTTCATTTATCGTACGTGTTTCGACTTGTTGTTCTTGATATTATTACTTATATCCTGATTTAATTAATTCCAGAATTTAAAACATGATTTATATAAAATATATATTCATCATATAAATATATACGATAGATTGATAAATGGAAGGAAATACACAGTTAATGAAGACGGTAGGCTGTACGTACGCATGAACGCTGTTTTCATTTCCTTATTGAATTGAATGGAATTAAGTAAATGAAAAATATATGTACATAAATACAGTATCATTATTATTTAATTTCTTTCATGATTATTTATTATATATACTTTATAATCATACTTGAATGGTTAATCGTGGAAAATGAATCTCATCGCGTTCGTGGAGACGGTAGTCCATACGTACGCATGAGCGACAATATTTTTCTTTTGATATTAAAATAATATATAATTGGATAGTATATCATATATAAATAATCATAATAATGTTATATTTATTATTTATATCATTTATACTCATTATTATACCCATCCAAATGATGAAATGTTTGAATAACAAACTACACCACGATGTGGTGATGGTAAGTCGTACGTACGCACGTGTGGTGACTTTTTCATTCATAGGATGGATAAAATAACTAATATGGTTGTAAAATTTTTATAATAACATCACAATATATAGAAGATACTGGAGTTATTATTTTAGAATGGAAACAACAAAGAAGGAGGAAGTGGAAGAAGAAAGGAACTTGAAATAGGTGGTGAGATATTTACCTCTTCTTCGGGTTCTTCCTTTTGATTTGATAAAAAGGGATCCTTAGGTTGGATTTTTGACTTAATAAAGGCCTATAGGATGAAGGAAGGAAAGTTTAGAGGGTATTTAGGCAGGGTTTGGTCGAGCCAAATGTCTTTGGAGGTGTGAATTAGAGAGAAGGGGGAGTGCCCTTTTATAAGAGGGGTGAGGGGTACCTTAGGGAAAACTTAAAATATTATTTTATAATAAATTCATATTCGGTTTATAATGGATAAAAAGTGACTTATTTAGAGGAAAGGGTGGGGATGGGTCGAAATACTCTCAACCAATAGGTTTTAGACAAGTCTAGGTTACCATTTTAACCTTATCATTTAGATTTAACTCTAAGTTAAATAATTTAACTTTTACCATGTCTTTTTGTATTCTTAAACTATATGGTTAATAAACTTATTATAAAATACCAATAGAAACCCAATTGTTTAATTAATGTCATATATATTATTATATAAGTCTTTTGGCCGACCCTTTTATTTTTAGGACCATTATATTAATTAACAATATAATATTTGTTTTAAAAACTCTTTTATGTCAATTTTGACACTATTTGGTATTTTGTTTTTTCTAAATTCATAATAGCATTATTACTCCAAAAACATTCATCTAACCAACCCTAATATGTTATTTTAACCTAGAAAATTAGTTTAATTTATAAAAAGTCTCAAATTACATTATTTGGATATTTATAATATTAATTATGTTAATATTTCATTAATAAGGTAATTAATGCATCATCATTGTGTCACAAATAAATTAAATTATTTATTGTCTAAAAATTATAAATAAAATTCCATTATGTAGGAAACTTTTATAGATTTATAATTAACATTTATAGATGAATTTATCTTATGTATAACCCTATATTAAAAATGTTTTACTTATTAAACATTGATTTTAACTCTTTTAACTTCTCTTTGAATTAAATAATAATAAATGTCCTAATCTAATCCAAGTGGACCTAAACGATCATATTTTATTCCTAAGGTTGTTTTTTGTCTAATTAAACTTATCCAATAGAATTAGGACAAGTGTTAGGGTAATAATAATATCATTTTTACCCTTAATTACCCTATTTACTTTTAACCGTGGTAAAAAAAAGTTAAAAGTTACTATTCACAAAAAATTATTTTCATCTCATTGAACCAAATTTTACTTAATTATATCAACCAAGTCTCTTTTATTTTTAAAAATCAACTCACAGAAGTGGTAAAATTAAGTTTTTTGTAAATTTGCAAATTCTAATGGGAGGTGGGTAAAAGACAGTAAAAAGTTCAATAAAATTTCTATATATTGAAAATTATTATAAAATGACTTCAATGAATTAAATTGAACTTATATAGGTATTATGTATCTATTTTTACCTAAAATAAATTTAAATAAAATAAATAATTATTTAAATAAAAATTCAGTTTTAAACTATAACTTAGTGTTTTTCACTATTCATCAGAAATTGAAAGTTTTCAGAAAAATACCAAAAAATAACCCTAGGATAATTTTGATATTCCAAATCCAAAAATGAAGTCCATTTTGAAATATAAAATTTATAAAATTTCAAAAAGTGGGTATTACTATTCATAACGACTAGTTTATATAATATTTTAATAACATATCATTGTTTAGTGAAACCTGGTATTGCGTACTACACATGCTATTGAGGAAGGACGCGATTTCTTGTAATGAAAGCCAAGTCAGAGCTGCCTATAGTGAAAGCTCCATTTGGTGTTGCGTATAACATAATCAAAACTTATTTCATTTATATATTAAACAAAATCTATACTTAATGTTGCGTAGAATAATTTCCACAAAACAAACTTGAAATTGTGTGTAACACGAGCCAAGAATAGTGTTGGGTATACTGCAAGCTAATACAGTGTTGAATATAGTACAAGCTAATCTCAGTTTAGTGTACAATAGAAGACATCAAAGAAATTAAAAAGAATATATCTCATAAAATCTCTGGGTGTTACATTCTACCCCCCTTAAAATGAATTTCTACCTCGAAATTCATTGGGGTTATAAATCGTTTACTAATTGAAAGTTTCATTCATAGAAACCCACATCGTAAAAAGGAATACTAAAACATAATTTTAAAAAGTGTAGTATGAAATGTAACGGTTACCCAAGTTAACTCATCACTGGGTTTCCACATAGAAGAACATAGGTGAAAATATGGATATGGAAGAGAAATCTAAACATCAAGTTCTGATGGAGAGTGGTAGAGAACATGGCTATGAAAAATCCAACAATCACAAATCCATAAATTTCTGATGATCTATGGTACCATCTAGGACAACATTTTTGGTTTTCAATATCATTTCCCTAAAGTTGAAAAAAATTGGAATTAGAAGAAATACTTAATTGATTTTGGTACAATATCACCATTGGTCATTCCTTGAACAATTTCCACGTTATATCTTAAATAAATGAAGTTGAATTTGTCATTATTGATGTGTTAGCAGATCATGCGATAGAATGATAGGTCATTCCATCTATCTCAAACAAAAGGTTATCAAAAGTTATTAAATATACATAAGTCCATCTATGGTGAGATTAATTGTATATGGTTCCTAAAATGGACTTATACTTCATATATCATACCAATTAAGAAATTAAAACTAATTTATACCAACCAGGGACTTCCTGTAGGCTAGTGGTAGGCGATAAAGGCATGTCGCACTTCAGTTGTGGGTTCGATTCCCACATCCTTGTCTGATGCGATGGGTTGTTGTCCATCCTGCAGGTTGTCCTTTTTCTAAAACTATATTATTATAACATTCCGGAAATAATATCGAAAAATATCCGTTCCAATCTTTAGTCTTATCCAAAATACATCTATCCAATCTCATAGTATAATGAAAACTATTACTAGAAATGTCATCAACCAATAATTTAAATACCATCATTTATCCCCCATATATCATAAGATATATCTTGTTGATCGCATTCCAAACATGTGAATACCTTAATCTTGTATTCTCTTGCAACATGAATTATCATTGAACCTTATTGGAAACATTAATTCTGTCAAAAGTTAACTCTTTACACATACCAAAATCCCAAAAAATCTATATACTCAAATCATGATATCACTTTGTCCTTTTATCAGTCATGAGCTCATGAATAATATCAACCATATTATTTTCTCATTTTCCCTTCATTATGCGCATATAATCTTCTTTCCAAAAATATTTCAATCACTTTTCATGGTTACTAGTACCATAAAATTATTGAAAACCATAATAAACCAATACATAGATATTCCAATATTCCACGATACTAAAAATTACATCCCACACTACTATTTTGGAATCCCGTTACATAAAAACTTAATCAGTCCACCACTTCATTGTCATATTCAACATCGTCAACAGTGACTGCATGTGACTTCCCTTTGTACTTTGCATTGAGAGGTTGTAGATGTCGATTATCATTAACCCTTGGATTAGGGAATTGGTTAGCATAATGCCTCATTTCCTTGCTCTTGAAGCATTGAAGTGTTGGTGGTGAGTTTTCTATAGTCTTTTCTCTATTCACACCATTAGATACCTTTTTCCCATTACATCAGAACTCAGTTGCTCGATGACCTTCTTTTCCACACTTAAAACATTTTCTAGTCCCTTTAAGACAATCTACACCATGCTTCTTTCCACACTTTGAGCATAAAGAAACATTCGTCTTCTTTTCACCATAGTTTTGAGATTTTTCCTTGAACTCCATCTTTCATTTCTTGTCAAAACTATGAGATGGATATATAACACCAACTTCCAGTTCTAACTTGATAGAACAATGCAAAATTACTTCGTAGCTACTAAAGTCTCTTATAGATAATGCCCTTCGAAGACTTGGTTTTAAGCCACTGAAGAATCAATCAACTTTACTTTCAGGTTGGATGATAAAGCCAGATTCATACCTTTCAAGCCTTGTAAAATTCGCCTCGTATATACCAAAATATTCATCATCCTTTTTCTTAAGCTCAAGGAACTCCTTTTCCATCTTTGTTAAAAGAATACTAGGGAAGTACTTATTGAAAAGCAAGTTCTTAAACTCATCCCATTCCATGGATTCAATTTCATCTTGGGGCCTTGTATTCTTAATTAGAGTCCACCACTGGTCTGCTTCACCTTCTAAATGGTAAATAGACAGAATGACTTTTTCATGTTCTAAATAGCAAAGTATGGAAAATATCTTTTCAATGGTACTAATCCATTGTTCAGCAATAAGTGGATCAGAAGACCCACTGAAAGAAGTTAGACGTTGCCTCATGAATGACTCAATAGAATATTGTTCCCTTCTCTTCTCATTTGGAAGCCCAGAATGATTCATATCTTGTGTAAGTATAACAATAATATTTTGCACTCCATCTCCCATAACATTGGTTTGTTCAGGAGGAAAATAATTTCATTGTGCATTACATTGATCAACACGGTTCCTTCGGGTTCCAACCATCGTCTAAAACCCAAAAAGAATAGTGTGAGAGAAAAAAAATCATGCTAGGAAAACAACATAATAAAGGGGATTAATTTCAATCTCTAACATCATAGGTTTAATCCTAGGTTATTCATGATCATTATCATAATTCTAGGAATGTAACCCATACTTATACTTAACCTTAGGGATATCCCTAGACATACCTTATAAATATCTCTAGGGATCTCACTAAAGTTTTCGCATCCTAGTTTCAAAAGGTTAACTAAACCTTTTCTCTGATACCAACTGTAGAGACCCATACTTGATGTACGTAGACATTACATTACTTTTGCGGAATACTTAATACATGAAAAAAATAGACGCCCAAAGACCGTATTATTTTAGTGTCTTTGGAAACTCGGAACATAATCTTCTAATAATGGTGAAAGATATTCAACATCTCCCATAAAGATCTCCCCCTTTTGTTTTCTTACCTAAAACCTTTCTTTATATCCTGGGGAAAAGAAAACATTTAAAGGGTGAGCTCAAATGCTCAGTAAGGGTAAGCATGGAGAAAATAAAACAAACCATATACATTTGAATTTAGAAACATGAACATAATGTTTAACATCAAAATTTTGAGCAATGAAATAAAAAATGGAAGTACGTAAGGTATAGATCATAATGGAACATCAATCATGCTAAAATAGAATGGGGAATAAAACATGTAATTTTGGAAAACTATTAATCACATGTTATGATTTCCATAGTAGCCAATACATTGTTTCCAAGACCATCATAGTAGACAAAGAACCTTATTTAATCGAGTTCACTCCTCGTTCCAGTCCTGTATCACTAAACCAGATTAACTTGTCATTCCAGCCATGTCTATCTCCTGAGATATAAATTTTTACCCAATGCATTTAAGGGAGATATAGGTCCCACCCATCTCATTATGAAATCATTCTTACTTGTGCAATAAAATAAACATAAATCATTCATCATTACCCAAAGAATAAAATGGGTTTCATAAACATCATCCCATCATAATGTAATCCATATAGAAAAATGAATATCATTTCATCATTAGAAGAATCAAACCATTTAAATAATAGAGACATTATACTTGAAACATAATCATACTAAATAATTTCATCTTAGATGGAAAATAGTTTTGACAAAAAACTTGAAATTAATTCTTGAGGAAAATATCCTTTCTTCTTCAAAATCATTTTATTTTCACAAAATACCATTCAAATTTAAAAGAAAAGGGACTTTTTGAAAATAATCCTGAAATATTGTATATAATGATTCATGAAAATTAGGCATTATGTAATCGTAAAAATCTTTTCATACCGTATAAGTTAAAAAAAACATTCTCCTTGTACTTTTGCTGGAAAAGTCAAAAAGTTCCTCGTATGGTAAAAAAAAAGAAATATTCCTTCCATAACACAATTTAAAAGTCAAGGAGGGGTAAACATGACTTTAAAAATACATGGAATAATATTAAACACTTTATAAAAAACATTTTTATGGACATGGATGAAAATTATAACCCCAGTAAATACTTGCTTATATGAAAATCTCGGATAAACATGAGATTTGAAAAATTATCCCTTACCATTTATAATTAGTGGAAACTTACATGCATATTTAAATATCATATCCTTCATAATAAAAATCATAAAACACTCATGGGAAGCTTAAACACCATACAAAAGAAATAGTTGGTGATTAAGGCATATGTCTCACAGAAATAAAAGTGAGACAAAATAATCCCTTACCTTAGGTCCAATTTCTTCCGTATGTGTCCGAGACTTCTGTATAGTGGGTTTAAACATATTATTAACTTGTAACAGAACCATAATAATATTTATGATATCATATATGATTCACTTAGTACTTTATATTACCCGTTCTTTTTTCAAATCCATGTTAAAGCAGCGTTTTGGGTAAAATCGTTTCATTTATCGTACGTGTTTCGACTTGTTGTTCTTGATATTATTACTTATATCCTGATTTACTTAATTCCAGAATTTAAAACATGATTTATATATAATATATATTCAGCATATAAATATATATGATAGATCGATAAATGGCAGGAAATACACCGTTCATGGAGACGGTAGGCTGTACGTATGCATGAACGCTGTTTTCATTTCCTTAATGAATTAAATGGAATTAAGTAAATGAAACATATATGTACATATATCCATGTAAAGACCAGGAAATTACAAGGAATTTTTTTTTTCTTAATTTCTTTGGGATTTTATGGAACACAGTTTCTGACGGAAGATGATTCCGAGGCCCGGTGTGCCCAGAATAAATTTCCGAAGTTTAGCTCGTGTACGTTCTGTGAACGAACGAGTGGATTTTGTTATCTTTTGAACCGGTGATCGGAATTGAAATTTGAGAGCACCGATGAACTCATAGCACCCGTAATTGATTAAGGGGACCTTTACCACAATTGCGTTTTAAGTGGGTTGAGATTTATTTTTGGGGATTTAGTTTTAAATAATTAAAATTGTGTGAACAATTTTATTTTATGTCTTTGGGAGTTATCCTCTCCCATGGGAAGTTGTTGGTGGGGCCCATGACCAACCAACTTACCACGTGTGGATACTTGAAAGGTGGGGCCCACACGATCCCCAACCTTTCACATTCCTATAACTCTCCTTTAACCCCCATTTAATCTCCCCTTCTTTAACTCTTGAAAAACTCCCCCTTATTAATGAAAACTCTTCTCATTCCACTCCCCCTCTTAAGTGCATGCCAACAAATTTTAATTAATGAGTTCAACCTCTTAATTTAATTAAGTATTTTGAATTTCAAATGGCATGGGTGAATAAAAAATAATGGCTTTGTTATTATTTTTGGGGGCTTTCGTTGTTTTGAGGGGTTTGGGGTGAGAGAGCTTTGGGGAAGTAGTGTAGGGTGTTCTTCTCACAATGAAGAACACCAACCTTCCGACGAAGAATGACTCTTCGACGAAGAACGCCTCCGACGGAGAATGCGAAGACACCGACGACGTGCATTCTCTTCTTCTTCCTCCACGTCAAGGGAGGAGACACCACTGCGGGGAACGTCGCCATCGACGACGTCTCTTCCTCCGATGACAACAGAATCAGCACCGATCTTCCGCAATGATCGATCATCGCGACACTTGCCTCTTTCCGCGGCTCGATGACATGCGACATCTTTTCGAGGTAGGGGTTTGGTTTTATTCATGAATAATTTTCTTGCGTTCTTCGTTAAATATTCAGGCTGCCTGTTATCAATTTAATGGGAGGAGGTCGGACCACCCGAACACGGCCGATCCTCCTCCCCCTTTTGATGTGTGTTCGTTGCGGCTCGAACAAAGGCAGCGCGATGCAACAGCACCGCACGGAAACAAGAAGGAATGCGATGAAGGAGCGTGGCGCCGTCGCGTCGTGCCGTTGAGGCCGAACAAAGCCGCGGCCAGAGTCGGGGCCGCAGAGGCGAATCGAAGACTCCGCAGTTGTTTATTTGACGTACGGATCGATGGGTGATGATGAAGCGGGCCGCAAAGGCGATTTGGACCTTTCTCAGTAACCTATGGGTCCCGGGAGGGACTTAGGCGCAGACAGTGGGCGAATCGGACCACCAGAGTGCGTCTGGTGGTCCGCGGAAGGCGCTGCCGGCGCAACACGCCGGTGCGGCGGCGCACCACGCCGGTGCGGCGGCGCACCACGCCGGTGCGGCGGCGCCCCGACGCACCACCGACAGGAGCCGCTGCGGCTTCAGCCACGGCGGAGGCGGGATCCCGTGACCGCGCAGGATCCGGTGGGGGAGACGCGACGACTAGCACCGCGTTGCTGGCAGAGGAGGGGCCCAACATGGGGGCCGCGGTTTCCAAACAGGGGGGGGCAGCGCCCCCCCCCCCTTTCGTTTTCTTCCGCTCGGCCGTTTCGGTCGAGCCGCCTGGTCACGCGGGCGCCACACCAGCGCCAGGCTAGGCCGGGCCACGCAGGCAGGGCCGGACCACGCCCTAGTGGTCCGGACCTGGACCCGGGTCGGGCCGACCCAGGGGGTCTCGGGCCGGGTCGGACCGGGCCCGAACCCCCTATTTTTCGGGCTGGTTTCAGTCATTTTCCCATAAATTGGGCTTCGAAATTCTGATTGAGGCAACTTCAGTTGCGATGTGATCCTTGGATCGAGACGGTCATTTCGGTATATTACACTTAGGGTTTCGATGAACTTTGGGTATGGCCGGGTTGGTTCGAACACGAAACCAACCGGGCCCTCGGAGCAGAAACGCTTATAAATTGAACTCCGGACGTCCGATAGAGGTGACGTTGACTTTGTTGGATTCCTCTTGATGGGACAGAACATTTAGCATACTTCGCCTGAGGTTTGGACGCAGTTAGATAGTGGCCGAGTTGGATTGAACCCGAAATCCAACCGGGCCCCTGGAATGGAAAAACCGATAACTTTCAGACCGGACGTCCGTTTGACGAACCGTCAGCGGTGTTGGTGATCACGTTGAGAAACGGTCCATATGAGTTTACCCTATGAGAGTTCGGGGTACAGTTGAGATATGGACGGGTTGGTTCGCACACGAAACCAACCGGGGCCCTAGGACGAAAAGGCTAATAACTCACAGACCGGGCGTTCGATTGACGCGCCGTCTGTTGTGTTGAGACCTCTATGGTGAGGCAGTACTTTGAGATACTTCTTCGTGGGACTTTGAGATACTTGAAGTATCGGCCAGTAGCTCGTGGAGCGGATCCTCCCGGAGACGAGCGTACGGTGTACGAAGACCGTGTAGCCAGCTGAGACCTAACGACTACTTCACCGAATCGACATAGAGTGAGTTGACTAGCCTAGTGGACGGAGCACTACTTTGTTTGGTTGCAGACCCATGGAGGACGGAGCACTACTATGTTTGGGTGCAGACCCGAGGGACTCGACCGAATAGTATGTCTACAGGCTATTAGGGGGTGTGCACTACTGTGTTTGGGTGGCATACCCCAGTGGGAAGCACTACTGTGTTTGGGTGGATGACCCACGATACTCGACAGGAGGAGTACCTCAGAAGTCTTAGGTTAGTGAGCATTATCTCAGAGTCATGACAGAATCACTGTACTCATCAGAGACGGGGCTCTTCAGCAGTTACAGTTTCGATAATGAAAATCCCGGTTTGAGATGAGTCTATGAACTTTGTGTTTCCTCACAATTGAGACGGGTTACTTGATAACTTATGTATATTTATGGGCTTATACCTAAGTAAGGGTTATCCATTGAGATCCTTCTTTGTGGTTTTCCTTGTTGGATTTAGTGAGACCTTGAGGGTCTCGGGGTCCCTACTGAGTATCGTATACTCACCCCTGCACGGGCTATGCCTGCACCTCGTTGTGTTGGTTGCAGACGATGGGCGACGCTGACAGAGGCCGAGTGTTCGAGGACTGGAAGGTACCCGGAGGTGGACCACACGATGAGTCAGTATCTGGAGGTGGAGTACACGACGAGATGGTACTCGGAGGAGGTTGACGGGCAAGAACGTTGTGGAGGCTATCTGTATCTACCCTTCAAGTAGGATCCGTGGCGGACGATCCAGGAGCTGCGCTATCTGTACCTACCCTTCAGGTAGGATCCGAGGTGGACGACCCAGGAGCTGCTGCTATTTCTCTTCCAGCTATTTTTCTTTCCTGTTGTACTTTCATTCAGTTGTAGCTGTACTTTCAGTTGAGTTTGTATTCTGGACCACTTACTTTTCAGCACTTTCTTTTGTACTTAGTGTATTACTTCTGCTTGTACTCTATGGTGTTTGTTTACTTTTATAAAGTCAATTCCTTCCTAGTTATCAGGATTTACGCCTTTGGTGCTAGTCGCCAACACCTGGCCTATGAAGGCGGGCTTGGGGTAGTCACGGAACAGGCCCCGAGGAAGGGTCATGACAAATTGGTATCAGAGGTGTCGGTTCTACCGCAGAACTTATAACTCTGATATTTTCTTTCTGTGAAGCAATAGTGTTAAGGGTACCGAGTGTGGTCTTCAGTTCAAGGATTCCAGTATTGGTGCAGCAGACGACGTATCCGTACACCAGGACCCTGACTTCTGATTTCTGACTTTGTGCATGAAAACAATGATTGTGTGTGTATTTCCAAAAGTTTTAAAGTCAGCTCAAACAGGTCATCTCACCAGGTATAAATCTTTGACTGTGTCGCATCTGTTCAGGATGTCTCCACGTAGACAGTCAGTTGGAGTATCCGAGAGAGTACTCAATGATGGTTCACCGAGCGATGAGGCTCCGGTGCAGGGCCCTATTTCTATGTTGGCTCCTTCAGGTGGTGTACCAGCACCACCACCACCCGTTAGGTAGCAGATGCCACCAGTCATACTAGTGGACGGTGCACGCTGGCAGAGCCCGATGCATGAGTTCCAGCAATAGGGGCCTCTGAGGTTACGAGGTGAGGCAGATTCCCAGACAGTAGAGGACTGGATGGAGGTGATTTCTAGAGTTTTCCACCTAGCTGAGAGACCAGTGGAGTGGATGGTAGACTTGGCTACTAGTGTTTTCTAGTGATTGACCATGAGGATGGTCCGCATATTGATTAGGCTTTGGTACGTGGACCGATACCTGAGATAGTACCTTCGGGTAGTGTGTCAGCTATACATCACTACCTGTTGGTCAACAGTTACAACCGGCGGTATCGGTAGGTGACACATGTAGGCTTACTGCCTTACACGTGTTCCAACATCAGATACCCTCAAGTTCTGAGGCGAGCCCGACTCACAGGCGGCTGAGGACTGTCTTGAGGAAGTGGCAGAGAGTTTTCTAGAGCTTTTACAGCTTCGGCAGGACGACATATCGGTAGCTGAGTATTCATCGAGGTGTATCGATCGTTCTTGGTACTTTATGAATACGTTATGATCAGTGCTTTAGAGATCAGACCTTAGAGAGAGGTGTGTTTAAAGGATATCCTAATAAGAACTCTTTCCTCTCTGCATTCCTATTTATGTTAGGGTGCTAGAGAGAACCTTTGTGGTTGAATGTTCTTTGGCTGATCGGTTATAGCCAGTGAATGTTAGCAGCGGTAAGATGCGAACTGGCGTCAGTCTCAGATACTTGGACGTGTAAAATGTTTCAAGAATAGGAAGTATCAAGGAAAGATGAATCTGCAGAGAAGCAGATGTGGAGGCAGAGCAAGGAGAGCAGCATGAGGTGGTGTACATATCAACATGTTACAACCACCCACCTTTGTTGTTCCCTCCAGGATCAGGGAGATAGAGGGAAGGGGAAGAGAGTAGCTTCATGCGTTCAAGGAGTGTGACCCAATGGATCTAAGAATGATTTGAGGGAAAGTCTGTGTCCACTACTAGCTGCCGTAGTAACAGACCTTGATACGAATCATTCCTTCCTTCCACGAATCTTATCCCAGACCTAGAGTTTCCGGTAAGACGTATACTTGACCCTCACGTCTGAAGATACCTTGGGAGGAGACTCGATAATCACACTTACACTGACAGTGTGATCTGACCCACGATGCGAGAGTTTCAGTTGGAATCTCTTGGTGGCAGCGTTGAGGCCTTACGATGTTGGTCTGAGTATGGATTGGATCCACAGTTCATACACGAATTGGCTGTATTAGGAAAAAAGGTTGTGGTTTATCTACAATGTTGGGATGGGGTTTTCCTTGGTCGGAGAAAAGCAAAACCCAGGCAGAACATGATGGAATCATGCATAGGAAGGTGTAGCCAATCACTCTTGAGTCGGCCAACTTCACCCACGTGGTAGCATGAGTTTTGAGTTTCAGTTATAATCAGGAAAGGGAGACCTCTAGAGTTCGAGGATGACGCCCACATCCTTATACGGGTCTCACCTTGACGAGGTTTACGGAGATGTGGCTGAGGCGACAAGTAATCTCCGAGGTTCAGCGGACCTTTTCAGGTCCTTAGTAGGGTAGGTGAGTTGGCTTACCATTTGACCCATCCACCTCAGTTGCACCAGGTGCACGATGACTTCCACGTATCTCAACTGGGGAGATACGTGCTTGACCTGACGCATATCATCGACCATGAGGAGCTGGACGTTGGTGATGAGGTGACTTTTGCGGGGTTCCAGTAGAGGTTGAGGATCGATAGGAGCGGGTCCTACGAGGACATTCGATTCCTCTTGTGCGCTTTCATAGGCAGCACGAGAACCTCCAGGTAAGCACATGGGAGCGGAATGCTCAGATGCGTGCTCAGTACCACTTTTGTATCCCTAGTTTGTGTTAAAGCTTTACGGGGACGTAAAGATATAAGGTGGGAGTAATGTAAAGACCAGGAAATTCCAAGGAATTTTTTTTTCTTAATTTCTTTGAGATTTTACAAGAACTTAGTTTCTGACAGCACCTGATTTCGAGGCCCGGTGTTCCCGGAATCAATTTCCGAAGTTTAGCTCGGGTACGTTCAGTGAACGAACAAGTGGGTTTTTCTATATTTTGAACCGGTGCTCGGAATTGAAATTTGAGAGCACCGATGAACTCGCAGCACCGGTAATTGCTTAAGGGGACCTTTACCGCAGTTGCGTTTTAAGCAGGTTGAGATTTATTTTTGGGGATTTAGTTTTAAATAAATAAAATTGTGTGAACAATTTTATTTTATGTCTTTGGGAGTTATCCTCTCCCATGGGAAGTTGTTGGTGGGGCCCATGACCAACCAAATTCCCATGTGTGGATACTTGAAAGGTGGGGCCCACACGATCCCCAACCTTTCACATTCCTATAACTCTCTTTTAACCCCCATTTAATCTCCCCTTCTTTAACTCTTGAACAACTCCCCCTTATTAATGAAAAATATTCTCATTCCACTCCCCCTCTTAAGTGCATGCCAACACATTTTAATTAATGAGTTCAACCTCTTAATTTAATTAAGTATTTTGAATTTCTAATTGCATCGGTGAATAAAAAACAATGGCATTGCTATTATTTTTGGGGGCTTTCGTTGTGTTGAGGGGTTTGGGGTGAGAGAGCTTTGGGGAAGTAGTGTAGGGTGTTCTTCTCACAACGAAGAACACCAACCTTCTGATGAAGAACGCCTCTTCGACGAAGAACGCCTCCGACGGTGAATGTGAAGACACCGATGACATTCCTTCTCTTCTTCTTCCTCCGCGTCAAGGGAGGAGACACCACCGTGGGGAACGTCGCCATCGACGACGGCTCTTCCTCCGATGACAACGGAATCGACACCGATCTTCCACGACGATCGATCATCGCGATGCTTTCCTATTTCCGCGGATCGACGACATGTGACGTCTTTTCGAGTTAGGAGTTTGGTTTTGTTTGTGAATAATTTCCTTGCGTTCTTAGTTAAATATTCGGGCCGCCTGTTATCAATTTAATGGGAGGAGGTCGAACCGCCCGAACACGGTCGATCCTCCTCCCCCTTTTGATGAGTGTTAGTTGCGGCTCGAACGAAGGAGATGAAGTGAAACGGCACCATGAGGAAAGAAGAAGGAATGCGATGAAGGAGCGCGTCACTGTAGCGCCGCCCCGTTGAGGCCGAACGAAACCGCGACCGGAGTTGGGGCCGCAGAGGCGAATCGAAGACTCTGCAGTTGTTTATTTGATGTAGGGATCGACGGGTGACGATGAAGCGGGACGCAAAAGCGATTTGGACCCTTCGAAGTAACCTATGGGTCCCGGGAGGCCCTTAGGCGTAGACGGAGGGCGAATCGGACCACCGGAGCGCGTCCAGTGGTCCGCAGAAGGCGCTGCTGGTAGGAGCCGCCGCGGCTGAAGCCGCTGAGGAGGCGGGATCCCTCGGTCGTGCGGGATCCGGTGGGGGAGACGTGGTGACCAGCACCACGTCGTTGGAAGAGGAGCGGCCCCAAAGTGGGGGCCGCGTTTTCCAAACAGGGGGGGCAGCGCGCCCCCCTTCCGTTTTCTTCCGCTCGGCCGTTTCAGCCGAGCCGCCTGGTCACGCGGGCGCCACACCAGAGCCAGGCCGGGCCGGGCCGCCCAGGCCGAGCCGGGCTGCACAGGCCGGGCCGGGCCGCACCCCAGTGGGCCAGACTTGGACCCGTGTCAGGTCGACCCGGTTCGGGCCAACCCAGGGGGTCTCGGGCCGGGTCGGACCGGGCCCGAACCCCCTATTTTTTGGATTGTTTTCAGTCATTTGCCCATAACTGGGGCTTCAGACCTCCGATCGATGCACCGTCAGTTGCGATGATATCCTTGGATCGAGACGGTCGTTTCCGTATATTAAACGTAGGGTTTTGGAGAACTTTGGGTTTGACCGGGTTGGTTCGAACACGAAACCAACCAGGCCCTCGGAGCGGAAACACTTATAACTTGAATTCTGGACATCCAATAGACGTGCCGTCGACTTTGATGGATTCCTCTTGATGAGAAAAAACTTTTGGAATACTTAGACTAAGGTTTGGATGAATTTGGATAGTAGACGAGTTGGATTTAACCCGAAATCCAACCGGGCCCTTGGAACGGAAAAGCCGATAACTTTCAGACCGGACGTCCGTTTGACGAACCGTCAGCGACGTTGGTGATCACGTTGAGAAACGGTCCCTATGAGTATACCCTATGAGAGTTCGGGGTATAGTTGAGACATGGCTGGGTTGGTTCACACACAAAACCAACCGGGCCCCTAGGACGAAAAGGCTAATAACTCACAGACCGGGCGTCCGATTGACGCGCCGTCTGTTGTGTTGAGACCTCTATGACGAGGCGGTCCTTTGAGATACTTCATGGTGGGACTTTGAGATAATTGGAGTATCAACCAGTAGCTCGTGGAGCGGATCCTCCTGGAGATGAGCGCACAGAGTACGGAAACCGTGTAGCCAGCTGAGACCTAACGACTGCTTGACCGACTCGACTTGGAGTGAGTTGACTAGCCCAGTGGACGGAGCACTACTTTGTTTGGGTGCAGACCCATGGCGGATAGAGCACTACTATGTTTGGGTGCAGACCCACAGTTATCAACCGGAGAGTACTTCTGTAGGCTATTAGGGGGTGTGCACTATTGTGTTTGGGTGGCATACCCCGGCGGGAAGCACTACTATGTTTGGGTGGATGACCCATGTTACTCGACAGGAGGAGTACCTCAGCAGTCTTAGGTTAGTGAGCATTATCTCGGAGTCGTGACAGGATCACTGTACTCGTCAGAGACAGGGCTCTTCAACAGTTATGGTTTTGATAATGAAAATCCTTGTTTGAGCTGAGTCTATGACCTTTGTGTTTCCTCATGATTGAGATGGGTTACTTGATAACTTAGGTATAAGTATGGGCTTATACCTAAGTAAGGGTTATCCATTGAGATCCTTCTTTGTGGTTATCTTTATTGGATTTAGTGAGACCTTAAGGGTCTCAGGGTCCCTACTGAGTATCGTATACTCACCCCTACACGGGATATGCCCACACCTCACTGTGTTGGTTGCAGACGACGGGTGGTGCTGACAGAGGCCAAGTGTTCAAGGACTGGATGGTACCCAGAGGTGGAGCTCACGACGAGTCAGTATCCGGAGGTGGACTACATGACGAGACGATACTCGGAGGAGGTTGATGGGCAAGAACGTTGTGGAGGCTATCTATACCTACCCTTCAGGTAGGATCTGTGGCGGACGATCCAGGAGCTGCGCTATCTGTACCTACCCTTCAGGTAGGATCCGAGGTGGACAACCCAGGAGCAGCTGCTATTTCTCTTTTAGGTGTTTGTCTTTCCTGTTGTACTTTTGTTCAGTTGTAGCTGTACTTTCAGTTGGGTTTGTATTCTGGCCAACTTACTTTTCAGCACTTTATTTCTTACTTAGTGTATTACATCCGCTTGTACTCTGTGGTGTTTTTTTACATTTATAAAGGCAATGCCTTCCCAGTTATCAGGATTTATTCCTTTGGTGCTAATCTCTAGCCCCAGGCCTATGAAGGCGGGCTTGGGGTAGTCACGGCATGGGCCCCGAGGACGGGTCATGAAAATCCAATATCATTATTTTGTAATATATTTCATGATTATTTATTATATAAACTTTATAATCATACTTGAATGGTTAATCATGGAAAATGAATCTCATCGTGTTCGTGGAGACGGTAGTCCGTACGTACGTATGAGTGAAAATATCATTTTGTTGATATTAAAATCATATATAATTGGATGGTATATCATATATACAGAATCATTATAATGTTATATTTATTATTTATATCATTTATACTCATTATTATACCCATCCAAATGATTAAATGTTTTAATAACAAACTACACCACGACGTGGAGACGGTAAGCCATACGTACGCACGTGTGGTGAATTTTTCATTCATAGGATGGATAAAATAACTAATATGATTGTAAAATTTTTATAATAACATCAAATTATATAGAAGATACTAGATTTATTATTTTATAATATAAAAACAAATAATTATGAAGTGGAAGAATAAAAGAACTTGAAATAGGTGGTGAGATATTTACCTCTTCTTCGGGTTCTTCTTTTTGATTTGATCAAAAGAGATCCTTAGGTTGGCTTTTTGACGAAATAGAGGCCTCTAAGATGAAGTTAGTACGGCTGAAAGGGTATTTGGGTAAGGGTTGGCCGAGAAAAATGGATTTGGAGGTGTGAATTAGAGAGAAGGGGGAGTGCATTTTTATAAGAGGGGTGAGGGGAACCTTAGGAAAAAATTAAAATACTATTTTATAATAAATTCATATTCGATTTATAATGGCTCAAAAGTGACTTATTTCGAGTCTAGGGTGGATATGGGTCGAAAACTCTCAACAAATGTCTTTTAGACAAGTTTAAGATACCATTTTAACATTATCATTTAGATTCAACTCTAAGATAAATAATTTAACTTTTACCGTGTCTTCTTGTATTCTTACACTATATGGTTAATAAACATACTCTAAACAACCAATCTAACGCCAATTGGTTAATTAATGTAATATATATTATTATATAAGTCTTTTTTTGAACTTTAGATTTTTAGGACCATTATATCAATTAATAATATAATATTTGTTTTAAAAACTCTTTTTTGTATATTTTGACACTATTTGGTATTTTGTTTTTTCTAAATTTATAACAGCATTATTACTTCAAAAATAATTCATATAACCAACCCTAATATGTTATATTAATCTAGAAAATTATTTTAATTCATAAAAAGTCTCAAATTACATTTATTTGGGTATTTATAATATCAATTATGTTAATATTTCATTAATAAGGTAATTACTGCATCATCATTGTGTCATATATAAATTAAATTATTTAATGTCTAAAAATTATAAATAAAATACCATTATTTAGGAAATATTTTAATCTTTCTAATTAATATTTATAGTCTAATTTATATTATGTATAACCCTATATTAAAAATGTATTACTTATTAAACCTTGATTTTAACTCTTTTAACTCTTCTTTGAATTAAATAATAATAAATGTCCAAATCTAATCCAAGTGGACCTAAAGGGTCATATTTTATTCCTAAGTTTGTTTTTGGTCGAATTACAATTATCCAATATAATTTGGACATGTTTTTAGGTAATAATAATAATATCATTTTTACCTTTAATTACCCTATTTACTTTTAACCGTGGTAAATAAAAGTTAAACATTACTATTCGCCAAAAATTATTTTCATCTAATTGATCCAAATTTTACTTACTGATATCAACCATGTCTCTTGGGTTTTTTAAATTCAACTCACATAAGTGGTAAAATTATGTTTTATGTAAATTTTCAAATTCTCCTAGGAGGTGGGTAAAAGAGGGTAAAAAGTTCAATAAAATTCTTATATATTGAAAATTATTATAAAATGACCTCAATGAATTACATTGAAATTATATAGTTATTATGTATCTATTTTAACCCAAAATAATATAAATAAAATAAATAATTATTTAAATAAAAATTCGGTTTTAAACTATAACTCAGTGTTTTTCACTATTCATCAAAAATTGAAAGTTTTCAAAAAAATACAAAAAATCCACCCTAGGCTAATTTCGATATTACTAATCCAAAAATGAAGTCTATTTTGAAAGATAAAATTTATAATATTTCAAAAAGTCGGTATTACTATTCATAACTTCTAGTTTATAACATATCATTGTTTACTGAAACCTGGTATTGCATACTACACACGCTATCGAGGAAGGTTGTGATTGCTTGTAATGCAAGCCAAGTCAGGGCTGCATGTAATGCAAGCTCCCTTTGGTGTTGCGTATAACATAATCAAAACTTATTTAATTTATACATTAAACAAAATCTATTCTTAATGTTGCGTATAATAATTTCCACAAAACGAACTCGAAATTGTGTGTAACATGAGCCAAGAATAGTTTTGTGTATACTGCAAGCTAATACAGTGTTGCGTATAGTTCAAGCTAATCTTGGTATAGTGTAAAATAGAAGACATCAAATAAATTAAAAATAATATATCTCATAAAATCTCAGGGTGTTACATTAAATTTAATGAGATTTCATGGAATTCCTCATTTGATTGTGTATAGTCATGATTCCAATTTTTCATCTCAAATATAAAGAGTAATACCATATAATTTTATCACTCATTTATATTTGGCATATAAATTTTTTTTCTTTATTACACATTAATTTATGATTTATTACATAAAATTGAACATAATAAAACCCAAAATATAGATAAGTATAGTTTACTTGAGAATTATATACATAACATAACATCTTAAACATAGAATACACCCACATTATTTAAAACTTTCTTAATATGCTTCTAAAATTCCCTGGCTTTTAAAACTGTATGGGATAACCTAGGAAAAAACATATGAAAAGGGGAGAGATATAAATCCAAGTAATGGAATCAACATGGAATAAGGTAATACTTGTTATAAAATAGGAATATCAATGGGGCATAAAATGAGTAGGAATCAGAAACATGAACAATGAGACATGTCATAACATGATAATCATAACATGGGAAATGTGAAAATAACTTAAAACACTACATCATAAACTTGGTCTAGGATAAAATTTCAAGAAATCATGGTGGAAAAAGTCCCATAAAAAAATTAGGTTCATTCCATTTCCCAACATGATGTATAATGATACTAAACATTACACAATGCATTGGAGTGCTATATAATTTTGGGCACACCCGTCACATTCATTTCATTCTAACACATAAGTGTGCCACATAGATCATCCAACATGGATTCATTCATCATAATAATTTATTAAAATATCAAGGAGTGTGGAATAAATATATATAATCACACAATTAAAAGTATATGTTCATAAATGTGAACACCCTTAATAGGTAATGAGTATGGTATTCACTATACAATTTTTTTGGCATGGATAATCACAGTGAAGTTTTAGTAGCATGATGACGTCACTTAAAGATTCATAAAAATGGGTTGATGAGAGGTAAGGGGGTCTTTAAAAAAAAGGTTACTAATAGGTATATGTGAAAACATATCCCATAATTATAAATTGGAAATGCAAGGAATAAGTTAATGAAGAAACTTGAATAAATAAAAGAATCCTAACTATATTTTATCATGGTAATGGGTGTACATAAAAGATCATGGGAGTATTAATGATAGTGAAAGGGGGATATAATAAATTATAAATTAAATGAAAATTAACAGGGATATGAAAAAACATATCCCAACATAATAAAATGGAATTTAAAAGACCTAACAGAAAATAAGTTCTTGAATGGAAATGATAAGAGAGAAATCCATTACTTCAGTGTGTGAATCCAAATGCTTGGGAGGGCATTCTTAAGAGTTTGGGGGAACCTTGGGAGAACTATAAATATTGGAGGAAAACTTATGGATGTTCTCCAAGTAGTTTTAGTTAATCAAAATGGGATCTTGGGTGGGTTTATATAGGAAATGAGGGGGATTTATTTATTATTTGGGTTTTGGACTCTATATAATAAAATAACCAAAAACACAAACCATACCACGATTTTTTCCCATAGATTCTACCAAATGGGACTGGTTATCATTATTTTATAATAAAAAGGGTATAAATTAATAAATTAATTCCCTTTATTATGTTGAGGTGAGTCACACACATAAAGAAATGGTTTTAAAACCACAAAATATATTAATGGTTTTGGAGGATTCATAAAGGATTTGTAAAAATAAAAAAATAAAAATAAAATCACATTATCTTAAAATTTAAAAATATATTTGGTATTATATACCATTTATAGTATTTATTACATCTATTTTTTTCATTTTGATGTCATAATACACAAAGTATATTTATATGATATTTAAGATTTACCTAAAAATTTAACTATCTCAGAAAATTATGAAAAATTCCCTATCGGATAATTTAGATGTTATGATTCCAAAAATAATATTCAATTTATCTAAATAATTTTCTAAATATATAAATTTTTTACTTTTGAAATAGGAATAGACATCTATTGAGTAATGTTGGGTTTTTTTAACAATAGTAAATTTTAAACCCTTATAAAAATTATATTTGACATCATAAAATTTATAAGATCACATATATTTAATAAAAATTATATAATAATAATATTTGACTAAAATATTAATTATTCCAAAAATATATTCATTCATAAAAATAAATTTCTTAATTTAATTTGAATATTACCCAAAAATACTATAAAAATCATTTATAAAGTAACCATAATAGGATGAAAATATATTCATCATTATTTAAACAATAATGTGAAAAATCATATCACCGGGGTCTTGATACATATCCCTATATTGCACAAAAAATTTCCTAAGAGTAAGGTTCATGATAGTGAGACTTTCATGTGGTGGTTTGGTAAATATGGTTTGGGACGTGATCTCAATGAGCTTGAAATCCTAACATAAATGGTTTCTATCATGCTTAATTTGTTGGATATTAGCTTGGAATTGGTCAAGGATAAATCTTAATGATTCTATCTCCCACATATGTTCTGATAAATGAGATTCATAGGGTGCGATCCTACTTGTTGATTCCATCACTTCTTTTGTCTGTGTCACCTGGATTTGTTAAAACCCTCTATTTATACTAATCATCTAATCACTATTCAATGACTATATTATCAATGGTAATTATACTTAATAGTATTTTAAATCCAATTGGATATAATAAAACAAAATAAGTTTATGTGTTTTCTATAACCATATTACATAATAAGACATTTAAATAAAACAAAATGGGAATTTTATTTATAATAGTTCGGGTCGTTATATGGGAACTATGTATTATCCACAAAAAATGACCAACATTAAGAAGAAAATACATAATTTGGAGGATATAATTTTGATCATTCATATTAAATTTTAGTGGTTCATGAGTTGAGAATCGACCTTTTATAAAGTTCACATAAAATAACAACCATTCATAAATTTTTGAAACACTTATGAGGTTTTGTATGGTCATCATTAATGATCTTCATTGTGTTGGGTGGCTATCAGAGAGACATAAGTGATTGATCCCAATTTGGTGAAAACTTGTTTAGGGCATGTGTAGTTGATCTATGATAGGATGGGGATAACTCAAATTAGGCATAAGTATTATGTTGACTAAAGGTATAGACCATTGTAGTTTAATAAAAGAGATCATGCGTTCTTAAAAATTTATTTATGGAATGGAAAACATTGGTTTGGAAAAGGTAGTAAGTTATCTCTAAGATTTATTGGAACTTTTGAGGTATTATAGTTGGTTGGAAGAGTGGCATAAATATTGGAACTTTATTCTTAGTTTTTGATAATTAATGATGCAATTATTTTTTTTCAACTAATTAAGTACATGTATGATCCTTTTCATTTGATATATTAAGGTGATTTGGATTTAGATAAGGATGAAATTCTTATAGAGTATATGATTTAGATTTAGGTTCCTCAAGATAAACTTTAATGATGTTGGTTGATTCATTTGATGAAATTTTTTTAGAAACATAGTGAAGTTGAAAAGAGTACTAGGGAATTGGATTCCCAGATGAGGTTTTTTTTCCAATTTTTTAGTTAGTTTTTTTCTCCTCTTTTGGTGTAAGCATTTATTTAGTCATTATTATGGAAATTATCATGAATAAATTAATGGAGTATTTTTTTTCATTCTAGGATGTTTTGAAGATTTTTTAGGATGATTAATTATTAATGTGGGGGTGATTTAGAGGTACTAGTGCAGCAGTGTTGAAGTTCTTTTAAATTTTAAGATCATTTTTTCAATTTTTCATGTTAAAAAAAATATCATGAAAAATCATTTTAGATAACTTGAAATTTAAATTTCATTAATTCCATTGCATCCAAAATTAGGTTCTTACCTCTAGGCGTGAGTTGTATTATGATCATAGGAGTCTTATTATCAACTTTTTAAAGGGAATTGCATATTTTTTAGGGATAGTTACAATCTTTTAGGATCCTGGAGATCACTTTATATTATTTTACACATCTTCATGATTTTATCTCTCTATGTTTATATGAAATATAGAAAAATAATTCCTTTAAAGGAATTTTAAGAGAGAATTTTAATTTTTATATGGTTTAGTTTTGTTGGATTAAAGGAAATCCTTCTATTTTGTGAAGTTTGGGTAGAGTAGTAGTCTAGAGATCTAGTGGGAAATGGATTTAAATGGAATCATTACAAGTTATCATTTTTAAATGCTGGTGATCGTTTTTGAGTTCGGTGATTTCATCATACTTATTTATATTTATTTTTTGTTATTATTATATGACTAGGCTTTCTATTAGTGAAAAGTATATTAGATAATCAAATTATAAAAATTTTAATGGGTATTTTTCTTTCTATTTTATTTATTTTTGTGATTGGTAATATGAATAGTGATGTCTAAAAAGAATAATTTGAAATTAAATTAAGGGGGAAATTTATAGGGCTTAGTGAGTCTAAATAGACTTTTAATGGGTGTTCTTAAAAATAAAGTTTGTAGATAATAAAAACACAAAGTTTTGAGTATTATTTCAAAAATTAGGGACCTTCTATAAGTTCATGTGGTTAAATAGATGAAAGTGAGGACTTATTTGGTGGAACTCTAGATAATACATAGGCTCATGATATTTAGGATAGTTTATCTAAAAACTAAATCTTAATGAGTTGGTGGATATTAGAGTCTTAATGAACCTGATTTTTATATAGAGTCTAAAACACTAGTTTGTTCAAAGGGATTGTTCTCCTTTGTAAAACTCTTTAATTTTTTTTCTTATTTTTATATTTCTAGGTATTGGTTCTCAAATAGTGTGAAATAGATAGATATTCTTGAAATTTTTAGTGGAGGTTGCATGTGAAGTTGGAGTTCAAAAAATTAGTTTTGTAGGTGTGGTTAGTGGATGATTTTATTTAGTATTCTTCTTTTTTATAATAAGTTAGTATTTGGGAACATTTTTTATAAATTTGGAATGAACTGGTAGGAAGGGTGGATTTCTAATAGGGATGTAATGTGAAAAAATGTTCTTTTATTCCCTTTTATTAGGATTAGATGGTTAGATACCAGTTGATGCTCGTAGAAGTTAATTTATCATGGGTGGTTTTGGAGTTTTGGAGGGTAAAACCTAATTGAAATTTCTAGAGAAATTTTAGAGGATATTATTTGAGTCTAGGCTCAAGATGCACAATAGTTATACAAAAAAAACATCTTCATAAGACTTAGTAGAGGAAGTTTTTCTAGAGACATAGGTATTACATAAATTACCTAGGAAGTTAAATAACCAGGAATATATTGTTTTCTTAACACTAATTAAGGTGGTAAATTATTTATTGGGGATAAAATAACTTTATTCAAAAAATATATAATAAATAAAAACTAACCATGGTTGCTATATTTCTAAGATAACTCAATTTATTGATTAAATAATGAATCAAAATCAAGGAATTTTAATATTCAATGAGGTCATAATAGAATTTGGTTATATTGTAAATTAAAGTGAGTTGTTTGTATAAAAAATATTAGTGAGAGTTCCAAAGATTTTATAGTAATATATGTCAAAGAAATTTTATAATGGAAATAAGACACCAAAATTATAGTCAACTAAGACTTGGTTAAACAAATATTTCTGAATCAAAGAATTAGATAAAAAAACCTATATTCTAGGGACCCATATCTTTAAATATAGACCCAAAATAAAATTTAAACTAAGTAAAAGTATATACATTGATAAGGTATTACAAGATACATGATAGAGTAATAAATAGAGTATTTTTTACAATATCACATGGAATAAATAATGAGTACAATTCCATTTCTTCAATGATTATAAATACCATGTATGTCATGATATGTATTATTAAATCTAGAAGAGTAGTATTGATCATCAATTGAAAATATTAAAGGTAATATAATTTTATATAGGATATATTATTGGTATATGAAAAAGATAAGGAACTAGTTATGAATTTAAACACAAATACTAATTTCCTGAAATATTAGTTTGATCTGATATAACAATTAGGCTAATGATGGTACAAAGAGAAATAAAAGAACAAAAATATTATTCATTTTTTAATTCTATAATATAAATATATATTAAAACTTATAATGAAGTTAAATAAGAAATATGCATATATTTTAGAAATATCATCTCTTGATATTTTTTAATGATATTAATTCATAGTTAACAGTATATCCATGAAGTTAAATATAGTAGTCTCAGTGAAAAAAGTCACACCTTATAAGAATCATGAATTTCAGGTAAGAGTTTAAATGTTAAAAAATGTTAGTAGATAACTTTATTGAAAGTGATACTTTATCAAATCTGGTTCCCTAGAACAAAATTTATCAAACATTTTTTCTTAATAGACTATTTATTCTATTTATACATGTTAATACTCACCACATATCAAATATAATTCTTATTTCTTTATGTGATAATTTACTTTGAGTATTAATTGAATCAATGTGTAATAGTAGTTCCTAGATATAATGATAATCAAGAGATTCCATGATGACATTGTTTAAAAATATGTCTTTGGGTTAAGAAACATCAGTATAATGTGACAAAATGTTGTTTAATTATCAGGTGTTGGGGTTACATAATAATTGAGAATTATTCTCCAAAAGTTCACACCTAGTGATCTCTAATATTCTGAATCATGCAAATAGACTCACCAATAGGAGCACCACATATTTAATGATTCACTGGATATTATTTTCTATGTGCGTGTGTATTGATCCGTTTATTGAAGATCATTATTAATGTGTATATGATTTGTGTACTTAAATGCATGACAAAAACCATGATGTATGTACTAATGGTGAAATATATTAAATATATTGAATCATCACTACTATGTAATTGATTGAATAATAAAGATAGAATTTATCCCTTCCTTGTTATGGAATAAGTTGTCTCTATCCCTTCAATTGAGAGTGAAGTGTTTGACTAAAATCCATGGGCATGGTAGTTTAGAAGCATTATTATCTTAATAAGTCAAAGAAAAATAAATCAAGTTTAAATTATAATGATACATATATGCATCATAATTGATGATATATTAGTTGAAAAAGGGATTATATCACATGGTAGCATTAGTCGGATAGTTTTCATTATTGTTGCTCTAAATTATCCTTTTCTCTATGGGGGCCACAATATTTGTTAGATATTGGTCTCAGTATTTGGGTTGAACTTACTGAAACTCATAAAGGATTATAGAGGGTTGAACAATAATTTTATCTAGAATATAATTAGATTTAGTTGAATTAATTTTTGATATTAAATTGATTCATAATTTTTAGAATGATATTTATTCAAGTTATATTGTTCGTAAATTCAATAACATGTCACTGAATTCATGAATAAGTTATTTTAATTTTATCACTTAATTATTGAAAATATGATACAATATTTATATATTCATGATATGAGTGCATACAATATTTATTTATTTATTTTTAAGACATTTAATTTTTTTATTTTATTCAAAAAATATAATTATTTGATTGATAAAATATAATTATTTTATGTTTCAAAGTTTAATAATTTATTTGGGCGAATTTTGATCGATTTAGTGGTATAATGGAAATAATTATAATATCATTTAAAATAAGCATTTATTTTAAAAATTATATTAGACGCACATGTAACTTAAAATAATAATTATTTATTTATTATTTTTTTAAGATATGATATGGGGTCTTTATTTAAATTAAAGTGAAATTAAGGGTATTTTTTTGATTCTTTTATGTTTAAACTTAATAAAAAAAGAAAACTATGTCACATTTGTTTTACCTAAAATTCATTCATCTAGTTCTCTAATCAAAACCTAGAAAGAAAATTAGAGAGAATCTTCCCACATCTCTTAAGTTACTAGAGAAATAAAGTAATATATTTATATATACAATCAAGATTGAATGATATAAATCACTTGATTTTATCACATAATAATCTTTGATATCAGGAAAAACATTCCTATATTCATAGAGAACGTGTGAAGATTTATAAAAGAATTATCATTTGGATTATTGAAGAAATGATAGTGTCATAATTTTCAGTGATTGAATCGGTGAAGTAAATGATGAATGGAAGTAAAATCAGATAAAAAATTACTAAATGAAATTATATAATTTAAATAATTAGTTATAAATTAGGTGTGATGACCATATTAATGGATTTGGGTCAATTATGTCGAGTTTAGATAGGAGAATTTTAGATGACCATCTCACCCCCATCACTTATGCTGCTCCTAGATCCTTCATATGCAACCCAATGTGATTGTTTCATATAGATAGGTTAATGATACAACTAGTAGTTTTATTGGTTTGTTTTGGTATATGTTCATTTACAATTTATATAATTCCAATTGATATAATTCAGTACTAGACTCTAGATATATTTGTTCTAATAATTTTTAATGGACATGATATACATTTGATGGTTCTAGTAGGATCAATTTCAGATTGTATTGAGAAGGATAACTCAAAATTATTGACCTTAATAGTTTTCTATATATACCAATGAGATTTAATAATTTTGGTCTTCTGTTTCCTTTTTTCATATTTCTTATGATCGATTTTCTAAGAATTTTTGTTAACTTCGGTTTCTCCCTAGAGTGTTGGTTATTCCTAGATGGATGGTATTGTTTTAACTTGGTGTAATATTATAGCTTCTAGATGGAATAGTTGGAATTATATAATGAATATATAGTTAGATATGTACCCTAGTTTGTCTTTTTGAAGAACCCATAAATGTAGTGATGATCAATGCATATGATCTATTTCGTAAATCCCTATTGTATGTTATATTATTTGAATAATGGAAAAAATAAATTCTCTATAAGGAAGACTATCAAAGGGAAGTACTTGTGAAAGGACCTATCCTTAAACATTACATATTATAGTGATTTTAAACTAGAATTATATTACTTTCCTTCCCAAATATCTTTTAGGATTAGAGTTTTAGAGAGTTAGGAAAAAACCTTACATAGTAAACACATAAATTAAAAGGGGACATTTATACTTAGTATCTACTTTTTTTCATCAATGGAAACCCTTTTAAAATAAATCATGTTTTCTTTTCATTACATATATTTACAATTTTCATCTTTTACTCATCTTCATCCCAACTAATCCTTATCTCTATTGCCCTTAAATCCTATGATTTTTTTTAAAACTTTATATGGGAACAAAATCTCAGTAAGGGACATAAATAAAGGGGAAACATTAGTATAATGAAAATCCCTAAAATAATTTTCATAAAAACATAATTTTTTACTCAAAAAAAGGGATAATATATTTAAAAAGATAAATATATTACCTTGATAAAATAAATTTATTTTCCTAAAAAATTATTAGTAAGAATATAAAATATAAATAGGTAGCTTGGGATATCATTTAACATTACACACTTAAAAAATATATTACAAGCTTAAATCATGCTATCTGGGCCACCCCATGTTATATAATGGGATTTTCCAACTCCATATGGTCAACCCCATTTTAATCTGTAATGGGCTTTCTTAGTGCTATCAAGGCCACCCAATGTTATGTTATAATGGGCTTTCCCAATGCTATTTGGGCTACCCTATCTTAATCCATAATAGGCCTTCCCGACACTCTCTTGGCCACCCCATGTTTTATTCTCATGTACTATATAATTAATAAAACATTTTTATGATTTTAATCATATATCACTTCAAAAAATATTTTAAAATCATAAGAAAATCACTTTTGGATATCAAATTACCCTTTCCTTTTTAAAAGCAGCTTTAAAAAAATTGAAACACTATACACATCATAAATAAACCATTTATCTTGAAAATTTCCACTAAAATTCATAAATAACCATAAAATAATTAAATCATCATGAAGGTGGGAAAAACCTGTCATGCCTTATATGTTACAAAAACATTCCTTCCATATTTTTTGTGAGAAAAGGCATAAAGAACCTATTTTAGAAATTGAAAAAAAAGAATACATTCAATTTTTTTTTTGAAAAAAGAAAAACATGATTATAAATGAATTTAAATAATAATAAGAGAATAGTATAAACATTTTTGGAAATAATTTTATAAAATATGGACCTAAAAGAAAAATAGAGTTTTAAGGGTAACTTCAAAAAGATAATTTTTAACAGAAATTCCCTTATAAATGTTATATCATTGAAGTGGGGATTAATAAGATGAATAAAACTTTTGTATACAATATAGATAAATATAAAAAAAGTTTAAATACATTATAGGATATTAAAAATTTATATAACATATAATCTTAGGATTACATAATTATGAAGTATAAGTTTAACTCAAATAATGGAAATTTGGTTAAGAAAATACCTTACCTCACATTCAACTTCATTCAAACATGTTAAAAACACATTTATAATGGTTTAATGAATTTTATTAACTCATTAAAGAACTATATTAATATTTATAATACAATATGTGAAGATTTTATAACATTTTATAGCTCATTCATAAATAATATTTCATTATTTTCATGGTTTAGGGTGTTTTTATTTTATCATTCTATGGTCAGTTTTACTTGTATAAAATTTTGGATGCTCCTATAAAATGGAAATTAAAATTACATAAGTGTCATGAAAAAGTATATATAAAATTAAATAACTATTTATCTTCCTATATATAATTTTTTTTCTTACATGATGATGATTCATTAGATAAAACATTAATGATAAATGTTCAGTTTATGGAGGAGGTTTT